>OZ022489.1:7086505-7727640 GCA_963989405.1 Trypoxylon attenuatum | reverse complement strand
GGGCCCTGCATATGTCGGTGATAGATAGATTCTCCTCGAGCAGACAAGAAATTCTATCGTGCCCCGCGGAAATCGTGGCTCCGCGATGATAAGACGGCAAACTGAAATGGGTTTTCCGTGCCGTGCTCGCAATGACAAGATACAGCGCAAGACCGGTCGCGTAACTTCATGCTTAGTTAAATTACGCTCACAGCGGAGCTCGAAAATGAAAACCAACTAGATTAATTTTTCTTGCAAAACGTTGGGAAAGGTAATTTCGTTGGTCATTTTATTGGTTGTCTGCATCGGCTTCATTGTACAAAGCGAACGGGGTGCGAGCACGCGGATAAAGACTTCCGATGTGCTCGAGCACATCAAGGTAAATGCTGCGTGAATGCATTTATGGACACGAATTAATTAGTCGTACGGAATTAAAAGTGCCGGACACATAGACAGAAAAGTGGCTAAATTGTCCTACTGCTGAGAGAGTAGGTATACTAGTCCGGGACCACGGGAAAGCACAGCGGTAAAGCTGGAAATTATATAATAAGCGGGCAATCTTTTCCGCGATGCTAATTAATTGAAAAGCCACGCTAAAGGCGACCGTTTTGGAATAATGAGTCACCGCAGCAATGGACGAGTCAGCAAGTGGCGAGCATAAAATATTTCAAACTTAAATTGCACTCGACGAATCATAGAAAAGTTGCAGGTACTTCGTGCAGAAGACATTAGTCAGACGGCAGTCGGCGCTACAAAGATTTCGCTGAAGTGTGACAGTCGTCGGAACTATTAAGTGACGTAAAAGAAATGATTCTCGGGAAACTTACCCAATTTCTTGTTCGGGGATCTTTACGATCTCAGCGTCCATTCTACGCGGCCAACTCGGTTACTTTTAATTTATCTCTCAAGACTTTTACGGTCAATTAATAAAATTAAGTAATGAAACGGAGCGGGTCGCAGCAATTGGATTACTTTCCCAGTCTACAAGGAAGCTTGTTTATCGGGGCCAGAAATCAATTTGCGATCCTGAAAAGAATTAATCACGAATTTCGCTAATTGATTTAAGCGCTCGTCGAGCGAGTTTCTTGCCTTATCCGCTTCTCCCGGAACGGAGAGGTCTGCGGCAAAATCCATTTCCTTTCGGGTCTCGAACGGTCGAGAGTCCTCCGTGGATCTCACCAGTCAGTGAAGAGCGATCACTCCTTAACGATCCTATTTTCGCGCGAGCATGTTACCGCGTAGCTGCTCATAGGTCGCCGAATAAGGAAGATGTTAAACCGATCGTTCCTACCCAGTACCTATTGTCCGAGTGCTTGTTCAATCGCGTTTATCCTATTATATTCTCCGAAGCTTGCAGCCTCAGCTGGATATTTTCATAATCCGATGGTGGTGCAATGACCACTGTCACTGCTCCTCGTAACCCTCCGACCCTCCCACGCGTGCATTAGTCGCAGCTGCAACCGAGCGGGCGTACTCGTTACCACTGACTACTACTCCAATTCCGCCGCGTAACTCGAATAAATGTATTCTGACAAGAATAACGGCGACCGACAATCTGCGGAACTAGTCTTCGTCGGCGTGAATTATTCAGCCGAGATTCAGTCGAATAGGCAAAAGTAAATTACTTGCGGTTTGCCACCGTTCTCGTGTTGATAATGCCGGAAGAGCGCGTTCTCATTGTTTGTGTTTTGCTCGAGCGAGCCTTCGCTCTTTAACTAGTGCGCACGGCGAGTGTCACTGCTAGAGCGTGGAGTGCCGAAAATCGCAGTGCTTCCGGTGCAGAGTGCGACGATTTGCACCGCGACGATTTGCACCGCGACAATTTATATCGAGAAGCTGTTGTAGCAATGTAATGAAAATTTCACGTTGCCCTTGCTACCCAGGGATTAACGTACGAGAGCCTGTGTGCTTCGAAATAATCCTGTCACGCGTGTACATCGGATTGTTACTTAAATCTATTAACTTATATGGCTATTACATAACACTCGTATCCTCGCACGGTCGATCGCGCGTACCGTAATGTTCCCTGTATCGTACTAATAGCTTGCCACTGAGAGAGTGTGTATTATACAAGCGGATAATTGTTGCCATACGGGCCCTTAATTACAGTTTAGATTCTTATTAAGCTTGATGATGGTGGAGCGTCACGAAACGTCACGGAACGTCACCGAGTCTCGGGTGTGAGGTAATTGGCTTGCAATAGGCGAATTATTATTTTTTAACACTCGACTGCCAATCGTACGGTGTGTCAGTGAGCCAGTTGGGATATCGCGTGTAGCTGCGTGAGCGAATCCAGCATCGCATGAAAGGATGCAATTAGAGAGTTTCGAGGGGAGAATGCGGTGGCTAAGGTGAAAGGAAGTCAAACGAACGCGAAGGATACTTTGTTGTCAGGCGACGCCCGTGAGAACAAAAGGCACTGCTCGCATTCGCGAACCTCACTGCCAAAAGGATTTTCATCGTATCAGCGACTATTTTAATTGCAAAGAACGGTACAATAGCCCGAGATCAGGGCGTAGCCAACAGGGTACAATGATCGAGGCGGATCAAAGAAATGCCGATCCAAATTCAAGACAACCATGAACTCGATACGAAAACTCTTAGGAGGGAAATAACGATTTCTGCGGGGGCGTTGATGTGTAAAGAGCGTGCAAAAATGACGTATCGATCAATCAATGACAATAGAGATGACTCTTTTATGATGTCCAATGGCTGACAGGACGAACCGCGACTCGATGCCGAAGGCATCGCAAAGCGCGAGTGGATGTCAAAGCGAATAGAGCTCTAAGAAAGCCAGAGTACATATGTTCAAACACCCACGGTGAACAACTAATATAGGATCGCAGTAAATAAAGGCCGAGCGCAAAGATCGGATATTAATCAAACGTACAGTAATCAATCACTAACTGAAGCGAGTTCGGACGAGCCACTTGCGTTACGTCTGTCAAAGGATCAATCTAGTCGTAGGATTCGAACCATTGGAACCTCCAGAAACGAAGCTCGATTTTCCGCTTGATAAGCGAATAACGGCTGTGAGTGTAGAGTACGTACATGTCGCGTATTAATCGAAGCCTGGGTAAAAGCGGATTTTCACTGGTGCGCCAGACCTGCTTGGATTTACACGCCAACATAATTAAAGTGTCACGGGGGGAGTAATGTTGATAGCACGTAAAAGTAAGAAGGCCGAGGTAACGGGCGCATGCCTTTGTTCTTCCGCGGGGACACGGCCGAGGAGGGTGAACGAGGGCTTAGCTGTGAGAAATTAAGCAATTAAGCCGCGTATTTTACTAGCGGAGATCCGAGCTGCGGGAGCAGGATACAGTCTACCGATCTAGAGCTGTGAGTAAAGAATGCGAGGTCTCCCGCAGGGTTATTGAGACATCGCGTCGGGAAGGGAGTGCATTTACTCGATTTTCCAAAAACAGAAATAGCAACTGTTCGTTAAAGTGACCGTCGATTAATGCCAAATTCAGCCAGCGATTGATGCGTTGATAACAAGTATACACATGGGACTTTTTGTTGGTAATTAAACAAGTTATGTAATTGCTTATCGCAAATAGTATTCTGCCAGATGACAGCAGAGAAATTGGATGTGAATTTCGTTGATTGAGTCAAGACGAGGATCAATGTTAAATTATCAATTCGAACAAGCCTCTTGAATCATTTTTCTCACTCCTCCAGCGAATGTTGGCACTCGCGAGTATTTGCTGAATAATCGGCTAAACCTCGAGTACTCGATATTGGAGAGCGAAGAGACGAGAACGATGAAAAAGGAGCGTCAAAGATAAACTTCAAACGAAGATTTTTTAAATACTTTTCTCATCCTTAGTAACATCGGGTCCTCGGGCTGATTATTAATAAGTTGCTTCCGCTTCGACTCATGCCTTCGTCTCATTACCACAACAAAAAAGTTTAAATGGCAATTACGGCCTGGCAGCGCACAAAGTTACCTCTTGTTTCTGGCATAACGAGTCTGCGAAGTTTACGCGAAATTAACCTTCGATTTTCATATTCTATTTTCCACGGCTGTCCTAATTTTATTGCTTCGCCTGCGAAATGGCTGCCGACGAAGCGGGCTTCTCGTGATGGTCAATGCACGCATTACGAACTTTTAACAGGATATCTACAACCGCAGTGTATTTTGTCGTCAGTTACTATCACGGTCTCGTGATCGATTTAAAGGAAAATTAGAAGCTGGTGGTTTCGACGCGATAAATCCCACCGAACTACTGGGTTCTCTCCTGAAGATGCTTCACCGAAATCGATATCAAGATTTCTCTGGTGTAACAGAAGTTACATTTACTATTCGAAAAACGGTTCTTATCAGCACCAGATACCGAAGTGCACACGGCAACACGGTGTTTGCACTCTACTCGATTTATCGTGAATAAAGTACCCATGATAAGATCCTGCGCGGGCCACAAAATTATCCTCCCCCAGTCTTCATTATACGGGAATGATGTTGACGGAAGGTAGAGAAGAGGGATGAAAAGTTAGCGTTTGCACTGGAACTTCTGATAAAGTGGTTGCCCGTTCCTTACGAGGTAACACAAGCAATTCGCGGTATTAAAGTTGATCGCGCAACACAACAGCAGCGAACGATGCTCCCATTTTTACATCACAAATCCAATTGACTCGCTGCGAAGAACTTGCCACAAGTGAGTCAGGCCGAGCGAGAGCCACTCGAGCCCTTCTCTCGACAGTGGCCTCTTGATCAGTCACCCTGATGTTATTCCTCTCGCGAAAGCGTGTAAAGTCTGAATTCATAAATAAATACAATTGGACCGCAACTTTCCAGCCGATAAGTGGTTTCGGTCTGGAGAGGCAGCGCTCCGATCGGACGAACCGATGGAGGAACGCCGAAGGAAAGCCGAGGGAGTGACGATGGCAAGAAAGGGAACAAGCAAACTGAGGCGATAGGCGTCGAACGAAAAGAGAACGATGGAAAAATATATACATATTTTCTCTCTATACTACGTATATGTACTGTACATATATTCCGTATATAACCGGGAGTTTGAGTGTCATAACCCCGATAAGCTCTTGCTGATTCCTGCAGAACTTTAGCCACATTTGAAAGGGAATCGTCGGGATTACCATTACTTCTAGCTGAGATCCTTTTCCCAAACAGCGATATCACTCCTTTCTCCTTACCTCGAGGAAGCCCAAAGAGAACGGAAGAGCAAGAGGGAATCTTCGAGGATCGGGGAACACTTCTGAGTCAGATAGGTCGAAGGACCAGAAAAGAAAAGAGAAAGGCTGAAAGAGAAAGGTACGGGTGACATGAAATCCGACTCTTCGAATAATCCACTTCAATTTGCAGTAAACTATTTGCGAGCGACCGATAAAGAAACTGTAAGACCACGTTCGACAGGACCGAGGGAGAAAATGAAAGAATGTTGAAAAAGTCGAGGAGGAAGTCTGGAACAAGACGAACAGGATAAAAGAGAATGACAAGACACCAAAAGTGGCAGAGTTCGAAAGAACGCCGGGGAAAAAAGAGCGGAAGCTCCGAGGACTTTATCAGTCACGCGTCCGAGTTAGCGTTTATATTAAATAAAGCACGCCCGCTTCTGACGTCTACCTGGCGCTCGGCCTAACCGACACTTGCCCAGTGTGTGTGTGTATGTGTGTGTGCATGTGTACGCAGGAGAGTACCAGTGCCCGTGAAAGCGCGGTATATACCGAGGATAATAGTTTTTCCTAGTTCGCTTCGCGGTTCCCTGTGACATACGACGGGTATCAAAATAAAGGAAAACGCTCGTTCGTTTTGATGCACCGCGCGAGACGATAAGACCGAACGAACGCCACGAGAAATAGAGGCTTGCCTCGTGCTCCTTGCGAAACGATCGGCCCTCCGCTTCGCGGACCTGATAAATTGGACCAACTCGTCTTCCAAAGTCGTCTATGCATTTACAAAACTGGCGCGTCCATGTGATATACACACAGAGCATTTATCGTCGACCAAGACTCCCTGCTAGCGAATCTATTGGCCAGTAATTCATCGAGCTTGTAATAATAACGATCGTTGGACGATCGAGATCTTCAGTATTTGTCCCTCAATATATTTCGAGCAATTGATATATTCGAGCACCTGGAAGAATAAAGCAGTATTCTATTATGCAGGAAATTACCGCGGGTTCCTCGACTCGATTAATATATCAATTGGCGATAATTGAATGCTTTGAATAGAACAACCACGAACGGTGGCCACCCCCTCACTGAAAATAACGCTGTCGCGGGTGCGGCCGCGTATACAAACACTCGTAATAATATTTCACAATTACAATGGGTCGACCCGGGCAAAATTCCCAGGTGCAAGCGACCGAAAATTCGGAAAGTAAATCGCAACTCCAGGGCAAGAGCGCGGTAACCCGTTTCGCGGCTTAATTACGCGGAAGAACGTACCTACTGCCACTGGCAGGAACACGCAGGTGCCGAATACAGGAAACATGGAAACCGTAAGTACGGTATACCTAGACACATCACTCGTGAAGATGGCTCTTTGTTTGCGAGACAGCAGAGAAAAGACTACGGAATACTAACCCGAGTTTTTGTGCGAGTTTTTTGCTAGTATCGGTTGATCCTCGACATCCAAAGTGTAATAAAAAATTCGAACACGAGAGTATCTCCTTGTATGTGCGTCAATTATTTATGTACTGAATAATTTAATCTTTTTTATTAATAATGTGCCGATCATCACATTCGCTGTAGTTAATTTAAAAACGCTATGTTATAATTTGTTCCAAGCGTGAACATAATTGCGTATTTTTTCGGTTCGTATTCACTATAGTGTAGTGTTTATAAATTGACTGATACAGTGTAATACATTACATGAGTATAGTACAATAAATGACTTATTACCAGTAGAGGGAAGAAAATGAACTACATATATCCAGATACACGGTGCTGTCTGAATATTTTAATTAATCACTGTATCTTTCACTCCGGAACTTGCTTTTGCAAGGTCGTATATATACGAAAATGAGTATGTACGGCGCGTGTGTTTATGCACCAGCTGAAAACTATCCGCGAATTGATACGCTCCCGGAACTGGCGAGTGCGGTTGACGTCGACCCCACTCATAAATAGCGAGGTTGAAAATCACGGCAAGGGAGGCGCGCGTCACTTTATCCGCCGGCGTATTTGCATGTCGCTCGTAACTTATCATTACAGCGTAACGAGGTTTGCGCGCAGGGACACAGACTGATTTGTTTACGCCCGAGAAAGGAAAGGAGAAAATGCGCGCCTTCGCGATGGAATACGCGAGAATTAGGTGACATATAATCGCCATACTAAAATCTAATTTTCCTTAAGACGTTGTTCGATCTCTCAATATTTTGAATCTAATATTCATTTCGAATGGTGAAACGAATATGCTACTCCAATGATATGTTATTCAATACAATTTATATACTGGCATTACTAACATTGTCAGGAGAATGAAATACGATTAAATTATTTGTAAAACCATTGCGATGTAAAACTATTTGCAAAGTTATGGAAAGCGCTGAAATAGAAGTGTCACCTAGATACAGGTGAGTGACGTGCCACCGAATGTATTTAGCACATTAAATGGGAAACTGACTTCCTGAAGTTGAAGTTCACATTATAAGGTGTATAGAAATTTAATCGTGACGGTTAACGTGCTAATAACAGTGTAGCTTTTTTAAAACTCGTCAGTCTTCTCGAGAAGACTGCTCGATCAACAACCACTTTCGCTCGAGCTACGATAAAAATTACAATTGATCAATAATTATAGACTTTAGATCGTCATTTCGTGATCTAACTTTCATTTCCGGCTTCATTACCCGTGGTTCGCAAAAGCTATATACGGTGCTCGGGCATGAAAGGATTCATTCAGCTAGCCTTAAAAATGTATGAGTGCTTTAATATTAAGGCGCGGCAATAAAGCACGCGGACGGTCTGTATTTACAGTTTTAGAGGTACATCAAGCTGCTCTCGTATCAGCACACAAGTCTTTTTACTAGCGAAGGTCGATGTACATACATATAAAGATTCTCAAGTGTTATTCCAGCGCATCGGTAAGCGCGCAAGTATTACTGTTCTTCGAGTCCTTGCATGCAATTCTGTGGATGCAATCGATGCAGCTAAAATAAATTCCGCCCTTGGCTATCGTTCGACGAGGAAAATCGACGGAACGCCCGATTCCGAAGTAACGCAGCGCCGCGATAAAATTCGAAACCTCCATCCATCCTAAAGCAGACAAAGTCGTTGAGCATTTTCTATTCCGGCGGTACACGTCGCCATTGTATCGGCTCAATGGAGTATCCATCTGGCGCAGTTATCAATTTGCTAAATTGCAAATCGATACGTCGAATTCCATCCTTGGTAATGTTGCTGACCATCAGGATGGCCGCCGGATACGTAACGATCCTTGGGGTACAGTCGATATTGAGCGAACCGCGGCACGACGACGCCTCATTCGACTTAAATTGCGAGTATGCCTAGGAAGCAATTTTGTCTCATCTCTGATAGAGGTTTTTCCAGTGATAAAACAGCAACGGCTGAATAAACTTCCGCGTCAGGACTGGATTTTCTCCGGGGCACGAGGGCACATTCGAGGCCCTGGACAAATTGTCTTGCAACTCGTCTTGCAAGCTACGGATATTCGCTAATTTCATAATGAATTTCATATTCCATGGACCAAATATTCTCTTCGATAAAACGATACCAGGATGTATACTTTTGTCGCGAAGTAATTACTTTACTTGATTAAATAACTTTTCTTACGAGCTTCGCTTCATAGAAGGACATCTTATTGAAGATGGCTGTGGGAGAACGCAGGTTTCGTTAAAGAGGTTTAAAATCATTCGTAGATAAATGACTCGGGCTTATTGCAATGTGAAGCTTTATACGTCAGTACCAGAATAAGTAATCCGATTGCAATTTGTATGCATAATATGCAACGACTCTATTATTATTAACTGATTTGCCTGTCGAGAAATTCTCATTTCGAATTCGAATATGTTTCATCCGATACTTCGTTTAATCTAGTTTTCTCCCGGAGAGACGCGCCCAGGCCAAATGTATCTAAATTACTTAATCTTCGGCAAATTTGAATAAACCTCACTCTCGACCATAATTTACCATAATTCTCATTCCACTTGTGAAATATGCAAATTTGAGCTTGCTGGTATTAATTCGCTAAAATGTGCGGTAACGTTTAATATTCGTCCTTAGGGGCAGTTCTAGCCAGCATATTTATTTCCTGGAAAACAAAGGGGCTAACCGTGCGCGCTCAATACATACTAATTCCGGTGATTTCCCTCGGCAAATATTTTTAGGCTTGCAAAGGATCGACACAAGGCGACGATAAATTCGCCACGTATAGTTCATTCCGGACAAATGGTTTCTTCTTTTTCTATCCTTCCTCTGTATGACCATCGAACCTGCTCAATGGAGCGAGGAGCCATCGATTTGCCAAACTGAGAAACGATATAACGATATTTCAAGCGGGACAAAATATCCACTTTACCAAAGCCGGGGAGTGTCATCGCCGTACAATTCTGACCAGTGACTGACTGCGATTACCTGACTGCGCGTGTCAAGATAAAAAGGACACTTTTGTCGATGTGGGTGGTTGCGCGGCGATCATCGACGATTGAGGAGTAATGTCTTATTCTTCGTACATCCTATCACTCAATCGATGAAATATACAATAATCAATCCACCTATCACTAGTTTCTACTTGCCAAATTACAAATCGATACTCCGGAGATTCATGTCGCCGCTCTTGGCTCCGCGTGTAATGACCCTTACGGAATTGAAGAGAGGGTCCTTTTAGAGTGCATTATTCAAGAGAAAAACTAGTGGTAATCGCTACCAGCTGCATTGTCATTCAACAAATTGCGTTAGACACCGCTAGCCATAAGAGACTACGATTAACCTTAAGCACATTTTGCATGTCTAATGTGCGACTCAGTTTTTCGTTCAACACTGGCCATGTTCAATGTACGTACTTGGCAGTTGGTCGTTTTGCGATTAAACCTACAATTGTCCTGCGAAAGACAAGCGAACGGTTAATTAAACCCGAAATGGAATTTCTAATTCACCACTGACACGTTTATGACAATAGATGAAAGTAAAAAATATCATAATTAACGGCATTGCAATATTTCTCTACGTTTGTCATTTTTACGAGAACTTGGATTTAACGGTTCTAAGTACCATTAGTCCGGCCATTTTTTAATTTTCATGAAATTTACAAGTATTTATGGGAAAGTTACTTTTTCCAGATAACGTATTCATAATCCAGATGGAATTTTATCTGTAAAAAGCGCGTAAATATGCATTACAGTAATCTTTTATTTGAACCGAAAGCAAACACAACATATCCGGTTTTCGGAATATTTCAGTAGAATTTATAAGAGACACTCTGCATACGCATCTTCCGGATACGGTTACGGTGTAACAAATATTTCATTGGTGCAAAATATTTCGAGGTAGACTAGTTGTTTCGGATATTGCTTTAAAAACTGGTAGTTTTCGCAGATTTATTTACCAAGTTTAGTGACTCTTCATGTGTACGCGACACGCGGGTGATTTAAGGGGCTTGGTGAATTCATTGCGGGCCGCGATAAGCGAAATTACAGCGTACGCGCGCGCGCACGCGCGGCGGATATGTAAGTTTAGCAGGCTCCCCCTGATATTTATGCTGAGTATATTATTTACTAATCTCACTATTCTTTTTCGTTCTGCTTTCACCCCGCATAAAGCGCCCTATCATTAATCCAAAAGTCGCATTAAGCCCACGATATAACGAATTTCCCGTAAAATTCAGCCTGACATTTTTTTCCGAATGACAAATGAGTCGTGGCATTCGTCAGACCTGTTTTACAGTCACAGTTCGCTACTGTTCGTCACGGGAATTCCGGTAAACGGTGAGTCATTTGAAAACGCGGTAACTAAAACGGTTTTAAGCGCATAAATTCTACTGAAATCCTAGAGAACGATACAGGTTTTAAGGGCTCTGGGAACAGAGTTTGAGAATTTCAGATTATTCCGAAAGTAATCGTGTTTAATAGCGACAATTATTGTAGAAATGTAAGCATTAAATCATCGATGTAACTGCTAGTTTCATAGATACTCATGGTTTAAAACATAGAAAACGTGGCCAAACAAATATTGTTGGTGCAATAGCTCACGGGCTACTGGGAACTAAGCTGCCAGGCAAGCCTCAAACATATTTGTCACGTTTTCGGGGCAACATTCTCTCGATTTAGTACACCACCATCAGCATGAAAAGTTACCGGCGTTAAGTGTGATCGGCCTGGTGGTCTGCCGTCCATCTCTCTTTCTCTTTCCCCAGCCGGATCTCTCGCTCTCTCGGAAAATCCCTGGACAGGCGTTCTGTTTATTCGTTTAAGAGGGGCTCGCCGACTCAATTACAGGATCAAACAGCACGCCCTCGTCGCGCTAAATCACAATCAGGTATATCTGCCGCTATAACGGGTCGCCACGGGAAGCGTTATGAGCAGGGCTACTCCAAGTTGAGCCATTTTTCGCTAAACCAGTTTATGGTGTCAAACTTTTCGCCATTCGGCTGTTTCGGCCCGACGGATCGATACCTTCTGAGACTCACCAAACGACTAGTATCGTCTTCGAAGACGCAGGAAGAGGACCCGAATCGAGGACACCGATATCCGCCGAGTAATCTTGCGACACGCATAAGTGAGTGTGTGGCTCCCGTTATTTATCGACGCAGGTAAATTCACGTTTCCGTTATCAAGACGTCCGAAGGGCTTGGTGTTCGATGTAGCGAGCTGGTATAACGCTACAACCGACAATTCTGCCTAGGCAGGTAATCTGCGAAAACTAGATTAGGATTACGAAGCTCGTCTACTCCGCTAATTCGCCTCGTTGTAATGTATGAGGCGTGGTGCCGCGAGTGACGTTCAGCATGATCGACCGGATACACTTGCGACGCGAGATGATGCCGACTGCGCGAAATATGCTTCCGAAAGTGCACTTCTTGCGAACTCGAACGATAATCGCGGATTATCTCGTAGATATTTCTGTCGCATTTTAAGAATTACTGCAGAGCCTTGCCGGTAGTTTCAGGCCGTTTGTTAGATCCCAGCTACGCGTGGACTATAGGTCCAGTATACACTGGGCTTGATAGCGATGAAAAGAGGGAGAGATTTTTTCCCCTCGCCACTCTGCGGATTGTATTTCATAAACAGTCAGTCTACGCGAAAACTCGAGGAAATTTCAGACGGTAGTTTCTACTTGCTCGACAACGAACAGCATATTGAGTTTCATTGGTCTGACCAACTTGGAAGAGCTACGAAATCTGCTAAACAGTTCTTATTGCATTAGATATTTGAACTTCCGTCGAATGAAAACGACTTGGAACAAACTTACTCAGCTGTCTTTCCTAGTTCATGACAGAATCGTTGGAGCCCTGCTGAACGTATTACTTCCATCTGGGTGACTTCTCTGTCTGATTCGAAATCGTTCTCCCGGGAGTGAGTTTGACGTTTATGCTCACAATGCATACTGAGTGAACCAGCATGAACGACGCGTAGCTGTCTTTTCCCTGTAATAAGTTTTTATTTCCCGCTTTTCGTTTCATTCAACGAATTTACTTCGACGCATACTTGACTGCTTCAATTTAGCAAACAGAGACTGCATTCCACAGTCATTTTGGGTGTGTCACTCAGCGGTAGCTCAAAATTGCTGTAAATTGCTCAACGCTTAACATTTGTGTATCATCGGCACGCGTCGGGCAAATGGTGAAATATTACCAAGAGAAGCTTATCAGTACCATTACAAAGTTCACTTCTACGATCGAATTATTCAGTAATTATACTGGGTAACTGTCCAATTACTGGGAAGCTGTCGGGAATAAACACTATTTGGTGTAGAGGAGTGTATTCATAGAGATTACCTACCGGTTGATAATATTTCCAATTACATAAAATTAGTTACTAGCTATACGAAAATACGCAATAATTCTCAATTAATACAAATCTAATGGAAATTTCAGTTTAATGTCTCTTATTTGCCAAAGTTTTTATCGGCCCAAAGGCAATTGAGTATCTCCCAGTGAAAATGAATCTGACACTTGCAGTGTTCAAAGCATTGAAAGTGAACAAAGACCGGAATTGTTATGGCACAATCATTCGCCACTAGTGCGGTTTGCTCTTCAGCACGGACCTCTATGTTCCCGGTACTCGGCCCTTATTGAGACTCAAGTGGGGAACACAGTGGAAAGTGAACGAAAGGATCAGACGCGACAATATACCTAGAATGTATGCATACATTGTACTATATTCTTTCCAAGCTGCTATATTAGTCTCGTGAAGTTTTCGGCTTCATTTGGATACTTTCGAAAAGCTAATGGAAAGTACAAATTTAATCAAAGCGTAATATTAAAGAGCGCAGTTTGACGTAGTGCACTTGTAAAGTGCGTTTATTGGATCATGTACTTTATCGAGAGAGAGAAGCCCGCCGGTGGATGAGCGAGGGCATATAAACTAGAGATCGCAAAGTGGACAAAGAGAAAGACAAAGCGCGTGATGAAAGTCTCCGTGAGCCAACTTGCCTGGTGTATTCTCTTCTTTTGGCTTTGTCCCTTTAGATGCGATTGAGTACCTGTCTGAAGAAGCCACGATGCTTGCCAATTGTTCTGTACTCCTCACCATTGACGAGGCGGACTTTCCGCGGTTATTCACGCCGTGCAAGAAAAAAAAAAAAAAAAACAGCCTGCAACCTTCTCATTCGGAGAAGACAGGTTTATTCTCCCTGTCTCGTTCATTCTTCAGCAATAGGTACTATTTCTAGGAACCGTGTCATTTTTCGCGCAACTAGACACAGAAATCGCATTTTCAACTCGTGGGAGAATTCTCGAGAATTATTTTCCGCCGCAGTTAACATTATTCCCAATTGATTTTCATACGAATCAAACGGAGGGGCGCACTACATTGCTAAACTCCTTTCCACAGCTTCGATGTATTCCTGGTTGAATCGAAATCGCCTTATCGAAAAGTTCGACGACTGAGAGCTCAATGGAAAGCCGTGCCACCGCGCTACCGCGTTGATTTCAGGGTAAGCCAGTGTGTGTGTGAAAAACACAGCAAAGTCTTTTGCAGTTTTTCCCTCGGCTATCTTTCGAAAATCAATCTCGCCAGACGGGGCAGCAGGCTCTTCTTTTAATCAGCCTACTTCGAACGAGTGCATTGACCATTCGCTTGATATACTCGGTTGATATGTTCGGAAGTAGTCGAATCCCAGGAATCTCAAATAGCAGGAGGGTCGGAACATTTGGCCAATCTGATTTCGAGTCGAACCGCCAAGTCGCTTCCATTTTCCTGTGGTAGAAATTGAACCGTAGGATAAGACGCTCGTAAAAGTCATCGTCCAGCACTCCTGTCGCTCGTGTCTCCTGCAATTTCCGTCTCTTTATCTTCTCAGGGTTCATAAGGAACGGCACGACGCCTGCGACTAGCACCATGGAAACCTCCTTTTTTCAGTGAATGAGTCGGGAATGCTGTGCGAAATAGTTATTGGATTGCGATTTACGGTACTTGGTTAGAACACGGCAGCACCCCACGACTCGAATGCGAAACTTCTCCCGTTTCTCGGGTAGATTCCCCAACTAACTTAGAATTTCTCCAGCGGGGCGTTCAAAATTCCATTTTACCCGAGATAAGGAGTATCGGAGAAATCATCGGTTCCCAGCACCGTATCCGCGAACTCTAGCTATGCGTGCGAGTCCCATTCCCGGAAGTCTGCGGGCCCAAGTGGTTTCGCGGCGTAAAAGCTTCCCTATCTCTGGGTCCCGAAATCCGGGGCAAACTGGCTAAACGCAAAGATTCACCCATATGAAAAGGCTGATGCATTCTGCAACGTTTTCTCTGAGGTGGATACGGCGTTCGCGAGGGATTTCCTATCCGTTCGGCCGAGAATCTAGGGGTTTCCACTTTCAACAGCAGTCGAGAGAAACTGGGCGGAGTCGGGAGGACGCCGTAAAAGTCATCCTTCGCGAGAGTGTGCAACCACCCTTCCATCCTCTCTCGGCTCTTCTTCCGCCCTGTGTTACCCTGTATCCTCCCATTACTCGTCCACCCTCAAATCTCGCGTGTTGAGATACTCTAGGTTGCGCTTTGCGAGTGAAACTAAAGGAAACCGAATCGGCGAATCGGTGAATCGGCGAATTGGCCACTTAAATCGCTCGGGCTGACGAGCTTAAAAGCCCGCAAGTCTATGGCAAAAGCAACAGCATCATCGCGACTCTAGTATTCGTCACGGTGGTTGAATGTAATTTGCTGTCATTTGCTCGATGAGTCCAAAGATTGCGGATCCGGAAAGGCAAGCGAGGAAAATAAAGTGTCTGACCAAATAGAGGCGCCATTCTTCTCGCTGCTTGTTTACCCTTGGCTAATTCGCGGGAGTGTGGTTGCAGAAGCGCGAGTGCGAATGCGAATACGAATGCGAATGTTGAGGTTTTCCTTACGCGTATCAGGGTAACAACGGCTCGCTGGTTTTGGATCCGACTGGAATTGTTACGGTACACTCGGCAAGCGGTTGCCAGCTCTTCCGCAACGGCACACACGCTAAGATTGGGGCATTTCTAACGAACGCCCGCGTCGAGCCTTTTAAATGTGGCTGCGTAACTGTACATGGAATTACAGTGACTCGCGAAGTGCCGTTTAAAAGTCCGAGCCGTACTTCGTGTGCCGCGGGCAATTCGCGGGCTACCCACAGTGCGCTTCGCGATGAATAAAATTATCCTTGTAATTGTCCCAGGAAAAAAGGGCCGCTCGCAATTTGCCCTGTCACAGAGGAGCCCTTCAGCGTAGCCGGGGAGGTCGGTCCTCGCAAAGATACGAGCTAAAGAGAGACTCTTGCTTGTAAAAAGAGTCGTGGGAGAATTACGTGTTAGCAGGAGGATTCAAACGAAACTTGGCAGTTTCAATTTTCTAGTAGGCACAGCTGGCCGGCCCCTTAGCCTTGCACGCATTTTCTCGGAAAGCTGCAGAGGCTACTGCAACTCTCGACCTTCGCATTCTAATTTCCGGGACGCCCACTTCGTTATGCAATCACCCGACTGACATAAGTAAGAAGAGCTTTGCCTTGCAAACTGGCCTCGACTTTTCGCCAAGTATTCGCCCGGTTCGTCTTTCCAATTCGCAAAGACAATGCTCCAAGATTTTTTTTGAGGGGGGGGGGGGGCGGAACGTTGCCCGACTGCGATTGATTGATTCGCTTCCCGAAAGGAGCAAAAATGCAGGCCGCGAAAAATGTCAATGAGTTTTAATTATTCTCGATGGTCGAATGCGGGGAAGTGCGGAACGCGATCGATGATTGTAAAAAGCGTGACCCAGCTATTGTTGAAACACCCATTTTGGCGGCGACCAATTCAGGCTTCCGTAAACGACGCCAAACGCTAATTGGTTTCGGGATCAATTACATCAATTCGCGGGAGCAAGCACTGGACGGACTAATACAATTTTAAAATTCGATGTGGCGTCGCCACTCCTTCACGCCTGTTAAAAAAAATATCGTCGAACAGTAGCGCTCGCCCGTTGCGCGGCCAGCCCTCGCAGGCTTTACATTTTATTAAAATTCAATTTCACTGATAGATTGACTTTTTTGTTAAAACGTTTTTTTTTTCTATTTGAGAAAGCTAGATGAATTCTTCGAGGACGAGAGGGCAGAAATCGGTCAGACTGTAACTCACGCGATCAAAGCCAACGCGGACCGTTCTAGTAAGATCATATTATACGGTTCTGTCAGAATTCGCGACATTTTCGATATGTATTTCCACGCGAGATTACCTCCCAGTTCGCGTTGGGCGAGATAGATTTAATTAAAAAACACCGACTTGGGTTGCACGGCTTGCTGGTGGGCTGGTTGCGGAGAGTAAAAAAAAAAAAAAGACGAAGTGAAAAGCAATCGCGTTAGCAGACGTAGTCGCGCGGACGCAAGCCATCCAGCACGAGTCCTCCCAATTTTGCAGGTGGCAATTAAACGTTATTCGTCAACCACACAACCGTGGAGGAAATTGCTCAGTCAGAAAGCACGATGCATCGTTGTTCTGCCCCTTTTTCCACGGACAGCCTGCTCGCACACGAATTTCGCGATGAACGCGAAATTGTTACTCGCGAGCGCGACACAATGAAATCGAATATCCTGCATTTCAATTAAGCCAGCGGATGGACAAATTCCGCGGAGGCGTTTGCGCGAGTCCTTGCGTTTCTTCCCGGTCTGGCAGTGCGATACGACCGCTTTCCGTCAATAATATCACTAAAAATTAATTGCCAACGTATCCGACGGGATATATTGCCGACTCGTCGTGGCCAACGAACCGCTGCGTTGGCACAACTATCGATTTCTCGTTATTCGCAATCAAGTCCGGTCGATAATATTATTATACAATATTGGCTGTTGTCGTTGAAATGGCGCGCAGTCCTCCAAAAAAAAACTCGCCGACGAGAAGGGAAAAAAATGTTGATTTACGCACGCACTGTAATTGTCGATTGCGCTTTTGTTTCCTTTGATCAGTCACCGTACGAGAAATTTTCTCTGCAATCAGCATCCACTTGCAGAAACACATTTTTGCAAGAAATTGTTTACTACACGTTAAATATGTTTGCCATCATGGAAAGAAATATCTGGAAATTATCTTTAAAATTATCCCGCAATTACTTACAATGTAATTCAATTCACTCGATTACAAACCGCGTTTCAAACATCCGCCTAGCTTGCTTTGAGGGACGATTCGTTCGTACCATGTCCTTACGTCACTTGAGGAACTTTCAAAGAATGTTTCTATTGGAATATTTCTCATTATTAAATTTTAGCTCCCTGGAAACGACCCATTTGCCTCGCTGGTGAATTTGCTAAAACGGCCGAAGGGGACATTACCCTGAGCTTCTTTTTCTCGCATATACCTCTCGGTAAAAAATTAAGGCTCTATCAGTGGCTTTAGCGGAGTTCCCATTACCTGCTTGATCGCGTACTAGTCTTGTCTTGCGAAATCGAACACGCGTCCTTCGCTTAAGGTCATCGTTTTCATCTCGATCGGCGAAACTCGGAAAGACTTTTTTGACCCAATCCCAAATAATTTAATGTCAATGGAATTAGCAATACCTACACGCTTTAAACTTTCTAATTTTTAACTTACCTTAATAATTAAGCTCTTAGATAAATCATATAAGTGTTTTTAACATTGCATTATTTATATACTGCTGTTTATTATTAGTTACTTTTTGAAAAGAGACATTATGAAAAAAACTTGCAAACTTTGAAACTCCTTTTGCTATCAAATTTTTATACTTCCTAGAATTCTTATAGAGAAGAAGTAGATTAGCAAAAATTTCGGGTCTCAGAATTAGAACGTGTGTCAGTCAAATATGGATTGCCCCGGAAACCAGTTCTATCGTGAAAGAGAATTTGTTGTTACCTTGTAATTCAGACTGTTCGGAAGCAATTTAAATTCTCTCCTGGCACATTCAAACTGTTTTCCGGGAATCCCCGTCGTACCGAATTTGCACTGGCACTGTGGACGGTGCTTCGTATCCCGCCTCTCATGCTAGAATTCCTTTGTCAGATCCAGTGCTTTTGATTTAACGGTAATAAATAATTCCAAATTGCAAATTACAAATTGTAAATTGCGAATAGCTAACGTAAAATCAAAGAAACTTGTAAATGATGTTGCTCTTTAATTTTAAACTGGACTCATAAACGAGCGAAAACGAGTCACAGTCGTAAATGACACATAATTGTCAGTCTACGGACAAAAGTTC
Organism: Trypoxylon attenuatum; assembly: GCA_963989405.1. Classification (NCBI taxonomy): domain Eukaryota; kingdom Metazoa; phylum Arthropoda; class Insecta; order Hymenoptera; family Crabronidae; genus Trypoxylon; species Trypoxylon attenuatum. The sequence continues at coordinate 7,708,885 of OZ022489.1, read as the reverse complement.
GCCTAAATATCTCAACGCACCATTACTTAGGTCAATCTAACTTTTTTTATTAATTACGAATTGTTCAGAAAGTCAGAATAATTTGAATTGCCGATAAAAGTAGCTATATGCACTAATTCTCCTGTTAATTCTCTAACAGAATGAGTATTCCCATACTTTATTAACGCTTAAATTTTCATGCTGTTACATTAGATAATTTCAATTGGCAGTTAATAGATAAACAAGTCAGAGTACCTACTGGGAAAAAGCATGCAGTTTTGAATGGAGTAAGAATTATTGTCGGTCTTAACGACTGATCGTCAGATAAAGCCAGTAACTCAGCCTCTCTGCCTGGGATTACGAACATTTGATGTACCATTGCCATAGGAAAGATCGTAACGTCCGGATCCGAGAAATAAATCTCTACGGCAGACTCTAATCGCGCGTCGTGAATTTGTCTAAAGCGCAGCAAGGCGGTGTGAGACGGTGAAACAATGGATGTACTTTCGATGCGGAATGCCAGAGTTACATCAGGAAGCGTGGGTACCGGGATCCAAAAGAATGCGGGGGCGATGATGATTGCCCGACTCATTACACCAGTCCCGGAAAGTCTTGGGCTGCACCGTAAGCTTGAGCGCGCTGCGTGAAGCGATAAATAAACGGCTCGAAGAGATATAAGACCAGGAAGAGTAGACGAGTGCGCGCGCGAGCGCGGTTCTCGAACGCGGAATCGTACTACGTATCGGTACGCAGGATATCAAGAAGCGTCGCAAAAACGTGGACGACCCGCGATGGAACGTGGAACAAAATCATTACGGCCGACCGCCGCGCCGCCGTGCCGTGCCGATCGAAAGAAGTTTGCCACATCCATCGTCGCGCCTCCGCGAACCTCTTAAATTCCTCTTCCATCTCGCGCCGGAAGAGCCTCGCGGTGAAACGGGCTCTCGACCGGATACGCCGTAAACGCGATTTAACAGTTGGAAATTAGCGGTGCGGCAGACTCTGCTGCCAAATCCCTCCAAGCACGTCATCCCTCTGAAATATTATAAAAAGGTCCACCGTTTCTACTACCTCTACGTTGCCACAGCGGTGATTCCTATCTTCCGTAGCTGGGGAAAATGGAATTGCTCGAAATTTTAACGCTTCAAGCGCAAGAAAGTTTGCGGTGCGCTTTAGCGGACAGTGATATAATTGCAGCAACGAAAATGTCAGAAAATTCGGACGATCTTGCTACACTCTGCGAGCGAGACCGGTTTTTTGGGAGAACGAGTACATATCCATCTTCGTTCGGGAATCGTACAAGTACGCCTTCAGGGCGGTCCGCTTAAAATAATTTTCTGCCAGCAAAAAGCCACAGGGGCTGCTGCGTTATCAGGGTAAGTGGCTCGTGCTACAAGCCTTGTATCCTGTCGAATGAATGTCGAAATGGATCTTCTTTGCGCGAACTGCGTGAACTCGTGATTATGAAAAAGTATGATTTCACGGAAACCACAGAGAAACCTTTCGTGTTTTCCGTATTACTCTAAATTAGATGGGTCTCTGGACATGCAGTGTGCGAGCATCGCGGTTATTTTGGTACTGCTATTGGGATGGGATTGGGCTGCCACTCGGAGTTCTAGTTCTGTTCGTGTCACGCGAGGGAACATTTATTTCGGGTTCGGGGATGGGTAGCGAATGACATCGATGTGATGTACCTCCTATTTCCGCGTCCGCTATTACCGATCAGTGTTAACGCCTGATTCGCAAATGGTATTCTCTGATATAGTGGAAATCTCCTACTCCCAAAGCAAATTACGTTATTCAACACTTGTTACGCCTTTAACCCACCGTTTATTTTTATTTCTTTTATTCACCAGAACGTAATTATTTGTTCATCAAAGTTTTATTCTCGAAGAATTATTGCCGGTCGGTGGCCGGGCTGAAAGTCTCGTTGTCCGTTTTCGATTTATCTTGCCACTTAAAATCGTTACCTATTCGGACCGTATTATTCACAGTGAATGCTTTTGCCCTTCGCTGTTCGTTCGTTAGCCTGGTTTTATTAAACACAAAATTTGATAAAGGATTCGTAATTTTTAATTGCGTTCAAAAGGCTTCCGCGGTGAAATTAAATTCGGGAAACGCACTGTACTAACGGAACAATCCATATATAGAGGATGAAAAGAGTGGGAACCGAGGTTGCCGCAAACGCCACGGGGAATTAAAAGTCAGAGAGAGGAAAGATTTGGAATTCTCTCGGTTACCGACGCCGAGACGTTCCATTTCCGGCAGGAAAAATTCACTGCAAGCAATTATTCGCGCGCATCCCCCGCGATAGAACTATCGCCGACGAAAAGAACAAGTAGATCCCCTTAGCCAACGCGCTAATTGCGCGCCGAGTGTCCACTGTAAAGGTACTCTCGGGTTTTTTTGCGCGCCCATAACTGTACTCTTACTAGCGGCAAAGCTACCTCGACGTTGTACAGAGTCGTGTACTCGGTAGAGTTGGCCACCATTCAAGTGTTCGAATTGTCAGCGAGCGAAATGAAGGGGGGCTAATTCCACGCAACGAGTTGTCTTCGCGTGTAAATCTCGAGATGTGCAAAGTTGGCTGGACCGCACGCGGAAGAGTCGACAGGCTTGAAAACGTGTTCCTTATGTTGGCGATTGACGCGAACGGCGTTAAGGTTTCACGTAACTTTATGGCTCAGAACCGGAGAAGTCTCCCTGGAACAATCACGAAGGCGGGAACAGCCATAGGAAACATGAGAATATGAGTTCATTGTTGGCTGCGAAGAGAGCGTAGAGGTGTAAGGAGATTACACCTTATCCCCGACAGACGGAAAGTGTAATGTACAGCTATTGTTGGTGTGCTCGCTTCCTCCTAACACCGTATGCGCATCAACAAGGACGTGGATGCTTTTTCTATTGCATTCCTCTTACCTATACCACTGGTATAAATCAGAAGCGATCATCTGCGGTGCCTCGTACCAATGAAACTGTTTTATGGCCCTTTTTTTCAGTAAACTCATCGTATAAATTGCTTTAAAATGTCGAGTACCGCACTCGTATATAGTGCGCAAAAAAGCCACTCAAGCGCCTCATACAGTGTCGTGTTTTCCTCTCTCAAACTTATACGATGAGTAGATCTGAACGGTTTCGCCGAATCTCGGAAGTCTCACAGACACAGAGTGCTTTCCTCTCCGACTTCCACGAAGCTTAAATACGACTAGTTTTATTCGTTCTCTTGAGTAGCACACAATCTTCTATTGACTTCGTATAAACTAACTCCTAGCAGCTTCTCCGCCTGGCAGAAAATCATTTTTTACTACCACTGTCTGTTCATTAGTTATATGCTTGCTCTTTTATACGGACGAACATGCTTGCCGCGCACACGAATGCGTCGAACACCAGAGTCGAAGCTTCATAATGCTCCATGAATTTTGAAGTATTAAAATGCTCAAAATGTTTTCACCTTATTAACCGAAGAGCTTCCCGATGCCGTTAAATAACAAAGTCATACGTAATGGTAGTATGAAAAAATTGACGATACGTATTTCATTTATCAGGAAAGCATTGTATTTCTGTTAAAACGATCCTGATACAATATTTCTTACTCGTCCGAGCAGTACCACCTACCACCATCACCCGTGCTGACTACGCTAATCCATTGGAACCATCGGAGAAATTTCGAACAAGATTCCAGAGTGCACGTAGCTACATCGATTTCGTTAAATCAAGGAGCAATACCGGCTGGCTATATCGATCCTGGAAATCACTCCACCCCCGAGATACCCCGATATACCTTCTATGTGACTGGAATCAACTTTTGCGTGGATTACGGTGCCAGGGGGCAAACGTGCGAGGAGGCATCCAAAAACGATACTACCGATACCATAGTCGATATATCGCTGAATTCATCCCCAACACGAGCCACTGGAACCCGACAAATTTTCGCGAAGCTCTCCTTCTGGATATTTCCAGTGCTCGCCGCCACCGCCATCGGCAATGTCCCCACCGCAAGGGTAGTAGTGGCAGTGCATGGCTGTACATATGCGAGAGTGAGTGGCTGCGGAAGCCAGCCAACGGGAAGGCTGCAGAAATAGCCGTGAAGGGTATATATACACAAGCGAGGTAGAAGCGAATAAATCACATCCGTACACAAACATGCCGCACATACTTCCGAAGTTAAGCTCGGCTGAACGGGGTTTCGGGTGAATCTCGACAGGGGATGATAGGAGCGCCACAGCATCCGATACCCGCGTGAGAAGACAACGAGGAATTGGAAACTCCCGGTATATAGTAGAACGGATTCCCCCTTGGCGGCTTCCACGTCTCGTCGCTTTCGTCTCTTTGACATCTCGTCTTGTTCCTCCTGGTAAAAACCTCAGGCTCCTCCGATGCTCCTCCGATGGAAAATGCATCGAAGAGGGGGTCAACGATTCCAGGCAAAGAGAGAATGAGAGAGGGGACCAAGAGTCGAGTCGAATATCCCGGGAGGTTATCAAAAAGGTTTCTTCACTTTCAGTGGAGACATATACCTGCTTCTTTTGGCGATGAAGTAATTTGGGATATGCGTTCCTACGTATATCCGTTTTTCCGAGCCGTTGATTTATTTGCGGCTTAGTGGCAAAGCCGGCTCTATCCACCTTTATGGAAGATCTCGTTACTCCTCTTTGGATCGAGATTGCCGGATTCTTCTTCGCGCTGGACCAACCTGGAGCATTCGACACTGTCGAAGCTACTCTCTTCGTGGGAGAGAAAACACAGAGAAATCCTCGAAATTCGTATTTGCATGTACGTGCTTATAGAGACTAGCTTTCGCTAAGTTGTTTATGTATCCTAGGATTTGGCAATGCTCGAGCGGGCTGATCCTCCCGTAAAATACCGCTGTCTCATGTTAGCGTAATTCGAAGGACACACAGAAGAATGTGCGACTAAAGTGGCTAAACGAATTGAGTTAGAATAGAAGCCGTGGAATTTTTATAAACACGACAGACGACAAGTATGTAAATGTTTCGGTTAAAGAACAAGTTTCTCTATGTCAGGCACAGTTAATGGCTTAGTAGCACGGGTTAAGTAGCGCGTTCACGTACGTGCGTGTACTGCGAATAAAACAGTGTAAATCAGTGAGCACAATTAGAGTCACCGTGTTCACGGCGTAGCGAGTCTTTCTCAAAGTCGAGAGAACAGTAGTACTGGATGATGACTGCTTATATTTTATAATGGAAAAAGGACGATATATTGAGCCAGGACCCCCCGTGCGTAACACGGTCCAACCTAACACTAATGGAGCCTCTATTTTTCTCGGAATTTCTTATAGGTTTATAGACGTAGTCGCAGTGTTATACGAAGAAGAAAGCGATGCGCTTTGCTATCCCTTCGACCAAAATTGAGAGAACCTGCAGAAAGGAACCGAGCAAGCTATTGTAAGGACTTCAATAGAAAGAAGATTCAACAGAAACTTGATTATGCAATGGACAAGAACGGAGACGAGAATCGAGCTGCCTCTGCTTTATGAGACAAAGATCCCAGGTTGAGCCAAAGGATCACTGTGAAGAGGATAGCTGATCTATGGATCTTTCCGCGGAGGCATACTTCGCGTTTGCCAGTTACACGATGGAACGCGCTACAAAGGTTCACTTTTTTTGCTATAAAGGTCTTTAGGAACGCGACAGGAAAGTTCGAGGGGATACTTGGAGGATTCGCGGCATTTTTCGTCGGTTGGCTTTGCGATTCGCGCGGTAGGTCGAGTAGTAGCCGGCCGCAATTTTAAAGATTCAACGAACGTTTCTGAATCCTGCAATATTAAACAGGCTTTCCCCGCTGAGCTACTGAATCCACGATTTCCATTGGAAATTAAATACGAGAAGCCAGCGCGCCGAATACCGTGGGATGTTCATCGACTGATCGTAATGTTTCCATCTGCCGGATTAAAAGATCTCGTTGCACCGTCTTCGAACCACTCCGCGAAGCTGAGCCCCACGCCACGTCGGAAGGCAGAATTAATGTCTAGAGCTGGTGGGATTAATATTAGGAGTGGTTCCTATGTTATCGAGCATCGAAGTTTTGCCATGAAGTAGCCGTGCATCTAGGAATCGTGCTCTTAAAACGTGCCGAACATGCAACATCCAACTTGTGTTTGCAATCCCGATCCAGACGCCCTAATTGCGCTGTTCGATGTGTTCCATATGCAGTAGTATAGGGCATCATAAAATCCAAAGTTAGCTGCCAAGTTAGCTGCAAATAATGCTTCTGCGGCGGCTTGAAATTCGCGGGAGGCTATTGGATATTCGGTAAGTGAACCAGCGCATTCTTTCGTTTCACGTGGAACCGGGCCTGATGGTTGGTTTAATTAAACTATGCAGTGGAATCTTCGAAGTGTAATTCGCTGCAATTTTGAAGCAATTAAGCCGAACTTCAACCGGAAGAGCGTTGTAACAGTTAAAACGAATAAACCGGAGTTGAAGGGGGTGAGATAGTTTGCGGGGTTTGCGGCTCTTTTGATCCTCAAACAGACCAACGTGCCAGCCGCGTTTTTGCAACAAATATTTTCCAAGGCGTTTCTCCACTTTCTCTCGGTTCTCTCCTTTGTCTTCCTCGCTATCTCTTCAGAGCCGGCTCTGTCCATCTTTCTCATCCCGAGCGAAACAATGGAGCCGGCCGGCACAACTAGCGCTATATCAGCGCTGGGGTTTCATTTAGTTGAGTTTTTAAGAAAGAAAGGGAACTCATTTCAGGCTACGGGGTCTTTACGCCTTTGGCTTTTCTGTCTTTGCGGCCGTGGGAGGGACCGCGGCCAAGGATATGCATAATGCTCGGAAGACTTTTTAGAGGGGTCAGGCCGTGAAGACGGCCTGCAAATATATAAGTAATTAAGCCCTGAAAAAGTTCCCTCCGAGCTGTCCCATATTCAAAAGTAATTTATTCTCTGCATAATGGGACAAAGGACGGCTGCAATTAATAATAGCCAAGAACGGTGACCGCGATAATTGACACAGACAAATAAACTGACTTGATAAATCTACAAGCTCACTGGAATGCAAAAACTAAACCATCCGATGCAATTATTGTTTGCTCGAACGACTGTCTATGAACCAAGTGCAATTTTCATGTGTGTAAACAGCTCACGGCGCTTCTTTTGATCGGTGCACCGTAACGAGATACAACGGAAGCCGAGGATACGGGAATATCAAGTTTGTTTATGAAGATATACATCGATTCCTGAAAAAGCATTCGTCACCCAACCAATAAAATTAGGCCATCGAATTTTTCTCAGGCAGCAGGTAACGAGGAGCTCTCTCTCTCTCTCTCTCTCTCTCCCTCTCGCAGATGCTGGGCGTTCCCGCGGCACAGAGTGATTTCGGATCTAGTGCGCGCATTTCCCTATTCTTCGCGCGATAATTTAAGGGTGAGGCTCCTGGATATAGGTAGCGAGATTATACGACGCCATTGTCTCAGGCTACCGTTATTTATGGGAAGGTTTTGCCTTCCAAAAACGGAAGGTGTGTGTGTGTGTGCGTTCCCGGGAGGTCCCTATGCGAATAACAATTGCGCTCCGCGCGAGCCCGGTAATTACGGATTAGCGAGGTGATTAGCGAGCGGCCGGTATTTAAATCTCGCTGCAACGATCTCCAACCAGTACGAACGCGTACACATTCCACCGATTCTCCAAGAGTCGAACAGCTGATTATACCTCTTCCGATGTTGCAACTTCGTCGAGCGTCAGACGTCCTAATTACCGAGTCTAATTACTCACTCGTTCTGTAATATGCCCCGTCCCGACTTTCGGCCGCGTAATCATCGGGTTCGAAGGAAGTCGTACCGTGAACCGAGGTTGAAAAATCTGGGCCGCTGAATGTTGCTCTCGGTGATAATGTCCCCAAGAAATTTTAATAACGAGCGGAAAGTGTAATCTTCAACGGAAGCGAACGTAACGAGGAATACCGAGAGCAATCAGAGAGAATTATTTTTCCAGCCGAGATATCGTATTTTGCGCTGAGTGAGTGGATTCTCCGCGACTGATATCTCTGCAGCTCAATAATGTCAATAGCTTCCTCCTGAGCGAGATTCGGACATGTGGATTGCCAATAAACGGAATTATCGCTATGCTGATGCGGCGGCCTCTCCGCATTACGTACTCGAGTTAAACAACTGATTATGCACTCTTGGTACGGAGCTTGGTGCGGTGAAGTGTCCAATTAACAGTCCTAATATGTGCTTACCCTCTCTAGTACGGTCACAAAGTACGGATTTCTACCGTGATCCGTAGCCCGATAGTGTCTACTCGAACCCTTTAGGAGATGCAAAGGGAAATGAATTTTGTAGCTTGTCCTTTATCTCTATCGGCTGCACCAGGACATTGTTATTATACAGATAGTTTGTAATTTTCTCCTACACTTTATCGCAGCCATTGCGTTAATTTACATCGGTTAGTGAACTCGCTCATTGAGAAGATTTACTTTACATTATGCGTCCGGTCGGTATCCAATAATGTTCCACAAAACAATAAGCACTAAAAACCCGTATCAACATCACTCGAGCAAACAATTGAACGGAAACAAGAAGTACCCTAGAGGCTCGGGAAAATTGTTCACCCGTCCCCTCTCCATCGGTGGATGTATCGATAAAGACCGTGTATTAAATTACTTATGGATTAATCACATTTACGGGGGGTTCATATTTGCCCGCTTAAGCGCTTAATCAATAATACTGAGTGAAAAATGATTAATTGATGATCTAATTACGGTAGGTCCGATATCGCGAACGCCACTCACGTCACTACCTGAGGCGGCATGCCACCGTTGATCTCACAAATCCGGGTTGGGTATGTGCCGCGGACATAGACCCTCCAATACAGATTTTTCTCTGCTTAAGCTAAAACTTTTCGCCTAGTTGACGATAAGTGAGCTTGGAATTTGCCACATCCACGTATCCTCCTCCGCTACCATTCACAAATGCGCCTCTCCATAGAAGCCGCTCTAACGCAAATCCCTTCGCTCGTTGCGATCGCATTTAAGCCAGCAGAGATCCGGGGCTGGCTTCGGCGGAATTTGAATCGTGCATTTTACGCGACCCGCGAGAATCGAAATAGATTATGCCGGTTTTATCTCTGTAATTATCGACTATTTACTCGGTGGCCCCCATGGCGGTATCGATTCGTTAATTTAATATAATTCCGGGGAGAATTCAAGGTTCCGAAATTCACGTTCCCAATCTGGCTGCCAGTAAATTTACTGTTCTTAGGCAAACAGCCCTACCACTCGGCCAACTTTAATTTGCGAAGAACAAGAGAAATGTATGTATTCGAGTTCCTGGTAATCGTGAGTAAGTGAGAGAGTACATTTGTGGCACGAGTGAGATGATCTTATTTCGAAGTAGCTTTAAAGTCGACGCCAATGTCGGCACTTTTCTACGTCTTTTGGCGTTCCTCCTTCGCGATATTCCCTCTTAGTCCTTGCCATCAACGTAATCCTCGAGACGCCGCGTCTCATCGCGTCGCGTCGTGTCGCGTCGCGCGTTCATTTCGACGATGCCCAGCTTACGCAGTGAGCAGTTTAAGCACTTGTCCGTTTAAGTTATTATAGGATAAGTGCTGGATGCTTGACTCGGCCTTCGTTCGGCGGAGTCTATTCTCGAGGCTCGCTCAAAGATAATCCGACTGCAATGAAGAGGATTCTACATGCCACTTGATTTCAGGTGATCGCGGACTGAGCAATGTTTCCATCGACATCCCTTTGGCGGTGGCTACTGGCAGCACCGTCAATATGACCTGTAGATACGATCTACAATCGGATACTCTTTATACGGTCAAGTGGTACAAGGGCCCGGAATTTTTTCGATATGTGCCCAAAGAGATGCCTCCTATAGCCGTTTTTGGAGATCTGGGCACTAAAGTTATCGTAAGTATATTGCAAATATTTTAATTTGGAAATTTTCTACTGTGATTGTAATTATTCTAAAAGTTAATATGTACTTTTAATAGAATGTGTATACGACAATGCAATGTATCGCGAATGAAGTTATCGAACAACGGAATATTTCATATTATGTTTATATTTACAATGTTATTATAAAAAAAAAATTTTTATAGAAATTTCACCGTGAAACAATGGGTAACGCATATTGGTAACGCATTTGAAGAATGTTACAAATTTTAATCGTTGCAAGGAAAATAGGTTCAAGGTACAAAGTTCCCCATATTAGTCGATGCAAAACTTTGCATAATATCGTTACTGACGGAAAAATTTGCTTAATATCCGTTAACATCACGGTCCTAATTAAGTTATCTCTTAGATCTCAGCTTTTGCATTTTAATGAAATTTTGTTATTAACTGCCACGTTGGGATTCATTATGCGAGCCATATAGCCTGACCTATTGCTAAACCCCAAAACACATTTTGAATAGCCAGACATGTACGAGATCGGTCCAGAAAGAATAATATTTTCTCTGCGTTGAATTTTGACCGGCAGAAAGGATCTCGCCACAAATCCATCGCTTCGCTCATATGATTACTCTACTAATGAAACTAAAATATTTTTTCTTAATCCGACCATTCACCGTAAGCTTCATACATACACTTTAATTACGAGATTACATACTGCAGAATTCTCGTGGAAAAGCAGCACACAATGATTTCCGTAATTTCGCCAGAACATTAATCTTATTTTTTGCCAGAAGAGAATTCGAATAACGCAACAGCAGTGTATCTGTAACGCCCTTAGATAACAATGACGCAAAGCACAATCGCTGGCTTCGTTATAAAATACGCTAAAAGTACAAACTCCAGTGATGGTGTGTTTACAAGAAGTCGTTACATTCAGTTATTCGGTAAGCTTGATTTTCGGCTGCAAGCCGATCCAGGTCAGCACACACGCCTACAAAGCACAAAGACAGAAATATATCAAGCATTTTCGGGAACGCAAAAGCCGTTTTATTTGTCGAACGACAATAATCGAATGAATTTGGTGCGTTACGGGGCGAGCGTAAAAGTTGATACCGCGAGTAGATCCGTTATACGATTCGGGCGTGAATTTCGGAAAGCTGGTGTACGTTGACTGAAAAAAAGCACGTTCGATCTAGTTATCGATAATGCGACTGGCACGGCATGGGTCGGTAGCGGAACATAGCTGGATGGAAACGGGTATGGTGCCAGCAACAGCAGCTCCCAACCGTTTCGAAAGGAAGCTGTGCAAAATCAACATTTCAAGGCGCATTGGAAAAACAAACCTTTGAGCTGACACATGAATTCACAGGGCCACGCAGTAGCGCGCGTCAACATTTCCGTTTAGCTGGTATTCTAATTTGCTGAAAGCGTGCAAGCAAACATTGCTGACCAGGCGGAACGAACTGCTCCTTCAACTCGTCGATGCCAGACGCATCGTAATGAATGCGGAGCTCTACGCGGATCATGAAAATGGCATTCCGGTAACGCGCGTGGACATTAACCCCAATTTTCTCTGCGGACATCCCACCAGCTGAATGAGTTCCTGGTTACGGGTCACTTTCATAACCCACGGCCTAGTACGGTTCTTTTAAACGCCAACCTGATACGCGATCTACATCACTCGACAGCGATGCACATCGCGATAAGAGATATGAGAGTAATTTGAATTTTTCCTATCGCGATACGCACCTAAAGCAAACCTGGAAACAAGCCAGTCGCATTTTACCGCCTTTTCCTATACATACATCCACGCACATATCCCTTCGTTCAAATATTCGTAGACAGCCGATCGAAACAAAGAGTGGCATAATTGCAAAATCAGCGTTTCACAGCGGAGTTAAAAATCTGTTGGAACCTTTGAGCAAATCCCCTACCAACGGCCGCCCGTGCACGCAATGGTTTTCCAATTAGATTTTACCGGCGCAAAGTACGGACAGCTCTGTGCCCGATAAATCGCGATGCAGAGAACGCTAGAGGACAGGAGAGAAAGAGGAAGAGAGACAACGATGGTGACAATTAGAGGGAAACAGTGGAATCGGCCGAGTTCGGAACGAGGAGGGGGCTGGTGGTTGCGCAGGGAACTGGAGATATATCCGTCGGGCCAGAGGGGCGGAATATCGAGCTCTATCACTTCGTATTTCACAAACGGTAACATTATTAAAATTATCAGTCGCACCGGATGAATTTATGTGCGGCTGCTCGGCGAATTGTCGAACCACTGTAAACCAGAGCCAGGAGGCAAAATCAGAGCTGTTGGCCAAGGAGAAATGCGTGCCGCGACCACGATCCCTACATCCGCTATCGGTGTTGATCATTTTCAGTATTAACATCCTGTTACCGCTTTCATTGCCAGTTATCCTCTATCGCGCGTATATGTACCGTGCCTCGGCGGCATCTTTCATCGCGAGAAAAAAACTACATTCAACGGAATATTGGTTTCAACCTAAATCGAATGACATTGATGTTCATTCAGGAATTTATGCATTCAGGAGTTTGGAAAGAAAAATTCCACTGCCTACTTACTGACAATCTTGGGATTATTGAATAAGTGTACGGATGTACTGCATATCTTTCGAACAAACGGAATGTCCAGTAATTGACGTATTAAAGTGCCATAAAAAGGCAGTAGTATTTCATATGTACCATACTGTACCATACTCGCGTAAACATGCAATAACATTCTTATTTTATTGATCTGCTTAATCAAGCATACCCTCTTTAAAATGGAACGCTACGCATAAAAATTACTGGGTAAATATCCGCCATTAGCGGGCCATCGAATAACTGTTCGAAAAATTCAACAGGATGCACATCGAAAAATCCATCACTCGGCAGTGATATTTGATATGCAGATAATTGCATCGTGGCAAAGCTGCAAGTAAACATCTCGCCTAGAGCCGATCCCGAAATGCGCGGTGCGTGTTCAGGCTCGGCGATACTATTCACGGAGAAAATGATAGCGTCATTTATGCAAAAATCGATGAGTCGCCTGGCTCTCCGGAGGATTTAAAATTTTCAATGGGACAATAACCAATGGCGACGGTAGTGGCGGTAGCATCGATGCGCAGCATCGAAATTGGAAAAACGTGTAAAAACATTCGGCCTGGTAGCGATCGCGATTTCCTGTCGCGAGCAACACTCGGTTGGTTCGGCAAGCCGGATTATGAACGTGTCCGCGCTCGAGAGCCAGAGGGCGAGCGGCACACCAAAATTGATTGTGTGATTTATACGCTGCCACCGGCAACATATAATTAATCGTTGTTGTGAGGTATTGTTTGCCACGGCCGAGCGAACGCGCAAGGATGTCAAAGCGGCCGAGTAAGTGCGATCGATTTGCAATAAATGGCACTCGCCTCGTCCGTATGCTCGCCCCATCCTGCGGTTGCTCCTATTAAATTAACCTGGAATTCCAGGAACTCTCTTAAATCTCTCGATTCCCGCTCCACGTTATTCCTCTGTATCCTTCCGTACTTGTCGCATCATGCGAACTGTGACTATCGTTATAAATTGCGAGTCAAATCGTTTCTACTCACACTCGCGGATAATCGCGACGTGTCATTCTCGTTATAACCAGTTTTTTCTATGATTTTCTTATGTAATTACACTGTTCTCGTGAATTGTGTTCTCGATTCTTTCAATTTTTTGTTTCGCTATAAGCTGACATCTATTCCGTCCGAAATAAGAGTACAACTGGTTCTGGCAAAGTCTAAAGTCTTTCCATATACACGTGTATAGTTTTGCTCATTTATTACATATGCTTGCAGAATGTTAGCCGTTGGGAAATATATGCATATTTGCAGAGTACGATAAAAACCTTTAAAACGGCTGCCGAAGCTCTTCATATATTGGAAGCAATATTGATCGATATGCATACTTTCACTGAGTGCGCGCTTATTCTTGTTGCAGAAAAGCCGAAGCGATGCTCATCAAGTGGTTATAAAGGATGTGCAACCCAACCATACCGGCAAATACCGCTGTGAGGTCTCTGGCGACTCGCCCTCCTTCAACACCGTAATAGTTTCTGGTTACATGTACGTGGCCAGTGAGTATCACCGGAAATATTTTACCTTCATTTTTACTCAACCCCTGACAATTTTTTAGTAGATAAGTAAACATTTACCGGAGTAAGATTTTTTGCGCGAAACAGTCACATTAACCGAAATCTCTTAGAATGATTTCAAAAGATAAAACAGCCTATGGGTGTCGTGGATCATTGTAAGTTCGTCGGACAATCCTCCGAAAAGTCTAGCTAACCCGATTCTAAATAAGATTAATTTTGCACTGAATGCCATCGATCCGTTACGACATCCCATTCTGTACACGCATTTTGGTATTGTCCGTCCTTGGCATGTCCTGCCACAGAGGTTCAAGGAGGCGAAACAGAGAAATTCTTATAATAGTTTCTTATGAGCAGGACATTAAAGCGGATAATTACCGGCACTGATCCACCACGACATCAGCTTTTAATATCCTGGCACTGTAACGCTTTTTCACACGGATATATCTCTTGGCAAAACAAGAAAAAGGACATAGATATGTCGGTGAGGATAGGTTCTCGAGGCCCAAGGATCCTTTGACGATCCCATACAGAGTGTGTTTGTACGTGAGATCGGTGGATTTACGGAGATCGCTGGTAATCCTTATTGGAACTGAACAAAGGTGTGCTGAACAATGCAGAGTTCTTCTTTTGGTATCGTTAATTGCGAAACATACACCTTTTCAAGCGTTAGCTCTCTTCGCCCTCCTTCCTCATGACCTTCCTGACGTAGGTAATGCCGCTAATCGTCATTCGCAAAAGAGCGACTTAATCCTTCGAGGACGTCGCTAAGTTCGTTCTAGTAGATTCTTTCGAGCGTGACCCGGTGATACGCAGCGTGAAATTTCAATAAAAACACCCTCGGCCATTCATCGGTCCTAGAGCACGGGACCAAGCGCGACGAGGCAACCGGAGCTCCGTGATGAATCGAAGATCCGGTCATGACCCGTTACTTTTTCTCTGATTCGCCACGACTCTTTCTCGTACGGTCATGACTGTTAGCGCAGCACGTCTCTGCTCGTAGCGCGCCTTTCATTATCGTTGTTGATTATCCAACACGGTGACTAGTATTGTCACCGTAATCGCGCCCAATTAAAACGCAGTTAGGAAGACGGTCGGACTAGGTCCGAGAAGGAAGGTGCCTGAGAAGGAGAGCACGGAGAACGCAGTGGAGAAGGCGGTGGAGAAGGCGGTGGAGAAGGCGGTGGAGAACGCGGCGGAGAGATGAGTTGAGTAAGAGTCGAGAGGAAAATGGGAGAGACAAGAGAAGGGAAAGGAAGAAGAGAGAAACAATAAGAAGACGAGGAAGAAGGGCAGTACATAGACAAGAGAGTAGGAGACAAGAGACAGAAGGTAGAAGAAGGAGTCGCAGACCAAGAGAGTGTCGGGTCTCGTTCCCACCGTCTCGTAGTCTCGCCGAGCGTCGACCTAACGACGCCACGGCCACGGTAGCGATCCTTTTCTTTGAAGGGACGAGGTGATTGGCTCCTCTTTCCGATCACGGATCGCTCGTAAAAGCGCGATACTGGATCGAGGCCTCGAATCTCGCCTTGTATCCCTCGAACGCTCCCTCCTTTTCCTTCCTTTCCTCCCTTTCCACCCTTTCCTCTCTCCTTCCTCCCTTTTCTTCCTTTTCTTCCTTTTCTTCCTTTTCTCCGTTCTCACGAGACGGGATGATCGTCCTGTATCCAGCGACATTACGACACACGTTCAAAATGGTAATCTCCTGCGGCCGTGTCCTTGAGACGCGCATCACGGACCGGGACAAGGGCCTGGCTCCTAGGCGGAAGTCGTTCAGGGGAAGTGAGACAATTTCTTGACAGTTTACCGGATCAGCGCGGTAGATGCAGCCGCTAGGGAGAAATCGACTGCCTTCTGTGGACGCTTTAACGATCCTTCGAGATGTGCATGAGATCTTGGCTATATATACACATCCTCCTTGGCTATCCTGGATCTCTGGTTTGAGATCAGACTTATACGCTATACTATATTCTTCTTCCGATCTCCACCCCGACGTATTAGCCTGTCGCTCTCGGTTATTATTTTCCGATGTTATGCGGATTCCACGTTCTTTGCTTCCCACAACCAGTTCCGTTGCTCCTATTGCAGTTTGATTGTGATCGTAGCTCTGAACGGAAGAATCACTGTAGCTTGAAGCGTCGTTATTCCTGATGTAAGTAAACTGTGTTCCGTCACAGTTCCATCTTCTTCCGGCACGTGCTCGTCAGGGTTATTGGAGTTTTTCCTCAAGCGCACAAATTCGATACGCAGTCTAGCAAAAACGCAAAGACCGGTGGTCTTATGAAAGTCTTCGTTACACTTCTTTAATCTCGTTCGACGAGGACATTCGGTTGCGCAAGAAGCGTCGCTTGAAACCTCAGTGAGGAATGCTTCGAATCGAACGAACAATGATCCAGGTCGTAGAGTAGACGCGTTGCGTTCCGTTGATAGAGAAAACTTTTTGCCAAACTCGAGGGAAGGAAAACTGACGTAAGAATAGTCTCGACAGTGTGCTAATCGTCCTGACACAAAACATAAGTCACCCGCAGGAAGAAGTTGGTGATCAGAAGGGACAATCCATTAATGAGAGAAATGAAATCTGGAAACTTTCAGGTCTGCCCAGTGGTGATCCGCAGGTGAGGGTGGAGAAGCTGCGCTACGCGGTGGGTGACACTGTGCGTGGAAATTGCACGGTACCTTCGGGAAATCCACCGGCAAACGTGACATGGACTGTCAATGGAGCACCGGTAGGTTCACTAACTTGATATGTATGCGCAAATTGCGCAGACTTCGAAGGGGCCTTAGGCCAGCGATCCTTACGAGCTTCGTCATCATCCACGAAGAGAGATCGATGTGTAACTTGTGCTTCTGGAGATGACGGTATCCGTTTTTGCGGTTCAAATAGGAATTTATCGGTAGGCGAGGCCCGCAGAAAGTTATCAGATTATTAAAACGTTTTAATGTCACTCGAGATAAATCCCGAAATGAGCTGGCGTTGCGGCGCCACTATGATAATAGAGGAATAAATTTACATTTTCATTATGCGCCACGTGAAAATATCCCAGTGCCGCTCTTTATCTTGTCGGGCAATGCCAGGCGAACGGCGAATTTTCGTCGGCTTTTTCCACGTTCCATTTCTTCATCCAATTTGCGGGTCGCACGGTATATGTCAGAAAGCCTCGACAATTATTTGGGCCAGTAAGTGCGAGCGTGAAACGCTTAATTTCGCCGGCAATGCAGCCGGGAAATTGGAGCGTCAAATGCATTTTTCTAACGCGACACTGACCTGGCCCAATGGCAAATCCTTCCCGATGCTATCGCGTCTCACACGTAAAGAAAACCTTTCGTTTGTCGCAGAAATGAAATTAGTTCGCACGATGCACTATGAATTTTAGTGTAGGACGGTGAAGCGCGGCATGAATAAATTTACATGTTTTTTGCATGAAGAAGAAACGTAGTGTATTATCAGTAATCTCTTTCTTCCGCTAGAGCTGTTAAGTCATTTTGTCTATAAATTTTGATAGATTAATCCAACCCAGCAAAACCACAGTGCATTTTATCCTACATAGATTCACGTTGGCGACGAGTAATAGAATATCTCAAGTAGATTATATTGAAAATTCCCGGTAAAAACTCGGTATGCGGGGACGTAAAAAGCGTCAGAACTTTATTGCAAAGAGGGACGTAAAATGCATTTAGACTGATAGCATCTAAATGTAAACCTCAAAGTTGTCTAGGGACCGTAAAAGCCAAGACCTCTTTACTTAAGACACTCGGCTGTTATCAGTTTATCATTCAATCTCGCCTGGTCCCTCTTGTTAGCGTTTTACGCAAACCGGCTTGGGGTATAAGAACAATTGCTGTTAGAAATACCTCCTTCAAACTTCGCGCGGTGTTTATTGTCCTTATCGCAAAATATTCCAGCGATTCACGGCACGCAGTTGTTTTTACCGTTTTCGACGTTTACCTCGAAAGTTTTATGACCACTCGTGAATTTTACATTGAATCGAGTGTTTCTGAAACTCCAGTATATGTGCCTTCCAATGGAACGTAGACCGACATAAAATTGTATGAACCCTTCTGGTTAGTGAGAGGGGCATTTGCGGAAACGCTCTCGTTATCCCAACTTCCCATCCGAAGTAATATTACTGAAAGGTTTGATTGCATTTACAACTTTTGTTATACTCGTAGCTTCTGCGAACAATGGCCGGTATATTCATTCTTAGTTTTAATCACGGAGAACTATAATTGGCTCTAATTAAAGAATACAGTAATACGATAAGTTTTACCGTTCAGTGCTATTTTACTGAATAGTATAAACGTTACGCAGTAATTGCCATTATTGGTGTAATAAAGTTGTACAGCGCTCGGATAATAAGTTTCTCACTTCAAAGTCTCATTAAACAAGAGCACATAATCAAACATTTTTTGTTTTTCCATTTCTTAGAACGTAGCATCATAAAAATTTGAATCGAAATATCAGTTAAAGAAGCGTTCAAATTCAATTCGATTTTCATTCTTTCTTGATTGCCTAAACATAATCCGAACTCAAGGGCTGTGTATGATTGAAATTTATCTCCGGATAATGAAAAATATAGCATAACTAAAAGAGGAGCAGAGAATGAATATAAAGGGCAAGAGTAGACTGGTATACAGAAAAGAGATGAAAAGACTGTGAGAAAGTACTCATCTACGTAAGCCTCTGGGTGGTACCGTTAGACACTTAGGAAGATTAGAAAATTATGAAGGACGTAGGGACGCTTCCCAAGCGTTGGTATGCCAGTTGCTTCCGACAGACTCTATTTAATCCGGAACTCTCACTTGAGCTAAGGGCTACCAATCTCAAAGGCTTTATGGCTAGCCTAAGAATCGGATAAACATTATGGTTATGACCGAATGCACCGCAAATCATTTACGGCTTTCTGGAGAAGGCGTTACCGCGTAAACAAGTGGCAGGAAGCACTAAGGATGTTCTGATCGCGGCCGTCCTTTTCCTCGCGCTGCTCCTCTTGACGTTCTGCGACTCTAACGACCAACATGTAAAGCCGTCACCCTATCTTCAGATTTCCAGTTAATTAGTTCCTTACGAGAGAACTTCCTTTAATGAACTATCGGTTCGTCAACGACCTTAAGCACTACGAAAATTGAAATAACTCTACGGAGCTCTAGTATCGCTCAAAAGTGGCAAATCTATCCAAGTTCAAATTAATTATTGATTACTAACTACAAAACGGATGTCTTTTGCAATTTATTTTCATAGGATGATTACAGGCATTTGCGTGACGTAAGCATAATAACCTTACACTATTGAGTCGACGAGTCATCTATTCCAATATACAAAATAAATTGAACGAGACTAGATAATAGGCACGATTCAAGATACAGTCAGAGCTCAATTATATTAACAAAAAACTATGGAAGAAAATCTTTTTGAATTCCCTATCCAAACGCCCTAAGACTAACCATTTTCAAAATCACACGAATAAAAAGGATTCGATTAAGAGCAATGATCTCCTGATTCCTTTGCTTTTTTTTATCAGGTAAACGCCAGCTTCATGATGAACATAACGGAAAAATTGGGTGACAATCAACAATCAATGACGATCGCGGGCCTGGATTACGAGATTATACCGGACAGCTTTAACAATGGTAGACTGCACATCACTTGTCATGCCAATGTCTTTCATCTTTACAAGAAGCAGGCTGACGTCCTTCTGAGCGAAGAACGCCCGCGACTGGCCTCTGTATTAGGAACCCGGGAATCCTCCTATATTGGTGCTTATCGGAAAATCCCTTATATACATATACGATTATACATACAATAAGAAACTCCGTCAATATTGGATCATGAATATCGGAAATTTATAGAAAAAATGTGTTTTTTTGTTTCAGGTAGCGCATCCAGACGCACCGAAGAATGGTTCTACGCTAGTACCGCTGCCATGCTCCTACTGTGTAGTTTAAGATAACATCGATGAAACCGTGACCCGTTTTATGCATATAAATGTATCGGATTGAAGAGGGTAAATTGTTTGTAAAATTTTGAAATTATTAAGTGCGAAGTCGAGATTACCGGTGGGCAACGGGAAATGGGGGGAGGGAGGGGGGGGCATGAACTTTTCGTTGAGACAAGTATTGAGCATATGTTATTCGTGTAAATAGGATAAAGATTTAGTGAATTATCTAAGTGTATGCGACATGCGATGTCTCGTTGCAGCGAGGCCAATTTATAATCCGAATAACGTGTCATACTATTATGTATTAGATCGATGACGATGTGTCGCGCCAAAGTATCCACGAACTTATTTGGAAAACAGTGTAACCGTGTTTTCTATCCTCTGACAATGATTTTGATACCTCGTCTGTAACATTGTAGCTATCACAATGTATCCTCTCATGTTTATAGGTAAAGGCTGTTATCATTTATAAATGAAGTTTTATTTAAGGAACGAATAAATGATTCACCTCCGTTACTTTAATATCTTTTTTTCAGTGTCAAATACCCGAATCCCTAACGCATAGAGTTCAATTTACCGTATTGTTTAAATGCAGTTAGTAATGATGATAAATATCATACATAAGATATGTATATGTGTATCTATTTTATGTGTGAGTTATCGCAATGTGTATACATTTTGATGGTCAAAGCCAAATAATAGAATGGAATTGAATACAGTATTTAATTGGTATATTCTTTATTGGACATGTTGAAAATGAATAAAAAAGGACTATCTTATCTATTTAGTCACTATTTGGTCTTTTCATCGATGGATTTATAAAAAATAAATTAGCATATCTGCGTTGAGATAAAACAGTCAAACAGTGCAAAACTAAACCTGACTAAATGTACATTTTCAGTATGCGTGGGTTCATATCCAATCAAGTTACAATTGTTAACGTAAAGTTTATTAAATTTATTTGTCATATATAAGGAACTCCAAAGATATGGTAAGTAGCAAACTTTATAACAAAGATGGTGAAAAATAAATCAAATGAAACATGACACGTATTAGTTTCTGCGAAGTCTATAGTTTAAAGAATCTTAAGTAATGCTCCTTTTTTCGCTTATATTCCCATCTTTTTTGTAAGTTCAACTTTTTTCATTTCTATTAAATTCACTGTGTCATCCCTAATTTTACTCTTTTCTTCGCCGAGTTGTTGAATCTTTTCCATTTGTTCAGTTACATAAGTAACTCTTCTATTGAAGTAATCTTTCGCATCATCAACATTCTTTTGTGCATAATAGCCAGTGCCAATGTCTACAAGAACATGTTTTGTGTCCGCAAGTCTGCCAGGAACATACATGGATCCAGTTAATGGAACCAATATTTCATTTCCTGAAAATAATTTGTCCATCGTATCACCACTAATTTTCCGCCGTTTGCTTAATCATAAAGATACCCCCAGTTAGCGTCATTACTCGCAATCACACAAGCAGAAGCGTTACACCTTCGCGTAAGTAATTTTCTACAGTAGTGCATAATTCCATTAAATAAAACAAAGTAAAAACAATTACAAAGAACTGAACTAAACGAAATAATTTTCATGAACAATGCTACATTATAACCTCACATAATCTCACCCCACAAGCCTAAGAAACTATTTTCCCTAGCGAACAATAATGTCAATTATTACCTTCTGCTTTCGGAGTAACTTTATCAAGACATGAACCAGACTCCTGAAATCTAGATTGTGCAATTTTCAACGTTTGCCAGGAATCCTGTAGAACATTAATTTCTTGATCCAATTGCTGTTTTAATACCGTCAGCTGTTGGAGGTTCAGCCTGTCTAAGGCA
Organism: Trypoxylon attenuatum; assembly: GCA_963989405.1. NCBI lineage: Eukaryota > Metazoa > Arthropoda > Insecta > Hymenoptera > Crabronidae > Trypoxylon > Trypoxylon attenuatum. The sequence continues at coordinate 7,687,151 of OZ022489.1, read as the reverse complement.
ATCCGTTGTACGTACGGCGATTCAGACGTTGATACTCCTGCCATAATGACTAGGATTTTCGATAAACTATGATATTATGTACTTTAAAACACTGCTTTTCGGTTTGACTCGTTACACACGATATAACTGGATATAACCAAACACGGTCAAGAAACAAGCCCGATTTGATCCTTGAATACGAGGATTAGTTGCGACAACATTCGCCAGAGAACGCAAGCTACTGTGCAGTCGTTGTTGCGTCCTCTGTTGAGGTACCGGTTCTAACTTATCGTTGTCGGGTTTAAAATGCATGCTACTACATATCGCAATTGTACAGCCCTTAGAGGCGCAAAAAGGCAGCCATCATAGGTATTAGAAAAATATAAAAAAAATATAATCCAAATATGATAAGGTCTGAGATCGAGCAAGTATGGGAGTAAGTAATGCTAGTAATGGGGGCTCAAGTGCTTTCAAACACTCCAAATGCGGAATCAAATGCTATGGGGTATTTCAATACGAAAAGTTAACTTTACCTTCTAATTAGAAGATGCGCTTTTGATAGTATGTATATACATGCATATGGGCAGTATGTGCATACTGTATTTTAGAAGGACGCAACATACACATGAGTACACGTAACACAACGAAGCACCAGACATTTCGGGCATCGTCAACTCACAATTATTACATATATGACAAAAATACATTAATATTCATAAAATTGATAGTATTTCAAACTCACCGAGGCTGCAGAAGAATGTTGTGCTCGAAATCTCGTACGTTCGATGCATGGCGTTGCTCCGATTGCCGAGTCGAAATGGGATAAGATGCATATTTACCATCTTCGGTGTTTTCCACTCCGTACTCCATATCCCTCACATGCACTGGATGCTCACAACACCTTAGATGCCACTCGCGAGCCGAAATACTATTTTTAGCACTATTATTCCAAATTTTCGGAAGCACTAACGCGCACCGTTTCAACGCGAAACTTAGCGGCACACAATATGGCGACCGGCGGCCCGATTTACCAGAGTTTAAAATGAAGTGTTCTGATTGGCTGGAACAGTTCAGTGAAGAGATCGCTATAGTCGTACCCCCTCCCTCTCTTTTTTTATTCCGCGCAAAATTTATAATAATCCTATGCGCTGGCCACATGTGGGCTGCGCTTTGCTATTGCCTCAAGTGTAAAATTCGTTGTTTCGCAACTTTTTGCTATTACTAAAATTTCAGAGGCACATGTCGCTTATAGGCCACTATACTTTATTTACATTATAGAACTCCAAGGACAGTCAGTATTCAGAGTCCCAACTTATTTCTAAGCTCGCCTCAAACAAGGTCTTAAATGAAAGTTGATTCTAGCCATTTTGGGAATGACTCTTTAAAAATAATCATTCAAAGTCGATTCTCGATTAATCTGTCTCGAATAAGTGATACTGCGATACATTAATTGCAATATCCAGTTTCAACCAGGTTTCAACTTCAAGTATTTCAAGTAATAAGCGAACCCTACCGGTGTTGTGCGGTGTCGCATGTCTTACTGATAAATAGGATAACGTTATTTTGAAAGATTTCGATGACTGCAGGTGCCTTTTCCAATTCCGAGGTACGTACTTCTTTCTTACCATAAATTCAACTAAATCAGATATTATTTATTATGCGTTGCAATAAATGTTAATGGTATTCCAGTTACCAATGCTATCGACACAAAATGAGTATGCATTTTTGCGTTATTGACTATATCCCATTCTAAGTAAATTGTTAAAAGTTGCAGTAATATACATGAGATAGAATTTAATTTTTATTTTTCCTATAACGACTGATCGAAATTCCCAACATTCTCAAATGGACAATCGTAAATTATACGTATCATCACAAATCGAAAGGTCTCAAACGACCTTATCAAATTGCGAGCATTTATACGAGTCGTAATTAGACAATCTTAGGAATGATACAGGCAATCTGTTTTTACATTGTCATTTACTACTCTGACCTAGTTAGCAAATGTCTTAAAAGCTCGTAGTAGATTAACACAGCAAATTATATGGTTTAGAATCAACACATGTGCAATGGTGACTTATCTTATTGAACATGAAAAATTTAATTGTGATTTAACTGAAATTTAATTCCAATAAAGATGGAAGATGATTCGCCACAGCCAGGGGGGACCCAAGCTGATTTCATAAAAAATGAACTAAATTTCGACATAGACCCGGAAGATCCATTAACCAAAGCTGCTTTAAACGATCATCCCGAAGATGAGTGGATAGACATTCTTGGAAATGGACAACTGAGAAAAAAAGTTGTTAAACAGGGTATAACTGGCACCCGGCCCAACAGAGGGGATATATGTGTTCTCAAACTTATTGGGACTCTGAAAGATGGTACAGTGGTGGAAGAATGCGACGAGCTAACAATCCATTTGGGCGATGTTGAAGTTATTCAGGTATTAGAGTATTATCTTTATATAGCTTTGCTCAAAGTTAAGAATGATAATAAAATTGACTAGGACCATTTTTATCAATCAATTACATTAATACTTGCACATATTCAGGGTCTGGATTTAGCCATTGCGCTTATGGATTTAGAAGAGGTTGCAGAAATAGAAGTTGATCCAAGATTTGCCTACGGAACAGTAGGGAAAGAGCCAACAATACCTCCAGATGCTACTATTTCTTACACAGTTGAACTTCGAGCAACCAAGCTACAACCAGAAATTGAAACTTTGACTGTCTCTCAAAGAAAAGAACTTGGGTAAAAGATTCTTAGATGCTGCAGTATTAAAAATAATGTAGAATTATAAATATTATTTCAAATATTTACTAATTCTGAAATCTACAGCGATAGGAAACGAGAGCGTGGAAACTGGTGGTTTACTCGAAATGAACCCACCCTTGCGATTCAGTGCTACAGAACGGCATTAAAATACCTTATGCCATCCGAAAACTATTCCGCTTCGCACCAGAATGAGGTGGAGGAAAATATCACCGATTCCGAACTACAAGCATTATTGGAAGATCGAATGAAAGTATACAACAATCTGGCAGCAGCTCAAATGAAAACAGAAGCTTATACCGCAGCGTTAAACAGTGTCGAGAACGTTTTGAGCTACCAACCACAGAATGTAAAAGCACTTTTCAGAAAAGGTAACGCATTGATTAAGAGGAAGTTTTAAAAAAATGTCTGTTTAAGAGGTCACACTTTTCGGTAGCTTACATTAAATGCCTTATCTACTTTAGGGAAAATTTTACACTGCAAAGGAGAACATTTGCAAGCGTACACAACATTGTTGCAAGCTGCGAAATTGGAGCCTGACAACAAGGCTATTCAAGCAGAGTTGGCAATTTTGAAAAAGAAAAATTCCAAGGATGTACAACATGAGAAGCATCTCTACCGAAAAATGCTTGGAACAGATAAAGATAACAGTTCGTCGCAAAATAACGTAAAAAAACAGACAAGAAGTAAAACGAAATCGACAATAGCTTGGAGCTTGATTGGCGGAGCGACCGCTGCTGCGTTAGGTGTCGTTTTGTATAAATTTGTTTCATGAAACACATGGCATTCAAAGAGAGATATGACACCATCTGCGGTGACTATTGTCTAAAGTAAAAACAATAATTCCATATATGTTGTTCATTTAGTATAATTCGCACATGGATACGATTTCTAGCTCGCGATCAAAGAAAACTAATTGAAAGATAATTAAATCGTAGATATGGTATTTTGGATTAATTGTCAAAACAAGTAGATAACCTGGTGCCTTGAAGCTAAAGGCCCATAATGCATTAATTTGCATGTTCATTTCTATTTTGTCCATCTGGCAACAAACTTGCAAAGTCTGCGAAAATAGCACTGTTTTTCTATATTATTTATTACAAATATTTTCTTTCTAAAACGATATTGATCATTTTAGAATTGTATATTCATTAAATAAAAAATTTTACAAGAATCGTATTGGAAGCTGCTGTAGATGTTGTTAAATTATTGTTATATTTTATTGTTAAAAGTACAAGCCTGGCCACAAATACTGGGAGTTTTGTATTGTTAAATGCATTTATCGCTTTGTTAAGGTTTGTTTAAATTATTTCATGATTCGGTTGATCATGCAAGTAATGTACATAAAACTTATATTCTAGAAAGCAAACGTTTCAGAATAAAACGGAAAGGAGAGAATTGAAAAGATATACATACAAATATTGAATAAAATGTTTCTTTAAGTACATTGTATGGCACTTAATCCAAAACTATAAGAAAAATCGGATCACTTGCATTAATCAATTGATGTTTAATTAATGGAATATCGTATTCCTTTTAAATTTTACTTAGTGTCTCTCATGTAGAATTGAGAAAAAAGGCTATTAATAAATAAAACGCTCTGTTTTATTTTCACAGAATAACGAACAATAACAAATTATTACAGAATATGTCCTGCGTACTCATTACTGTTTGACACGCCTAAATTATAAATTTAATGTTCCTAATGATACCAATTATCTTACTGATACCTTACGTAAGCGAACATGAACAGATTCTTTTGTTGTGCATAATGTGCATAAATGTAACTTGATAGGAAATACCATGCTTCGTTAGATTATTTGGATTGAACAGATAATTTGAATTATAAATTCAAAAATGATGGAAATGGTTGTGTCAAACAGTTTTCTATCAAGGGAAGCGTATCTATTTTACCTGAATGTGAATCTAGCGAAAGAGATGTTCCTTCCATACTTCCTAAATGTAATTCGGAATAACTGTTGTGATCATAGAAACTTTGATCTGTACTTAAAACTCCGTTTTGGAATTCTAAATCGTTATAATCCGATAAACTGAGTATTTCATTACAATTTGCCTCAAACTGATCTATTAAATCATTCATGGCTCCAATTTCTGGATTTGTAACTTCAACGGTAACCACCTGACCCGAATTAATATTAACTAACGAAAGAACGTGTGGTGCTATTTCTGTGTTCGATAAGAAATTTGTTAATTCCAGTGGCGACTTGGTATTACTAGTATGTTCATTAGTATTAGAGGACAATTGCAATTGCATATCCGAAGTTTTCGATTCAATGGATGCATCGATATTAAAAGACTCTGTATTCCCACTTAGTTCTGGCGTTAATTCTAAGTCTTTTATATTCTTCATTCTTTTACATTTCACTTTCTTTGGCTTTTCTGGCACGGGAACAAGATGACCGTCTTCCGTTTTCATTAGTTTCACCACCTGTCAAATTTAAGATGAGACAGGAAATAAAACATCATTTGCTTCGATGAGAAATTATTCTATGCAAAGAAATGCGTAACATTTACTTTGGTTTACCTTTCTTTTTCTTTCTAACATAATTCGATGACATGTTTCCAAATGCCGTGTAAGATGATGCGATCTTTTAAATGCAGTATTGCACTGCATACACACAAAAGGTCTATGTTGTTGATGAGATAGTTTATGTCTCTTCAGTAAACTGTTTCTTTTAAATGCTTTACCGCACTCATCACACACAAACTGTCTCTCCTTGTTATGCACATATAGAACGTGATCATTCAGGATGCTTACACTCGTGAATGTTTTACCACAGTGTTCGCAAACCACGTTCCTTTGCTCTATGTGTAGCTGTTTGTGCCGCTCCAAATCTGTTTTTCTTGAGCATTGAAATGTGCAGCTATACATATTACATACAAATCTCTTTTCCTTCTTATGAATACGTCTAATGTGTTGATCCAAAGCTCTTCGAGAAATTAATTTCTTTGAACATACTGGACACACAAACGTTGTTTTTATAGCAGTATCTCTGTTTACTTTGCTAAGGTGTAAGGTGGATTGTAAATGACGAGAATAGTCGTCTTTCTTCAAAGAAGTGTGTTTGCATTCCGCACAGAAGTAGATACCTGGAATTTAGTGTATTTTCTTAGAAAGATTATCCAATTTCGAGTTTTTTTATATTACCTACCATTTTTTGCTTCCGTAATACTTCTTTTCGTAGCATGAACCATTCTGTAATGCTCTTGCACTTTCTTCTTCGAGGCGAACGTTACGTCGCAATCTGAACACTTGTAATTATTGTGATTTTGTAAATGTGCCAAATAAGTTTGTTCGATACTGAACGTTTGTAAACATCTTTTACATTCAAATTGCTTCTTTATACAGTAGTTTTCCTTATGGTCTTTCACATTTATATTTGGATTAAGCATTTCGCCACAATCGGGACATACTTTACCATTATCGTAATTGTGCTTGGCACGATGACGATTCAGGAGAGTTCTCTTTGGAAAACTACGGAGACACGTATCACAAGAATACAAATATTTTGTTACTCTTTCACCATGTGCACGAAATAAATGTACTTCAAGATGTTTACGTCTAGCAAATTTTGCATTACAATGAGAACAATTATTTTTTTGATGACCTTCTAAATGCCTATCCAAGTGTCTTTTATATTTAAATGTCATCAGACATTGTGTACACGTTCTCTCCTGATCATTTAATATAAATGAATCTTGTACACTATTTATATTCTCATTTACCGAGACCCGATTAGATATCTCATTCACAGACACATCAGCCTGATATTTGTCATGATACTTGTCAATTATAGGTCCCTCAGAATGTACCGCATTCAGTTTTGTCGATGATGCAACATTGTTCTTCAAATTGTTAATGGTCTGCAGCTGTGCACTATTTACATTCTCATACTCATATCTCAAATCGCTTGGTTCAAAATAAGGTAGCTGAAGATCTGTGGTTTCGTTAATTGCTAAAATAGATGATCCGATTTCTGTGTTCTCTGACTTGGTATAACAGATATCATCTAAACAACTTAATGTTACAGTATCGTGTCTATTTATTAATATGTTCTTTATTACGTTTTCTGTTAACTGATCCTGTAGACATAAAAATAATTATGATGAGGTATTAAACTGAAAGCCTTAATACAACACGACATTCATTATAAAGTCCTACTATAAATTATGGAATTTCAAACGGTTAACAAACTAAAATAAATAAAGAATCAGGTGGAAAAACTTTTTACCTGTTTACTTTGCACATCGCATGTCACTGTTTTCGTACTTTGTTTAATACCGCTTGTCATTTTTTCAAATTTCTAACAAATATTACAGTACAGATCAGGATGAGACTTTTTATGACTCTGCGAGAAGAAAACAACACTTACAATTAGTTGTAGATAACCTAAAACCCTAACCCTCATGGAATTGTTGCGGAATCGCAACGTTCGCTCACTGACTATGCAAACTCTAGACTCACAACTCGGTCTTCATTTCATTTTGACAGTCGCTGATAACTTCACGCGTTGCGTTCGCGAGCCGCGGAATAGGACCAGCTTAAGGGGGTACGCTAGGTCCTACTATTATCGACAAAATCCCTAGATTTACCGACGCAATCATGCGAAAATAGGTTTTAGAATTGAACAGGATTTTTTCTTTCATAAAGCGTATTTCGGACTGGGGCAGGGCTCATTTGAAAGAGGACGGTTCAATGAAGGAAGCTCTACTCGCGGTTTCAACAAATTCGATTTACATCATATGAAAATAATGTGACAAAGTAGGGCAAAAATCGACAAAATGTAACCTTGAAACTGCTTGACACTAAGCCTTTTTACGCCATTGTATTGTATCGTAAACTAAATCGCGAGTAGAGCTTCCTTCATTGAACCTTCCTCTTTCAAATGAGCCCTGCCCCAGTCCGAAATACGCTTTATGAGAGAAAAAATCCTGTTCAGTTCTGTCAGGAGTATCTGAACAAGGATTTTTGGCGTACTATGGATAATGTAGAGCAAATTTAGTTGCCTTGGCGCGTAGCAGATGGCGCTTCGAGAGAATGCTTACCCCTGATAACACAGAGGCTCGATGTCGGCATAGAATCCGCACGACATCTGCCCCCTGTTGGCATAGACTCGATCCAATTCTGTGCAGAAATCTGGACATGATGTTGTAGTAGTCGTCACTCTTTGGCATGAAATCCCCGCTCGTATCCTTGGCGCCAAATTTAAAACCAATTTGTTTTATTCGTAGGGCACGTAGGGCACCGGCCCCGGCCCCGGGACTCCCGGTATCGGCCCCGCGGCACCGGGACTCCCGGTATCGGCCCCCCGGCCCCCCGGCCCCGGCCCCGGCCCCGGCCCAGGCACTGGCCCCGGCACTGGCCCCGGCACCGGCCCCGGCCCCGGCCAGAAAGAGAAATAAAACCAATTAGTATTAACATGATTGATTTAAAAATATTCACAACAGAATCCCACATTGTACTTTACACTGCGGTTTACACCACTTTAGATATTCGCATATGTACTACTCATTTCTCGTTTATTGACCATCGATGGCTATCGCCATCATTTCCTCTGATGTTTTCGTCTTGGAGCATAGAAATCCCACCGGCGAGATCTGTTTTACCCAAACGACGTGAGATTGTCACGTCTAGGCCTCCGGCGGGACATTAGTGTGACCTCAGCGCCGTGACAATGTCACGCTTGGCTATTGGGGATTGGGGAGCCTGACATAGTTGGATGTCACGTTTATGTCACGTTTATGTCACGTTTACATCCAACTGGCTATTGGGGTGGTGATTCTTGGAACGTAAAAATTCAGTTGAATCGATTGTGGCTGTGCCGGGAAAACCTACAAGTTTTGGGATTCTGATAAAATGGCTTACAACTTTCCTGGCGTTCCGGCAACGGCTATGCCACCAATGGGTGCGTCACTGCTACGATATTTATATTCCTCCCTGGCCCTTTAAACACCGTTTGCCCCTATTCGTCTGATCCGCTAGAAATGGACGGATTTAATCATTTAACTTACCGTGGACATAGGTATGAGCCCGATGGGACCATTGGCGCCCATAGCCGGTCCTCAGAGCTTTATGGAGTTGGCGGGTCAGAGCTTCCCACCACTACCTCCACCCATTCCTCTTCCTGGCATGAACGATTCTCCTTTGGAATTCAGCACTAATAAGAATCAACCACCAACGGTGAGGGAAGCGTCGGACGATAGCAGCGACAGGAGGAGCGAGAAGAATGAGAGCAGACGAGACCGGGATCCTAGGGACGGCAGGGATAACCGCGACAACAGAAGGTACACGAATGTGCTTTGGTAGGACCAGCTGAAAATACAGTACTTACATGTATGTATACAGATCGCCAGCACTGACCAGGGTTCTAACTTAAGCTTGCAACCTAGACCTAGGACCGATCGGAGCGACCGCAGAGACCGTGACAGAGAACGAAGGGAGGAGAGAACGGAACGGGACCGACGAGAGGAGAGGAGAACCGAGGAAAGGAGCAACATGAATTCGGTGAACAGTAGCAATAGTCACAGTAATTCAAACGGGAACGAAATGCAGTCAGCGTCGAACACCACTGGCGGTACGTCCAGCTTGGGGCCACAAATGGAACCTACCAGCGGAGTATGGGGAATGGGAATGGGCTACCCGGTTATGGGTATGGGCCCAATGGGCGCGATGGGGCCAATGATGGGAGACATGGCCTTGGGCCCACACATGGGACACACGCATGGCTATGGGCCAATGAGCATGGGCATGATGTCCCATGATGGCAGTATGATCGGTGCTCAGCTATTGGGACCAGAGCAAATAATGACGGATGCTGCACAAATTATGAGTAGCACGCTTCCACCGCCACCCGGAGCATCGCAAGGTACCAAGGAAATTATACATTGCAAGAGTTGTACGCTTTTTCCGCCAAATCCGAATGCCCCACCTCCGACGACAAGAGAGAGGCCACCGGGATGTAGAACCATCTTTGTTGGCGGTGAGCATAGTTACGCGTTCTACCAACCATCAGTTATTTCTTCCTGCTAGCCAGATCTCATTCCATCGTTCCACCGTGTCTGTATGCAGGTTTGCCTGAGAACATTACAGAAACAATTATTCAGGAGATATTTGAACGTTGCGGTGAGATAACCACCTTGCGTTTATCGAAAAAGAACTTTTGTCACATAAGGTTCGTTCTCGAGAGCAGCGTCGATGCTGCAATATATCTGTCAGGTTATAGAGTGAGAATAGGCTCCAGTGGAGATGCTGCCAATACCGGGAGGCTGCACGTCGACTTTGCACAAGTTTGTATTTTCTCGATGAGAAATTACGGCTTTATCGCTTTATCGCTTTACTCGTCCTTCAGTGCAGTTGCAATTTGTCAAACTAATTCGATTTCGAGTACTATACGGTCAATAACGATACACAGGCGAGAGACGATCAGTACGAGTGGGAATGTAGGCAACGACAATTGCAACGAGAACAGCGGCACCGGGAGCGAGTGGAGAAAGAGAGACAAAGAGCACCATCGAGTCCGCCACCGGTTGTCCATTACAGTGACCACGAAGCTTCGCATATTTGCGAAAAAATTAAACAAGATGACACGTTTATGAAGGCTGTGCAAGTAAGTAAACCGGGCGCATTGGAAACTGGAAAAAGGCAAAAGTTACGTTGTCTCCTCGCGATTGCATAGGTTGTGGTAACGTGGTTGGAACGCGGTGATTGTACCAAACGTAACGCCAATACGTTCTACTCGATGATCCAATCTACAAATTCACATGTTCGCCGATTACTCTCGGAAAAAGTGGCATACGAAGAGGAGTTGCAGAAGGCGAAAGAACTGATGAAAGGAAGAATGCAAGGGCTGTTAATACAATGTAAGTAAACAGCTGCATCTCTTATATTTCTTCTCGAGGCATAGCTCTGTACCACTGTACATTTTTTGTGTACACACAAGAAAATCAGCATACATATTCCTTTGTCGGGTAAGTTTTTTTTTTCATCATAAACTCAGGAAGCAACTATTCAGTTCAACAACCAACTGGGCATTCGAATCAACAAACTGCAGTTTCCTGCTAAAACTTGAAAGTTTTTAATGCTCCTTCGTCAAAAGCGCGTACAGTTCGCTCTGCGTTTCGTATATATTGTTGTAACGTGCGGCTAAAGATACATACACACATACATGCATACATACACATATCGGGAAAAGAACCAAATTTAATGTTAAAGCAGTGTCCAAAAAAGGTACGTTACTTTTGATAGCATAATCAATATTCCGATGAGGCCGAGGATAGAATGCTAGTAATTTGACGAGTCGAATCCAAGGAAAGTTTTCTCGCGATTATCCTCAAACAATCGAGCATACCGCAGTAAGACCACTTTCTCGGTATCGATAATGACGAGAATGCACGACGGCAACTCTTGTAGATGGCACAAAGACAATAGGAGTGAAGGAATAAAGGTGGGTGACCCAAGTCCTGTCTTTCGGTCTTAGGCTCCATCGGTCGAAACGATAAGCACAATTTTACCACAAAATTCGCTCTATAGAAGCCTTGTATACTTGCGACTTGCATGCCTGCAATGCAATAAGAACTAAGGGTGTTGGGCTATACATATTATATTTATATATATATATATTTTTTTTTTCTTACCACACATATGGTTCCTAAACGAGGTAATTTTAAAATCGTGATCCTGATACATCGCATCGGATTACATCTCATCTCATCCCATCTCATCTGATCTGATCTCATCGCATCGCAACGCAACGCAGCGCATCACCTTGCAACGCAACGCAACGCATCGTATCGTACTAAATCGTATCGTATCGTACCGCATCGCATAGCATCGCATCGCATCGCGTTATTGTTTACAGTTGCTTTGCTCTAGGTACTTACCATACATAGATTTCTCAAGTTCAGCAGAATTTACCTGCATGGTTCCGACGATGACTCTCTGCGACGTGTTTAGTACGTATGCGTGAGCGAATCCTACAAGAATTACGGTTCATTAAATTATCTATAACATTGGAATCCTCCAAATTGTAAGGCGCTGAGTGGAGAACGTTTGCAATTTGAACACACATATTTAGATTTTCCCGAAGAAATGAAACATCGGACAATCGATGGCCAATACATCGTCGAAAGAATGATTGGCAGCATCGAAATGAGAGACAACTCAAGGCAAGGCAAGGAAACGCAAGGCATAAATGACCGTCGAGGGTTCGGTAACCACTGAAGATGAACGAATTGATAGAAATTCAATTAGGGTTGAATAGTACGTATACGTAATAATTGGGTGATTAGTACAATGCGTGCGCGAATATAGTCAATATACCGGAATTAAATCGGGCATACAAAGTTAGGCAGGCACATACGTAGCTAGAAAGGCAATAGAAGCATCGACAATAGAACGATACAATTCTGAACGAAATTAAAAGCGAATGCGAAAGCGAAAGTAACATTTAGATGATCACAATGTAGAGTTTGAAGCAAGATATACAACGGAAGATTTGTTGTGTTTTTGTATGCAACATGCGACCGTGTCATCAACAGTCAGTCAGATCGAACGTGTCTTTACTGCGGCCAGCCACAAGAAGGTCTGGGATCACTTCACTAAGGCTCAACGGAAGAACATCGAAATGTGGAAGAAACAATCCTCGGTATGTATTGCCATCGTCATCACGCGACACAGCGTGTCCAATATCAGACGAGATTACGTTCATAGAGAACAATAACCATCGAGGCAGGTCTTATGTTGCAAAGTGCTTCTTTGTGCGCGATTTGCACATTCGGGCGTACAGCATGCACGCGCGATTTTGCAATATACTTGCAATATCTGTATTCGAAGCGGCAGGTAAGTGATTCTAAAAAGGCAAAACCAAATAGTTACGGATTGGTCAAACACACTTACACTCACACATCGCTGTATACGTCGTACACGATTTTTCTACCGGATAGTTGAAAATTTTTCACTGCCAATTGGGAATATCGAAAAGGTAATAATGTTAACAAACGAAAGAAAGAAAGAGAGAGAGAGAGAAAGTACGAATGAAAGAACTACTCGGTGGTAACCCTCGCACAAGTACCACCGTGTAAGCCGAGCCAGCAGGTAATGAGAAAAAATGGTCAAGAGCTTCGAAAGCCATCAAGCCGGGAAGGGTTTCCGGGTTTCCGGCTCTCCGTGTCATCTCCACTTTCCAAGATAAATCGTGGCTTCAGATCCTCCACGGGCTTCTTTCCATGATGCACGCATCTTACGGCGGTGTTTGTACTTGTCAATTACTCGTGCAACAGGTACACACAATTTGCTTTCCACACAATGTCTCTCTCAAAGCGGTACACACGCTATGCTGCCGGAATGTAACTAATGATTTATCGTAGAACTTCAGGTAAGCTCAGCGCTTTTAAAATCGGAAACTGCAACCGCGCAGGAAAGACAAAAAGCCTTGTTAGCTAATAGACAATTGATCGGTAACTATAACGTTATCCTCATTTTTTTCTAGTCTTAATACGTATCCTAGTCGTTTGAATACTTTGGATTAGTCTTAAATCGCAGAGACGTGTACGCCTCTCCCTCAAATTGCTTCCTAATTCGTTAATTATTCAACCGTTTACCCGTCACCTATTTACCTATTTTACCTGTTGCATATAAATATCGACGGATCTTATGCACCGTATCGATTCAAGCCTAACAGCAAATCCTCCCTACTGACGCCGATAAAGATAAAGACAAAGACAGTATACGTAACGCATGTTTTTGTACGATCTTTGTCCCAAGATACCTCCTGGTTTCGCTCATTTCTGCCCTTTTCCTACAACAGGAGATCAAAGCGGTACAACTGGAAGATACCTTGATGGAGGGTGAGGGAGAAATGGAGGTCTCCGATTCTGAGGAAGAACCACAACGCAAGAAAGTGCGTAATCACTCAGATTCCCACGAGGATGCCGAGAAATTGCAGGTGTTGAAGGAAGAGAACGACAGTCTTCGCTGTCAATTGGAAGCGTACAAAAATGAGGTAGGAAATTAGTAAAAATTGTTCGGCGTGTATCTGTGGAATTCCGACGCTCTACTTTCTACCCAACTCCTTAACAGGTAGATCTACTCAAGTCAGAAACGAAGACCGAAATAGACGCAAAGGATAAGCAAATGAAGATGCTACAACAAACTTTGAAGGGTATGCAAGAGCAGTTGATGCAATCCCGAAAACAGCAAGCGCAAGACGATCAGCGAATTAAAGACTTGACCGTCAGGTTGAATGCAACGAAAAAAGAGGAGCCCAGAGAAAGTGAGATAATCACTCTGGACAAGGACGATGACATCAATGAGGAACCACGTACACCGAAGCCATCAGTCCTATCTCCAAATTCTATTCAAGTTACGCAAAAGGATGCCAAACTAATAGGTATCGTCGTTTAACGTTATTCAAAAACCTCCAGTAAGATAACTATTTATGGTCTGTTCATTGATCAACCGATTTTCCTTTATAGGTCTTATCGCAACGTTTCTTCACATTCATCCATTTGGAGCGAGTGTCGACTATCTCTGGTCATACCTTCAAAAAATGGACCCAGGTATCAAGCCCAACGAAGTTGAAGGATTGATGCAACGATTCCCCCAAGTGTTCAAACAAGAACTATTTGGAATTGGTGCGAATATGGAAAGGCGGTGGCAATTTTCCGGTTTCAACATTTATCGTAGTCACTAAAAGTGATCCCGCTCGTTGAAAGGATAACAAAAAGGAGGACTAAAAGAAGATGTATGCGCCAATAGTCAGCACAGTTACCTCGTAACTCGGTCGGTTGGTCGCCACCAATTCGAAATCGCACCGTTTACGCTGTCTCTCTGAAGCTTTTTCTTTGTAGGATCTTTTATGAGAATCGTTGAGATTGTAGGCAGTCGGACGTTGCTAAGATGTATTGTCCGTACTTCCTATTTCCGTTACTGACCTTATACTATAATATGTGTAGCATGCGTCCTATGTTTCTTGCATTAGGTATACATTCTTCGCGTATACTTGATAACTTTACTCCGGGAGTAAATCTTATTCTCGTTCAATATCCTAGTCGTCTACCCGTGAATCGCAAGAATCGCGTGTTACATACTTGCACTTACATTACATACAAAATATCTTTGGGATCTCTACTCTAACGAGGCAAATCCCTACTGGTCCTTCTTCAAATTGTTAAGAGTCGTAGGGATGTGATCTGTGTCGCGCAGAGCATTAAGAAGCTCTGTCGTAACATTTTCTTCGATTTTCTGACCGTTAGCAGCATCACACTCGTTAGATAGCGAAAATATGTACATCCGCGCGCGAGTGCGGGCGTGAACGTGTGTGTGAGAGAGCGTGTATGCGTGGGTGTATATGTGTGGGTGCGCGTTGCAATAAATCTTTCTACATGTTTATACGGGATAAAGCTAGACAACAATGATCGGCGGATTTTATTACGGTAAAGCAAATAGTCTTGCACGGCTGTACGCTTAATTCGGACGGAATGTATTTTTCGCGAATAAGCAATAAGAGTACGGCTCGATCAGTCTGACTCTTTTTTTGCATCTCGATAAACACTTTTTATCATTCTGCTCGTTTCTGCCTGCTCAAAATGAAGCGGAATGCAACTCCGCTGTTGGGCGTGTTTTCAAATCTTTTGCCTAGGACGTTTGGAAATGTTTGGGATAAGTTTTGTATAGGAAATACAAATTCGTGCAATATAAGATAAACTATTATTTGGCAATTGTTATTTCTTTGCTGAGAACCACCCGCTAATCGTAGTCAGTCTAAAACCACTCACAACTTGGGAATATCTAACAAGCAGAACGTCTCTCAGTAAGTACAATTATACTTGAGCTTATTACTTATTATGTACTTGAGCAACTTATTTATCTTACAGAGTGCAAATAAAGTACATATATGTACATCTATAGATGGTTTTAGAAGGCGCTACTCCTTGAAGCAAATCGAATATCATTTCACACGAAACAATCGAACAGTCTAAGATCGATTTCGAATCTACCGCCATTGGAGAGATAGAGGGTGCGTTCGGGGAGACGCTATTCGCACCATCTGGCGCTACAGACTGTTCGCAGAGCTCGACATTAGCGCAATCAAACACGACCGTGACGTCACTACTTATGGTGTGTGACGTCATGACCGAACGCAACCAACGCTATTTCTTCCGAGGTAGTGTATCAGTTGCGTAGCGTTTGCGTACTCCGTGAACAGCACCGATAGCACCATACGCTGTTACCACCACCACAAGTTGTTTGTTTCTGTTTATTTCAGCATGGAGAATTCGGACAATTCCGTCGAGATTACGTTAAAGGATTATGATAGCAATGACGAATATAAATTACTGCTCGCATGCAGGGCCGTGCCTGACGGGCGTTCATTGCGTGCACCGCACGCAGGCGGCCGAAATTAAGAGGCGGCCAAATCGTTACAAGTTGTTTACTGGGCAAAAATACAATCGGTTTGTTTTCATTAAGATACGAAGTAAAAACAGTTTCTCTAATCTAATCTATCTTTATGTTTGATAATTTTGTCTGTGATTATAAAACCAATACCATAATTTTTTTCATGTTATTATTTTTGTTTAAATTTTAAATAAAAAAATGTTTATTTTGTGCATTTTTTTTTCTTAAATTTCATCCAAACATATAAATCTCATAAAACCGGGTTTTAGCCGGTTTTTCTTTTCAGAAACCGGTTTTGGGAACAAAACCAATATTTTTTTCCGTTCTCGATTTCGGTTAACCAAAAACTGATTTTTTTCCCGGTTTGATGCCCTGTGTATAATAATAAACATTAAAAATTAAAGTAGTTTTTTTTAATGTTATCCTGGGGGCGGCCATACAGACTGGCACGCAGGCGGCCATATACCCAGGCACGGCCCTGCTCGCATGCGTTCAACGCTCTGAGCATATCGAGGTCCTATGCATAGCCTCCTCGCCGCTTGAAATTTTTATCCCACTTTTTCAAAAGTGCGTTAATTTTGGACGATAAACGAAAATGCTTACCTTCAGTTTAGTCGACTTTCAACAATTTATCTTATTTAACTTAAGCCCGCAAACGATTTTGTATGTGAGAAAAACTGAAAAACAATTTTTCGACTTGAATGTCACGATAGAACTACTTTAAAAACCCCCCCAAAACGAATGCTGTAGAACGTTCACGGAGCTTGCTATCGCCATCACGCTATTGGCTCCGCGAACACCGTTTGTAGTGTTTGCGTTTATAAGCGTTCGTAGCGTCTCCCCGAACGCACCCAGAAACAAACAACTTGTGGTGGTGGTAACAGCGTGTAATGCTATCGGTGCTGTTCACGGAATACGCAAACGCTACGCAACTGATACACTACCTCGGAAGAAATAGCGTTGGTTGCGTTCGGTCATGACGTCACACACCATAAGTAGTGACGTCACGGTCGTGTTTGATTGCGCTAATGTCGAGCTCTGCGAACAGTCTGTAGCGCCAGACAGCGCCAGATAGTGCGAATAGTGTCTCCCCGAACGGACCCAGAGACCACGGCGAGAACCGGCGACTGCCAAACACTGCCAAAAAAACGAAGAGGGTATGAAGAACTGCGTCTCATCTCTTGTCAATCGACTACTCGACTACGACTGACTACGACTGATTACGACTACACCGTGCTACACAACAGACTATAGTGAACGTGAGATGCGTGAGATCACGACATTAGACCATTCTTTTTAGGTTAAAGTACAAAACTGAGTTTGCGGGTTTGCTTTACTGAGAAATTTTCTACATATCTGATTAGTCTCTCTTGATTGCGCGAAGGACAGTGAAATACATTCCGCATAACGGTCGGCACTTGAATTATCTCACAAGAGGATAAAATAAATGGGAGGAGTACTTATGGGAAATTGTACTTATTTACTTGCCGTTGTTGCAGGAAATCGTCGCGTAAGGAGAAGAGTTTTGGCTGCATCCGGGGCGTAACAAAGGAATAGATATCTTCTTACCGTTAACACTATTTTGGCAACATGTCAAAATATAGAGAACAGATCGTGAAAATGCTGAAAGAGGCAGAAAAGCCTATGGAATCTCAATTGAAGTGTGCGGAGTCATGCACTTCATGCACCGAGTTGTTTGATGAAATTTTGAAGAAAAAAGCCTCTAAACTCAAGTTCCAGGATTATGCTTACAATAGAGAAGAATTGAGCAGGATTCTCAGTCGGTTCTTCACGTTCTATTTAACTGGGATGATCAAGCCTGGCGATAATGTGGTTGCAACAATTTGTGACACTATCGCTCTAGCTCGAGATCCCAAAGAATTGATATTTGAGGCTGGACATTCCGAACAAAAGGTTTTTTATTCGGCTAACTCTTCGGACATGAGCAATCTAGAGCTACCTGTCTTAGGGGCAATGCCCATGATACATCTGCCAGGAAACTTGAAAGGCAAAGCTGCAATCAATGCATATCAGTGCACCATTTTAAATTTCTCTCTGAGGGATGGCCAGGAGTTCACGGAATATATTAAAACAATGATTGAAGAGATTCACTCCACCAACGCTCCTGTCAAGGGGGAATGGGCTCTTTGTCAGTTCGCGGCCTTTCTTGCTTTAACTCTTTGCCGAGCAGCAGTCATAAAGAAAGATCTATTGTCCAATGCCTTTATGAAGTTACAATATCGGCGCAATCTGTTCAGCGTTGTGGATTGGTCACAAAGAAATCCCTATGTTCCTCCCTGTACAAGATGTCTGGATATCTCAGTGGCATACTTAAAGAAAGGACAGAAGATTGTGTCAGATTTGTTTACTTTGCTTGTTCATGCCTACTGTGTAAAGTCGCTCAACGTTGCTGCAGGTGAATTTGCGATGAAATTTTTATTGGCAGCAGTTCTTAGACACACAAAACGCGATGGACTTGGTCTGTATGAACTTCTGGAGCAGGTTTCTCACGTTACACGCCTCAATTGGGTAATAGTCATGGAGCGCACCTATAATGACACGACAAAGAAAAGCTGGTGGTCCCTGACCAAATTTTTTCGAACTCAAAGGTTGAAAGCAAACCCTCAAAATGGTGTCTTTTGGGCCAGAATTATCAATCCTGAATATTTCCAATGTCTCACTATCAAGAAAAATGGATTTCTGGCCACAGTATTTGCGAGTGTGATTGCTCACTTCAAGGGAGATGGGATCTGGAAGGCAGATTGGGTGACCAGGTATGGACAAGGCCTTGATGAGGCACGTGTCATCGGAAGGTCACTGTTCGAACCAGCGACGAAACCAGGAGTACCTTTGACGTAATGAGACGCCACAATTTTTCGCCCTTTGCAAATGCTAGGAACTCAGTGTTTCTAGCTTAAGTGTATCCCCAACCCCAATAGCCAGTTGGATGTAAACGTGACATAAACGTGACATCCAACCAGCTAACAGTTAGCTACATCTACCGCCGGATTTCGCATCCCGCTGACGTCAGGCCTCCATATATCACTATTTCCGGCTCCAGATCGACCCGGACAACGTGACACGGACTGTACCTTCCGGTTGCCCGTATTCTTGGCGGCAAATTCAAATATTCAATATATTTCCTCCCCCCCCCCCCCCAGCCCGTAACGAAAGGAACATTTATTTTAATTTTTATCCTTTATTTTTTATAAATTACATCTAATATATATATATGTATACACTTATAACACTAAAATTACACTTATCACGCTGCCTTGGTCCACATTCTTCTTCCATCGCCATGAGTCCGTGAACCTTTAAATGAAAAAATTAAACAACGTAAATTAGAATCAGTCTCATAATTAGTTTCACAATACAATGGGGAAGATGAAGTTCCACATACTTACGATAAATGTTTGATGGTTCTTGACAGAATAAATCTACGATTCGCTGCTCATCTTTGTTCCTTGTCTTCTTTCCCTCGCCATCGGTTGAAGAATGTCGAATATGAAAAAAGAACGAATAAAACAAATTAGTATTAATATAATTGCAAAACCACGGGAATAGAATGTTAAATGCGACAGAACTGTGCAATACTTATCTTCTGCCGCTTCTGATGAGTCGAGGAACCAAAAACATGTAACGGAAAAAAAAGTAGAATTAATTAGTATTACTGTGATTGCAGTATCAGAAGGGTGTAAGCAGAAAACAAATTATTGCATACCTTAGGTAAAAAGTGAGTATTCCTGATTCGTATACATCCTGGACTGCAACATTTGGGTCCCATGTTAATACCTGTAAAGAAACATCCAAGTAACCTCTAACCTCATCTAGCCCCAAAGTGTCGAACGTCATCCGCTCACCTTTGATCCTTTCATGTGTGTACACTCATTTCCTCGCTCGAACCTTGCGCTTAAACACATTTTGGTGCAACACACACAATATATTCGCGATATTGGTAACACGACATTTATTCAGATTAAAAAATATTCAGAACAGAATCCCACATTGTACTTTACACTTTTACACCACTTTTGAGACATTCGCATATGTACTACTCATTTATAGTTTACTGACCATCGATGGCTGTCGCGACAATTTCCTCTGATGTTTTCGACTTGGAGCATAAAATCCCACCGGCGAGATCGGTTTTACCCAAACGACGTGAGATTGTCACGTCTAGGCCTCCGGCGGGACATTAGTGTGACCTCAGCGCCGTGACAATGTCACGCTTGGCTATTGGGGATGTAATAAGTTCTCGTCTAGGAAATCCATCAGTTTGTAAGTGCATTTATGTATAGTATAATATTAAATTCTTATTTTTTTTATTATATTTCCTCCATCACCCTTCGAAACTCGCTACTTAGTACGTTGCCTTCTTTGGTAGGATCCGCGGACAAATCTTTATCCAGCGCGGAATCCACAAATATTTTCGGGTTACAGACTATCCCGAACTGGACGTAACAAATAATTACGAGCGAACGCCGATAATATCAACGGAAAGAAAGGTAAGAGACCAAGATGGATCCAGTTTTCAATTAATTCCTCAAAACCGGCAAGTTTCGTATCAAACTCGAGCGCGCCCGGTTGCAAGCGAATCGAACATCGATTCACATAAATAAATCGATTCAAAATGGATGGAGAATCGATCGTCATTGGAGAGATGGCGACCACGGCGAAAAACGATGATTGCCAAAGACACGAAGAGGGTAAGGGAAGAACTGCCACGGCCGCGCCACAGTTGACTACAGTGAACGTAAGTTGATGTGAGTGAACAAATACCACTTTGGGAGCATTCAAGACTACTCACAACCACGAGTGACCACGACATTCGAATATTCTTTTTAGGTTAAAGTACACAACTGATTTTGCGGTTTTGCTTTACTGAAAAATTTTCTACATATCCGGTTAGTCTCTCTTTATTTCTCGAGAGACAGTGAAATACATTCCGCATAACAGTCGGCGCTTGAATTATCTCACAGAAGGATAAAATAAAAGTGAGGAACATGAATTTCACCTTACTTCGTCGAGGCAGGTGTCCACTGAATTATACTTATTTGCTTGCCGTTGTTCCAGAAAATCGTCGCGTAAAGAGGAGAATTTTGGCTGTGCGAAAACGCATGCCAGCAACAGAATGAGTTTCATGGATCTCTATAGTGTGTTAGGCTGCACGAAGGAATCGACGCAAGAACAAATTAAGCGTGCGTACCATGCACTCGCATTGCGTTTTCATCCGGACAAGTGCGCGACAGAGTTCAATGACGAGAAATTTCAACGTATCCTACAGGCATGGAATATCTTAGGCCAAGCGGAATTGAGGGAGGAGTACGATCGCGAACGTAAGCAGGAAGAATTAGATGCTGAGAGCATTCCAGTTTATGCTAAAGTTTCATCTAACGAATTGGAAGAACAAGAAGAGGGGATTCTTACTTATCCTTGCAGGTGTGGCAGTAGATATCACGTCCGGAGGGAAGACATAAAAGAGAAGGATTCGTCCGTTCAAGTACAGTGTCAAGATTGTACCTTCTTCCTCGTTGTATCAACACAAGAAGATAATGTTCCATAAACCAATAGTAAAATACCATGGCGAGTGTCATTCTCTCTACGCAACTCGAATTTCAATTCTCTACCACCTTGTTATGACGGATGATCGTTAGATACGAAAAACTAAAAATCCAGCAACATTTTCTATTTCTTATAAAAAATGATACAACAGATAACACATTATTACAAATATAAACTATTGAGCAATATACAAATGAAACACGATTCTTCGAATAATTTGGGTCCAATAATAAAAGTTACATTTGCACTGATCGGTGCTAATTACCGCGTGTACCGTAGGACCGGACACGAAAAAGACACGTTCTCATAGTTAATTAGCAACGGCTACGTCAGTTCTTCGGCTGACGATCACCGATTCGCGAACAGCGCCTTCGTATTGCACAAGATGGGTTTGCACCTTTTATTATTGTACCGCTCGACGAAACCATACTTGCAGAGCTTGAAATTAACACTTTCTTTTTTCTTTCGCTTTTTTTCTTTTTAAATAGGGAAACTCCCGAGAGGCGTTTCAATTAAATTACTATCACGAATTAATACGGGTATCAAATGAATCTTGTAGTCATTTACGCATTTTCCACAAAATTATTCGGCTTCTATAAACCTTTCGTTCCTTTTCTTTCTCTCTTTCTTTCTTTCTTCTTTGCCACAATTTTTTGCCGAATCATTCCACGTGTGCTCTTTAGAAAAATCCGTACCTCTAGTAAATATCGGAGTGTCACGCGTGCGACGGCCGAATACTTAATCGGTCATTGTGTTCCTTAAGATTCTTACCGTTGATTCGTTTCGTCAATCGTTTCACTTACCGAGCAAGCATTCCAAAGTTTGTACAATCATTGTTCTGATTTGTTTTCGTACAGTAGCGAATCTTTCTAGTACATTGAAAATGTTGGAAACTTCAAGAGTGGTGTATTGTGTTAGTCGCGTTATTTTGATCGAACAATGGTAGGATCATCGCGAATACGTTAGGTTGGTGAGAGAGACTACGATGTATACGAATATCCCTCAATTCCCTGACCATCGCGTATGTATATGTATAAGTACCATAAGGTAACCATAAAGTAAATTATTGACGTACTCCTGGTACGTGTCCTATTTAGCGATCAATCGTAGAGTAAGCAGGCACGTAGGATCAGTATTAAAAGTGTCTCGTTACTCCTTAAAATGTTCGTTTAGAAAATTCGTCGCGTACTACAATGAACAATGTAATATCGTATCGTTATGGCACAGATGGCACAGATGGCATATGGGGCCGAACCGCGCGCGTGACACACAAGAAACACACAGGACACACGAGACGCTCATTCTTCCGTTCACGTGTGTTCGCACATACAGATATACATAGATATATACATATATCTGTTTTGATATATATCATGTGTATATATTATACACACACCCACACACACATACGACCACGCACGCAGAGCAGAGACGTAGCAAACAAAAGAAAAAGGAATAGAAAAGAGAAAAAAAAAAGTATGCGCTTTAGAGTAAAGTGGCGTTAAGACAGAGATAAAATTGTATAAATTGGCTGCGCTGCGAAAGTGTCGGTCCACCTTGCCCCGAATGTTGGGAAGGTTTCTGGAAAAGACAATAGTGTCTCGCGTAGCACAGAATATTCTCATTTTTGCGGAACGCAATAACTTGGAATTTGTGGACTCATAGAGCAACGCTTGACGCAAAAATTCTGCCAAAGCAAAATCGCTTCTTCCAATAATAAATTATGCACAGTTCCCATGTTAACTAATTTACATTTGAGTGAGCCGCGTGAAGAATCGAAACGTCGCGCGAGGAATAAGCGAGAAAATATTTAAAGAGCGAACATTTTGATATTCTGCCGTTATGTTGGATTTGAACTAGCTGCTGCAAGTGAAATCCACACATTTTTCCACAGTCAATCTCGTCTAAGTTTCTTTTCGCGCAGTTTCCTTGCGATTGAGATTCCATTATGCGATATCTTTCGTTACAAGCTTGAGAAATATGGTAAGAAATCTTTCGTTCTGTCTTTTAAAAATACTTTCCTAAGCGTCCATATAAACGACTGTAATTGTAATACACCTGACGAGTTGTCTTGCCCCATCATTCTCCAATTAAATTACTAGGGATCTCAAGTGAAATGTTCAGCAGCGAGAATTATATGATAATAGATCGATAAGCTCCTCGTTCTCAGTGATTTCTCCGAGTCCTTGAAATCTCATCTTTGTACATCGCATATTAGTACTCGTACACTTGACAGTTAATTTAATTAATGCCTTCGAGTCGAAAGGTGATTTTAATGACCACTTTGTAGGGGGGATCGTTCACAATTCTCATGGAGTACGTGCCTTCACGTGTGATCTTCTTCTCCTTTTCTCTTCTTCTCTCTTCTGTTCTTCCACTCTTTCGCACTTTCGTTCTTCTGCTCTTCGGCACTTTTCTTCTTTAACGATCGCCCCTGCGACTTCATTTTCAACGTACAGTCTTATCACAATCACGCCATGTAATACATGAAACATTGTACAGTAGATTGGTTACGCTATCTAATTATGGTATTTACAGGCGTCATATGTTGAAGTCTCATTTGTGATTGGATGCACTATTTGACTTCCACGTCAAAGTCGAGAACGAGAAGTTTGGTCTCCTCCGTTCCATTTCTGCTCCCGACCGCACACACCAGTTTTGTATCACTTGCACGTATCCTCCACACAACACCACCACTTCCGCCGCTCTCAAGAGCAACCAAGTTTCTTATAAAGTCACCTGAAACAATATTCGAGGTTTGTTATCTTTATCATATCCCGAAAGAGAGAAAACAAGAGAGAAAAAATGAAAGGAAAAACGTACCAGTCTTGACATCCCAAAGTTTTACTGTCCCGTCATCCGAGGATGTAATGACGAAATGACTGTTGAACTGAAGACAAGTGACGGCCGACTGATGCTTGTTTGGACCGGACAGAGTTTGAAGGCAGTGACCACTAACGATATCCCATACTTTGACAGTGGAATCCGCATTCCCAGAGACTAAGATGTTATTGCGCAACTCCATTCCGGAAGTGAGAGACTGATGTCCCATCAGGGTATGCCTGCACGCGCCAGTCTCAACCTCCCACACCCTTATGCTCGTGTCCAATGACCCGCTCACAACGTGTACACCATCGAACTAACGTGCAAACAAGAGATCGTATGAGCTGTACATCGACGATGTCTCTCCGACATAGTTAGCGATACATGAGATTATCGTAACGGCCCTTACCTGGAGGGAATAAACACGGTTGGTGTGTCCTTGTAATGTATGAAGGCACTCCTCGCGTTCCGGATTCCAAACCTTAACCATATAATCGTACGCCCCGCTCACCACCAATCTTCCATCGTATTGCACACATCTAACAGCCGCTAAATGACCGACGAGAACATGCAGGCACTCGCCAGTGTCGACTTGCCACACCCTCAGGGTCGCGTCTCTACTACCACTGACCACTTTGTTACCGTGAAGGTGCATACACCTTACTGTTGACGTGTGTCCGTACAAAGTATGAATGCACTGGCCAGTCTCCGCATTCCACACCTTTAGCGTACGATCCGTACTACCACTTATGACCGTTGTGCCAGACATCTGAGATGACCAGACGCCACCAGTGTGACCCACCAGAGTCCGCAAACACTACGATGACAAAGATAACGATAACGATAAGGAGAAAGAATGAAAAAATCCTGAACGAATATATTTTCTTTTAAAAATATCGCCATACCTTTCCAGTAACCGCTGACCACACTTTGAGAGTGTTATCGTCCGACCCACTAACAATTCGATTTCCAGAAAATTGAAGGCACGTAATCACGTGGTCGTCGTGACCTTTCAGGACTTTGGGTGTCCGAATTGGCTTTGTCCTCCAATTCATCTTGATATTATGTTGTCTCATGTACGCTTGCTTCCATGGTGATGAGGAATTACCGGAATTTTTACAATTCTTACGTTTAGCCGGAGGTAGATCTTTCAAGTCCTCGATACCTGCTGCTCTACATTTTTCCTTCCACAACAAGTTATCGTCGGCGAGAAACCGCCAGTTGCGGCATGTTTGAGCAGCGCGTAAAAGGTCTTTCGGTTCTAAAAAAGCCAAAACGGACAACGCCAGCTCTTTTGGCAGTAACGAAATAAAATCCCTTTGGAATTGTGGTTCTATAACTTGCATCATGTGCCGAACTTGCGTTGGCTCACATCTCTCGATCAATTCATCTATAGCTAACATTCTCTCTGCGTTCGACCATCTCTGTAAAGGAGAATTTTCGAATTATTATCATATCCATCATCATTACTCTTATTATTGTTGTCATTGCGATAGTACCTGAAATTGAAGCAACCAGCTGCTCATTTCAGGAGGAGGATTATCCTTTGTTGGAATGACGCATCTCACGTGTTTACCCTTGTCATCAGCTTTCTTAATGCTCCTGTAAGCAAAACAACACTATATGTTCCAAACCCCTATATCGTAAGATCAAAGTAACAACTGGACTTACGTTGTCGATGCCTTATCTTCTGGATTGAGCTTTTTACAAGGTAAGGTGGATTCTGTTTCTCTTTTACGTTTCCTCTGTGGCTGCACAACATCCAGTGGCACACAGGTGTGTAAAATAGGACTCCGCACGCCATGGGAGAATGATTGCGACTGAGGTATCGGCGATGAACAATTACTCTTCTCTGCCTCTGGCTCACCTTCGGCGTCACAGAATAGACCCACATCGCTGATCTAAATTAGCACGATCCGTCATATTAATACTAATCCTATAGCTTTGCCTATACCAAAATTAGGACAAAACTTACTTCGCTCTCCTCCTCGCTACTTTCATCTTCGTCCTCTTCGCCATCGTCACCATAATCTTCCGACTCTCCATCTTGTGGCAGTGCAGAGCGCATAGGATCCAAAGAACTAGGTCCTGGAATACCCTCGATACCTTCTACTGGGCTTGGACTGGTTCCTCCTGGTTTACTTTCTGTTACTTTGTTGGATGAGGAAGGAGGGACAGACATTACTGGCCGTTGTCTGTAATACTATTGTTTCTATAGAAAGAAACAAAAAAGAGAAACGATTAAGGATCACTTATCAAAATTCACAAATTCACAAATAGTCCTCGTGACTCGTGGCACGCTACGCATAACTAGTTATAACGAGTGATCGCTTCGAGTTCTCTTTGTTTCGCGGCTACGGCACGTCGTAGTGCTCAAACTACCTCAGCAAATTATTTCTTACTTGTATCTTGGATAGCATATTGATTATCGCGGTACCACTAAAGTTGACACGGAACTCTCTCTTTCGATGATAGACACTCTAATACACTTGCAATAATCCATTTGTTAGGCGCTTGCAACAATAATACCCTGGCCCTTCGGTTTTGCCGTATATAACCGTAAAAGACCCACGCGTACAGCTGGAACTTTTCAGCGTTAAGAAAATTTGGAAAAAAAAATCGAAAGTCCTTTGCGCGTCTGATTATCTGGCGTGCACGTTGCAATAAATATAGACCTAGCTTCTTGAGAATCCCACGGCGAGGTACTCGAAAAGTTTCGATTGTGATTCACAAAGAGACGTTCCAAAACGAAATGCCCGAAAGTAAAATCGGATAAAATCAACCTGACCCCCCAAATTTCGAAATCTACAATCCATTATAAATCCTTGCAAGATTTTGCGTGGCGTACATGTCCTCAAGAAGCAGTCACTTAATTTTCTTGGTCTCTTGAAATTGCTTGAAACTGCTGCTTGAAATTGCTTGAAATTGTTTGCGTGAATTTGGAAGAAAGTAAACGGTTGTGCGCTTCTTCCAAGTGGGGCAGGTGCAGCGGTTCTCGGGAATTTGCGAAAATCCTAACCTTTCGCGAAGTCACACGAGATACGAAAGAAATACGAGAACCGAGAACATAGCCTAGATTATTATCACAAAGGACCGGGCAGCCACACCCCACATCATTTAAATTCGATCCATTAGATTGGGAAAAATTTGCCGATAATCGTTATGATCCGATGAAAAGTGTTCGTACTTAGGTTTGGCAATTTTCTTCCGTGGCACCCTTATCGCAAAGACAACGTCCGACGGTCCGACAGCAATTCGGGTCTCTCAGTCGGCTGTCGACTGTCGGGTGTTGGGTCGCTTATGTTTCTATCATGTGGGCACGGCATGCATTTTTCGCCGAGTCCAGTTCCCGATGCCCGATAGGTTAGAGCAGGTTGGATGATGTCGCGGAGAAAATCGCGAAGGGATTTAGGCCACCACGAGCGTCGAAACAAAAATAAGAGACAGATATAAACACAGAAAACGATCCATCGATAGCTCCCAGCCTAACAGCACCACCACCACCACCACCACCACCACCACCACCACCAGCAAGAGAAGCTTGACGAGGATGGACGATGGGTGATAGTGGGCGATAGAGCGTATTGGACCGTCTGAGAGCACACAAGAGCGCACGAAAGCGTCTGCGTATAGGTATAAATCGGTATATGGTGTATGGAGAGTGTATTTCGACTGCCGTAGAGTGTAGAGGTGGGACGAAAGAGGGTAGCGGAGGAGTCAGTGGTGCAGAAGGAGGAACATAGAGATGCACCACCTGACCACCACTACCGCCAACAGCTGCTGCGCGAACTGCATTGGTGTAGTTGCGTTGTGTGGTGATGGTGTGGTGCTGTGGCGCGTGTGGCGTTGACGGCAGTTCATAGCAGCTGACTTTTGCATGCATTCTCAAGCATTGTTAATGCTGTTCAACCTTTTATAAACAGACAGGTAGAGATCATGCCGCTCTGGCAAATTACACTTGTAATTATGCGTTTCGTTTAGACAGCAAGATTTGAATCTTATTACCGGCATCGCTCGTGCGGTCGGTCGTTAGTCGATCATCATGTTTCACGTCGAACTTCAGCATTGAATTTGCTATTTCGATAAACTCTGCTCCTGTCTACTCCACTGCACTCTACTATCCATGTCTGTATTAGCTTTCTGTTCTCCGGTGAGGCTGTCAACAACAGTTCCCCAAGAATGCTAATTACCGTTCGATGCGACAGGTTAGGAATCGATAAGTTTTCGTCGGTCAATTTTACAATTGGATTACGTTCAAAACCGCAAGCGCACGGTAGTCAGCTGATTCTAGTCATAATAATCATACGTGTTTATTACTGTCTATTCCTGGCCTTTTCTTTATCTCCTTTTCGATCGCCTTCAAGTGGATTGTATATGCATGCAAAGATTAATTTAAATTCATCGATGATCAAGATTCGTGACCGTTTAAATATCTGTCTCCCTCTAGGCTGTTATACTGGACATTATTAATTGTTACGGTTAAACAAATCTTGAGGTCTTGAGATCTTGCCAACGGCTGATCTCTCAATTGCTTTCAGCTACTTTGGGTGACTTTGATTATCGGTCAAGATGTGTTGGGTGCAATTCTGGGTGCTTGTGTATCGGTGACTGTGGTACTCTGTCGAATGAGTCGAACATCGCACATTGAACATTGAAAAGAAATAATTGTCATCAAAGAATCCTATAGTGGACTGCGATGCATAGACGGCTAACGGATCGGCCTAGGGACACTAGGCAATCCACCGAGTGCTACTGATCGTGACTACTGTCTCAGCTTTCTACTCTACAGATTAAAATATAAACTATCGTAAACGTGGCATTCGTTTTTCCGGTAAATATACGTTTCGACCGATTTCGTTTTGAACCGCTTAAGTGCAGTGGAGTGCAGGGTGCAGAGCGTGCCGAGTTCTACATTGTATCGCTTGATATCGCTTCGAAAGCAGCGCTGTAAAGCAGAGGTTGCTACTAGAGGGGGGCGCGAGCGCTCAACGCAGCAAAGAGCAAGAACCGCGAGGAGCAATCGCGCAAGCAAGCAAGAGAAGCAAGAGAAGGCCTAAGAGTATAATAGAGTGTAGGACTAAAGGTAGAGCTAAAGGTAAAGATGTGCAATTGTTTAAAGTGTTTGTGTTACGCGGTACCTCGTGTCTGAGTTACCTGAGTGCGCCAGTGTTAGGTGTTGGTGTCGGTACGTTGGTGCGTCGGTGCAAGCAAAGAAGAGATAGTGTATGATGTGTCAATCGGTGACGTCGGATAGCTAAACTTTGAAGGTTACCAGCCGATCGAAAAGGCTGGAGTTTGACAGGTAAGAAGCATAAGAGCGCAGATTGACGAAGATACAGTGTCCACAACGGAGGACAGTTTCTAGTGTTACTCGAGCTCGATTAACGAAACCGCGACACGCGACACGAATCCCATAAACGAGGAGCGCTCTCGATCCGAAAGTGAAATACTCGCTGCTAGACTTATTGAGATAGGAAGGTTAGGATTACCTCTACTCACCGATTATCATGGCCCTGGGCACGATTCTACAGGTAAACCAAATTGTTGTCAAACCAAGCCAAACTGATGCAAACGAACAAGCGTCTTTATAGTAGACCGATATATAGTCACTCTGCCTCTCGTTTGCTTCTCAGAAAGCCATAGACTTGGTCACTAAGGCGACAGAGGAGGATCGCAACAAGAATTACGAGGAGGCCCTCAGGCTGTACGAGCATGCGGTAGAATACTTTCTTCATTCTATCAAATGTCCGTGTTCTTTCCTACGAATTTTCCTATTTTCTTACTCCACGCTTCTTTGGCATTCGACAATTACACGAAAAAAAACACGAACTCTTTCATTTTCCAGACGAGGCACAAGGCGAAAAGGCGAAGGAAAGTATAAGAGCCAAGTGCACTCAGTATTTGGAGAGGGCAGAAAAATTAAAAGCTTACCTGAAAAAGAGTAAGAAAAAACCGGTTAAAGCAGGCATAGATAATTCGAAGTCCGAGGACAAGAAGAGCGACAGTGGGGATAGTGATACGGACAGTGATCCAGAAAAGAAAAAACTACAGAGTAAACTAGAAGGAGCAATAATAATAGAGAAGCCAGACGTAAAATGGAGTGATGTCGCTGGCTTGGATGGCGCGAAGGAAGCTCTGAAGGAGGCAGTTATTTTGCCAATCCGCTTTCCTCATTTGTTCACTGGGAAGCGTATACCATGGAAAGGAATACTTTTGTTCGGGGTAAGTTTCAATTTTTCTGCGTTTCTTCCATGACCGAGAATTTTTCCAAGTTGGGTGTTTCTTACAATCGTCTCGGACGTTAGCCACCAGGTACCGGTAAATCATATTTGGCAAAAGCAGTAGCAACAGAGGCGAACAATTCAACATTCTTCTCCGTGTCGTCATCTGACCTGGTAAGCAAGTGGCTCGGCGAGTCAGAGAAGCTCGTCAAGAATTTGTTCGAATTAGCTCGTCAACACAAGCCTAGCATTATCTTCATCGACGAAGTCGACTCGCTATGTTCGTCGCGTTCGGACAATGAATCCGAATCGGCGAGGCGAATAAAAACGGAATTTTTAGTTCAAATGCAAGGTAGGCTAGGCGGTGTCCTCGATCCGAGTTACCGTACAATTGATTAATTTTCAATCAAATGTATATATCAATTATAGTATAGTAAACATTGACGTTAGGTGTCGGATCGGACAATGACGGTATCCTGGTTTTGGGAGCAACCAATATACCCTGGGTTTTGGATTCGGCCATTAGAAGAAGATTCGAAAAGAGAATCTATATCCCTCTACCCGATGAGCAGGCCCGCGCCGTTATGTTTAAGCTGCACTTAGGTAATACAGCTCACTGTTTGACGGAGGAGAATTTCAAAAAATTGGCAGCAGCTACGGACGGCTATTCGGGTGCCGACATCAGCATCATCGTAAGAGACGCTCTCATGCAACCGATCAGACAAGTGCAAACAGCGACGCACTTTAAGCGAGTAAGGGGTCCATCACCGAAAGATCCATCGGTGATTGTCGACGACTTGCTCACACCCTGCTCTCCCGGCGATCCTGCAGCGATAGAGATGAGTTGGATGGAAGTTGACGGAGACAAGTTGTTCGAGCCACCCGTAACCATGGTAAGTCTTTTGTTACGTTGATTAAGATACTCTTCACTTAAATTCCTCTGGCATTTATGCTATTTATTATCGTTGTGTCGTTGTTCTCTGCGTTCGCAGAAAGATATGATGAAATCTCTAGCGTCAACCCGGCCCACCGTAAATGAGGAAGATATGGCCAAGTTAGACAAGTTCAAAGAAGACTTTGGTCAGGAGGGTTGATCCTAGGCTCGTTTTAAAAGGAACTAACCCAATTCTCCTTTCCAAGAATATTTTTAGTTTTACGCGCTTGCCTTACGTCTCCTTCGAATATTGCTACAAGTGGTGGACATCGTTTGTACAAAAACACACCTCCGGACACGCATTTTTCGTTACTCTTTCAACGACAAAACGCAAAACGCGCTAAGCAGCTTACATTGCGATAAGCTTAATGCTTGTTTGTTGATCTATCAAAACTACTTACCGAAATTATTAAGAGGAAAAAAAAAATTGCGAAATGGAGTATATTTTGAGACAAAGTATCGTTAGTGTTTCAGTCAATCAGAAATATATATTGTTTTCTATCGAAAAAAACAAAAAACAAAAAGAAAAAAAAGACACAAGTAGGCGAGAGAGTGCGGGATGCGGATGCACCATAAAGGATGGCTCCCTGCCAGTTATGGTGCCCATACCTTTCTACGTTACCTTATAGTTATCAGTACAATGTACCTAACAAGAATAATTGTAAAATGTTTAAAAGCTAAAACGACAACTGAATCAATTGCTATTTCTTAACAGCCCCCCGAATCATTGGTCATTGACCTGTTTCCGTCGCGTTTTACAAGTTCTCTCCAACATCCGAACATTCAGTCATCCTGCCTGAAATTAACTCGTAAGTCATAAGTCATAATTCTCTTTAAGTAAATCACGAAATTGAGCGAACGAAAAAAATACATAATACGTAGTATGTGATATCTGTGTGCGTATCGCTGGTAATCTAAACACTGTTTCCATGTAAATTGTTTTTATTGTTAACTAAATAAATAACAAGCTGTACACTGTAACGAAACCGTCGGCGCAACTCGTCCGAGTATTGGCTGGAGTTGGTACAAGTTGGGTAAAGATGGTACGTGTTGGTAGAGGTTCGTAATTAGAAGGAAATAGATTAGAAATGGGTATTACGAGGTATTCCGGACGGGGTAAACTCACGGTGGACAGTGTCTCAAGAATTCCGAGTCCATATAAACTACTGTTATAGTAATATCGTCACGAAATATCCGCACCACTTCACTGGGCAGCGTTAACAGTCGCGAGAGCTTCGCGTGATCTATTCCGTATTGGGTACCGCCCAACGCGTTTCTCATCAAATGTGTCGCAGCGTTACTATCCAGAGGCTTCTTCTTCAGTCCCTCTTTACGCTGCATTAGCATTTCATTGATCTCCGAAAGCTTCATATTTTTCCGGGGTAGCCTCAAAGGATTTAAGGTAACTTTGCCACTTATGTGCTCGCCCACTAATCGTACAGCTTGTAGCGGTGATATAAAATCCCAGAGTCCATCGCTGGCAATTATAAGAAATTTGTCTCGAGGTGTCAATCGATGATACTTGACTTCTGGTTTGGCCGTCAAATAAGGTGGTGTGTGATAATTTGGAGGAACCGCTGTTTCTCCGAAACAAGGCACAACCACGTCTCTCATTACTTCTTTGCTCCATTTGTACTGAAAGTCGCCAAGTGAACGCAAAGGGGCTAACTGGCCGAGTAACCGCTCCCGTTTGATCACCGTATGCTTTTCGGTTGCGGGATGCTCGGATAAAATCCTCTCTACCTCTGCTCGATTGTCGCTATTGTGCTCGACAGTCATCATTTTTGCGGACCACCCATCGCTCTCTGGAATTGAGCAAGGATGATGGATAAACGTAGATTCAACGTAGAATCGAAAGAAGGTGTCGCGAAAATTACTTACCGGAAAGTACCCCTAGTACTGCTTGGCAATCACCGACACCAGCCACGTGTAAATGGGGTCCGTCAATGTGCGCGACTACGGCCACTGCGCCCGACAATGCAACCTCGAGCGTACGAGCTGCGATTGGCGTATTCGGTCTCGATAAAGCTTCCGACGATATATCCATGTCCAATCTTAGAAATGCATTTTCCAATGCTTTTTCCATTTGAAATTCTCTTCGATACTCTGGCCCTGTCAAATCACGGAGAAACTGCAGAAAACTTGACCGATACAGTTCTTGGACTTCTCGAACAAATTCCACCTTTTCGTTGAACGTTTCGAGCAGTTCCAATTTCGTGTCCGATTCCACAGACTCTAGACACTGTTTTACCAGTTTCGATGGTAACAGGCAGGCTGATATGTAATTGAAAAGCCTTTTGGATATTACCTGCGCACACATACCGTGACCTCCATGACCGTCGAAAATTCCAAGTAAAAGCCCTTAAACAAGTATACAGTGTTAATTGCTTCACGTAGCAGTCGTGAATGGAATATCTAGGCCAGTTCAATACCTTTTGTTAACAAGCATTGTGCCTCGGATCTTGTATCCTCAATAGGATTATTCGAAGCTAATTGATTCGAGTCGTAATATTTTACGGAACCCTCCACATTGAATTCCTTTGTGTATTCGTTTGCTTGTAAAATCGTAGTAACCTGTAACGTAACTTTACCACTCTCGTCATTCCCACAAACTAAAGTACGCTAAAACATTATTACCTCTTGAGGCGTGAGTCTTGGCAACCCGGTATAGAATCTCTGAGGACTGCTATTGCGTGGACCATACTTGCTGCCTCTGATGCAGGCATTGTTCAGGCCTTTTATTAAATTGCAAGTGACGTTTTGAAAAACCATCCTAATGTGGTGTACCTTTGGTTCTGGCACTACCCTGCTGCTAATATCTTATTCTTTTCCCTCTCCTCTTATTATGGCACATCGTTCCTCTCTTGTGCGTAAATTATGGTAACTGAGGTGAGCGAATATCTATGCTTTGGTAAGTCTTATCTTAAACTTAGTCTAAAACATATCATTGGTAAGTATCCGTTGCACCGTATTGTCGTACTCCAGTTTTATACTCCAAAATTCATTACTACTCATCACTCGTTCCAGTCGCACATGTTTATGCCGGTTTGCGGGTCAACACACCGTTCACTACTGTTAATCGTGCAATACACCGTGGTCTAATCCGTTAAAATTTTCTTGCTGTGCTTACTTCGACCAAATCCTTTTTACTTCTAAGAATTTACCTCGTGTACATGTAAATGCATATGTACATGAGCTAACATTAGCCATTTTACTACGAACAACTAGACCGATATCGTCCTGACCTTCGGTGTAGCCGGTTAGTAGCGGTTCAATCCTGGAATCTCGCTTCAGCCATAAATATTTAGCGGTCTTCTATGTTCATCTATCTTCCTTTTCCGTCCACAACGTAAATGAGCGAAGACAGAGATCCGCAACAGTTACTGATAGTTGCGATTAACGAGCTATGATCAGAACTGATCAGACCTGATCGCAACTTGTGGTCCACGACTGAAACTTGCGAAACTGAGCGCAATCGGCAATAGGAACGTGGGAATGATATAAGAGCGATCAACAAAGCGCTGTTACGCAAATTACGTGATCCAATTTAAACAATATTAATTATGTAAATATGTAAAGGTCTGTCTGCTTGTCGATCGGTACAGACTTGAGGCAATTCGGTTTTTTGATACAACCAAATACAACTGACTAGATTACGGACTTGTAAGCTTTACATGTTGCGAGCTGCTACGGGCAGAGCGCGGCAGAGTGATTGCCACCGTGAATTCACGAATGTACATTCATATAGTACTTCGTGGATTCAACATTCTAATTTCTCTCGCTGGTACGTAAAATTTTATTTCGCATGCCTATATAGTGTTTAGTAACGTGTTGCTTTCTTGCATTGAATGCATTCAATTGGACCTGAACACACCGAATTACGCTTATGCGATATGCGCTTAGTTTTCGGTGTTTTTTATATTTGAATATCTGATTTTGAGATAGTCTGCCGAATTGTCAAAACTAGGCCGATTTAGGCATTTACGAGTGGCGCCAGTTGAGGATATTCTTAGAAACTGCTTATCAAGCAACCGACCTATCTTATCTTCTGTCGGTACTCGCAATTCCACTAGCGAGAGGCTTATTTTTTACACAATTTAATGAATTCCAATTAGGATTAATATAAATAATCTACTTGAAACTTAAGTTCGAATACTGATACTTATAAGTATTCTATAGTATTTCAATTGAATGTGTTTATTTATTATAAATTTTAGTTGTCTAGAGAATTGAATAGCCGCGAGTGGCAAGACTGTTGCAATGTCAACAGCCAATCGCGACGAGCGGTTGGAAACCAAGCGACGTGTGGTATGCCTGATAATTTCCCTAAATTCCGATGCCGGCGATGGTCGGTTTGAATTTCAAAACCGAAACTGTTGATGCTAGCGTGTGTTATACGCGTCCAAGCTTGTCGAAGCCCGAAGCTCGAGCCAAACCGAGATTGACGCTATAAGTGTACGCCGAAAACGCATCAGCCGCTGTTAATCATCAAAGGTGCGCGTCTAAGTGATGTAAATGCACCGAACAAGAGCATATAACAGTGAGAGCAC
This sequence comes from Trypoxylon attenuatum, assembly GCA_963989405.1. Taxonomy (NCBI): domain Eukaryota; kingdom Metazoa; phylum Arthropoda; class Insecta; order Hymenoptera; family Crabronidae; genus Trypoxylon; species Trypoxylon attenuatum. The sequence goes on along the minus strand of OZ022489.1, from coordinate 7,650,887 downwards.
AAGAACGTATATCCGTACAGCATGGTGTTCAATAAGAGAGATTTGGCAAGAGCATTTTCGCCTAGTAAAATAAAACGTCCAGCAAAGAAACGCATCTCTCTCACTGGTGCGAGGCCCAGCACCAGCGGTTCTACAGTTCGGCTGGTGAATGCCGAGGATGGTTCCCAAACTTCCCAAACGAGTATCAAGGTAATCGTGAGGGTACGCCCGGAGAATGATCGTGAGATGCAAGACAACTGCAGGACTGCTGTTAAGGTCGTTGACGACAGGATGCTCATATTCGACCCGAAATTGGAAGATAATCCGTTCTACTATCATGGCATAGCTCAGAAAGGGCGGGATCTTCTTAAAAAGCAGAACAAGGAACTACAGTTCATCTTCGATCGAGTCTTCGACAAGATCTCAACGAATCAAGATGTTTTCGAGGGAAGTACCAAAGATCTTATATCCAGTCTTCTCGATGGCTATAACTGTTCGGTTTTTGCCTATGGAGCAACCGGAGCCGGTAAGACTCACACGATGCTTGGTAGTCCAAACGATCCTGGAATTACGTATCGCACGGTAGCCGAACTTTTTTATCAAGTCGAGAGGCAAGCCGATCAGCGAGAATTTAATTTGGGTGTGACGTATTTAGAGATATACAATGAGAACGTCCAAGACCTGTTACACAAATCTGGTCCCTTGCATCTGAGGGATGATGGCAGATGTGGCGTCGTAGTAGCTGGGCTTAAAATCATTCAAATACAAAACGCAGAGGAGTTAATGTCACTGCTGGCGAAAGGCAATAGGAATAGAACGCAACATCCTACAGACGCAAATGAAGAGAGTAGCCGTAGTCACGCTGTGTTTCAAGTTTACGTCAATATGACCAACAAACTGGATGGCCAAGTGAAACAAGTCAAGTTATCTATGATAGATTTAGCTGGATCGGAGAGAGCGACCGCAACTGGGTGCAAGGGCATAAGGTTTAAGGAGGGTGCTAACATTAATAAATCCCTATTGGCCCTCGGTAACTGCATTAACAACTTGGCAGATGGGGCAAAACACGTCACTTATCGGGATTCCAAGTTAACGCGATTGCTAAAAGATTCCTTAGGTGGAAATTGCCAGACAGTTATGATAGCCAATGTTGCGCCATCCAGTTTTAGCTATGAGGATACGTATAATACGTTGAGATATGCGAACCGAGCGAAGAAAATCAAGACTCACATCAAGAAAAATATTATCTCCTGCGAGATGCACGTAACCACTTACATCAGAATGGTGGAAGAACAAAAGAAGGAAATTGATTACTTGAAACAAAAAGTTTTGGCATTGGAGAGCAATACCCTGTCTTCTCCAAGTACACGAACAGGAAAGGAAACTACGACTGACGTGGAACCAGATAAAAATACCATACCGATTACCAATAGACTGATCGAACTCATACAACGGAAGAAGGCATTGAACGAAAAGGTGTTGTCGTTGGAGAGCAGCGATAAGATACTGTGTTGCCGAATACAGTACAAGAAAGCAGCTGATGAGAGGCTACGTAATTTAGCAGCGACAGTTGACAATTTGTCCCCGAACGAATATAATGCTAGTGGAAAGTCACGCCTCAACAAGTCCTTGCTTTACTTTACCAAGCAAAGAGACTCGATTAGAATACAGCTGGAGGCAGCTTGGGATGAGCTCTGCTCGGTCGAAACTGAATTGGAAAAGCTATCGACCGAGATCCGGTCAAAGGGTCTCGAGAGTGTGTATGACAAAGTGGCTTTGCAAAACTGTCAATTGGAAAAATCAAGGGCGCAACAGCAATACGAGCACGCGAAGAAAGTGGGCAATTTGCAGCTCTGTGAAATGCAGTCAATTTATACAATAATGAAAATGTTAAGCGGAACTTTACAAAATTATTACAATATGATGATGGGCTACGGGACTATGACCGACAGCATGAAAGAAGAATTCAAACAATTAATCAAGTCGCTTGAGGGTGTGAGAAACATTAAGTGGTCCGACATAGACTCGGTCGAGGATGATGAACAGTTTTATGGATTAACGCGTCTCAGCGTATCACAAGTTGCCGACCCCCTCAAGTCCCAGATACCGATTTACACGCCTTGTCAATTGGAAGAAGAATCCGGGGCAACGATAGTAAAAGAGAACTTGAACACAACGTTTGATAGATCTCCACCGCGGCTGACAAACGGAACGATTGAGGCGAAGGAGACGAACGAAGCGAACGAAGCGAACGAAGCGAAAACAGATGGATTGGCCAATGACGAAGCGAACCCCCATAATACGACTATCACTATCAAGGAAAATTCCAAGCCAGTGCTTAACGAAACTGAAGTCTCCAAGGAGACATTCAACCGAACAGTCTCTTTGACGGATAATCGAAAAAAGCGAGTGCTCTCCGACAAGAACAACATCAATGGAAGAACACCGCCAAAGCAGGCAAAGAAAGTATCGCCCCCTCAAAAGGGAGTCATTCGAGCTACAAGTACACCCGGAAAAGAAAACAAGCATTCGATAGTGCAACGGCCGCGCGTTGCAGTGGCGATGAATGCCAAAAGCATGGCTATCCTAAACAAAATCAAAGCGGACAAACTCAAGGCCCTTCCTCTAACAAAGGAGAGCTCCATCAACTCCGAACTGACGGATGGAGGACAGGGTGTAGGCTTCAAAGCAGTACGAGAGAAGGAAAGACGAGGTCTTATGATGACACACCCTTATCAAAAGCCAAATGCAAGGCAAAAGTAAGTCTAGCTGAGTTACGCAGAGTCGCATCACTCGCAAAACTTATCCACTTACCTACTATTACTTCTTAAACTGGTCGATTACTTCTTAAGTAATCGAAAAGCCAAAGATCAGCTGACCACGAAAACACCACGTTTCTACCTAACACGAGGACTTTCGGGACATCGTTCGGCAAACAGCCTGGCGAGGAATGTTATATTTTCAATCAGAGCCCTTGCCAGTGCGAATAAGCCGGTGAAATAAGCTCCTACGTGATCTATTCTAATTTTATCAATATGAATATGTTATTCGTGTTATTCCAGGTTTGCACCAGGTCGACCCTCGTCGCGTGTACCATGGTAGAATGCCAGTAGTATAAGATAGTATTATTATTCGCGTGTAGACCGTACTAATGCCGATAACTTTAATAGACTTGGATAGTTGAGATTTCCATTGACTTTTCCGTTTCAGATTTATATATGTAAAAGCAACACGAGGCACTTGAGGCGGAAAAGCGACTGAGCGTCGATTAGGTCAGAGTCAGAATTTCGTTTTTTAAAGAGCAGGACTCGATTCATAGTCAGCCCAATTGATTGATCCAATATGATCGAATTTGATTGTTCTTCTGAGTAGAGCATTTGAATCGGAATTGATTATATTTCGAAATTCTTTGCGTACTGATATGAACGAATGTATTGTTTTAAAAGGTTGGAATTGACAAAAAAAGTTCGATATGTCGAATAGGATATTTGGAGGGTCCAAGATCTTATGATTATTTTAGGGCAAATAGCGATTTCCCCTTTTCAAGAAGATCGATTAAGTCGACCGTTAATGATCGAGACTGCTTACACAGAAATATTTTTTAGTGTCCGTTCCGCGCAATATGTCGCAGTATAATTGTCGGTATAAAAATGTCAGTAAATTAAGTTCATTTTGCGATTCGTACAGCCTCAGAGGTCACCGGAACGACAAATTGATGCGTCTTAAATATTTATGTATGTCTGGCCATTGATATTAATACGTTCGTGTACATTTTGTAAATTAATGGGTGAGTAAAACTGAAAAACTATGAAATTGTATAATTCTGTTGCGTATAGTCTTATAATGTAACGACTTATGCATATATAGATGAAATTAATATCGCATATAGAATATCGAGTATCAAATATAGAATATAGAATATAGAATATAGAATATAGAATATAGAATATAGAATATATGACTCTAACATTGACACACGCACATGCAGACGCACAATTGCATATTTTATCCTGAATGTGATGAATGATCAATAAACATTTTGTACGGAAATACGGCTACGATGATTAACATAACAGTTTTTGGATATTGTAACGTTGTCCTTAGCGCAATTTTTGTAACAATGATTGAGAATGTATGAATGAATAGAATGAATGAATACGTACTCCATCGGGTATTATCTCTGCAGGCGGCAGATTAGGAAAGCCACCAAGTAAACTTAGGAATGCTTTTCTATCGAACGTAACAATGACTCATTTTCGTAAGAATCTTCGTAACGTACGATTCTTCCAACACCATCGCCTATCGTTAGCGTCGTTCCATCTATCTTATTCGATCGCGATCCATTGAACAACGGCGCTATGGATTGCAGCAGAAACGCTAAGAACGCAAATGACGCTAGTAGACTCAATGGATCGAGGGTTCTGAAAAGTTTCGTGATCAATTATTATCACCATCAATTACACCACTAGATTATTACGTAAAATGAAGAAAGACTTACGGATGAAACTTGCTCGAGAAAGGATTACTCGATAATCCAGAATTCTGATAATAATTCTTCTCCTGCATCGCACTTGATTCCGTTTGAATCGGTTCCGCGTCGTGGAACAATAATTCAGATATTCTTCTAATCAAACTCTTCAGAGTATCGGTAAGCTTGCAAGTTCCGAATGCTTGACAGTAACTTGTTGGTCCGGACACAGGTCTGATAGAAAGTGGATGATCAATTGGATTTTCGAAATCTAAAGTGCTGGCTGCGACAAAGTACAGTTTTCCCAGTAAAGGGAAGACTACGATGAATTTTAAGACGCACGACATAATATTGTGTTCTCCTGTATCGGATGACCCGGGTCTGATTCGAAACAACAATATTCCGGTAGAGAATACCTTTTCGTACAAGACAATGTTTCTTAGCTGACCTAAGGAGAAGCAGCGGGAAAAGCGCATAAGAAGGGGTTCATCTCAATCACGTTTGCGATTGGGATTCTCGCAATCATCCTGCTCTACTTCATGGTATCCTCCGTCGCCAACAAGATCGCGTACAATTGGACAATGATTGTCGCGTGCTATACGAACGTATTAGGGCATGATAAACAACTTTCTCGTGCGAGTATCGTTACTTTTATTCGTGCTTTCGTGAAGAAGAGGGAAAAGGTCAACTTCTACAGAAAATATTTTATTTCTCATTCGCAGTCAAATTTAACAACTGTTTGACCGCCTCTTTGTAATTCGCTATGGTATTCTGATCTTCACCATTATTTATCAAGGTTGAGAGAGTTGTTTTGTATTGAGAGACACAAGTGTCGTCTGGTTTCGCGTTCCCATTCGTATCAGGGGAATTTTTATTGGGCCATTGAAGCAATGTTTCCAAAGATTTCCGATGTTCACTTGTATTAAAGTCGAAATATTCCATATCTTCTACTGATTTCTCCGATTCCCATGGTTCCACGTTCTGAAAGGAGTAAAAAATAAGAATCTCTTTCCGCTAATCAAGTGGCTAGTGCAGACTACAGTAAATTATGCATATTAGAATATAACTTACATTTGACTCGTGATACAAAGCAGTTAAAAGATATTTCACGTAATCTGAATTTTGCTTTTTGGAAGGGCATTTATCCGAAGTTATCGTTACGGTATCATCCTTTGGATTGTATCTATCACCGACGAGTCTCAGAAATTTGTCTTTGGCATGAGCATCTAACTGCAAAGATTCTAATTTCACGGTTATCGTTACGATCCGTGCCAATGGATTTCTTATGCTCGGTGATGAACGACAGTAGTCAGAAGTGATCACTTCTAGAGGAAAGTGTTTTCGACACTCAGTGGCTGACTTGAGTTCCTCTGGCCAGGTAGTACAAAACTTTTTTAACGCTGCACAATGTTTTTTTATTGCAACAGGGGAGAGATGGAGGAAGTTTGGTATCTTCAGTAATTCTATGCTGTAATCTTTGGTGAATTTTGGAGGACCCTTTTCCGTGTATCCTTGTCGGATCGGTATCTTCACCAGTTCTGGCTGAAAGGTTCGGGCAGCTGGCCAAATTGACATCCAATCCACATCGGGTGAAATTTCTCTGGGTTTCCCAAAGATGGTAGTTGGCGGTTCTTTTGAAGGTGGTCGCACACGGTTTTGTACGTACGGTAGTTGTAATGCCTTAAACTGTACTGCAAGACAGATACAAAGAATATTATGATGTTTTTTGTTGTCAATTTCTTATGCTTATTGAAATTCGTATAAAAACGAATAATTCAAATTATACGAATAATAAATAACAAATGTTCGAATTTACCTCGTTCTGGTGGTCTTTCGGGTGGAAACGAACTACAGAATCGTTTCGTTCTTGCAATTTGTCGAATCGGAATCATTTCTAATGCAGAGATGTGGTTCATCATTCTCATACTTGAGTGTTCAACTTGCACATAACCTTAAAAACTTTTGCATCGGTTTGCATTTACATTTACCCGGATGAGAAATCCCTTCTAATTTCTTCTGACAAAGTATTGAAACTTTTCTTACAGGTATATGTAGCATTTATTTAAGGTTACTTCTGTAAATAAATTATTGCGAGAGTTAGAATCTATCAGCATTGGACACTTACGAATATTTATGCCCCCTGAGACATATTTTGAGGAAACTATCGGTGTTCGATAATGCAGTTGTTCGCACTTATCGGCCGATTTTGTCTGGAAGCAGCTATAGCTGCAGTTGCAATAGTTGCCTGACGCTATAGCAAAGTAGCAGAATATAGCAGACAGCTGGCAGCGGCTGCCTGGATTGGCTGGATTGGAGATTCGACGCCTGGACGTAAACTACACGCAACAGACGCAAAGCAAAACAATAGCAATGGCGTCTCCACGTCCAAAATCGCCGCGACCTGCACCAATATCTGCCAAAAAGGACGAGAAAGAGGAAAGTTTTTGGGACAAAATTGGAACATTGGGTCGTAAGAAGCGGATCAAGGAAGGTATATCATATATACTTGCATAACTCGTTCGTTTGGTGCATCTTTGACTTTAGCTCCTTATATGGGAGTGCCGCGCATGAATCCTTCGTGACATCATACGTTGGAATTAATCTTTTTCCGTAACTCACATTTCGGAGAAATACATTCGAAATACATTTGAAAGACAGACGATTAACCCTTCGATCGAGGTAAGATAATCAAGTAAGAAAGAAAATTTGCTCTTAACAGTGATAGAAATATGAGTTGCACGTATGACATCAGATGATTTAGGCTCATAAATCAGGGTGCGAATGTGTTACGTATGTATAATAGATATAAATGTATTATAAATGTGTTCTATTACAGTTCAAGAGGTACAAGAAGAAGGGAAATATGCAATCGACTCGCCTGGATATGCTGCAAACCCCGATATGCCACCGGAAGACTATACGTTGGACGAAAATGAGGAACGTTCCATGATAGAGCCCAGATCTTTGGACGATCCAAAATTGCAGGAACTCATATACGTTTTGATCGAATGGATCAATGACGAACTCGCGGAACAGAGAATTATCGTTAAAGACATCGGAGAAGATCTTTACGATGGGCAGGTATTGCAGAAGCTATTAGGTATGAAAATGTCATTTTATCTTCGTTGGCTTCGTTCTTTTATTTTCGCTTGTTTTGTCGAATATTGTTACGATCATTATTGATCGTTATCGTCGCTCCAGAAAAACTAACTGGACAGAAGCTTGACGTGCCAGAGGTGACGCAGTCGGAAGAGGGCCAAAAGCAAAAATTAGCTGTTGTACTCTCTGTTGCTAATCGCGTTTTGGGAAGGTATCCGCCGTACAAATGGAGTGTCGAGACGGTACATTCAAAAAATATTGTTGCTATTCTGCATCTGTTGGTGGGACTTGCGAGACAATTTCGCGCACCGGTACGATTGCCGGAAAGAGTAGCTGCCCAAATGGTGGTGGTTCGTAAGAAAGATGGCCAATTGATACACCGGACAGTTCGAGAGGAAATCACATCGACATACGACGATTTAGGAATGCGATGTGAACGTGACGCATTCGATACTTTGTTTGATCATGCACCAGATAAACTCGCTGTCGTCAAAAAGGTATGTTCGACAAACTTCGCCAGTAACGTAGAGAGTAGAGAGTATTTTACTTTACTACCTGTCTGCCTATTTTTTTTTTCCAGTCGTTAGTTTCGTTCGTCAATAGACATTTGAGCAAAGTGCATTTGGAGGTGACCGACCTAGATACACAGTTTCACGATGGTGTATTCTTAACCCTGTTGCTTGGTTTACTGGAAGGTTTCTTCGTGCCTCTGGGTAGTTTCCACCTGACGCCACAGACTCATGACCAAAAAGTACATAACGTTTCGTTTGCTTTCGATATTATGCAAGACATCGGATTGCCGAAACCAAAAGCACGCCCTGAAGGTTTGTACTCTTCACAACTACCGATAGTTGTAATAATTTACGATAGTTCCGCTGTATCTTGTCATAACTCGTAATGATTCCTTACAATTTTATTAAATCTAATTTATCCATTTTTTCAGATATCGTGAATTTGGACCTAAAGTCGATACTGCGCGTCCTCTATAATTTATTTACAAAGTACAAAGGTGTAAATTAAGTTAAAGCACTAACTTGTCCGATAGATCCGAAATTGATACAGACCCAACTAACATCCCGTGAGACTCACCAAAGAATGCGCGATTGGACCTCTTTCTTCTACATTCTTTTATAGACCGTGAGTACCCGTATGCATATATACATATATCTATGAGTCTATGTGTTCATTATGAATATTCTATTGCAAAAAGGGGCTCGGCCCACTAAACTTTCATCAACGATCAAGCAATAGCTGACAAATAATCTGTAACTAGCCCCTAACTATCCCACAATCAGTCCGGATATGTATAATCAATTTTCTATATTTACAGTCTTGTTTTGTATAACGAATAAACTTTATTTAAATGTTACTGTTGCATCAGCTGATTTTGCTCCCGATTTCCCACCCGGTCTCGCGATCGCGTAATTTACTGAGTTCATCTTACCTCTTTGTAAAATAAAAACTCGTTACGTGTTATGTCTATACATACATAGCACTGTACCTATTCGTGACTGGAATATAAGTAAGTATGTAGTATATATGTATCGCATAATTTCCTGCCATCAAATTGCTGCCTCCTCTTCCCCTGTTTTCCGAAGAACCTCGTAACGATGAAAGCGGTTTAAAATTGATCGCTTTTTTCCTTGGTAGGACGAAGGAACGAACCTTAGTCCTACATGTTTCTGGACCAAGGGCATGTCAGTCAGGCGCTACTACGTATTGCGAATAAATAATCGAGTTGGTACCCGGGGCACAACCCTGCACCCAAGGTGCAATTCATCGCAAATTATCCTCGCGTGTAGCAATATTATTATTGATATTCCCATTGGAATTAAGAGATATTTAGATCTACGATTTGCAGTGAATGCCTTGCGGCCGAAAACGAATTTTCTCTAAAGAGTGTGGAGCATCGAACGCATCAATGTATTTCTTTATCGGTGCCAGTGATGGATTGTCAACTGGTCGATGTGGGACTAAATAAAGCAGGATGATCGCGACTTAATCGCGAATGGGAAATCCGAACTGGAGCAAGGCTATCCGCACGGATCTAAAGACTAGCGACTGTGATAAGCTTATTGTATGGCGTGGTACGGCGCAGGAAGCCGGGTCACTGACGAAGATGGTTATTCGCGATTCGCGATTAAGGTGCAAGACACGAAGTCGCCGGTCCGTTACCGCTATCGCGGCAGATGTTACTGACATGAGACACGCGATTCACGCGATACAAAGCCACTGGGTGACAGCCGTGACGCTCGTGACGACCGCGACAAAATACATAACGCAACGTCTACCGATCCTCGCTTTCTTCATTCTTTCTATAATACTCTTCTGCCAGTCGACCATCTACCGTCTACCGTCGCCTGTCGGCTATTGGATATTTGGCTGATAGGAGTTATCGGTCCCCGTCAATTTATATCGTGATGAAAGTATCGACGGTACCCGGTGATACGGAGGATCCTGATTGTGTTCATAAGGGAAATGTTACTTCCAAATTTGATTCGGAATTCGAATCTGAAAGGGCGGCAAATAGTGAACAATTGGATCCGTTGGATCAGCTAATTTTGCCGAGTGACGAACAGTGGAGACACCGTGTTTATTATACTTTGGTTCAGTTACAAAGGGAAGGTGATGCTGACAGTGGAACTGTATCGAAAAGGTAGCACCATGTAATACTTGTCAGCTTATGTCAGCTTTGTCAATCGGAATTTCAACATATTGCGTATGGACACCCCATTAGGGACAAAGGCAGACGATCGGAGGAAGCGAAAGCTTTCGAGCCGAAGGAGCAGAGATCTCGGAACTGGTTGCCAGATACGATAGAGTATCCGTTAAAAGTTGAAGAAATTATTCAAGTCCGAAGCGATAAGTGGAGGAAGAAGTCGATCGAGCTTCGAAGTACGAACAGTTCTATGACGGAAGCTTGTATCGAACCAGGGTGGCGGGTGACCGATCTTCTTCTTGCCGGCAAAGTTCTTCAAAAGAGTTGTACGCCTCCAACGTATGCTGACGAGACGGAAATGCGACGAGTTTTTGGTCTCGTTTATGACGTTCTTCGATGTAAGGATTCAATCGAGTTGAATCAAATTGAATAAAAGTCAATTATGCTAGTTTATCATCATCCACGTTCATCTCGAACAATTTCCAGATAAGGATATTCTTACTCGAGTTCTTCGGGATGTCGGATTTTGGTGCAATCGCGGCAGGAGCGGAATAACGAACCAGCTCGCGAAGATCCGAGAGACTCGAGAAAGACTCGTCTGGTTATTGCTTTACGATATGCAGGGAAGAAAGTTTGCTCGATTTGGCGACTTAGAAGCGGTAAGAGAGCGCAAAGCAATTCTCGAGCAAGCAGGAATGCAGGATATCGAAGAACAACTTCTCGAGGTAAAAACCCACCTCGCGGCGAGTGTGTCGCGTCTGAGAATCGGAGGTTCGGCTCTCAATTTTGGTATCTTGTTATTTTGCTATCTTACGATTACCGTTTCCATTGCTTCTCGACTTAACACGCAATTTTATTATCAGACGAGCTACTCCCAGCCCCGTTGCGAAGAATGCGAGGAGTCTCTTGGCAAAATGCAATCTCGCTCGCCTCTGGCTGGGTAAACACTGCGAAAATCGCCACGAAGGAAGATTTTCTCGCGGAAATGTCACAATTGGGTTTTATTTTCCGCGAGAATCGTAAGACGGTGGAACTCGATGAATACACATACACTTTCGATCCTTTTTGCCCAAAAGTGGTTCTTTTACCCGACAGGGCACGCGAAAGATTGTCAGCTTCCAGTCTCGTCCGGGAGCATCGATTCATTTTTTTGGTACGAATGCAATAGTTAATTTTAACAATTAAGAATAACTTTCCCTACTTTGTCCGCACGGTGTAATCTCAATCCCAGGAGAGATCTCTTTGTCTGGGTTCAGCCGCGGTAGCACAGGCGATTCGCGTCAGTCGTCTTTGTGGCCCAGTGGTCCTAACTCACGCGGTCGCTCCTCGACATACCGGCTATCTTGCCGGATTGCTAGCAGACATCGAGGATGCTGGAGCACTTCTGGTCTTCGGAACTGGCGATCGCAGGTCCGAATACGAGAACTATCTGAAAGATCTCGGTGTCAGTTCTCAGGAGTGCCGGATTTTCTCAGAGACGTAAGACTTGAAATCTGAAGTACGTAAATAGTATACATAGTCTATAGTGAAATCTAAAGTTCAGAAAATTCGATGTCTAAGGTACGCGTCTATTGCGGCCGAGTCAGTCTGCAGCGAGTTGGAGCGAACTACAATAATATTGGCGAGCCCTCCATCCACATACACTGGATTGAAAGATGTCGTCGATTTGGCAGTAGCGCGCACCGGGGATACCGATCTACTCGAGACTCTGACTAATCTCAATGGTACGAGACGTGACGATCCCGAAGCCGAGGCTCGAAGAGCAATTCTCACTGCGGAACAGGAATCAAGTTTAAAGTATGCTTTGACCAAACCAAACGTCCAATTCCTTGTATACGAGGTCCATACAACTCTACCGGCCGAATCCACCGAGATGGTTCGGCAAGTAGTCGATTACGCGAATCGATTAGCTGCGGAGAAGCATCTGCGGGATTCTTTGTCTGATCAGGTATTCGTAATTTTATTCGTACCCTTAATCCTGGGAAATTACGGAAAATGAAGGAAAGTTGGTTCACAGTCGAAGAAGGGTCAGAGCGCGGCAAAATGTTTGAAAAGCTCCTTGGGGAAAGTGGTGGAAGCAGATAACGTAGGTAGAGTCTGCGACAAGGTACGATCACAAGATTCACAAGTTATTCAAGAAAGTAACCGGTGCACCGCTTCGAAAAACATTATCGTAAGATAGATTCCTCGCATTGCATCAAATCTCAATTGTTTTTTCATGTATCTATATATTTCCGTTGAAAGGTCCCGGATACCGACGTGTTCGAGATTCGAAGCATCGACGGCATCTGCGGTGAGAATGCTGTTCATTTGCTGGATCCAGGGTGCTTCCTCGCGATAATAAAACGCAAAAAGATGATGCAGTTCGATTCACCGTTCATGATCGAAGTGGCCGAATCGAAAGGCTTATTTGGTGACCGAAATCAGCAACAGCAATCTCGTCAGCAGCAGCAAAAACTTAAAATTGAGCCCATGGATACTATGGTTGGTCACTCGTCGCAAACGTCTCACACAGGAACGAAGCGTATCAAAGTATGTAAATGTCGATATACATAAATATAGATATAGATATTGTATGTAGTTCGGTACTAGATATATGTAGATACTTCTGTACAGATCGAAATTGAACGAATTACGGCACCAACGTATTCCTGGCTGCTACGCACAAAATCCGGAAGGCAAAATTGTCAGGTTTGTATGCGACAAGTTCGCGGAACGAGTAGAAGGAAGGACAGAGTCTCCTCAATGACGAATTTTTATTCGAACGATCGAATTCAATCCGCGATAGCTCATCCCTCCACTCGGAAGAAGCTATATCCTTGTCATATCAAGAGACTCGAGTTCCCGCTTTTAAAAGCTCACGATCCTGCAGAAAAATTTTGCCCAAATTTAAATCAAGAAAAGCGCCAGCGGCTATAGAGTTTAGCCTTTTCGTTCATTGAATAAAATTTCTTACAATTAACCACGTTGCGTTTGCCTTATGTTAGTTGTCTCATTTCCCCACAATTTTGCGTTCTAATAAAGGACTGCAATTGTTCCGAAGGGACGTAATTTAATTCGTAAAAGGATCGGTACAATCGTGAAAAGATTTTAACAGATTCAGAGTAAAGAATTTCTCTGGCAGAATTGGAGAAGTTTGCAGACCCTCCAAATTATCTTGCATAAAGAATTAAGCGTTCCGTAGCAAGCACGAAGCAAGTGTACTGCGATCAGTATACCGGTTGAATCACAAAAACCAAATACAAGTCCCAGAGAAATTGCAACGATTGCGAAGCAAACTGGAGCAAGAAAAGGTGAATTTCCAAAAAGGGGCTCATTTCCATTTTCATTTTCGTTTTCACTTTCGTTTTCGTATGCGTTGTCGCGTGTTAAGTACTTCCAAAGGGTGACGCGATCAAAATCTTGAGGGGGTGTAAATCGCGCTGAGCGAAAATCATATTGAGCTAAATCACAAAGAATGCGATTCGCTTGATCAGGAGTGATGTTGCGATTAAGCTTCTCTGCCAAAACTGCGATCATCGCATCTTTCAATTGGCATTTGCTCTGCACAATCTTCAGGATGGTCGTCAGGTTGCGAACAAGATCCGAATCCCATGAAAGCTCTTCTGCATCTTTACGAGTGAGACTGGAACAGCTTCCGATACTTTTCGCGGTCAAACCGCAGTTGCAAACGCACAGTAGCTTTCTTAAGATTCGATTTCGGTTCTTCGCATATTCGAGATTCTCGCGTAACCATTGTACTTGGCATATCTAACTGGGGAAGAAAACTAGTACATAAGTACTAGCAAGAACACGTTTATAATCGAGTAGCTAGTGGATCGATCGACCGTAAGCAAGTAAAAGCACTAACTTGCATTTTTATTGCACTTGCCTTACGCATTTCGAGAGGTAGTTGCGAATCCAAGTAAAGATCTCTACCGCGTCGTTCAGGAGGATCGAGCTTGCGACAAAGAATCTCGGTCAAGTTGGTCGTCGAAGTTTGACGCATGTTCTCCTGCGCTTCCGAACAATCCATTCCGAACCTCTCGTTTGGTTTACTCATCCGGTTTGATCGTTAATCGTTGCGCCTCGCGCATATTTACGTCGGTCGCACCTTCATTCCGACCCGTCCGGAATCATTCGGAATTCACTCAACTTGATTCGTGGTTCTGCGCAAAACTCAATGTCTAACTTGTTTCAACTTGAATTTAGAAAAGCGAAAACCAATATGGAGAATATGAACAATTATATTGCATGGTATTGCCCATTGCCAATGTCTTTCCACCCTGTAGGTAACCGAGCGCTTTGACACTGGCGCTAGCGTTCACAAGTAGCAACTGACAAGAAAACCGGCTGTAAAACAAGCCGTGAAACAATCGCCATAGCCTATGTTTAAAAGGAATTTTTGAAGAACAGTTTCGAGCATTTTCAAGCTCCATAAACTGGCATCGATGGCCAATAATGACAAGCGCGCAAGCGTCTGTTAAATAACGGCTTGAAAAATCGTAAAATGTACTTGGCAAAACTTTTCCAAGGTGGAAACAGGATTCATGGATGGCCCATTCTCTCTTATCGCACTAAGGCCACCGCGATTACGGTGCAGCCGGTAATATACCTAGCTTAGAGTCTTAATGGACTCATTAGATCGAATATTTCGATCCAAGCATCACCCAAATTTCAACATCGCATCCTAGAGATACGAACTGTACCGATTAGAAATCGGACCACCGGAAACTGCGAGCTTGACCGAAAGCGATGCCTTGTATGCGTTAAAAACGATGAACTATATTCGCCGGATGGAGAACAAGGCGGCGGAATTGTACAGAAACCGGATGATTAATGGTTTTCTCCATCTGTACGCGGGTCAGGTAAATATCACTATTTCTAAATAAAAAGCCAACCACCGGTACCAGCAATAAGGAACCTTGTTTAATTCAGGAGGCAGTAGCGGTAGGATTAAAGCTAGCGATGCAAAAGATGGACAATCTGATAACAGCTTATCGGTGTCATGGATTCGCGGCAGTTTTCGGCGTCTCGGCACGCGAAATCCTCGCGGAACTTATGGGTCGTAAGACTGGGATTGCCAAGGGCAAGGGAGGTTCGATGCACATGTATGCGGCCCAATTTTACGGTGGAGATGGCATCGTTGGTGGTCAGGTATTATAAATACATACGCGGTGGCCCTTAACACGATTATCATTTATTACCATTTGGTTGCAGATCCCAATTGGAACGGGCCTGGCGTTTGCTCAAAAGTACATGGCCAGCGATGCAGTAGCGTTTGCATTGTACGGAGATGGAGCCGCATCCCAAGGCCAGATATACGAGGCTTGGAACATGGCGAAATTATGGGATTTGCCTATTGTTTACATCTGTGAGAACAATCAATACGGCATGGGTACAGCGGCTCATCGGCACTCGGCCAACACCCAATTCTATACTCGTGGAGATTTGATACCAGGTATCAAGGTGGATGGTATGCGAGTGGTCGATGTGCGCGAAGCTGCCATATACGCAAGGGAACATGCCCTTAAAAATGGACCTATTCTACTGGAAGTCGTGACTTACCGGTACTTTGGCCACAGTATGAGCGATCCCGGAATTGGATACCGCACCAGAGACGAAATTAAGTCCGTGCAAACCGAGCACGATCCCATTGCGTTGCTGACCAGTCTCTTGTTAGAGAATGGCTTAAAGTCGGAAGAAGAACTTAAGGTAAAAGTAACCACTATCGCTAGGAAAAATGATCGACAAAAAAATTCACGTACCATACAATTATCATATTTCAACCCCGTACGTCAGGCGATCAGAGATTCGGTCTACAAGCAAGTCGACAAAGAGCTCGAGCACGCGAAAAGCGATCCTGGACCCGAAATTTCAGAAATCGCCGCGGACGTCTACGTGAAACCATTGGAAAAAATTCGCGGCAAACTACCGTGGGAAATGTTTTAACAAAAATACAAATATTTTCTAATAAGTGTAATTGTCTAAAGTACTATGCTGTTACTCATTCTTCTTCAACTGTATAAAGTATTAAAGGGAATATTCCCAGGAACATGTAATAAAAGAAAATCAAGTTCTAATGGCATTTATTGCCGAGTAAGATTGCGCGATGGATTCACCGTCGGGAAGATTTAGCGCAATTGTCTCCTACGACAACTTTAATGTCGTCTCATCTGTATATGCCCACGATTAGTCAGTTATTATTGTTTCTTCCTCCTTCGTCAGGTCAGACTTACATTGGCTGTCTGCTCATTGAAATCAAGAGGAATGGGCGGAATAAGTGGAATTAATGGAATGACCAATTAAAATGTCACTTGTGCGCGCGTGAGATAAGAAGCAATGGAGAAAGTGTGAGAGTGAGAGTAAGAGAAACGAACGTATATTACACAGGCACAGATAAACGACACGCACGAAGTCATAGCAAGTCGTTGGTCCCTGGTTATTAACGTTTGTCGTCACCATTCGAAAGGATGCATTCTGACGCATTGTAACGCATTCCGAATAGTGTGACGCATTTGTCGATGGTACGTTTAGCGTTTGACGTGCTCCGGTGAGGCGTGAACCGTGTATGTTAGACAGCGTGGCATCGAATTCCATCTTCCTGCATCGAGGAGGTGTGCCAGAGTTAATACCACTGTGTGTGTACTCCGAGTACTTGAATAGTGTTCGAAATTCTTAGCGGGAGTCCGTATCACCCGTCGCATCGCTCGCCGCACGTGCCAGTGTTTTAACATCATTTAGCCCTTCGAGGGCTAGAAGTCACGCGTTACACCACGAGATTAGTCAATTTCATTTTTGGTTTTGCTCTTTCGTGCCATTATTACTGTTATTGTTGTTTACTTACGTCAGTGCGATTAAACGACTGAACTGCTGAATTGCACGGTTGGGGCAGGGTGGGCGGGACGCAGCTATCATGGACTAAGGATGTACATCGTCGGAAGAAAACTCAATCCCAAACAATGTACCAAGATATCGCTCAAAACTAAAAACCTAAAAACCTAAAAAAGGTAGGCAAAATCGTATACCGAAATCATTATACCACTGATGCATTAAATTGATTCCAGTTGACATTTATTAGAACCTCTACCTAATTTAATAACGTCCACCTTATTACGATTGGCACATACCATCCCACGTAACATTCGTACCCTGCCCATCGTCACGTACAATATTCGTCGTGTCTCGATTATAATATTTGACGCCGGTGTTCCTTTGCCGAAAATTGAACTAGTTAAAAAAGGCCAAACACACGAAAAAAACTCATCTCTATAAGTATGCATACTTGGTTTGCGATGTCAAAGATCCCCTCCCTCGATTTATCATTCTAACGGGAGACAAGATATCAACTTATATCCGGGAAGTACGATTTGATGCGCACTTCCTGGCAACACTATACATATTCTTCTTCCAGGTTTCCAGAAGAAATCTAAAAAGAGCTCTTAAAACAGCTCTTGCAGGGGGATGGATATCGAGGGCGGCGACCTCATTGACACGCTGCGGGGTAAGTCAATACGTCTCTATGTAAATATCTGAATGAATATGTAGATCTATATTATGTTAGAAAACTTTGAAAATCCGGTATATGTTTATACACCTGTGCCAAATGTCCGTTTCGTGTTTGGTTGCAGAGATGATTCAGTTCTTGGAACACTCCTGCAGCGAAGGACAGTTTCCTGTCGGCATGGCGGAGACCAAAGAAAGATTGCTGACACGCGCGAAGGACGTTCTGTCGCGACTCGTCAAAAGATACGGAGAAATGTCTATTCCGGTGGAAACTTCTTTGGAGCCGTATCTCGATATGAATGCGGGATCGAAGGGTTTGATAGCCACGAAAGAACGGCCGGTCGAGGTAGAAGAGTACATAGCCACGGATTGTACGGATCAAGAGAAACATGACTATTACGAAAGCTTTCAAGAATGTAACACCCCAGTGCAACCTCATCTCGGCAAGCGTTCCACATCTACCACACCGATCACATCTATCGCGTCCGATTCTGAGTTGATCGAGAACGACCCTACGATGGAAAGTGTGCTTTTGACCATCTACTCGAGCATGCCCGCCGCACAAACGAAAGACAAGAGCTACAAGTGCGGTCCGCTTCTGAAAAAAGAAGGCAGGAAACTGTTTGTCTTCGAGCAATATCGAACCTGTTGGATTGGTACGTTCGATTCGTAAATTTGATGCTTCTCTCTGATAAAAGATTTTTCTTTTAACTTCCGTGACCATCTGGGGCCATCCAATATTTTTCGCGATTCTCGCAGGTCTCGTAGGATCGCATCTCTTAATTTATGCAAGTGACCGGGACAACCGGCCCTACGTCGTTCGACCGATTCGTGGCTACATGGCACGTCCAGCACCGAGTGCTATACCGCGTGATCCAAAGAGAAGCGAGTGTGCGTTTGAAATCTTTCGTCCAGGTAGCAGAACGTTGCAGGTAATATATCCGTTTACCTATTATGACAAATTTTCAAAATCACGATTACCATCGCGATCATGCTGACCTGATCAATTCTGCAGCTCATCGCCAGGACTCCGAAGGACATGGAGGAGTGGGTCACTAGTATCTCTATGTCGAATGGTTGTCCAGGTAAGCCACGGAATCGAATAGAAATATCCGATCGTCGAAATATGTCCCGTCCGATTGTCATTGATGCCTGAATTATAGACGAAGAGAGAATCGTTACTTCCGTCGCCGTCAACCCAATCTGCGCAAATGAGAAAATCAAAGAAACCGAGTCATCTTCTCAGTCGAGTAATCAATCCGGCCGTAAGGTTCCGGTAGCGGATGGGAATATTAAGACAGACACGTCGATTTCTTGCTCTTTGGTTGAACACGACATTAAATGCGAAAAAGAAGTATTGCTTAACGGGGGTGCCAATATTCCACCCCCTTTACCCGCGCGCATATCCCGACGTTTACCATCTGTACCAACGACGCAAACTCTTAGTTCTTTTTCCGCTCTACCGAATAAAAACGCAGATAATACAACTAATGTGGAGGATAGAGAGGTACAAGACAAGAAGGAGAAGATATTGGGGAAGGATTCCGATAACGAGGAGAAACAAGTGCTGCGAGAGCCGGGCGAGAAACAAGAAGAATCCGAACAGAAGAAAAAACAGGAGCAAGGGAAGGAACAGAAAGAGGAACAGAAGCAGGAACAGCAGCAGGAACAAGAACAGGATCAAAACTACGAACAAACGGGAGAAGGCGATGATGAGGAAGACGATATTTATCATAAAATTGATGATTTTCGCGAATCGACAGCCTATCAAAACATTAATACAAGTAATAGTGGCCATGTAGATGGAATCAAGAGCGTGGAACTATCGATGCCGAACTATGACGACGTGCGAACAGCCACGAAACATAGCCGAATGGGATCGGAACCGAGCTGTGACCAGGAAAAGCAAGAGTTGGAAGGATTGCGAAAAGATCAGAAAAATACATTTACTGGGAATGTAATGGCTTATGACGATATTTCAATCGTGGCAAATAGACCAAATATAGAATCCCAAGAGCAACAGGAGAAAATCGTATCTTACGACGACGTTGAGGTATAATATCACCTAATATATGTATACAATAACTCAATACAATATTGTTTAGCATGTAATAGTTTATTAAATTTTTATATTAATATCTTGTGCTCTTTCGTTTTAGAGCTTACTCACCGCTGGAGTACGGCTAGCTGCCTTGAAAGATCGGCCTACGAACAACGTAACTGAAACCGAAGCCGAAATCAAAACTAAAAGCAAAATCAAAACCAAAATTGAAACCAAAATCGAAACCGAAATCGAAATTGAAACCGAAACCGATCCGGTTGCTAAGTCACCACAAAAAAAATCTTTCTTAGATCGAGTACGCAGTAGAAGGGAATCTCCGCGAAAGAACGAGAAAAAAGTGAAGCGCAAAACTTGTGTTTCACCACGACCACCATCACCATCTGTTACAGCGAACGAACTGCCAGAATATAATTTGCCTCCTCCACCGAGACCCGTTTATACTAAACCAACTACGGATCTGCTGGATGGATCAGTAGTACAAGAAATTTACGACGATGTGAGTGCATGCCAAGAAAAATACAGTAACATAGGAGTATTCACGGAGAACTTATCCGTAAACCAGGTACGTTACCTGAAAAATTGCTCTAGTTTCCAGTGTCATGTGTTCGTGTATCCGATCTATTAATTTCGATATGTTACAGCAGATACAACACACGTCTAGTTATCATCCGACAGATAATCGTCAACACGATTCGGAGCAAAAAGATACCAGCCACGAGGAAAGTCCTGTTAACGATACTGGAGAGCATTATCAAATGCCAAGAAAGAGCGTGCATGCGTATATCGCAACGGAAGAAGAACTTTATGACGACATTGCACTGCTTGCGGAATTCACTGCAAAACACAAAAGTTCCCTCGTCAGAAAGGATAATAACGAAGATGCAAAATCTCCCGAAAGTCCAGAGAAGAAACCTTGGAATCGTTTAGTCGCTGGTAGAAAATCTAAATTCAACGATTCCAGTAGAGCTGAGACGAATGAGAATGTATACTCCGGCGTTGGCGTTACTGTTCTCGAGAAATTGAACGATCACCAGAGTTTTGGCAGAATGAATACATTTCAGAGACTGATCAGCAAAATGGAATACTCTTTGGGGAAACCATCGAGCAAGACGATACCTCATTCAACCGTGATGAGGGCAAATAATGTCTCCGATAGCACTTGACGTGCTTGAAATGTAACATTAATGGTATATCAATTTCTATTTTCTTTATCCCATCTATTCCATATGTATTCTTAACATTATCAACTTTCTAAAACAAGATAACTGTGACTGTAGTTTTTCACGTATTAAACTCGACGAAGTTCTACGGATAGTGGGTCAGCTTCGATCCTCTCATTTAACAATTAATCGATTACACATTTTGACGTATAGTTATGAAACTCCACTACGATCCTCCAACTTCTCTAAGAATTCGCAATTAGGTGACTTTTCAAAACTGAGTCGATTGGCAGATAATTTCAGTAGAAATATAGTATATTACATTGGCAAATTGAACAAATGGTACAAAAGTTTGTTTTACGCGTCTAAAAACTTTAAGCGCATTGACACATTGATATCGGCCACGAGATGCCGAATCTGGAACTAGCCGAAAATTGAAATGCAAGCACTTTGCACTGGTAAAACTTCTCTCGGTGTTCTGTCAACGTTCTTTCGGCTTTTTTACGGTCATCTTTAAGCAAAAACTATGCACTGTGCACTGTGCACTGTGCACTGTATGCAATGCTTTCCTTCACTTTAGAAACTTGTTAGTTGAAATAGTTCTTGTATGCTTCATTAATCGTGTTATAAGTATCCTTCCACCATGTTGTTGCAACCTGAAACGTCAGCTTCCACGCACTGGCACTTTGCTTTTGCAGTGTATTAACTGGCATACCGGTGCGCGTTTCGAGATAAGCAAATAATTCTCTCGATTCCTGTTCGTAATGCACTGGTAGAATTGCAAACATGAGGAACAAAACCACAAAAACAATTGTCAACAGCAAGGTGCTCATCATCATCTTCCATAATGTACTGTGATTGGATCTTCCTAAAAGTAAGAAAAAAGTGTAAGAAAATGAGAAAAACAAACATATCTTTCAGTGTGAGACTTGCCTCTTTTGTCCTGTTTTTTCGTTGTATGCTGACGATTGGTAACAGCAGCCGAACCGCTCCTTTCTTGGCCGTCGGTTTTATCGTGTGAAAGCTTCGCACCATTTTTTGCCCCGTTTACGCTTTTCTTGTTCTCCTTGTCAGCCGATTTCTTCTTTTTCTTTTTTGTATCTTTCTTCGACCCACCTTCCGATTCTGCATTTGCTGCTGAAACCTGGCCAGCTGCTGCGTTAAGCCTACGCAACTTTTCTTCCTCTATCGTAAGCTTCACATTTGACAGGTACGTAACAATATTCCGCGCACATGCTTGGCACTCGCTCGAGTTACTGCAAGGACCTGCCACGCTCGCAACTGCCGGAGTCAGCGGATTCTCTTTCAAGTCTAACCACCTGAGATTTTTTAGTTCTCCCAGACTGAGGGGCAATCTACTTATCTGCAATACAATTCACGATTCTCTTGGATTAAAATATTTTCACAATGCGTGGCGAGATATAAAATCTATATAAAATGTATGCTAGTTACTTGATTGGCATAAAGATCCAGGTGTTTCAGCTGCTTCATTTCCCCAAAATTTTCAGGGATTTCTGTCAGGTTATTTCGACTGAGGTCCAGCTTGACTATTTGCCTCAGGGTGACGAACGTAGCCTTACAATCATAGGAGAAATAAAAATTAGGTTCGATATTAACTATACGATATATCTTCTAAATATCGAAAAGAACCATGATCGAATAGGAAATTACTTACCGGTAAGCTCACTAGAAGATTATTGGAAAGGTCGAGATGAGTAGCTTTCCTCACTGCTGCCTAAAAGACGGAACGGAATGTTATTTACGCTATTCGAATATTTTGGTACGATACCGTTGACAGCAAATACTTGTTAAGCCTATGATACAATTTATTCTTACTATTTCGCGAACAGGTACTTCTTCCAGATCGCACAGGCTCAGGTCAAGCGTTTCGTCCTTTAATCTATCCTTGACGCTTTTTAAATTCATCTTGAGGGGCATCTTTATCGTGTTATTCTACTGCAAATCCGATATATCACTGCTGTTACGACCTGCACATCAAATTGAAAACGAACATATTGAAACTAGCCGGAACGTCGGAACTGAAAGAAAGACTCGTGGAAGTTGTGGATGATGTGGACCGTAATCGTGCATCGTGGAAATCTTGGATTCGTCAATTTATCCCCGTGTATGCATACTGGCATCCACATAGTACATACGTCGCTTATACATACTTGTTAGTTTTATTAGTTTCGATCGTTTCGTTAATTTTATTAGGATACTAAAGAATAATTTTTCTAACCTTACTTTACTATCGGTGATCCTTATCAATTTATTCGAAGACTCGATGGCAGCAAATAAAATATATAAAATTTTTTAAGAAACGTTCAATTCCAATACAAGCTCAAATAGCTTAATAGCTTAGTATTTCGAAGGCTTAAATTGAGTTTATTTTATTTAATAAATTAGTAAAATTAGTTCGGCGGTTTGAACTACAATATGTCAAAATAATACGTTCACAAGTGGCGTACGCCGAAACATATTTCTAGAAAATGTTGATCAAGTAACTGGTCTATCTTACCAACTGTTGGTAAAATAGACCATTCGTTTAACCAATAGTTCCGTTAGTTGTTACCAGTTGTTACCGGCTCTGCCAGTTGCAGCCAGCTGTTTCGTATTCATTCGCGTGGTTCGGAGTTGTTACAAGCTGTGTTTTAGGTTAGAATCGAATACTCTGCTCCACTTTCTAGTTGTCTAGTCTACTAAACCTACTCACGAGTGTTTGCTAGCGGTAGAGGAGCCAAGTAACTCGTAGACAATTTAGTTTTCGATTAAAATCCCGATTCCGAGGAAGATAAATTAAGATTATGGCGGTAAGCTTAATTAATAACTTAACTAATTACTAAATAATCCCGATGGGTTTCATGCCGCATGGACATGAGGATGTAACATAACGGTACATTCAATATGCGAATGTAATGAATGTGGCAAATTGAATTGGCAAACAGGCTCAACGCCACCAGTTTTTCTATTAATTATTTTTTTTAATTACTCGACGCATTGCATTACCGTATTATTAGATTACGTTGTTATTATAATAGTAGAAGGAAGGTACGCGTGATGATAATGACCCACCGTTTTGTTTTATAGACGAAAAAAGGGAAAACTGCAACGAAAGGAGGGAAGCAGATAGCGGAAGATAACGTGGCGACTCTTAGTTTTTATAGAAATATGATTTTTGGCGCCGTTGGAATATATTTTACAGCGAACATGCTGTTTTTCGAATTTACAACACTAGCAATAGTGAGTTTGACTGGTTTCCTTGATAGAACGAAGAGAATACGCGAAACAGGGAAATTTGAAAAATTGCTGTGAGTTCCGAATGAGTTGAATCGGGAAGATAACGATAAGTCAAAGCCTTCGAATTTACCTGTTTCGAAATATTCGTTGATTTAGCCGGTGTTTCAGGCGGTATTTACAAATTATAATTGCACTTGTGGATAATTAGACAGAAGAGAAAGACGGGATAGGATAGTAATCGAATCTATCTCCGTCAATTCTCAGTTCCGGAAAAATGCATTAATCTCCGAATGGTTATACATATTACGCTTAATCATCGCATCGTTGTCCGCACCGATATCTTCGCAAGAATATCTGCCGTGTCATGATTATTCTTGTGGATAGAATATTCAAATACCGGCTGACGCAAAAATCCTGTTCTATGCACTATTGTTTCCAATAGAAGCATTATAGGAGACCTTATATATTGTAATTGCAGACTCTAACGATATTTTCTGGAATTGTGTATATAGGAAGCTACCAATTTATGACATACATAGCTCGTGCAACCTATTCCGAAACTGGACAGCTCCTAGATTCGGGCGTCGATCTTAATATGGAAGGTGGAATCGCGGAGTAAGTAGTTTCGCCTCTCGTCATCTACCTTCCGCATACGTAGTTCCAGTATGCCTAATATACTAATATACCTTCACCTGGACATGCCTATTACAGGCACGTCAAGGACTTGATAATATTGACCTCAGGAGTTCAAGTATTGTCTTTGGTTTCAAACTATTTCTGGTTGCTGTGGCTTTTGGTAAGGCTTCGGTTGTCTTTGCTCATCTTTACTCTGTCCTCCCGCATAGTTTGACGATTTTTGTGACACGTAGGTGCCCCTACGCGCATTTTGGATGCTTTGGAAACAAGTCCTGGCTCCGTGGATCTTTGCGTCTGGCGACGAACAACCAGAAATCAGCGAAAAGAAGCAACGAAAACTTGAAAGAAAGATGGCAAGACGTTACTGATCAGCGGATATCGATCATCCCCGACTTCCATTTGCCAGTCCTACGTACATTTTTGGTGAAGGCAACGTAATTGAAGAATTCTTCAATATCTACATGTACGTGACAAGGACAACGGTGTGACGGAGACAGAGATAAAATCAACCACAAGAACGGCAAACCACTGCCAACATGTTGCGTCAAGTTGCTTCAGGTTGCATTTATTTAGCAAAAACGGAAGCGACAACAAAATGGGGATACAATTGCGCTGGTTTCAAAATGCCCCAGACTCAACTTGTTATTACACTTGGAGTTTCACTTACTTCAAGATTCCCGACATACAGAGTTTTCTACCTGAATTATCGGAATATTAAATATGACGTAAATAAAATAAACTTTGCCAGCGGTAATAGTATCCCTTAACTTTAAACCACCTATTTCGGTGCACGCCAAAAAGATTCGGTGAAGTTAACGTTGGTGCATGTTTCGATCGAGTTACGCTGCTCTAACTATACAATACAATTGGATTCCGATGCGTGAGGTATAGTCAACTCGGAAAAGTATACCATCGTCCAATTTGTGAACGACTGCTAAAGCAGCTAGAGGTACACTGCTCCCATCGAGTTGGGTAGTTTGCCTGTTTACTACCCATCATCTGCCCGTTTCCCTGAGAGCACAATTCTAATGACTGATTAGAATTCTAACTTGGTTCTGCCTCTACATCTAGCCCTTCCTTTTTCCGATAATCTAGTTCCGACTGATAACCTGGTGGGTGATTGTGGTCATGCACCCCCGTAGGCATAAACCGTTCGGCAATAACGGCACATTTCCCCCTGCAACCACGATGCTGCTCCGCACATCTGTAATGCGATCTGTTTAAACCTTCCGAGCGAGATGTTAGATTGTAAACGTAACCTTCGTGGACCAATTGTGGTCGACCCCTGGCAGACAATCTATAAGTTACCGGCTCCACCACTATGGAAAAATGGCCCAAATTCAACTTTCATTGAAATTTGTATGACTTGTAATTTAATTGATAGTTTCATTTGGTTCTTACCCCCTTGTGCAAATATATTGCTTTCTCCGAGGTCGTGACAACCATACGTTTCGTTACAAGGGTCCTGGTTTTGATGTTGATCTTGGCTGTACGCTGGATTTGGCTCTGAATTGGAGATGCTTTCTTCTTCCGCCTGTTTCCTTTGGTCAGTCAGAGTAGAGCAGACGTCGCTCTTTGTGGAAACTCCTTGTTCCGTACCATTATCTTTGCTCTCTACAGCGTATTTAGTGCTCCAATCCACGGAGCTTGGGAACTCTCTTTTCCTTTTCGTAGGCCTTTTCGATAGCTCGCCAAGATCCTTTCGTTTTTCCACCATACACATTTCGTTGTCAGACTCATTGCATTCTGGCACTGTGTTATGTTGTGACGATTTATATTCTTGGCTGCTTAGCATCCCTTCGAAGGAATCCTCGGTAGAATCGCTAGGCTCCATTACTAGTCCTTTTACGTGCAAGGACTCTGCTACCCTCAAAAGCGTAGGAAGATCCTCTTGTCTTATGCTCACTTCTCCCTGATACATAAATCGGAGTAGAGACTCTATCTCTTCGTACTTTATGTCCTTTAAAATGATTACCGGATGTTGGCAAGGATTCTCCTGTGAACAAGTTCTATTAAGGTTTTATTCTGGCAGCGATATTCCACAGAAACCTCAAGGTAGCCTTATTTAAGGCCTGTGAAGAGAATATCGCTATTCGATTTACCTTGAATATGTTCTTAAAGTACGGACTGCAGACCGAAAGTACCAACTTGTGGGCCTGCAGCAAATGACCATCTACTGCCAGAGTAACGTCCACGAGATCATTCTCGGTAAGGTGTGAGAGAAAACCAGAGGTAAGATTGCTCAAGAAATTGTTCCATTTCAGTGAAAACTGTTCCGACAATAAAGCAGTTGCCATTCTTGTATAGTTTCCGGAGCGATACCGTTCAATACTGTGCAATTCTATTGCAAGTTGGAAAAGTGGCAAGCTACGACTCGAGATGGGCCACACTCAAAACTGTTTGACACTGCTAAACACAGCACGACAGTAATGATCTTAAGCTCACCTTTCGCTTTGAACTCAAATAGTAATCGAACTACGTAATTGGAAAAAATCGCTATTAACTGCGTATTGGAAATTCTAATTAAAATTGTCTAATCGAGAAAAGTCAAGAATGCCTGTTGTGCGATTAGTACCTCGTTCTCTGTAAAAGGAAAATCGACTGAGATCAATAACTTTCAAGTTTCGACATGTAACTCAACTTACTCAAGGTATTAGTTGGTATTAACCAGTGTTATCAGGTGTTGACGGTATTAACGGTGTTGATATTACTAGTACTATTTTACGCACCGTTCACCCGTTGGCCCTCACTCACCGTTACTGTCAGTTACTATTATTCTTCTCAGTAGCTTTTTACGCTCTGCGTGCTTATGTTTTTAGAGTCCCAGATGGAAAATGGCTATATCTATGTAGCAATTGTTACCCTTAATTAGGGTTAAATGCTTATTTTTTTAAATAAATTACCCCTGATCTGGACTAAAATATTGTAAAATATGTCAAAGTTTGACATGGCTTGACAATTACCCGTGGCGTCCTCCGACGTAGATTCCTGGAAACGTTATCGGTTTAGCATGGAATAAATATATAGCACAAGCCGCGGTCGGAATTAGAACTAAATGAGGTACAGAAAGTCGCTGTAGTACCCACAGACGAATGTTAGATGGTCTGAAATACCGATCGGAATTGAAATCACGGTAGTTCCAGCGCACGCTACGTAATATAACGATGGTTCGTATCTCGTATCAATCGTAATCCTGAATTAGCCGCATACAGCGGCATAAGCACTCGGGCCACGTCAAAACCTATCAAAATTAAGAAAAACAGGGGGAGCTCGATCGAACCGCAAAAATTGTTGAAATTGTCAAAGGAAACGTATTAACGGAAAATGGTGAGCGCAGGTTTTGTTTACTTCTACGTCTAGGCATATGTGCAACGATAAATGGATCGAGGAATAACTTACGATATTTGTCAAAATTCGATGTTATTATATGTCAGGTGCTCCACGTGATTGCCGCTTCGTAAATGCACTTTACGGCCGGCACGGCGTCACCCAAAGTATTACTTTCGTACCGCTCTTCCACTCAAATTCCGCTTTTATCAACGATTTCTATGAATCCTCATTTTCAGTCTCTCCGGTTCAGTCAAACTGTACGAGCTTGAATATGTTTCAGATTGAACTCGAGTCTATGACGAGATACGTCTCACCGATCAACCCAACAGTTTTTCCGTTGTTAGCAGTCATCTTATTAGGAATTGGAATTTTTTTCACTGCATGGTTCTCAGTGTACGAAGTTACCAGTACAAAGTACACGAGGGATATGTTCAAGGAACTACTAATCTCTCTGGTTGCGTCCCTCTTCTCCGGCTTTGGTGTGGTATTTCTCCTATTATGGAGTGGAATTTACGTATAGGTATGAAAATGCATTCTAGAAACTATAACTAGTAGGTAGTCCATCCGTGTCGATCCACTGGAGAATTATCAATGTTTTAGGGGCTCGCGTTCAAGGACCACGTCATTAAATTGATCCATGCCACTGAAAATGGGATAACAAAACCAAGCGAAACAAGCTGATCATCTTCCGATCATATAAATTTATTATAATTTTTAACAATAAGCAAAAGATTTCTTACTTCTCGATCGATACTATGTACGATTATACTTTCACGTGCGCCAATGCATATTTAATACATTCCCTCTAGGGTACGAAATATCGCCTTGCCATTTGCATTTAAAAAAATTGGTAATAAGCTTTCGGTAAACTGTACACCTTGATGTGCTATATTCGGGGTAGCCTAGTGTTTGTGGTCTTGTAATTTACATAAATTAGTAACCTGATTCAAGTGGTATTCCAAACCCTAGAGAGATTCGATCAAAACAATGTGAAGATCATAAGAAGAAAAAGAAGAAGGATATTTGTTTCCTCTTTGGTTGCCTTCTCAGCAGACGAGGTATTTACGACAATTGTTGGAGAATCAAAAGCTTCTTCTCCAATTTATGCTCGCGCAAGTGTGGCGCAAAAACGTCCATGGAACGTGTTCAGTTCGCAAAGGGTACCGTTTACGCACCGAGAAACGGTGACTGACGCGATAAAGCGAGATAAAAGGAAATATGCTCAGCCTGCCAAACCAGCTTTTTGACGACAACGTTGCATCAAAGCTCTCAACATAAATTGCCTGCGTGAGAGTTGACGCACTTGCTTCAAGAATGCGTCAAGATCGATAATGCCACAGCGAAGTCCCTCACCGAGGTAGTATATAGCGTCTTCCGTCGCTGCTTCTTCGGCGAATGCGTTCAACATTCTAAATTTCGAGTAATCAAACGAGTGATCAGATCGAACTGTGAATAGTAAACAAGAGCAAAAACAAAGAGAGACAGAAAAAAGGTTGATACTGACTGTTTGTAAAGCGGTGCAATTGTGGTGACAGCCTCATCTACGTCTATCGACTGATTGTCACTTAGCTTCGCGATTTCCTTTTCCAATTCAGCCTCTTTATCTTGAAGGATCGTTATGTTCTTCTCCAGCTCAGTTTTCTCCTTCTTTAACTTTTCGAACAATTCGCAAAGATGAGAAGAACCACTGGTAAGTTCTTGCTGTGTTCGCCGTAATGTCTCAAGTTCGGCTTGCAATTGGGAAAATTGTTCCCTTAATCTACGGCGTAGCTTATCTTCTACTGCCGACAAAAGGGATACTCTTATGTGTTCTTCGGTAATTGTACCAGAACCACCACCCGAACTACTCGGCACTGTCGGCGACTGGAAAAGTAAGAACGGTAAGGAAAGAAGATTCAACTGGAGGAAAAACAAAGAAACTTAAGCAAACGATCGAATTAGAACTCACTGGTTGAGCGGCCGGCGAGTACGGATAGGAATTACCGAAGCTCTGCGGGTAGCCAGTACTCGTACTGCCGTAAGAACCGTATCCTCCACTTGGATAAGGGAATCCTGAGGCAGGATACGGCGGATACACCTGATTAGTTGTTCCAGTGTATTGAGAATTTTGTGGGTAAGAGGGAAATCCAGAATTTGTTGCGGATGATCCTCCACCGGGTACAGGCATAAATGCTGCCAAAGTTTTTCCAGATTATTTCACTAAATTATTGAGTTACCAACTGTGAGAAAACTATAGGTTCGTACTCACGCTGGATAGGATACGGAGTGCTCGTGTGTGTACTCATTTGCGTCTCGTGACGGGGTTTCGCGTACACAGGAGGGTGTTCGCCAAACGTTAGGATTAGCACCTGGATCAAGCTTACCAGATCCGAATGATGCTGTAATTGGTATACAGGGTACGAATTGAAAATACTATCGTGGTAAGACGGTGATAAGACAGGGGATATAAATTGGTTTTCATTGACTACTCACCGGTGACCAATCGTGAAGATAAGGCAAGTATATTTTACCATTGTGATCAATGAACATGCTTACTCTAATGTTCATGTCTGCGGTGGGTTTGACATAGCAAATGGGTGCATTATATGGATGCGTATCCATCAGCCATATGCATATGGGGATGTTATAAACGGCACCTGCATTATTGTACATTGAGAATTAGATCTTAAGTTGATCCGTAATGATAAAACACAGAAACATCAGCCCAATATCGGCGAATTGCGTCTCCCAAACTTACCTTTGTAAGAAATGGGTATGGTTCCTTGTAAATTGCACAGCTCCTTGCGCGTTCCATTGTTGAACACTGAAGTACATACATACAATAGAATGGTATATTAGTTGAAGCCATTCACTAGAAACTCGATACAAAAGCAGAAAATATAGTAATCATATTGAGTATACTGACCAAACTGCTCTACTTTATACTGCAAGTCAGGGTACAGGTTCAAAGAGTTGACGATATGGGTTTTGGTGGTATCTGGATTTTGGTACTAAAAATATAATGTTCTTCTTATAGTAGTCAGTCTGCCTATAATATCGAACGAGAAGCAGTTCACCGATAGCTCAGACACGTAGAGAAGCAAGTACATGTACAGGGAACGTGCCTTAAACAAATCCCGCTTTAATTTTGCCTCGTCATGGGCTGTCATTTTCACCATTGTATCCCTAAATTGTATACCCAACGAATCCGAGAAGAAAGTGTTGGTGAGTTAATGCCCAGCGTTGGCCACTGTAATCAGCACTAATCAGCAGTGATGAGTCGATGATGCGCCTTAACGAATAGACGTCTCTTGTCCGACTTGTCAGCGTCCAATATTATTTTTGTCTGCTCGTACATACAACGGACGACGTACAATGTACCATGTAAAATATGTAGAATTCGGGTCTCTCGTTACCGTAGTAATCTTCTTCCGAAAAGGTTATCGAAAGCTTTTGTACAAAAGTCGCCGAGGTTCGCTACCATCCAAAAACTAAAAACCCAAGTATTCAATTTAGTTTCCTATCAATGAAATATGTATGTAATGTATTATACGAATCTAAATATCGCTATAGTTTTCATACGCAAAAACCGAAAGTATTACTCATCGCGAAATTAATGGCAACGATAGGAGAGTGAAAGTAGAGCCGATTTGGCTGAACGGATAGAGTGACTCAATTTATCTACGATAGTTAACGAATAAGGAAAAACCAATAAAAATTCATGTAAATCACGATTGATAATCCCTTGAATCAATTCAATCGAACCCAACGAACTGTCATGTCTCACGGTAATACGTCACGTACATAAGTCGTTCTCGTCGTCAATTGCGTCCTCGTAATCAGATAACCTCGCAAAAATGCAAGCTATAATCAATTGCGATATTTACGATAATACGCCATACGTCGATTAGGAATAACGACAAAAAAACAATATCAACAACATCAATGGTATCGACACACTACCCTGCACATCACCGCTGATCACCGCCACCATATCCATCACACTGAAGTTCACTTCAGTTCACACCAGTTCACTATTCTCAAGTTCAGGCTATGCAACATACAATCTGGCACAATCATTGACATACTGACGAGAGTTGCTGACACATTTCAAGCGAAACTACTTTATAACCACACTTGACGCCAATGTATACTCCATACATATGTAATATACATGTATATATCTATTACATGCATATATAATACGAATTGGTATGCATTTGTATGGATCCTGATATTGTGTATCGATATAGTTGGCGATAGTGTTGCATATACATATATAAACACTATGTACAGCACAAATACGCATTGCGCAATACTTTTTGATCAAAGCCTATCACTGCCGCGGTTATTTTCCGCAATACATACTCGATTTTTTTTATATTTCGTAGGGCGCATCGACTAAGAATTAGGGAAATGTTAAACCGGACGAATATATCTATGTAGAAAAGACTAAAATGAGGAACCGAAGGTATCGGATAGTAGTACAATAGGTGGTAGCTTCTTCGCTGACATAGGTCGTCAGGTGAATCGGCCCGTTGGTGTCTTTTTCAACACTTTATTTTATCAATACATAGCGGTATATCGTAGGCATTTCAATGTCAACGCGAATGAGTCGATGTTACTGATTCATAATGGTGATTCAATTTTCAGGTTCGAACTTGTCTTTGCTGTCGCTTGTTTCTGATGTGCTGCGATTTCTTTCTTCCGACTTTGACGAATCCTTCTCGGATCTTCTATCTTTGCTGGATTTTTTTTCGGACTTCTCGCTTCTTTCAAGCTTGTCGGTTCTGTCTGATCTGTCGGATTTGTCTTCGGTTGTCCGCCTGTCTGCTTTGTCACTTTTCTCACTTTTCTCGCTTTTTTCATCGCCGCCACCGCTTCGCTTACTACTCTCGGATTTGTCTTTACTCCGTCCTTCCTTGTCCTTATCCCTATCTTTTTCTTTATCTTTGTCCTTGTCCTTTTCCCGGTCTCGATCGCGGTCCCGATCACGTTCACGGTCTCGGTCCCTGTCTTTGTCTTTCTCCCTGTCCTTATCCTTCTCCCTATCCTTGTCCTTATCCTTGTCCCTGGACTTCTCAGAGTACTTGGATTTGGAGGATCTCGACTTTGATTTGGAACGCGAGCGCCTCGACTTGGACTTTGATTTTGAACGTTTGCTGCGAGAACGCGAGCGGCTTCTACGTCGAGGCGAGCGTTTCTTACGATCCTTTGATCTGGATCGCGATCTGCGTGAACGAGAACGACGAGACCGGGAACGTGAACGATGCCGTCCGCGAGAGCTGCTCCTCCTACGAGAAGGGGATTTGCGTCTACGATCCTTGGATCGGGAACGTTTCGAGCGGGAACGCGAACGGCGCCGATGTCGCGAACGGGATCTTCTGTGTCGGGAGCGTGATCTTTTGCGCGAACGCGATCGCCTGCTGCGACCTCTCGATCGGGAACGGGATTTTCTACCTCGTGATCCGCTACGGCTTCGTTTGTCCTTCGAGAGCATCCCAATCATTGGGTCAATTGCTGCTGAGATCAGGTTGTGTGCCTCTTTCACTCGAGACATCGCTTCCTCGATTTCCTTTTGTGCTGCTTCATTGCTCTTTGCCTCTGGCTTTGCAATCGCTTGGGTAGAGTGATAAATCTTGATCGATCGGTCACCGAGTGGCTTGCCATTGAGCAACAGGGCTGATACCACCGCGCTCTGTTCGGAGAGCTCAACCAATGCGTACCTATCGCTGTCCGAATCTCGTGTACACAAACGTAAGTACTTGATCTCGACGTTATTGCTGCCAAAGAACTCGAGGAGCTGGTCGGTCGTCGTCGCAGGATCAAGATTCGCCAGTACTAGCGTTCGCCTGATCTCCTCGATCCGTCTGCTATCCAGGTGACCAGGTAGATGTGGGTAAGGAGGCAGACCATTTGCCTCCAGTTTCGGATCCATCGTGGTAATGACATGATTTGGCGGGATTCCCTCGATCGCATTCACGACGTTAGGCGGGAGCTTCGGTTCTGAAGGATATAGCCCTGCAACGAATAAATAATGAGTTAACGGTTCAAATTAATTGAAAAGCACCTACGATAACTAAGAAATCGACTTACCTGGCACGACTGTTCCATTATTAGTCAGTTCTAAAGCCCGCTGTTCATCCGGGATATCTCCATTCTGATAGGGGATCACGATCAAGGCACGATCGATGAACACTGTATTGGTCATGTGTTGCGCTACCGCAACGCATCCCTGATCGTGAAACTTGATGTAACAAATTCTCGACTGAACCGGTACCGCTACGTCCCTTATTGTAGGATACAGCCGAATGTCTTCGATCTTTCCGAGATATCCAAACAGTGTTTGCATCTGATCTTTGGTTGCTTGCGGTGCAATGTTGGTTACTTGGACGACCTTCGTCGAGCCGACCGCCATCCTGGCTGAAAGCGCGCGCGAGCGCGAACGCGCGCGCGCACACCTACCTGATATTCACCCACGGGTGTTAAAGGTTAATGCCGCAAACAAATCCTCGAGAGAGGTTATGTACTTATTTCAATTGGATTTAACCAAGTACCTGGATGCAATTCAAGCACGCCAAACGCTGAATGCTAAACTGCAAACGGTAAGCGCCGGACGCCGAAAGCCCGGACACGGCCGAACAACGTCAGGCCACGCGTTTCTCGTAGCGATCACATTAAATGGCGATCCAACTTTTGCAACATCAAGAATGCCACAAACTTCTTTCTTTCTTTAGTCTTCTTGTTTCCAGTTTGCTCAATGAATTCTCCACTTAACAACTCAATAAATACCGGGTAACCTATCGTTGGACTGTTACGTTCGGTTGCGTTTGCGTTGCTTGCTCTATGGGTGCCCGCGGCCCGCAGTCCGTGGCTATAGCCAGGATTGGCCAGAATATATATTTCCAGCCGTGGCGAGTGGCGTGGAGCGTGGACTGCGGTTTCATGCACATGTACGCGACTGACGCGAAACAATGTACAACACGCGGTCTACTACAGTTGGCCAACTGTAGCCGGCTACAGTTGGCTATGATTAGCTACCGGTCACACCGACCCGAATTCTGTCTCTTGCGAATTCCAAATCGCGTTATTCCATGCAAACTGTCATAACAGTTATGACAATTATAATTGTCATGTATAATATACGATATGCACATTATTTGCCGCTGTAAACTTATCCTATTTCTTTGCTTCACCCTGATTCCGAGTTTTACAATGTTTAGCATGTGTTCACAGTGTGGAGTAAACTTTACATGTACCAACACTACCCTGATAGCCAGACGAGGGCGAGCCCACTGGGTGGTCCCACGCTGTCGCCACGCGCGTTGTAGTTTTATGGCCTATGCTGAAAACATCATCTTATATATGCTCATGATTCATGATCATTCATGATCATGGCCAAGCAGCCGGTAGCTGCTACCGATGGCCAATGGGGCCATGTTAGAACGAGCAACACCGGGTAACAGCATGGCATTCGATGGCATCATGGCCGATTGTATTGTATTGTCGTGTTACGGTGATGACTGGGATAATGGAATAAAGGATTAATGGAATGTTTGAGCTTAATCTCACGTACGGAAACTCGAGAAAATCGAGTAAATCGAAGACTAACTTGGATGATGCAATTGTTTCATGTTTTGAACCAAATAGTGGCAGATAGTTTCGATATTATTGAGGTGCACCACGAATCAAAATGGAAGAAGTAACTAAATGTAGTTATATTGATTGTTGCCCGGACTCTTGTTCGACTGACAGAGAGCAAATGTTACACGAATTGCCCGTTTCTGATACTGGTTTGTGCGTCAAATGGTTGATCAACAGCGGCCACGAAGATTTGATTAACCGGGATTTCTTTACGTTGCGATCAATCAAGTTTTTTATTTGCAACAATCACTTCAGTGACGATTGTTATTTGAGTAAAGGTACTCTCAAAGAAACCGCTGTACCCTTTCCGTACTGGCATACCACTTTGGTCTGCTCTAACACCACCAGGGAATCTCGAGAGGTACGAAACTCTGTCGTAACTTGCTGAGCTCTTTATCTGTTGCGAATGTTATTGGATATTTGCGCCATGAAAAAAACTTTTGAATTGTAGGATTGTCATGGGAAGGAAGAGCAGGAAAAGCACGAAAGAGAGGAAAAGGACGAGCAGCAACAAATAAATGGCCAGGCAGCACTTCTGAGTACGCAACATTTTCTTCCTCTCACAAGGACAGAGGTAGTTCATCGTACCAACGATCTCAATGACAGTTCTGCAGTAGTCTCTGACAGTCCACAATGGTGTAGAACGTGTGCCACCCAAAGATACAATCTCATCAGCATGACAACCAAAATGAAGGGCACTGAGATGAGCCTCTTGTCAAAGTTGAAACTTCTGATCGAGATCGACGACGAAGACGCACTTCCTACTAAAATGTGCGACGAGTGCGTTGCGAAACTCGAACAATCGTTTAAGTTTTTTCAACAAATATACGTAGCGGATAACGCGCTACGCCAGCTATTTTCCGAGACACAATCGGCAGTAGTTGGTCGTCGTGGACTGAGTTCACCGGTAAATCGGCGAAACGAGGCAGCCAGATTCGAACAGCATCTAGCATCCCCGCTTTCCGATACTTCACAAATGAAGAACGACAATAGCTTCGACCTGAATGCTCAATTGGCAGCGCACGGGCCAGGGGACCTCCCAGGCATTGAGTTATGCGCCTCTGTCCGTCAAACTCGACAATCCCGTGCGGCTGACGTGCCAAGGAGTCGTCGCTTGGTCGGTCGACCGAGAGGTTCGTCGTCTAGATGGTCACGGGCAGCGCGAGGTTCGCGCGTAAGCCGGATGTCTAGGGCTTCGCGCGGTCCACGTGGGACACGCGGTACACGCGGTATGCGCAGTGGCTCGCGATCGCGGGCCACTAGTTCAATCCCGAAGGCGCATCATTCCGATAGAGGATCGTCGTCGACCGTAGACGATAGACGAACACCCGATAACGAAATTCCTGACCCTGCCTTGTCGTCGCAACAAACTGACGAACCGTCCCGGTACGAACACTCGCGAAAGCGACCACGCGGGGGATCGGTTAGTACAGAGGACAGAATGACGAGAGAGCAACCGCTGGAAACGGCTGAAGATATTCTTGACGTGTTATCCCCGCCGCTGCCGCCACAAATCGTAACCGAAGACAGTCAAGGTACTTCTGTTTTTTCATTACTGACCGATGGGTGCCGCAGTGACGAGGAGCTCGATTGGGCAGATGTACTCGCTGTTATGAGCCGGGGAGGGAACCACTCAGAGCTTGATCGTACGGAAGAAACTCTGCTTCATGTGCCTCAACTGTGTTGCGAATTTTGCGACATAACTTTTCGCCAAAGGAGTCAGTTGAAAGAACACTTACTTACTCGACATTCGTGTCAAAGCGAGCATATATGCATCGATTGCCTAATCTGTTACAAGAACAATACCGAGCTGGCCCAGCATCGTCGTTCCCGACATCCAGAACATACTACTTATCGGTGTGATACCTGCAGCAGACCGTTTTTCGATAAATCGGCGTTTAAGCAACACATCGCAATGGATTCTTGTAATATTGTGTCACCACCGCTATCATCTTTACCCTCAACGAGTTCACCTTCCCAAGTACCACCGCAACTACCGTCAAAATCATCGCCAACACCAGTGTCACAACCGTTGGCAGCGTCACCATCCGCGCTTCCAACATTGTCGTCCTCATTGTCACCATCAATAGTGCCGGAAACGGTAACGACACCG
Organism: Trypoxylon attenuatum; assembly: GCA_963989405.1. Taxonomy (NCBI): domain Eukaryota; kingdom Metazoa; phylum Arthropoda; class Insecta; order Hymenoptera; family Crabronidae; genus Trypoxylon; species Trypoxylon attenuatum. The sequence goes on along the minus strand of OZ022489.1, from coordinate 7,613,036 downwards.
GTACCAGTATCAGCACCAGCCCCATTACCACTAGTGCCAGAAGAAGCATCATCATCACTAGTACCTTCATTATCCCTGCCGACACCGGTATCATCAGCGTTATCGCTTCCATTACTGCCACCCGAACAGTCGCAACTGGCAACGTCGTCCTCATCATCGTTAGCTTTATCCCAAGTCCCGTCACTATCACCCCCACTATTATCATTACCGCCTGTACCAGCCCTACCACCATCTTCTCCGCCATCCAATTCCGAATTCCACCATTCGCGTTTTACGTGCGATCGTTGTGGGAAAAGTGTCGATTCGAAAGCATTACTGGCGACCCACATCGCGAGTGCTGACTGTTCTTCGCCGGATAAGCAGATTTCAAGTGATGTGGAAGATATTTCAATAAAATCAACAGCTTCGAACGCTGGCGCTCCGGTTACATCATCGATGCTCGATGATCCCTCTGTTGCATCGAATAGTCAAACCAGTCGGGTTCTTGAACAGGTGACCGATGAGAAACGTTCCATAGAGGGATTGTTGAATACGGATCAAGAAATTCCGACTGATTCCGAAATGAAATTTTCCAACGATGTGGTCGATCCGCCAAACGTGTCAGGAAATGACTCTTGTAAAAATTTGTCATTACAGATGGATTCTAGTCCTATTCCGGTTAGAGGGACAACACCGGAAACTTGTAGCTTGTCGGATAAATTGGATTCAGGTACAAGCGTGACGCGACGCCTGTCCGACGACGCAATGTCGGATGATGGTCTTGATCGGACTAAACGGCTTAGGACGTCAATAGGAGAAGGCTAGCGTTTTCGAATTGTGTATCGGTGGAGTTTTTCCGGTTGTCCTGACTGTCAGCTATGTGGAAATTACAACTACGTACAATAATCAGGAGAGAGTGAAAAGTGCGGGGGTTTCGTGTGCGTTCCCGTGACGATATTCATGTCCATGGGTTAGAGTTTGAGAAAAAGATGCATGGTACATGAATGAAAATGTATTTTACTATTTGCAACGATGTTCATCACGCCACGATCGAATTGAACATTTTTCAGCAATAAACCTTTACTCTACAACGAGGAGAGTTCGTTTACGAATAAAAAGTGGTATTTTTACATTGAAGCGAGGCATTCGAGCGGCAAGCGCGGCGTTCGACGAATGCGGTCATTCGAGACGACGATATTCGGGCTCCTGGTGAGATCTGAAAAAATATTCAAATGGGAATGGATCGAACGATTTTGATCGTATCGGTGGAAATCGATTTTTCATACCTGAAACCATGGAGAAGCGAGAGAACGCTCGGCGGTTGCTCGGTCCTCTTCGCGCAAACAAAGCAGTCTGCCGAGAAGATCTTTTGCGTCGCTCGAAATACTTGTAAAATACTCCTCGGGAAAGCAAAAATCACACTTGAGTATATTCGTGGTCGTTTCTTCGACAGAGTCATCAAGGAAAGGCGAGAATCCGCTGAAAACGTAAAAGAAAATGTAAATGTAAATGTAAATGTAAATGGAATTGTAAATTTATAGAACTAGCGTTGCTATTCGAGCGTTATTTCATTCTCATTGTTGTTCGATGCTCACCTGAGCAAAACGTAAAGAAAAACACCAACAGCCCACATATCCGTAGTGGGACCGGTCGGTTTGCCAAGAACCGACTCGGGAGCAGCGAATTCAAGGTCTGCGGGTGGTACTACTTCTTGTAGAGGAGGTAGAGCCAACCGAACCGCTTCACCCAGGTCAATTAGTTTTGTCATTCCATTTTCTCGATCCACCAGAATATTTTCCGGTTTTAGATCAAGGTGTGCTCTACCACGCGCATGCAACCATGCCAATGCTGAAAGTAGTTGAGCCCCGTATTTGGCCACTGTCCTTTCCGTGTACTCGTTCGTCTCGCACAAGTATGCCACCAAGCTTGTCGAGCCTCTGACCCTAAGTAATTGGGAGGTCATTTAGAGATAGTTTAAAGCTAATTTCGAGGTATTCGAGAATTAATCGAGATAATTGAGATTACAGCAGCCATGTAATAGCCAGCATGAACTCGAGGATTGCGACAGGAAGACCCAATGACTCGCTGTCGATTACTTACAATTCTAGAACGATAGTGTCGATACCAGGACGAGGTGCATTTTCGAAGAAGGCGTAAGCACGGACAATGTTGTCGTGGCGAGTACTGGCCAAGAGTTCGTATTCGGCCTGCGTTAGACGGTGAGCCTGCCTTTGTCGGCATATCTGTTTGAGAGCGACTTCCTGTCCTGTTCCTCGATCTTTAGCACGACGTACCTTTGCGAATCTCCCACTGCCCAGCTCCTCAAGCTCCAAGTACCTGCCAGTAAATTGCTCGGCCTCCCATCCGTACGTTACCGTCGTCTCTCTCCCTTCTTCACCACTGGGACTGGGTGTCGTGGGGAGAGCATGTGCGCTCCGTGTCGATTTTCGCGGTTTATCGTTAGTCCGACGACAGCGATCGGGCCGTTGCTTCCAAGATAGAATTTTCAAATCAGCCAATGATTGTACCATTCCAGTGTTCCCTTTCCTTGACGCATTGCCATTGCTCTGCTCGGAATCCGGTTTAATCTGATCGTGTTCAGTGCGAATCAATCGCATTTGCGACGATCCGATACCCTGTTCCTGCGATGGACCAACTGTACTGTATTGCATTCTTCCGACCGAAGCATACAATCGTCGGTCAGCGTGATCTTGCAAAGACTCGTTACTCTCGCGTGGTAAATTTCCTGGGAAAGAGGTGCATTCTTGAAACAGCTTTCATTCAACTTGGCCACGGCTGATTGGCCTTATCCTTACCCTTACCCACCCCTTATAGAGCTCTACGTACCCATGACGAAGACTGGGGCCGTTGCTGACGAGCAGGCGACCGTTTCTTCCTTTCCGTGAAAATGATAGTTGTCGGCAGAAGTGATTGTATCGGCAATACAATAGTCCGCGATTTCCAATGACAGAGAATCCGTAGTACTATTGGCATCTCGACGAATGCAATCTCGTGTGCCTTGCTCGATCTGCCCATTCTCGATTTCCATGCATCGCGGAACTGACGAATTTTCTTCCCAGGATCGGCCGCCAATTTCGCTGCCAGTGGATCTCACCGATAACTGCGACCATGAGGAAACCGGCATATTTGCCAATGAGTTGTTGTTCCGTTGACCCACTATATCGGGGCCTGTTTCGATGAATTTATTGGTTGGTGACGCTGGTGATTCCATTGGTCTCATTGACGATGGTGGAGGGTGAAACGTCCATGGTGGATCCGCAACGGAATTTTCAACGACATTCGCGGGAATCCAAATCTCTTTCTTCTCGCAGGAAGAGCTCACCAATAAAGCGGATCCGTCCACTTGTAAAATTATCAACTCATCCCCAATGCACAATTCGCTCCAGTTTGCGGTCAATCTTACTCGAGCACCTGGAACGATCTGGGGTGGCATATTCCTTCGTTAACCGTAAGTAAGTAGTTTGCTCTTCTGTAAAGCAATTTTCTCGCAATTCTCAAAGAGTTTTTCATGCTGCTTTTTCTCACGTTTTCCATTCTATTCCAAAACTTGACGTATCTTTCTGCGTATGTCGTTTACAGTGAGCATTGTAAGGAGAAAGAGTGCGGGTGAAAGAGATAAAGACCGAGAAGAATGAAAGTATCGGCGAAAGAGAATTCCACGCGAGTGGAATGGACGAACGGACTGAGATTGAACAGTGGCCTTACCGATCAGTGGGAAATGCCCGCTGATACGTGGCGAGACTTATCTGAGTTCTGAGTCTTGTTCGCGGTTGACGCGCAACGGAAAGGACCGCCGCCTGCCGAGCCAGGTACCATGTGGGTTACCGCGTGCTACATATGTATTGTTAGATAAGCACGGCAAGACTCGCTGAGGCCGTATATTTTTCTTGCATAGGGCAAAATCCTCAACAGTAACGAATGCGAACGCGCGCAGGGCTAAAACTAAAAGGCGCGACAAACTGTTAACTTTCATTGGCTCCAATAATGTTGATTTTGTCAATAAAATCACGCCATTCGATTACTCGAACGTTTAGTACATAGCACATACGTATTCGATACATGCTGTAGATTTTGCGGATAGAAGGAAACTTCAGCAAACACAGGCAAACGTTAGCGAAAGCGAGAAAAAAGTTCAAGTATAAAGAATATGGCAAAGAGTATTGCCAAAGGTATTGCCAAGAATGTTGCCAAGAATGTTGCCAAGAATATTGTACGTCATATTTCACATTGTTCCTTGGCAATAAATGCAAAAATGTGTGTGTGTGTGTGTGTGTGTGTACCATTGCGCACCGGCGAAAAGGCGGACGGTAGAGAGAGACGAATAGTAACAGGCATCAAGAGGAAGAGGAAGAACAGTCCCTTTGCTGCAATCAAGAGGAGTTAGAAATTACGAGAGATGGCGAAGGAGAACGGTACGAAGATCGAAAATTGAAATAATGATTATCCATTGCTCACCAGGTACGGATTACTTCGACCGGGTGATCGCGCACGTAGCGTATTTTTAAATCCTTCGAGAAAATTCATTTTGCTCTTGATCGGACTGGGTGTCCTCGAGGGATCTGAAACTCGATCTCGATTTCGATCGCGATCACAGTCACGATCATTGCCTTTAGTCGAGGACGTTGGGACAGTACGGCCACCTCTGGCAATGATTCTGGTTCCCAGTGTTGCCGTTGGTGAAGCGTCTCCAGGCCCCACTGCTGCACCACTAGCCACGCAACCGCTTGTTTCACCATACTTGGCTGGGGAACCTTCGCTGCTCTTGCGTTCGAAGCCCAAGGTCCGCGAAGGTGATGACTCCACTGATGAGCTACCACGACTGTATGTCAGCAAATGATAAGTGAAACCCAAACGCGGTACTGCTAGTAAATACCGGTCTCTTTTCGGACATTCTCCTCGAAAAAGTTCGGGAAACATCGAAATAGGACTTACGACCTACGTACGACGTATGTCGAACGCGTTCCGCTTCGCTCTCACCCACCTCGCGTCCCAGGCCCGCTGTCGTGCCAGGTTCCCTTCGAACCGCCACTGTGCTCGCTCCTAAACCTTATCCATTCAATCAATCATCCAAACATTCATCCAATCTCATCCATTACAACCATCCATTTCAAAAGAAACCATGACGGAGCAGAGCGCAGTGGAAGCCAGTGGAAGCTGTACGAGAAAAGCACATTACTATACGCAGTACCCCGTGCGTTTTGAATAAATCATAAGGAACACAGCTGTTAGTTAAGTGCACAAACTGGAGAATAGGGTGTTAAACGTTACAAGGGTTAAGTTATATAGGGTAAGGGACTGCTGACTTGCATTAGAAATACATTCTTGGTGAATTTACAGTTTATTCGAAACAGAATCTTTACGTTTCGCGAATTGTTTTTTAGTTCAATTTTAACCGTTTTCCATGAATACGCAATTTATTTACAATATACTGTCGTCGCCAGCTTATCCAGTCTCGAGCGCTTATAAACGTTATTAAAATCATTATAAATATATCGCATATTTATCAGTAGTACGCTACGATCGAGCGTTCAATAGACAATTGTGATATCTGACGACTGGAGGTAACACGCACGTGTAACATCGTGCATCATCAAGTGTGTGTGTAGTTAGTGTTGGCATCAGCGACAGCGACAATCCCAGCAACAACGTTAACGTTCACCACTGACGTTAGTGTTGCGCTAATGCTGGAACCAATGATCGCGGTCGCGTATCTGCCTCTAATGTAAGTAGTAAGTTTTGTGTCTTTGCATGGTTTATGTACCGATTTCCAAGCATCATTCCTACCATTCGCACTCTACAAGAATCATTCGTATCAATTGAATATTCGGTCAGTTGGTCAGTGTCGGTTCGTCCGTTAGTTGATAGGTTGGTAGATAGGTCCGTTTGAAAAGGACGAAAAATACGCGCGGTAAGGTAAGTCTCCGCAATACTGAAAAACCGGGTATCAATACATGCGGTAGTGATAGTGGTAGTGATAGTGATAGTGATAGTGGTAGTGGTATGGTAACAGTGGTGGTGACGACGACAACCGCTGACAATAGTTTAGGTGACCGCGTTGACAGCGACGTTACCAATAACCGCAACGGTCATCTTTCAAGATTGTAAGAAACATCGTGCTTCCACCGAGGATTCGAAAAGCAAAGATACAAACTTTCTCGACATTCTCACTCACAGTCCTGTAACATGGTTGTACACTGCCTCATATATACGCAAATATCTCTCTCATCGATTGCGAGCGAAGAAGGCAAATAAGTATAGTGTCCCTTCCGAATTGTTATTCTTGGAAGACGTACGCACGTAGTTACGCGCGCGTACCACACGCGGTCTCAATCGGAACACTGCACAATTTATGAAAAAGCGAGACCTCTAAGCCTTTCGCGTTCCCCCGCAATTGTATATACTCGTACTTGTGCACTTTTTTTTATGTTTCTCCTTCAATTTTCATATTTCCATTCTTTTTTTTTTTCTTTCTTTCTTTCTTTCTCTATTTCTTCCGTCCTTCGTTCGTTCGTTCGTTCCTTTCTTCCTTCCTTCGTTCCTTACTGTATTTAGCGTAAGGTTTCGCTCCTTCTAGCCCGATCAGAGTACACTGGAGTAATGGAGCTCGAATCTGTCACGTTACGTGCCAAGTTTCAATTCTCCTGTCGGTCACAGAGTTGCGGTCGCGCGTCTAAGGACCATTCTCACGACTGTTCCGCAGGAGCAGTTGTTACTTCATTCCAAAGAAACTGGAAATAGTATTAATAATGAGCTACACAGGGAGTCTACAATGCACGTCCCGAGCATGGAGCGTCAATCGACCGATTATTATTGATAACAATCCGGTCGTTCCATTTTGGTTCACAGTTTCTGCTGGTGGTGGGCTCGGTTCTGCTGCTTGGCACAATTCTCTTAGCACGGCATTCAGTAGTCGCGGGTTACCAATGCGCTGGGGGTAAAGAGGAAGCAGGAAAAGGATCAAGCACGCGGATATTTAGGCGCACACTCGTAGCTGCTATACCGAATAGATTCAACCGAGTGGATACAGTAGACAGGTAGAACTGGATGGGGGAGAGTGAGATAGTCGGTCAGATGGACAGACATACAGACAGATCGACAGACAAATAGGCAGACAGATAAGCAGGCAGGCACGCAGGCAGGCAGGCAGGCAGGCAAGCAGCCAGGAAGGCAGATAGTCGGTTCATACCGGCTGGTTATTGGTTATCAGTTAGGGATTAGGGGTTAGTGGTTAGCGGTTATTGGTTATTGGTTATTGGTTGCTGGTCAGTCACCATGGTTATTCCGTCGATCGGTTAATCAATTTTTGCAAGTAGATTGACTGACGGGCGGACGAGCCATCAAGCAGGTGAACGAGTAGCTGTGTGTATATTTCTGTGTGTTTGCCTTCGTGTATATATATATGTATATATATATATTGTAGGCCAATAGCGAGGTTTCGGGCCAAGGACACGACTACGTTCTCTAGCTTATAGCGCTTTTGTATCTCATTTTATATAAAATATACAAAAATATGTCGGAACGAATATCGTCACAGGTCGAGAGAGCGTTGCAAGAGAGTCAGTATAACCCGGTGTGTTAAATAGAATCGCTTACAGTGGATCTTTGGTAAGTTCCTTCTGGTAGGCAATCGGGGATTGTATCGCTTTCAGGAAGTCACGTTGGGTCTGTAGGATAGCAGTGATCGTATCTACCCAATCCTGCCTCCGTGGACCATTCTCTTCCAATGCGCTGCACAAGAATCCAAGCCCAGGTTTTTGCGGATCCGTTGACCGTATCAAGAACTTATCGGGATCTTCATACGGTTCTTCGAGACTCATCTTATTCACCTAAATATATCGAATACATATCGCATGTCAATGACGCTTGTTAGACTCGAAATCATTAAACCTTCAACCCAACACGCAAATTAAATTCGTCTACTGATTGCTTACTTGAATATGCGCCTTGTAGATATACGTGGGATTGGTGAATTGCGTCTTTTTACCGACCGCTTCGCTAAAGATAATGTTCTGCTCGAATAAAAAAACCTGCCATTCCTTGCCTCTGGTCGGTAGATTTGTCAGCTCGGAGACAAGTAATGGACCGTGAAGTAGTAGTTTACCCTGTGCCGTGATTTTCCCCTGAAAAAACGTGAGCACGGTATTGATGGAGAGCGGTCCGAAAAAACAAGAGGAAAAGTAACGCGATCAAGTTGCACTTACGTCAAAACCTTGTAGTCTACCAACGTCCATCATGTCGTTCGCTGCTTTCGGAATGATGCGCATCACGTCTGCCGCTGCTCTCAAGCCTTCGATCTCGGATGTTCTTTGCGTACGTTCGGTTAATTGCAGAGCCTCGCGTAGAAGAAGTTGGTATTTGGTTATTCTCTGAACTGGTTTTATCAGAAGGTCGCACAATTGTAATCGATGACCAAGTTTTTGTCGTAATTCCTGCGACGAAGAAGCAACGGTGACTTGACAACGCAAATTTGTCGCGCTACGGATCTGATTGTAAGCAATTAGCCTCTGTGATCGATACTTACCTCGAAATACGTGTCGATATACTCGGACACAATGTATTCCGAAACAGGTTTGTTTTGGCAGTAAACAACGTACATGTGAAGCTTCCGTTCGTATCGTTTGAACAAAGGACCGAGTTCTTCGGGACGTTCCAAGCAACGTTCCAAGTCCTTGAGGAAGAAACTGTGGAAAAGAGAGAACGAACAGACGAATTATCTTACATCCATAGGATTGCAAAGCTAATCGATCAATGGAAACTCACTCTCGGTGCCACTCATAAATCACTTCGATGTTACCAAACACCATTTTGTCTTTGCCCCCACGCAAATCTTCTGGTAAAGGAATCTCACAGTGTGGATCACGCATTAATGCCATGTAGCCCTCCACTATCTCTCTTAGGTCATTTACGTAGTCCTTCTCGGTGTCCACCAATTCGCGTATCACAAACTGACGCTTCGCCAAAACTGTACCTTCCGGGTCCGCCGATTCTCCCACAACTATGCTGCTGTCGAGTGAGCCTGTCGCATTTCCGCACAACTGCTCCGTCTCACCACTACCGACCGTCGTACCCTTTTCATTCGGAGTTCGCATGAGGCTCTGCCTCTCTTGATTCTCCGTGTGTTGTTCCTATCGCGAAACAAGAGAAGAAAATATGGATAAAGAGAAAGAATTAGAACAGAGAAAGGAAAACGAAAAAGAAGGCGATGTTAGATAGGTAAATAAATCGCACATGGATCCATGGATAATCGTACAAGTCCATTCGGCGTGTCTAACTGTTGTCATTGAAGAAAGAAATCAACCCGACTCACCATTCTTTCCTTGACGATTTGTTCAATTTCGGCCCAAACAGCACTGACAGCTCCATCCAAGATCTTTGTCGAACGTTCAGTTGTCTAGAATGGAGGAAATCTCTCTTCCAGGAATATGATAAATACTCGACGATGAAAAGAAAATCAAAATGCGCACGAGGATAATGAAGGGGGGGATAAGAAAACAGGTACTCAAGGCACTAGTACTGATTGGGGTTTCGCCACATACATTGCCATTGCACACTGTATAAACTACTATTTATCGTAAATAACGGGAGAAACTTACCGGATGCTTTCCCGGCAGATCGGCGGGTATGCTCGAGCTACTGGGAGTACTGCTTCCACCGGTAGCTACTAGAATCGGTTCGGAAATAGGTTTCATCGGTGGTGGAAGTTCGAGGTCGGCATCGTCCGCATCTTCGCCACCATTCTGCTCCGATCCCGCTCGGCTAGCAGTTTCGGTTACTTGGTCCGCTGACAAAATTTCCGATGGCAACGGCTCTTTTTGTGTCTGATTGGCTTTAGCTTGCGAATCGGCGAGCGTCGTTTGTTCGAGTTTCAGTCTATTTTCTACGGCTGAGGTACTAGCCACATTAATATCGTTACTCGCTACGTAGCTAGAGTACGAATCCACCGATGACGCCGTGGCGCCAATGCCTGTCACTTCGCTCGGGCCTTCACTCGCCACTCGACTAGTTGCTCCGCTTGTTTCGCCGCTTGGTCTTGTCGGGACGCGATTCTGATCGAAACTGCTCGGCAATTTGAATCGTTTCTCCGAAACGTTCTTTTTTATAGCAGCACGTTCGCTTCCAGACAAAGCTGGAATTGGTAATGGTATTGCCGATGCTGAGGGCGAAGCGAGCGCTAATGTTGACGTTGACGTTGATGTTACTGTTGACGTTGATGCAGATGCGGAGATAGCTCCTGATACCGATGCTGCTGAGGATGTTGCCGCTATAGTGTTGCTTGATACCGTTCCAGACTTTTCGACTTTCCCCTGGCTCAGCTTTCGTAACGATGGTGGCAACCATTTTCTTTTACTTGTCGAGTCACGCGTAAGAACAGGCAGAAGAATAAAATTAACAATCATGAGAATCATGAGGATTATCGGAATAAGAGTAACAAGATGCAAGGAACAATCAAAAGTTTATGTGATACTCACCCACTGAAACCCCTCCTTTTGTTTCCTGGTGAGCATGTGCTCGCTCCGCCGCTTCCATCGCTTCCGCTGGCAACCTCTGAAATGGGCAAGCAGTATTTCAATGGAAAGTGTTAACATTTTTTCATAGTTTTCTTTCGACAAGGACAGACCGTATTTTGAAATCTTGTCTTTTCTAATCTTTAACGTGCCCCGGATATAAGACAGAACACGTATTGTATATAGCGTGTATCACAGTAACCGTGTCAATGCCAATAGTGTTAATAGCCATTTATGATGTCACGGTACCAGTAGTGGCAAGGTCATACAATCGTTCGTTCAAAGACGCGCTTATGCGTTAAGCGATAGTCGACAATCAACAACCAACGAACAGTCGAGTGGTCAACGATCGATAATCAAAAGAGATAAGCTTGAGAAAAGCAACTCCCTGTTTCCCTTTCATTTTCTCTCCAATTCACACGTTATAATTATGCGGTAAGGAAACTTAATCATATACCAACCGGGTTCCTCGGATACGTCGGAAGTGGTAACACCACTAACTATCGATGACGAGGTCGGAACAGCACCGCTTCCCGAACTTGAGACAAACGACGGACTCCCAGTAGTTACTGCAGGATTCACCGATTGTTGTTGATGCGGCAATTGCGTTGATGTCTGACTATTTGGTTGCTGCATTTGTTGTTGTTGTTGCTGTTGTTGTGTTGGTGGTTTTCTCGAGGGCGATGTTTTGCACGCGGCAGCAGGCGGTTGTTTGAGAGCACTGGTAGGAACCAGTCCTTCGAGAGCGGGCTCTGCTTGGCCAGGCGCGACCAATAATCGCACGTGTGTCCACTCTGGGCCATTTGTGTTATTTCCTCCGCTACTACTGCTACCAACGCCACTTCCGTTTTCCAACACTTCTACTTGTTGGCCTTTCGTCACGCTCAACTCCTTCGTACCGGGTGCAGCCGAATGGTCAGCAATCACCCAAGTCACTTCTGCTACTCCAGTCTGAAAGTAATACTAGGGCAATTATGATCGATCAAGTCGAAACTCGTGTCTCGAAGGGAATAGAACGGATTAAGGATAGGTAAATTCGATAATTCAGTTTTGGTACGATAGACCCGCGAGGAACATCTTTGAATTTATAGCTTGGCGAAGCATGCGATGGATCAGTACCGCTCGACCGGCTTCTCTGACCTATTCTGCGGTATCAGCTCCTCGCTCTGATCTAACTCCACCCCACACCCTACGCTCCACGCCCCACGCCCCACTCCCCACGCCGTACGTCACTATCCACCTTCCATGGACTATAGCATGCGCTCTACGCGTACTTTGAAAAGCCTCTGGAAACTGGGTATATACCCTTTTACTCCAAAAGAGATGAAAAAAAGTAAGTGGATGAGTGAGCGAACCCGTAAAAAAGCGTAAAACGGCGTAAAAAGCGTAAAAATGAGGTAAAGCGTATAAAGGACCAGTGAGTCAACACCCTTTCGTTAATGCCAAAGTAAGCAAGTACCGAGTGCTTATGTAAGCGCTTTTGCAGGCGGATTAGACGATAATGCAGTGAGACTTATAAACACAGTTTTCGGATATTTCCGTTAACTCGTCCCCTTGTGATTGATCCGCGTGGGTTGTCACCGCAGAATTCTTTCTGTTTTTGTCCCGCTTTTACGCACTGACTTCGCGGTCGCAAAAGCAAAGCGTAATATACATATGCGTTCAAGAATACAAACATAGATAGCTATATTCCTACGTATCTATATGTATAGATATATCTACATAGATATGTAGAGAAAATACAAATATCAAAGGAGGGAAAAAAGCTACGGTGCAGTCGGTCATCGCATATCCGTGATGCGCAACAACTTGTGCGCTCGCGAGAGAGAATATGTGTGGGGCCGCACACACATTCCATTGACGAAAATAGAATTTTCCAACGTACCAAAGGAAACTGTCGATCCTATCCGACGACGATACATGCCACGAATTTAAGACAGGCTCTCAAATTCGAGGCGACCGAGCGGGCCGAAATTCAAAGTACATACTTATCCTACTTTGAAGGAAAGAAGAAAGATTTGCGCAAGCGTAAACTCATTGACCTTATATGCGCTCCTTTCGTTTTACTACCATCCCGGTTTACCGTACGTACAATCGGCGCTAACCATTTCATGGATGGACCGTACCGCTCTTAGAATTTCTCCGTATTAACTTAACCCAGTCTTTTTTCTTTCCCTTTTTTTCTTTTCTTCCCTTTTCTTACGAAATGAATCAACTTTTCTTTAGTTCTCACCCCCACATACATATAGCCACTTGCTCCCCCACTCGCTCACTCACTCACTCACTCGACCGGTGTGACATTTGTTTGTGCGTTTTGTCGGATTGGGAAAAGGTTTTCGGAATTTTTAATACTTTCCTCGAGATTTTTTACCCAAATCAAGGAATGATTTTGAACATATCAATTGACCGAATTTACGCTAACATATTTTAAAAAAGAGCAATGTGCTTCTTGTATCCTTAGGATACTCGTTACCAACCGCAGTATTTAGCAGACGATTAAATACCGGAAGAAGGTGAGAACGGTTATCTTTAATGGAGTCAGTCTTCCCCTTACTCACGGAATTTTACTCAAAAATAACTGAGGTACTCTTGAGACTGTGCTAAGTGCCGCTCAAGTGTTCGTACTACTTCTGTCACTCTAATTTCTACCATGCTGCTGCTGCTGCTGCTGCTGCTGCTGTTGCTACTACTATTACTACTACTATCACTACTACTATCACTGTTTCTACTGTTACTACTGCTATTATTATTATTATTATTACTACTACTACTACTATTACTATAAGAGTCACTGCTGTTTTTCCTAAAGCTGTCGCTACTTTCGCCGATTGAAAAGTTATTAGTTCGTCGCTAATTTCAAAGGCCACTATGCGTTAATGTAAAACACATATATCAGGAATGTAATTATATGCAGATGTCGATCTCTAGAAATAGAGGCGCGCGGCACACACGGTTGCGACGATGGCTTTTCTACAAACTTTCAACGTTGGGTGATTCAAGGTGCGAATCTAACCGTAAGTATGGAATTTAAGGAGACCAGAGATATTTTAATGAAGCTAATATTTTCATAGCTTTGAACTTGAGCAACGAACAGAGTGACACTCTTGATTATTATATCAAGAAAATGTTCTATCGGGAAATGAATTCCCTTTTTGCGAGACTTATCTCCATTGGACTTATATTGCAAAAAATTAGATGAATTGAATTTGACCTGAACATTGACCCCGTTTTGAACATTCTAAGCGCAGGATCTCTCAGGACCCCGCAGGACCCTCATTGCTACTGTTACTACTGCGGCTACTGCTGTCCCGATAGTTTTTCATAGTTCTTTCTGGTGCATAGAAAATGTTCTAATTCATTTTGGCAATGCGCAAACTTGCTCAATGTCACGATGCTGTGTAAGTCAAAAATCACTAACGGAAGAGTGACGATATCTCGAAAGGCATGTTTCAAACCGCTGTCTGCGTTCCCATCCGATAACGCAACCGTGGTTAGCCACGGTGGTTATCTAAGAAACTCACATAAACGAGATAACGCAATGATCTGAAAATGCGTAAAGGATGTATAAAAAGAATCTTGACAACTTCTTTAACTGCATCTATCGCGCATACCCTATTCCATCTAATGCGAGCGACTGTGTCGCGCACGCGTATGTGTGTGTGCGCGCGCGCAAAGACGAGAAGAAGGTGGTGGTGGTGGTGGAGGAGGAGAAGGAGGAGAAGAGGGGTATGAAAGTACCTGGGAAAGGGAGGGTTGTCGGTGAAAAGATCGAGCCTGGAACGAGCCCGGGGTGTCGATAGTATGCTGCCTGGAAAGAGCCACATGAGGCGGTGCCACTGAACCCTGCCGAAACCAAGGCAGAGAAATCTTCCTGCGTGCTCTTTGGACGATAGTTGCCGGTTTTTCAATTGGTGACGTCATGACAGCTATGCCCCCGTATGCCGTATTCCGTAGTTACACCGTTTACGCGCACAAATGTTGCCGCGAAAACCAATCGAGTGCGAAAATGGGGACTGCGAAGTTGACTGTCATCGAAAATGCGACTGACATTTTCTCTTTTGGCTTGACCTTTCCTCGGATAGAACTTGATTCGTTAGGCGACTATTTCGAATCACCATCGGGCAGGTACATCCGACCGAACCGTCGCGCCCGTACTGACAAGCGGACAACCGAATTCTCCGCGCACAACCCCCCCACCCATGCGCCATCCACCCGATCCTCATTCTCACCCGTCCCCACCCTCTTTCTCGCGCTTGCTGGCTACTGTCGTCGCAGCTGCGGTTGTTGCTGCTGCTGCTGCTGGTCCTCCTCCTGCTGCTGCTGCTGCTGCTACCGCCCTTCTTCACTTCGATCACTTCCCCTCTTCTGCCACCAACGTCGCTTTCGACCCTCAGCGACGCTGGCGGGGCTGACAACTTTGAAACGGCAATCCACACCGGAGCTCCTACCGTTACCAACTACATCGCGATCATCCCTTCGTGCGCCCACTTCTTCCGGTGTTTCTAGTTCTTACTAGACGCGCGAATTAACACGCCAATCAGTGCGTTCTCCTAAATCGATTCTACTTTTCAATCGAATGCAATTTGGCTTATATCGATATTGCGTAATTCGAAGAGAGAGGGGTCAGGGGCGACTGGTGAAGGGCGAACATCAAACAGTAAATACAACACGGGATACGAATTGAATATACTAGTTATTAGCTGTATTACCTTATCCGAGTCCGTGGTATTGGTCGAACCAAAAGAGGCAAGCGAATTCCTATCGAGATTTTCCACGCTGTCATCGAGGGAAGCGCACTCTTCAAGATCGCGGCTAGAGCGTTGACTGGAACTCTTCTTCGCAGGGCTTTTCGGCATGCTTAAGCTGAAGTACGTCTCTTGAATAACTTCACGAAGTCTCTTCACCCAAAGTTGCTTTGCATCCATCGAATTGGCGCGTAAAACTACTCGCGTGTCACTGGTCGGTGCTCTTCCCGTCCATACCGCGAATTTGCATTCGTCACCCTCGATGTGCTCCGTTACCCCGAGCTCGGAGGTCATTAAGCGGCTTTTGTAAATATATTTCACCTGATTCGCAGAAAAATGCGGGTATGAAAGTCGTGAGAGGTCGTGCGGAAATAAATTAGATGAAGGCTGCTGGCTAAGTGAGAAAATCAATCGGGTTCCTCTTCCCGTTTTTGATTTAGTGCGGGGATTATTTATTCGAATCGAATTCAATGGTAGCTAAAACTTACCTTTCCAGCAGAATCCTTTACTTCTTTACTAAAAAGAAGATATAGCTCAAAAAGGAATATATGTCGGTCTCTGCCTTTTCGGATCAATTGCTTCGGGTCCCATACTGTGAACGAGTCTTGCAATACAACATCGCCCAGAGTGTCTATTCTCACATCACAACCCTCTAGCAGGCTTAAATGTAAGGCATCGTTTGCTTTTTTAGGCACATTTAACATCACTTCGAGCCCGTCTTTTATTTCGCCCTGTCCTTCCTGGCAGCAAGCCTAATATGTAAGAAAGAGGACAGAAAAGTTTATGTAATTTTGCTCAGACTTTTAACTAATACGGAGAGAGCATAGTAAATAAGTAGATAGGGTGAATAGAAGAATGAACAGATAGATGGAAAGTAAATAAAATCAGTATAATTTTCGATACCTGAAGATCTTTTAGCAGCAATTGATACTTTGTGATCCTCTGCACCGGTTTAATCAGATACGCGGCAATGGGATGTTCAACCTTATGCTTTCTTTGCAATTCCTCGAACCACGTCCCGCCATGAGCGACTAGCAGCTGATTGCTCTCTGGCTTATTTTTGCAGTATGTCACATACATGTCGAACTTAGGAGCCTGAGAAAAGTTAGCTCGAAATAAGTAATAATGGATTTTCTGGGCTGGTTTTTTTTAGAGATAGTGGCCGCTCTACGTAGGCCATACCAGTTGTCTAGGTTCACTACTTAGTGATCTACTTACCCAAGTGACAAAACAGTGACCCACATCCTCCGGCATCGTCTCGTATTTTTCCAATTCACGAAGAAATATATTACTGTGAAATTGATGAATCTCCTCCATGTTGCTGAAGATAATCGAGTCCCGGCCTTGAAGCCCCGTTGGAACGCTTCCTTTGCCGGATGATCGCGTTTCCTCCAAAAAGCATCGAATACAAGTCTCGAGATCTTTCACGTATGTACGCTCAGTCTGCAGTAGCTCGGCCATTATGAACCTGTGAGAAGAATACAATGGCAAGTGGTCTATATAATCAGAACTCTATAATGCTTCGCGATATCAAAAGTGGCTTACTCTTTTCGGCGCGCCGATCGACGCTTTTCTTCGTTCAGTTCTTTCAAGTCCTTCCCCTTGATCTTTTCTTCCAACAGCGGATCGGAATTTCGATCGATCGAAAATTCCTTATGACCCTCGTCCGATTGAATCCCAAGGTCATCCTCGATTTGAGTCTTGTAACAATCCATTCGCGTACTGAAATCTTTGTACCTCTGATCAACCTCGGCAACGGATTGTTTAATTGCCGCAGCGTGTGCATGTCCCTTCTCGACCAAATTATCTGCGAGCTGGATTAGTAATTTCACCCTTTCCCTCGTTTCCTGGAATACCATGGAATGTGAAAACTACGAAATGATATTTTACCTTGCGACTATGCGATTCTCTCTGTTTCTTACCTTAGCCGCGCCTTTGAACTCATTGTGCTCCTGTAACAATTGTTCATTCTCGATTCGATTCTTTCCGACGTTCGTATGTGTCGCGAGATACAATTCTCCAGTTTCTTGGATCCATTCGAGAGCCTGTTTCGCGCTGCGCTCGAACAATACGTATTGATGGCATTGGTCTAGCCGCTTTTTCCGCTGCGTCCAATATTCCAGTACTTTGTTTTCCTTGCTAAGTAATTCTTCCAGAATTCCTAATAACAGTTAACAAGTAGATTCGAGTCAATAGAAAACAATGTAACGCAACGTATATCAAGGATACGTGTCGGTTAGACACACAACACCTACCCTTCACCTTATTCTCCGAGCCTGCACTGTTCGTTTGGTAACTGTAGAACTGTAAGCTACGGTTTGTATACTTGAGGAACGTCTCGGCCGTACGTCTTACCAAAGTACACGCTTTCAAAAATGCTTCTTTCTGTTCTTGATGCTTACCGACGAGAGTAGGCACTTGGGCCGACTTCTCGCCGGCAGCGCACCAATCTTCGTCTCTCTTATATTCGCGTTCGAGACTATCGAGGACCGAGCGAACTTGTTCCGCAGTCTTATAAAAATTAATGCTCGCCGTTACCAATTTGTGTCTCTCTTCGGCACAGGTTACCAGTTGTTGCCATCTTTTGGTTACGTCTTCCGCTACTTCTCGTATACTCTTTGGATCGTAATGATTCGCACTGATCAAAGTATCGGCCCGATGCTTGACCTGTAGCCACGAAAGGGAAAACGTTCGAAAACGCTCGAAAATATTCGAAAACAAATTTTTTAAATAATTCAACTCACCTGAACGGCAGACGTGTGTGTCTTCTCAATGGCGACTTGAAACTGCTCGTGCTCCAATCGCAATTGTTCGGCATCCTGCAAATTCTCGGGTACTCTTAGCGAAGCCAACAACATTGCTTCCCCGTTTCTTATCCAAGTGGCTACGTGGGCAGCATCCGTCTGCAGTTGCACCAACTGAGAGGCTTGTTCAAGACGTACTCGTCGAATTTCTGCAAGATCCTCCGCGTCCATCTCTCGTTCGTTGAGAAATTCCAAGAGTACTTGAACTCGTGCAGAAGCGGTATGCTGACCATCTGCCATTATGCAAACGCCTGCTTGTTCCAAGACCTGTGCGGAGGAAATTAAGGATATTTCGTTGGTCCATTGGAAATTGCATCGTGACTTGTACTCTGGCCATCTTCCTTACCTGGCCTAGTTCCTGGCCTTGTTGTAGCACCTGAAATGCGGTATTCTGCATATGAGCGACCCCATCGTTATGGGCACGCAACAACTGTTCGGGAGAACCCTCTCGTGGAGGGCCCTGCAGCTCTTGAGCCCACATTTCTAACTGGCCACTCGCCTCTAGCGCGTCCCGTTCGAAAACACGCAAACGTAAGCAAAGCTCCAATCTGAGCTTCCTGGTGGCCCAGAGCTCCTCGAGCTCTTGCCGCAAACCTGCCAATCTATCGAGAGCCGCTTCCACTGCTGAGATCTAAATGGCAAAAAAAATAAAGAAAGAACACTCAGAATGCATAAAATGCTCCGAATAGCATTCCACAAAACTGAGAGAATGCCTTACATACCGAGCCAGTTGTGTCAGGAGCGTCGGACGAGTCACGAAGCTCCCGCAGTAAAGCCTCACCCTGTACAATGGTCGAAGCACAAGCTTCGAGACAAGATGCCCGATGTTGAGCACACTGTTCCAAAAGCCGCTCTGCTGTTTCAAGGTTTTCCGCAACCTCGTCTTGTTGCAATTCTTGCCGCAACTCGTCTACCCAACCGCTCAGCTGAAAAGACCAAAACACCATCGCGATTACGCACATAGATCTCGACTCTTGACACTTAATTCAAAACTGAAATGACGCAATAGCTCACTGCGAAAACTCACTTCTTTCTCGTGAGTGTAAAAGACTACCGCCAAATCTAGCCTCCGTCGACGCTGTTCGACTCTAGCAGCAAAACTACTAACGTGAGCCTCTAATTCTTGGGCCACAGCATAAATCTCGTCAGGCGCACACTCTCCAGTGTGAGCTAATTCCTGGGCGGCGGTGAGTAATTTGCTCGCGTTTGTATAAGTGTTCTGTAAGGACGAAATGAAAATTTTAACGTTTTCTATCTTTCTTACGCTTCTTCTGGCGATTACACACTCGAACGTTCACCGTCAAGCTCATAGAGATTACCTGTGCCACATTCTCAAAATGTTCATGACTCTTTTGATACACTCGTGCCTTCTGAAGATTGCGTCCTACACCGGTGTTTTTTCGGATGAAAACTTCTCCGTGATTCGTCAGCCAATCGAGCACTTGCTTTACATCTTCTTGGAACAACCTGACCGGGAAATAGATAAACGGACGAACGTTAGACGGAGAACGAAAACTTGTCCAGGGGTTTAAATTCACTTGCTCACTCATTGAAAATAAAGATATCTTCTCAGTACGTACCTTAAGGCTAGTCGTTGATGAAGCTTCACTTTACGAGCGTGCCATCGAGCTTCAAGAGCTCTGTGATGCCCCAAGATTTGATGTATCACAGCCAACACGTGAGATGCACCCTCACTGTAATCTGCGGCGGGATTTCCACTCATTCCACCGTGACCGTCCATACCATGACCATCTTGACTCTGTCGAACGATCGAAAAATCTTTAGTTGACGACGCAACATTGACAAGTACAATTCTACGATCAAACTTGTACGAGACACTGAAACTACGGGACTATAAGACTACGAAACCATAGGAAGACTAAGATATTGTGAATTGCAATCACTATGGATGGATTAATTATTTACGTGCGAAGGGAGCAATCGGGGAGCAAGGCTATCGGAGCAAGGAATTACGTAGCACCAAGCCAGTAACTTTAAGTAGGTACATGCTTTATCTTCGAGACTTGAGGATTCGAATTTGTCGACGAGTATATTTTGATAATGCGAATCAAGTATGCGTGCATGCATATCGAACACACGTACATGTTTTCTCACGATATGGTCTATCCCCTGCGGTTGATTACAGACTTGCACCAGGTGATCCAGTTGGTAAAGAAGCTTCTTACTGGTACTATGCACCTAAACAGCGACAAACAACCCAAGACCGTTAATTATAGGACCCAGCTGTCAGTGCATAGAGAATCGTTTATACTCGATCGTGATTTTTAAAACGGTGCAAGAAGATCCGCCGTACGCCGATCGCTGATAGGATCGCTTCCACGGAAAGTCTGCTAATCGCGCGCGCGGTACCGCCGAAAATTGATTATTTGATTAATGTGTGAAAAGAGAATCGTGACCTGCCTGGACAAGCACTTGTGCACATCCAGAATGGGAAGAGAAATATACAGAAATAAAAGAAACAACAGAAATAATAGAGACAGCTACCGTTAATCCTTTTTTATCTAATTGTGAAGCACCTAAGGGCACCAAGCTGACGTCGTCTTCGACTACGGGAGATGAAAGAGAGGTGAAAGAGATTCATACATAGCCGGTGCGAATGGTATCCGAGTTCAAAACCTGGGACGAAGTTGAACTGTGACAAACTTGCAGCATTGAACCCAAACCAGTCAAGAGTTCCTGATACGCGTCGTAAACCTGCCAAACGCAGACTTTTCATTATCGCGTTCAAATTATAAACGCTGACACGATGACACGATGAAACGATGATACGATGATACGATACAGGACAGACGGCACACGGCAAACGGCAAAGGACAATAGTTTTCACAATATTTTCCGTCGGACAAGCTTAGCTTTTGCTTTCCCTTTGCTTTCCGAATTAACGCCGTTGGGAGTTTCATCGGCGAAAGAGCAGCAGTAATGTGGGCCGAAGAAGAAATACCATTCAACTAACAGAATAAGACGATTTACCTCTGTATAGGCTTGACACATCGCTTCGTAGAGAGTCTGATGTTGACGTATGTGGGACTCGAGTATCGGAATTTCATTGGGTATGCTGCCAGAATCGCAAGCCTGGCTCCAACCCGCTACACTGTCGACATACTGTTCAGCTTTGTGGTGAAAAACAACGCTCAAACTCAAGACTGCAGTACGCTCATCGAGACCTGCCGCAAACTCCTTCCATGCTCGATCCAGCCGACCAGCTACAGCCCTGACGTGACCGGCTGCGTAATGTTGACTCTCGAGCAGACGGCTAGCCATTGTTAGAATTTTGTTTATATTTACGTAAACATTCATCGAGCTCATAGTAAAGTGTTTGTGCTCCTCCTGTAAATTCTTCGCGAGCTGATACGATCTTCCAATCTCGACATAGTTGGCTAGAAATCCTTCCCTGTTATGACATATCCAATCAAACATTTTTTCACAATCCTGTTCGAACAATCTCATTTGAAAGCACTGATCCAGCTTAATCTTCTTTATGTGCCACAATTGCAGAAGGTGTTGCTGCGCGCCGTGTACCGAATCCAGGTGCTGAATGACCAATCCTGCGAGTGCTTTCCCATCTGGATCGGAGCAGACTGCCCCTCCAGTGCCACCACTATTGCTACCGCTACCAGTACCGCTACTACTGCCGCAACCGCTGCCGCCACCCAAGGTCATGCCACCCTCGTTTCCCATACTTGCACTTTCCCCAACCATACCACTTGTACCACTACCGACTGTACAACCTTCATTCACCCCACAGCTCCCACTGGCAGCGTTGCTCATAACACCTGGAGAAAGAGCAAAGATGATTTACTGCCCGTGATTTCATTTATCAACGATTGATCCGTACAAAAATAAATGGAAGAATGGAAATACTACTGACTGTTTTCGAATCGCTGAAGTAATCGCTGGCCAACCACTTCGATTTCTTCCACCGGTACTTTCATGATTTTCTTTTTCATTTCGTTATGTAAATCAATCCCGTGTTTTGCCCCAGACACATCGTCGGCGAAATCATTCCGGCTAAGATCTTCCTGCAGGTCATCCAACCTATCGAGAAGATCTGCGGCTTGCCACGTAAAATCTTCCACGGCCAGTCTTGTGTCGATCCATTGTGCATGATCATATTGCAGCGAGCCATCCAAGTCGGGGGTCAATTGAGAAGGATCGATCACCTTCGTCAATGCCTCGAGACTGATCGTATTAATCTACAACACGACAGGGAACGTAACGTAGCTGAGTGGCATTCAAGTTACTTGATACATCAGAATGCAAGTTCTAATTTTTCGAATTTTACCTCAAAATTGTACTTCTTCTGTTTTGCCAAGGACGTTCGCTGTTTTTGCCAAAAGTTTTCGGGCTTGATGATGAAAGCAACATGGATGGATCGGTGAAAATGTTCATGTAAGACCTTCGAAAAACGGTATTAAATATTCGCATGGTGTACCAATTTTCAGGGCAACTTGGAGGAAACTTATGTCAATTTTATA
This sequence comes from Trypoxylon attenuatum, assembly GCA_963989405.1. NCBI lineage: Eukaryota > Metazoa > Arthropoda > Insecta > Hymenoptera > Crabronidae > Trypoxylon > Trypoxylon attenuatum. The sequence continues at coordinate 7,590,486 of OZ022489.1, read as the reverse complement.
CATCTATCTCCGGTATGAGAAACATTGATTGAAAAATACATTGTGAATTACTCTGCAAACCTTCAAAATTGGTTTCACCGAATCCCATGTTGCACCACGCATATCCACGATCACGGTAAATCGCAGCCCTCTAACTTCATCGCTTGGAATGGCCAAAAGATATTGGAGCAAACGACGATAATCTTCTGGCTTAGCTCGTTCCCGTCTCGGTGTGGTAGGAAAAACAAGAACCGGTCCGCCTCTGCGGTCCCGTCCCCCAGGCAATATGGCGAGACGTTCCTGGAGTAAAGGCAGAACCTCGGTTGCCCTGGCACCATCCATCGCTACTGGCTGGATTCAGTAGACAACTCGTAGCCTAGGAAAATTAAGCTAAATTAGTAAAGACAAAAAAGAGAAAAACAAAAAGGAAATACAGCAATATAAAGCTAGTAGTGGATTCAGAATTTAGTTAAGCAGTTATTGAAGGAAATGAAAGAATAAAGAAAGGAAGGAAAGAAGAAAATTAGGAAGCACTATTCTCTGTTGGGATCAGAGTAACTTGAACCTGCGGAAAATTTTGCATAGCGCGTCCGTTAATAGCAATGCGTTATGGTGTCAATCTAAACGCACAACAAAGACAGGGAGGACTGAAGAAAGAGACAACAACCGAGACTGTCAAAAAGATCGAACATGGTATCCGCGGGTTACGAACGTATAAAATTTATTGTTGATCCATTAAAACCTAGACCAAGTAGGAAAACCAAGGAATTAAAACGTGACGCGTAGAATGCAGGAAATCGGTAACGAATGACGAAGAAATGGATCTGTAACGAGATTAGGTATTGGGGATTACAGATTAGGGAGGGATTGGGTCGAGCGACATACATCAGAGGGAAATGTATTGCAAGCAAAAAATCAGATTTAAAAAATAATACGCAAATAGGAAATTCGTGCCCGCGTTCCGACGGTTGCACAAGTTACCAATATACCGCCATAGATGACATAGCAAGAGGAATTGTTAGCATTTGTGAAAGCGACAATTTATCGAGAAACTGTCAAAGTAGCGAAAGTAAAAACGCTGGCATTGGAAGAACGAAAGCCGCCGGAAAAGGCAACCCTTAGGTCCACCCTTACCTCTGGCAGATAATTTGAACGAGCTGTCGATCGCGTAACGTCGTCTCCGTCGTTTCTTCCTCCATGCGCATCGCAACTACGAGCTTCCAGCCAGTGATGTTATTGCGCATATTGCTCAGTCCCTCGCATTGGAACGTTTACAGTAGTCAAAACAGATGGAAACTGGCTGCGAAAGTGCAAAACTGCAAAGCTGCGAGAGCACTACCTGCCATATTTCACTTTCGGTGATCTCATCGCGAAAGCGTCGCTGGTCGCTGTCGCCTGCTGCTGCTTGTGCTGCTGCCTGGCCTGCTGCTTGCTGCTGCCACCGATCGCAGTGGGTCGCCGTGGTCGTCGTTGTGTTCCGCGTACCCCGAACGATCAGTTCGTAGGGAGTGGGTTGGTGTCCGTGGAACGCTAAGCGTACTGTTCGCGACGCGGGTGTATTTAAAATGAAGATAAAGTTCAGTGAGAAATTTTAGAGTACAAAAGTTTTACTTTGAACAGTCAAGATTCAAGATTCTTTCATTGGGAGTCCTTCGTGATCCTGCGAGGTAAGATTCTAGCCAATCCCACGTTGAGATTGGCATTCAACCAAATAAAATTCGAGGACTTGCAAGCGCCTCGATACTTTGAAGTTCACAATGATTTTTCGCGGATAGTCTTTATAAAAGTGGGATTATAGTTAGTGAGTCTAATTGTTTCATAAAGGGTTATGTGACACAGTGTTTGCGAGTAGTGCTTCGCCGTAAATAATATTGACAGCACTCCCGACTTTCGCAATAATAAATAACGACTATCCAAAACGCAAAAGTCACGTGACTAGCTTTCCCCCTGTTTCAATTGATTCTCGCATCAGTAAGCACTGGTCAGCACATTGGCGGGAAAGAAGAAGTGGGTGCAAACACGCAGTGTGTGTCAAGTGTTACTTTTTGTTTCATTTTAGTTTGAATCGGGATCTAAAGGATTCTCGATTAAGCGTGCTGCTTAATTCGAAAACTATCATTACTTTCAAAAAAGGTAAGAATTCAACATTGGTTTCAAAAAAAGAGTTTGCGTCTGTTGTAACCTTGAATTTTAACCTTCAATTTGGATCGCGCAATTCGTAATTTCGTATTGGTAGACGCAATGTTCACGTTTTGCCGGACAGCGTAACAATGAGTTTCTTGAGATATTCTTATCGCTGAAATCTTACGAGATGTTATAATTACTATTTCTGTGACTTAGGATACCGTATTTATATAGAACTAAAATTTGAAAGAATCAGATGGCAGAGCGACTAGAGGATCTTAATTTGCCGAATGCGGTTGTGACGAGAATCATTAAGGAAGCATTGCCAGAAGGAGTGACGGTTGGAAAAGATGCTAGAATTGCAGTGGCTAAAGCTTCGTCGATCTTTATCTTGTATTTGACATCCTCCGCGAATATAATTGCTAAGAAAGGAAACCGTAAAATAATCAGTGGCCCTGATGTAATTCAGGCAATGACCGACATAGAATTGGATCAATTTATTGAGCCGCTGCAAGAGTCTTTAGAAAACTTTAGAAAAGTACAGAAAGAGAAAAAAGATGCAACTTCGAAGAAAAAACAGCAGAAGAAAGACGAAGAGGATGGCGTAGAAGAAGAAGACACTGGACGGGATGTTGTCGTTTTCTGATGAATTATCGGAAGGCAAGAATCGTACCGTTATCAGACTTTTGACTGCGTCGTCCAATAGCATTCCTTAAAGTTGGGCTGTTACGAACTATTTATTGTTAGACTTAAGAAATAAACAGTCTCGGAGAACAAGGGTACGTTTTATACCTTGTACAGTTCTATTTTTCGAAGAAGATTGTATTGTAGCTCTTTATTTAAAATTTGTGCAGAATCAAACGTATGTACAAACAAGAACGTTGTAAAGATACAGTTTTTGTTTCGACAAATTCTGTATTCGTATATCTATCGGTTATTAACAACTCATGCACGGGCATTATATATATATATATATATATATATAAATCAGCAAAATAGTAATACTATATCAACGAATAGTCTCAAAGTACTGCATTTAAGAGCTAACTTTGTATAAAAAATTTCTTGTATAAACTAGTATTTATAAAAGCTTGGAGAATAATTTTGATTTACTCTATCAACCCCTAAATACTGCAGTGTCGTAATATTCATTCCAGCATGTATAACGGACTGTAATATGAAGATATGTTCGGGCATTTCTTACACGAATATTTGTCTGGTGTTTGTAATTACATGTCGAAAAGCACTCTTCACTACCAATGACTTTAATCTAGTACGTAATATCGTATTGTTACCTTTAGTTAATCCGGAAAAAAACCACATTCGTTAACAAACCGATCATTTAAACACACGAGGAATAAATCCGTCGTTAAGATTTTCAAAATAAAAATACAGAGACTTTCTGTATTAAATTTCAATATTAAATCAAATTTTTCCATTAATTTTAGCCAAGTAATTCTAAATAAAATTCACAAAAAGTGTATAAAGCAGCGTGTAAGTCAGCAATAGTGACCATAATAAACAGCCTTAATTTAATGGATATTGCACCGTTGCAAATAATATAACGCAGCGAATTCTAAGCAGCAGATAAAAACTTATTGTCAAAAAAAACTAAGCGTGACAGAGAAGAGAGGTAGAATAAGATGAAATGAAAACAGTAGTTCTCTCAGTAACAATGGTACAACTTATTGGTGTATACATTATGTATGCGTAAACTCTTTGTAAAATGACAACGTTCGAAACTACCTTGATTCGCTCAAGGCGTCACAACGTGAACTTTGCGTTCTATTGTACTTCTACACATCGGACAACCCGACGAAACCATATTAGCACAATTTGAGCAGCAGCAAAGATGTCCACAGGGGAGAAAAATGATTTCGCACTGCGAAATAGAATTTTTAATTAAGATATTTGAATTCTTCGATATTTATTTATCACTCTTGTTATAGTTATACGTACTTGTAAATCAAGGCAAACCACGCATTCCGCAGTATTGATAGCTTGAGTTGGTGGACTATATTCATTGGAGCTAGCACTCGTGCACGCTTCTTCCGGCGGTGCAGATGGAATCACAGACGATCTCGAATCACTCAATTTCGCTTCAGATAAATAATTCTCCACGGCCAATCTTATGGCGGCACGATCACTCTCAGAATTGATTCCGATCTACGGTAGTAGAAAATAAAATTAAGGAATAGTGTTGTTGATAATTTAAAATGACTGTATTAATATTCTAACGTACTGTGATCAATTGTTCGTCGCTCAAATCGTGTAACAATGATGGGAGAGATGCGAGAAACGGGAGACAGTGAAGTGCTCCAGCTATTGCAACATGCCGCACTAATGTCGGCTCTAACATTTCTAGCAGCCCTTGTGGTCTAGCTTCCATCAACGATTGATATTGCATCAACCAAAATTGGCTTCCTCTTCGAATATTCTATAATAAGAATTATCCTTATGTAAAACGATTCTTGAGTGCAAATTATTAGTGGATAACGATAATCAACTGGTAACTTACAGCAATATCACGTTGTTGTTCTATATTATTAATAGTCTCCAGAAGCTGATTTCTTCTATCGTTTTGCTGTTCCAATAGGCTCATTAGTATTGAACTTAGAACTACCCTCTTCTCAGCTATTTCATTCTATAAAATTTTTCTTGATTATTGTAAACAGTACTTTTTTCAACGTACGTAACAGTTAACTCGAACTTACGAGTTGTTGATGCATTTCCAATTTCCTTTTTTCTAATTCAATATTCGTTAAAGCAGCTAATTGTTGTTGCACCAGATTCACTTGTTGCACAATGCTCCAGCAGCGTGCATCGCTGCGTTCCAGTAGCGTTGCCACCGCAGCTTTCTGCAAAACTTCATCTTGACGCAACTGATCAACGAGATCCTGTCTGTTTCGTTTTTGATTTTGTACTATTTGTGCCAAATGATCGTTGGTTCTTACTTCCCTAAAATAGATGGAATAGCAGTTTTATACAATAGTGGTGTATTGATTATTAAAAACAATTAGAATTAAATATACCGACAATGTAAGCAAAGATTGCGCAGCGTAATCTCTGTTCTTTGTCTGTTCCTCCAACTTTCTCGTTTTGCATAGTTCCTCGTCCAGCAGCTCTTGCATAGCAACTTGATAGATTTATAGAAGTTAATTAGATTTATAAAGTATCTTTTTGTAAGATGCTGATATATATAGTATGTTTGAGTAGTTGCTTACGAAGAGTGTCTTTTGTGCGAAATAGAAACTGTTCCGAGTGACAGGAAGATAATAATCGCATTTCTTCCTGTTTTTCACGCTCAAGTAATTCTGCTTGAGTTTGTCTTTCCTCTTCGCTATTTCTCAAGAATTCCTTAATTACATTGTCTGCTTCTTTCTCGGCTACATTCAAAAATAAATCACTATTTACAATTGTTTTCTATTAATTCGGTAATATAGAGAAATGCGTGAATTGCAGCATATATATCGTACCATTATAAATATAAGAGAGCAGACGCGCTCTGTTCGATTCCCTTTCTTGTTGAATTTTCTCTAACTCATGATCTAACTGTGTCTGCTGCAAAACGAGGTCTTCCAGCAGCTGGAAAATATTGTAAATCGTTTAATATATCATTGTTGTCGATATTGTACTTGTATTACCTTCTTCTTATTCTCTTTCAACATAGAATGGATTTCGATTTCGTACGCCTGCTGCTCCTTTATATTTTTTTCCACTTCCAACAACGCGTTTTGCCGAAATTCCTGCTAAGTAAATGTAATTGTTATTTATGACATTGTCCTTGAACAGCATCTAGTGCAAATTAGAACGCACAGTAATGCAATATTCGCTAGTACGTCTTAACCGAATTAACAATTTAACTAAAACCAGCGGAACAGAAAAATGATATGAACAATGTATAATTTGAAAAAAGAAGAATGACACCAGGCGAACGTAATAATTTCGAGCATAATACAAAGCTTGCAATAAAAAGATAATGTAATTAAAGAAAAAAAAAAAGAAACATGAACATGCCTTGATTTTGTCTAACTTCTGTAATGCTGCCTAGAAAGAAAAATGAAAATTATTAGATATAATGGAGCAATTGCAACATCGAACTTGCCGTGCAGTCGTCGTGCAGTACCTGTACATCATTGTTTTTGTTGTGGTATACCGCTTGTAAGTCATCGAAACTCGTATGTTTTGATAAATTGTTTTTTGAAAGCGAATCTTCTGGCGAATAATCTATGCCACATTCGTTAGCTAAAAATGCTATAATAACAATGGGCCCTTCTTGTAAAATATCCTTGGGCGGATACGATAGGTTCAACCCATCGACGTTCAACATAACTAACTGTTGGGCATAGCCCAATGACTTGGGCAGTTTCTCGAGTGGTCTATTGTGACTGACGTCTAACGTAGTCAAGTGTTGCAATTTACCCAAGGCTTCCGGTAACTGTTTTAAACTATTCCTCGAAATATTCAAAATGGTTAATTTGCTTAAATGTACAATTTCGTTTGGCAGTTTTCGTATATTGTTGTCTTGCAGGTAAAGTTCCTGAAAATACAGCGCTAATCGTTAGGAAAATATCGATAATTATTCTTTTGGTGCAACACAACTGATAATAATCGATTGTCATACCTTAAGGGAAACAAGACACATTATGTCTGACGGTAGACTAACAAATTCATTACCGTGTAGATCTAATATAACGAGTAATGACAAATCGCTTAAGGCACCTCCACTCGACAATGAAGACAATTTGTTAGAATGCATCCATAAAGCTCGCTTCCTGAATACTTTGCATAAAGAATATATCCCCGAAGGGACATGCTTCAGAGCGCATTCAGAGATATCGAACACCGGTTCTGGGTTCTCACGTGCCTGAAATGCATAACAATTACTTCTTTGCCATAAAGTGATGCAATCTTGTAGGGAGATAAGCTATTGTGATTATCGTTCCAGAAATCAGATATAGTTGACAAATCGAACCGATCAATGATCAATGACTAAGTATTTATTAGTAGAGATAAATGAGTTAAAGAGTTTGCATACTCTATTAAACCATGTCATTGGCAAATTATACCTCGAATATTAGTTTTATGCAAGTGCCAACTAACCTGCCTTTATTGACAAGAACATACCAGATATAACTTGTGCTCCAACCGTGCTTTGTAATCCACATTAACCTTGTTCCCATACTTTCGTGACAGAGACATCATTAACCGCGTCTGTCATGACAATAAGAAAGTGCAACCAGCGTAGGTCATGCTGTTGCCAGTTTATCTTCACCGCCAAACACGTGATATTGGCTTGCTGCAGCTTGCTGCAGCTTGCTCCTTTCCACTGATAATGAGAAATGTCCCCTGACACCGTTCCCCTCAAGTTGACATTTAGTAGTTTGGAAAAGTGACGCGCCAATAGTAATGTATCGCGATTCACCGATGTTCGGTGATCTTCCTTCCGACACTGTTCTTCGTTCTTTGGGCGACTTGACGTCTGCATGTAACGTTGCCGCGTTATTTCCATTTGATTAGAATCTTTAACGTCATTTTACGTCGATATATAATTCTCTCCTTTCGCAAGAATACGTAGGAAATAGATTGCAATCATCACTTGTCCTTGCGCATGCACCATACGACAAATTAAACGTCTAAATATTTTATTAGAACCTATCAACTGGATCTAACTGGTCAATATTGAGAAACATTTTTCATTTTAATGAAAGGAAAACTTGTATTCTATCTTAATGGATTCTATGGAAAATTGTAAATTGATCGGTTCGAACTATAAGTGGAGGAATTTCTCGGTTTCAGCTTTCGAAATTTCGCATCGTGTGCAAAAAGAAATCTTGTCTCTATGCTATTAATTTGATAGTTTGTGAACGGTCAACATTAAAAATTAGTAACAATAACTTAAGCGTTTTATTCTGCTGCAGAATGACGTACAAAAAGAATTAATAACAAATGTGATAAAATACGATGTACATATAGTAGCAATTTTAATTTCTTCTGGATTGTTTTCGTGATGATTCTACAGATCCTGTAGAAGCTCCTTTTGTCGTAGCCGATACTCAGTTGGGGTGAGCATACCCCTGGAAATAAGCGATGGAATTAGATTGATAATTAGTAAAATATAGAATTCTGCGTTAAAAAAGTGTTTTTCGTTTGATTGCAAACCTTAAAACTGTGTCGAAGGATACATAAACACCTTTATCGCACATTTTTCTATAAAGATGCCAGCATTCTTTTTCTTTAGTAGTTTGAAAATGCGGCTCAAGCGGAACTACGCGCGCTTCCTGCTCGGTTCCTTTCGCTTCTGCTGCAGGTTTTTGGTCGTCCTAAAGAAATGAAAATTAGTGTACAACTGTGAAAGAAATAAAATTAGCCAATCGAATTAAATTTTCATCGATAAATCATACTTTTGACGATGAATTTTCAACTGTGCTCCTAATCTGATACAGAGGCACATCTTCGCGAAGATTCGAGGGACTCGATTCTTGTTTCACTTCCATCGACGTACCTTGTCTCTCCAGGGTTCTTCAAATGAACAAGACATGTATATATCACGAAACGTATAATTTCTCTTTCATTTTGCAAAATGTTTTAATTGTACTATAAACTTGATAGCAGTCCAATCGCAATAATTATTATTACGAAAGTCGTTCGAATCACTATTTCCTTCTACTATTTAATGAATCATGCATAATGAAGATGCTACGATTAATAGAATTAAGACCAGCAGAAGAAACTGTAGCACGCGAAATGCGAGAATAGTTCTTTGGTCAGAAATTAGAATGCAAGACCGTGTCACGCAGAAGGCTTTTAAAGTAATATCAGAAGCAAACACAGCTAGTCACGTAATATTGACACGTGAAACATTGTTGCAAATGTCTCTTATCCACTAGTTACTCAAGACCGCAGTACTTTATGGTAATAACAGTTTTCACTGCGACCACAAAATTGATATAACAATTTTCTTCTTCCATAACAAAATTATTCCACTACACCCATTTCACTTATTGTTGGGTAACTAAAATTAAATATCGACCAACCTTCAATAACATTTTGAAAAGAAAAAGTTAGTTAAAAATTAGAGAGAATTGTTGAAGAAATAATTGAATAATTTCAGTTTACACTCGATTATTATTATCGAAATAGGAATAATAGGGAAGAACTTACGGTCTCAAAGATGCACTGCGTGTCCTTAGCAATTTTCTTTTTTTGTCTCGCAATTCAGTGCCTATAGGCACTGCGAGACATCGTTTCTCGCGATCTGTGAGTGGAGCCTCGAGAAGGGTTTCTTCGGAGTCGTGCATCATTGTCAATACTGGCAGTGCCAACCCCGTTGTTTCCGTTCTCCAGGAGACCGTGTCATCGCTCGGGGGCAACCCACCTCTATTTCCGCGACAGTTAACGATCGCGGGTCGAGCTTGACTCGTCCTTTTCTCCTCCTTCACCGCTGTCTCTTGCTCCCTCGTCGCATCCTCCTCAAACGAATCCCTCTGAAACGAAACTGCCACACGATACCGATAACAATATTGAAAATAAATCGAAAATCAATTATTTAAGTCAACTAAAAAAACTGCTTTTCTCACACTCAAACACTTTTTCTGCAAGTTGAGATATTTGACCTTGGACTAAAAAAAAGTAGACTGATGTTGATTTTAAGGGTAAAGCGACGTGACCTTAATTCAAAGAAATTGACCGATTGCATTTTTATGATTGATCAGGCTATCGAATCAGGCCACGCTCGAACTTTCATGATCACTGTATATGTACATGTGCAACCGAGCAACCCAATTTACTATCCTGTGCCTAATCCGGCAATCACAACACCGGGGCATTTACCTAAAACTAGGCCATTTGCTGTATAGTACAGTATAGTTGAGAGGGCTTCGCCAAGGCAAATAACTTCGTAAATCTCTTTCTTCAAAGAACATCTCGTTACTGCGAAGCATGCGAAAGCAATAGATCAGCCCGTTAATTCTGACATTGCATGTGAAACGTATTAGCGAATCTTATCGAAGTCCAATACGCCAAATTTTTTCTTTATTTCTACCAAAAAAGGGGAAACATGTAAAAATATCGTATTTGATTTTTACATAGATTTTTTTACTTCAAAATTTCCTAACTGTTTTGAGTTTGAAGTGAGTGCTACGGTAGGCTAGAGTTAGTATTGCAAATTGACAGGGCTTTAATCGTGTCACGAGGCGACCCCGCGATAGAGCAATCAGGTAATTATTGTGAGTTGACTGCACGTCGGATCTCAATAGGATATAACGTTTCAGGGTCGCTCTGTGAATGTATCGCAGCGAGAAAGAAGTTTGGTCGATTTCACCAATTCGATCATTATTTTCTCTTGACGAGCACCGGGTCGCTGCACGATCAAACTTCCGTTTAATAGCTGGAAGTATCGCACGGTAGTGGGAAAGTTTCGCGAAACCACTAGAGAAACGTTTAAGACAGTGTTCGTAACTCTATCTCGAATCAATGAAACGAATGACTCAAACTGAAATATTGAAAATGAGGGATTATTTTTTGTTGTAGAATTATAAGCAATACTAAAGGATTAGGCGTATAATTGGAAATGCGATAGTAATAAGTGTAATGACGTTACAAGGGACTAGGTGGAACTTGTCACGCGTAAGTCACCGTTAACCAGTCACCCTCGTTATAATCAACGCGCTAATCGCTGGTGAAGGCCAATTCTACCACAGAACGGAAGTCTGGAATTCTGGAATTTCGCAATTATTCTGAATATGCGACGCTCGCGTGTCTCTTGTGCCTTTCAATTAAACTGTTTAAAGTGTTATTTCTCATCTGTTCCCGCAAACATTAAAATCAAACGCTACTAATTCTAAGATATTAACACTAGAGCAATTAAAATGATGAATTAGAATAATTATTAACTTGACATTTTTTAAATATATCTTATCAATTGTCTAACTTTTCAAAGTTCAATTATTTTTACACTTGGGAGAAATATAAATGCAAAGATAAGAAATATTGGATATAGAAGTCTTGTACCTGATTTTACTGGTTTCCGAATAGCATTGGATGCAGCGTTTATCGACGTTTTGATAATAGGCATCGTAGGTAATTTGCTACGTAATTCGTTGATGAGCTTGTCCTCACTTGGTGAATTTTCCGCCTCGCTATCACTATCCGCCGAACTGACAAGCGACACCATCGTCACGACATCGATCGTTTTAGGATCGATTCCATTCTTCGCACGGGTACCTGATCGATTTCGGGATTTCGCATCCTCATCGTTCTTACACGAACTACTGGAAAGGCGTCTCTTGGTACTTTTCGAACGCTTTTTTAACGGAGCCGAGCGTGCCGGGCGATTGGATAGTATCTGCGGAAAGCTTTACTTCGTCTCTTACATATTGTAGTACATACTACTTAAATACTACCATTCTACTACAATATACTCAATGCAAACTTTTGCTTCCTGATTCTTGATCTACTCGATGAAAGATTAGTTACCTTTGATGATAATGACGAATCATTTTTCTCAACTTGAACATCCACTTGATCGATTTCCGCCTGGCATTCAACATTTCCTGCAGGAATTTTTTCGGTAAATACTGCAGCATTAGGAGTGTCGATCACGATGTTAACGTGCAGACGATTGTTAGTTGCAACGCTTCCCGAAGACCGCAATGGTGGTGCCGAACTTGTTCTTCTAGATTTTAGATCGAACTTTTCAATTTCCTGGGTCTTCTTCGAATTGGTATTACGACCGAAAGCATGCCACTTCAATTCCGAAGTGCATCTGGTGACCATTATTTTATCATATTGATAATTGTCTTTAGTATCTGATTCGTAACGAGACTTCTCTACTTTAGTGTCAAATTGCACTTTCGCCAATAGATTCTTGTTTTTGCTTTCATTATTTTTATTTTCAGAATTCGAAGCCGGAAGGATAGTTCTCTCAGGAAGACACGAGAAATTTGCAACTTTTTGCAGAAATTTCTTCTGTACCGTTAATTTTGCATCCGTAGAATTTTTTACTCCAGTTATCATTCCTGTTCCAATGGGAGTTGATTTTTCTTGTGAATCCTGTAAATTTGATTTTTCTACGGCAGTAGTGCACTCGGTTTGCCAAGTTTTCTTTAACAAATTTGTTTTATCGTTCGATGAATCATTCGTATTCTCCAAGATGATTCTTAACGAAGACTTAACTGTTCCTGGCGTTTTGTCATCGAGCATTGTTTGCTGCGATAGAGTTTTGTCATTCGTAAAACCATTATCTCTGTCCAGACATTTTACGGGCCCTAAGAAAGCGCGATTAGTCCCGCTGCGAAAACTAGCTCGCTTTTGACTAGCAGTCATAACTTGGTTCATCGACGATTTTGTCGATAAATTATCCTCGATTATCCCCGAATTTACTGCAACCTGCAAAAAAAAATGAAGTAGACCGGAAATCAATAACAAAAATCCTCCTAATAAATTATTCAAAGTTTTTTTCTTTTACATAGATCTCTTACCTTATCGTTGCCTTTTTCTTCAAAAGCCTCAACAAAGTTCTCCATTTCATTATTACTGTTCTGATGAACATCGATAACTTTTACCGCATTCAAAAAATTCCGCTCAGGATCGTCACCAAATTTTTCCCGCCCTTTTCTCAATGTCACCTTCAACGTTTTTTTCGAGCTGTTTTTTAAGTTGACGCTTCCGGAAGGATTTTCTTCGCACGAAACTGTTGGATGGTCTCCTGGGACTTCCGGAATGGTCGATTCCGGAACGTGTTTCTTGGAACGCGGCGTAGAGGGCCCAGTTGGAGTAGCGCAGCTGGACAAAGCAGAATCGCATCTTTCCTCGAGGGTAGCGCGCGCCAGAACAATGTCAATGTTCGTTTTATTTTCTTGACGATGTTTCCAAGCGAGACGCAATCGCTCGGCGAGTTCTTGTCTCGAGTATAGGATCGAAGCTTTCTCGCTGCCACTAAACGATCCTCTAAACGATCTACCAGTTGCTGGTCTCGATTTTCCTAAGATTTGACGCGCCACTACTTCCACTTGATCCATCTGCTTTTCGTCTTTCCGACCTTTCTCTCCCCACGCGACTCGCACCTAATTTACGATAAAAGACGCGGAATACATTCGATGCTTTTAAATCAAATTTATACAGTATATACAAAGTATTTTTAATATAAATCTTTTTATCTATGGAATAATCTTCCTCGATATTGATCTATTAATCTTTATATATTGCTATCTTTAAATTTAGGTCTTGATCAATTTCTTTATCTTACAATCTTTTGTACGATTTATCACAATAGTGATTTTTTACTGTAAAAAATGGAAATCTAATAACCCGTTACGAACCTTAGGTTTGTCACCAAGGGTTTTAGTACCAATGGCAATTTTGCCTTTTGCAACAGAGTTGGAATAACCTTGGAAAGCTTTCTCATCCTCCGCCGATCTTTGTCGTCGAATTTTTTGGCGCCGCGGTCCAGGCTGCTGGAGAGATAGTTGCCGAATGGGTCCGGCCGATCTCCGAGGGCCTGACATTCCGATAAGAATGACACACACTCGCAGGAACTACATTCTCTTTTCAATACTCAATTTTCGCCTAGACTCTCCTAAAGCTCCAAATCCTACGGAGAATAATTATTGACAAGCGGTGAATGGAAACGCAGCATTAAACTCTCCGAGTTCCGAACTCTGATAGCGACTAACAAGGGGCTTCGTATTTAACTGCGCGAAGAGCTTTAATTCTTTCGGAGAGAAAACGAAAAAAGGAAGGAAAGATAGAGAGAAAAGAAACAGAGAAAAAAGAAGAAATAAAAAAAGGGGTAAACACGGAAGAAGTTTACAAGGAGGGGCTGTACTTACTCGACATCATTCGGATTATCGGGGAAGGCACTTAAATGGAAGAGGAGCACGAGGTTTAAGGGCGCATCGTGGCAGCGGCGCGAGTGAACGCCGACTGACGGCTCAACTTTTCATCCATTACCCTCTGCCACGATCGTTCACCAGTTTCACCACCGCCGGCGTAGTTTCGCCGATTCCCAAGGACCTTCTCAGTCGGGCCAGTCGGGGGTAGTCCTTACTGAATCATCGCTGCCAGTCACCCGACACGCCGTTACTACCGGAAGGGTGGTTGAACGCGCTGTTCTCTTTCCCAGAACACATGCGATACCGTCTTCCTTGGAACACTCCTGGAATTATTCTCCTCTTACGCATTAATTTTTCAAAATTTCCCACTGACCGTCGACAATCTAAATTTATCATAAATTTAGAAATTAGACACTTTCCGAATCTGAATAAATTTTCTATTCAGAAAAATAACTGTAAAGATTAAAAAACTGAACTTATAGTATAGTAAAAAATTAGACAATGTTTCTAATCTGAATAAACGGTTGTTTTTTTTTAATGAAAGATTCTATAAAAGAGATTTAACGTGAAGTCTATGGCTCTGCGCATTATTCACGATTAAATCAGGATTCAGTATCAGAGTCGTTTAACTCGACCCAACAATCATTCCGCGTGATCATATCCGAGGGAGGCAAAGCATATTATCAGGTCGTGCCTTCGTGACTGACACCTTCGAACATCATTCTGACTGGCACATTTATCGAGCTTCGGAATAAAGTTCCGAATGCATATATGGCAATCAGTATTGTCCAGGCGAGACTGCCGGTGAAATTAATAGGCAGCCGCCAGTAGTTTCGAAGTGAAACATTAGCATGCACCGAGGTAATCGAACTTTGCGTATTGTACGAGTTGTACATATGTTCTACTCGAGTACATGTACCATCTATCCTATATCTAATCCTCTAGAACTATCTACACGTAATCTTAACATATCCAATTCCACTTTTTTTCCTTTATTATAAAAACACTCTCTTATAGCTATAAAACATATATTAGACGATAGAGAAAATTTCCGTAAAATTATTACAACGACGGTAGCACATAACTATACCGCCATTGGCGGGTCATTAATCAAAAGCACACGCAAGGTAAATGTTGAATGAAAGGGACCTGTAAGTAAGTACTTACACACACGATACGAAGGTTAACTTGAACTACAGGTGTTTTGTTTACGTTCGGCTATTGTTTACATTATTACAGATTACTTTCTAATTCATTATATTCAAAGAAAAAAAGTTGCATAAATCAGAGTGATTGCAGAACTTTGTATGTACGTATGTATGTATGTATCTTGGTAGTTGGAGATAGGATTGACGAAGAGACTAGCGAAAGGTCTATTCGGCTGCAGTAAAGACCTGTCATCATTGTTCGAAAAGCAAGCAAAGCTGGTAACAGTCACCCAGTATTATTGATCAAAAGTTTGCTTCTCATCTGACAGCTTGTTGTCCGCAGTTACCATGGCATCGGCGAACATTCGAATCCCCTTTTCTTGTTCGTTTCTATCCTACTGATCGCGTAACGTCGTAAATTTCACTGTGAAACTTTGTGACCCCGGAACTCGGCCACGTCGAATGCATGTGAATTAAGAGCCTGGCCATTAGCGCTTCGAGCCTTAATTACACCTCTTATCGGTACCTTCGACGTTACATGCTCCAATTCAGAGACGGCCAACTATCAAAGACGAACCGAATGATTAGCGATTCAGTCGAAACGGCGATCTGACGACTTCTGCTCTAAACAAACACGTTCTCTTGATTTTCTTCGTAATAGCTAACTAGTTTCCTTCCTAGAAAATGATCCTTCGAATCTCGTTACATTATTAATTTAAAAATCATTTATAAAGTAAACGACTTATTAAATGGAGTTTAAGAAGATAGTTGTAAATTTGAATAAAAGATGGCGGAATTATAGATTCTTAAATTATCATCGAATGTCTCATATAAATTCCTGAGGAATGATCGATAGATGTGTATGTATAAGAACAGGATTCGAAGAGACTAATTGCACTGAAGTAATCTCGACTGCGACCCAATGTGAAAGAGTTATTATCTATCGGACACGATTGGAATTTCGGTGTTTAAGTTTCGAGGCTGTCCAAGAAATGTTCGAGGTCCCGTTCTTCGAATTGGATATCGCATCACTGCACCTATCGGAAACCTCGAGGGCGGCCAATTGATAGATAGGCTCAGCTTGCCTCCCCCTTGAACAACGAGGTTGCATGTTATTCCTACAAACAAATCATTCAGTTTGCGCTGCATATACTATTATTCGTTTTACCAATAACAATCATATTATACAGGGTGAATCTCTCGCCATCGAAATCCTAAGAGGTGCCCTAGACTAAACGTCGCGGCGATAAGTCGTTCACCTACAGGCTCAGCCTATGTATTGGTAAAGTTTTCGGCTACCGCCCGCTGCGAGGGTTAGTCTAAAATTTTACCAATACATAGGCTGAGCCTGTAGGTGAATGATTTATCGCCGCGACGTTTAGTCTAGGGCACCTCTTAGGATTTCGATGGCGAGAGATTCACCCTGTAGTTGACTATGTTAGGACAGATGGAATTTTGATACTAGTCTATTATTCATATTCTTTACTTCAATGTTTACCATTAGCTGTTTTATCAGTATTCATATTGATTTTATCACTAATGGACATTAGTACTTTTATTTCATTTAGATTTTTAAATTTCGAATTTAATTACTAATAAAATGTACACTAATAAGTTGAGATAGTTATTGAAAAATTATTCTTAATTGATCTTTTAAAATAAATTAAACAGAGAAATTAAAGAAAATATTTAATGCTTTTTATGATATTTTTAATGGACCTTGATAATAGTGCATTTCTCAGGTGAAAGTTCTGACAACCGAATTTTCGGTTAGTTATCAGATATACATGTATATCGAGCTATTAGACTATTAGACTCGATATCAATCTAGAACTCTGGCAATGCATGCGCGAAAGCGATCGGTCGATAAACGAAGAACTTACATTAGTCAAACATTTATCATTGGGAATTACATTTCTATTATTTACTATAGAGTGGCTCTGCTTCAGTGTAAACGCTGGTTATGTCAATATACATAACGACTTCCCTTTCTGTTCGCAGACGATGACAAACGACAATTCTTTCTCGTTTTCCTTCGACGATTCTTTTCACGTGGACGATGTCGACTGTCACGTTTCCAAGTTAAAGATATCCTTTATTACACTGTTAAGAAAACAAAAGCAACAGCTTTGCTAATAAGAGAATTTTTTCAAAACAAACTATCATATAAATCAATCTTATTTCCTTAACGATATTCGCACGACTTTTTAGAAAAACTAGATCTAAATGGAGATTCCAAAGGAATCGATCACATTTTGCACGAGTGTTTTTCATCGTGCGGAGCAAAATCATTGGAAGAAAAAATCTTCCGAGAGGTACTTCCCGCGGGATATCGTTCATTGTCACAGGTAAATTCAATTCTCAGATAATATTTATTCGAAATCTATGGATTCTTTTTTTATACATTTCTGTTTAATTCGCCAATAGTTGATAAATAAAATCGAAGAGACATTGAACAGCGAGAGTGAAGAGGTTTCTTGGGAGGAGATAAAAAACTTCTTGTTAACGTGTCAAGCGTTGATCAACATTTGGGAGAAAAGTTTGGAGCACGTGATAAAAATTGGGAATATATCCTCCCCGAGTGTAACTTCGTTACTGGAGACTTCACCGCGAGTAATTAAATCGGTTTTCCAACATTGCAAGATAAGGTGAAGTAAACAGATAAATCTGACGAAAAGATGATTTTTTAAAAAATGATAATTTTTGTTAACATCCTTCTTTCTTCGCGGTAATCAATTGGTAACGATATTTGTCCTTAGTTCCGTGGTATACGGGAGTTTATTCGACGGTGCATCAAAGGAACTGACAAATCTTTTTCGCAAGGCAAACGCAATTTTAAAGCTATTCTTGGCCACTTTAGAAGGCATAATCGTCTTCGACACGGACGTGGAATCGGAAACGGAGCTCTTAGTAAACGGTGAGCAATCCTATTATATTTTAACGATTCCGTAACGCGAATGAATTTCCACTTTACGAATTTTTCATCACGACTGATCATTCAGTACTCGATTCTGTTGGTCTTATCCTCGCTATTGTCAATGGGATGGATCTCAAAACTTACGTGGAAACAACGAAAATCTTTGGTAAATTGGCGATAAAGCACCAGCTGGAAATTAAGCGTGTTTCACCGAAAATCATCATTTCGCATTTTGAACAAATGACGAAAGACGTTTGTTCGATGTTGCCAATATGCAAGGTATGACTAGTTAAAAGAAAAGAGACAAAAAAATGATCAAGAATCTATACTTATTCTATATTCTTTTACACAGTAAAAATATAAACAATAAAATATTGGATTATTATCTTTTACTATACCGTAGACAGCTAGTAGAAAAATGTCTTTCGATGCAGAGATATTGCAACTTTTTTCTCGACTTTCGATCCCATTGCAAACCTTCCAATACTTATTCCCAGTATATAAATGTATGTATTATTGATTTAACAATCATCGTTTTATTTTTTGCGACACGAAATTCAATCAGAATATGCAGAGTAATATCGATGAGCGAACAATCAAAGCTACCGGATTGTTGCTTAAGATTCTTGAAAAATTGCTGAGCTTCTATCATCCGTGTATCAGCGATGAAGCGCTGATCGCAATAATTGAACTCTTCTCACGTATGAACAGGTACAAAAAATTACGAATTTCTATCGCTGACAACGAGATACTATCGAAATATCTGGAATACAATTTTATTGAAAAATTCAGGTGTACGCCATCTTGTCTTGGTAGCGTGAAAATGAATGAAAAAGTAATTGACATGATTAATCGAAACATTTTAATGGGATTTGAACCGCTTCTTAACACAGTGTTCAAATGTGGGAATTTTAAGCAGGTTGTACAATATGTATATATCGAGCAATTTGAGAGGAAACAGAGAAACTTTAATTGACAATGAAAATATGATTGTAGGCTTACTTCGAATATCGTCAATCTCAGGATATAGACGCTTTTGCTTATCACTCGTTAACACTTGCCATAATGAAGAAATTAATTACTATGCCTTATAGTCAGCATTGTACATGGACACTTGGCAGTGATTCAATTCTAGAAGCTGCTTTAGCTGGTGTCGACAATCGTGGGTATATTTCTTAACGTTAAACATATTCATAAGTGCTTTGCACTTAGAAATTAGTATCCTGATTAACACTCATGTTCCTGTTTTTGTCGAAAAGTTGAAGAAGAAATGCTCATCGGTGAACTACAATTCCTCGTAACACACAACATTGACACTCCACAGCGATTAGATTCCATTTACGAAGCTACCTTGATTTATATTTGCAGCTTAATAAGTCAAGTCCCACCGAACGGCTTTCACGCTGTCGAATTAATGTTACTGAAGCATTTGCTAACTGGTCAATTTTGGAGTTCTTTACTCAGTGTCGACGTTTGGTGTTTTATTGGACGGTTCGTAGTCTTCGATCTTACTGGTTACAATCGACTTTCTAAACGAGTTAAATATCTTCTTCTCGAGAATCAATAATGATTTATAGATTAAGAAAATAATCTCTTTTGGAAAGTCGATGAGTCGTAACTTACTTGAATCTATATATTCAAGATATTTAGATATTTAGATTCTTATTTGATGATGGCACTTTGCAGTTTAGGGTCCTCGGAATTATGTATGAATCACGTGAAGTACTTATTGGAAGTAAATGTTGCGTTATCAAAGCGACGGAACAGTTTATCCGTTCTTCTGCTGGAACATTTAATTGGAAGATTGTACACATATCTGCCCGAAGAGATGAAATATTCCCTTGTGGTAGAAAAGATTGATCGTTCGCCTCACTTATGGCTCCCGCCGTTAACTCCGTTTCTTCCGAAGAAGGCGAAATCCTTCTTGCAAAAAAATTTCGCCGCGACAGTTAATAAATTATCCAAAGTCTTTACCGAGCTGCGAGAACAGCCAACGATGGAAAATTGGAAGCGTCTCGTAAGTTTTCCAACGTGCATGTAAAAAAGTAGCGTGTTAAAAATAGTTATTGAAAAGACTGTTTTTATTGCAAGATGTCGGTGTTATCTGGGAAAGGAATGCTTTGTCTGGTGGAGGAGAAAGAAGAATTGAGTGCTTTATTAGAATTATGGAAATCTATCGCAAACAGCATCGAAAATTTGGAGCGACGCCAATTGGATATTGTATCAGATTTGCTAATAGTCCTCATAAATGCTACATTTCACGATAATATTGACGATCAAGCTCTCATTCCGGTATTACCTTATTTTCTTATCGATACAAAACAGAATTTTTAATTATCCTATTTCTTTACACTTTCTCGATTCTTCTCATTTAATTATTTATTTCCGACGGCATTCGTAGATTTTGGAAGTTATAACGTCGTCATTATGGTGTTTCCCATCGCATGTGAAAGCGGTGATGGCTCAGAGTCTTCAGAAGAAAGCGAACAATTTGGAAAATTGCAACGGCGCTATTGCCAATTCATTCGCAGAATTAAATTGTCAGCTTCTCGAAGATACGAATCCATTGGTCCGTCAAGAAGCTTTAGACTCCTTCAACGATATCGTCCAAACGTGTCCCAGTGATCAATTGGCTGCTCAAATGGCTGCAGCCGTGTCAAAGAAACCATCGATCAGCGAATTAATTCCTGCATATTTGTCAGGGAATCATTACTATCGACTAGAAAGCTGTGAAAATATATCAGCTTACTTACGGAAAATTGTACGGGCCAGCGATCCTGCTCACGTATGCGAACGGTACGAAGAGTGCGAGAGAAGCGAAAAATATGCGAAAGTCGAGGTTCACAATACTGAGCCTGAACTCGTTGAACAGTTGGAGAGGTCGGTCGAACGATTGGAAGAAATTTCTAAGCGGCAAAATTATTTAACGGAAAATACTCTACAAAAAATACGATTCGCTGTCGATAAACTAGAAAAATTTCTCGGAGAAAAACAAGGATCTGTATGAGCGTGTGTGCTTTTATTTTTATTCCAAGGGTATCATTTTTTAATCTATATTAAAATGTAAAATATCTTTTTTTTACTGTAATATTATTTAAAAAAATATATTAAGCTTGTTTGTAAGCTGAAACTTTCGAGTGGTGAAAGCCTTTCCTAACTTTGTATTGATATTGATACTTCGAGTATAAAATTCACGGATAAGAACAGAACGAATCCTTAGTGTTCTTATCGCATTGGTAAGAGTAACAACTAATCTGAAGTTTATACTACTTTGACGATATCGTCACCTAGGTATATACAACAGCATACAACAGCAGTTCCTGTCTAGGAGTCGCAGTACCGTAGAGACCAGTGGATCGTGCATACATATATATGTAGAACTTGATTAACATTTGGAAACCAAATTTGATATTGTGTATCAAAAATGAGATATTAATTCTAATAACTCAGTACTTTTTCGAGCATTAATCTATGCGTTTTTATTTCTAGTCAGGGAAATTCCAATAACGGACTTAAGATCACTTCTGCATAGATCAAGGTAAAATGTTTGACGTAACGTTATGCTTGTCAGTGTGTTAACGATTATCGCATTCAATGAACGTTACAAGATTTTTTGTTAACGAGTATCTTCGAACTCGTGTGTGTTTCATTTCCACAGATGAATAATACTGTGCTGCAGAGACTACTCAACGACGATACCGTTCTTCAAGAAGTGAATTCTAGATGTATATCACTTCAGAGACAGGAGGTGAAACGGAACAATGAATACTTACAGCTGGTATTGTACATATTTTCAAAACATACAGTATCAATGGTTGCAAATGTATTTTTCGTAACAATATCTACCGATTATAGATCATTCCATTCTTGATTAAAAAAATGAAATCGGTGGATTCGCTTTTCGAGAAAACATATGTAACTATGAACTTCAGTGGAAGTTTTTATAAGAAAACAAAAATCGACAAGCCTGATGAATTTGATTTGGATCTTGTAATTAAGTTACCGTACCAGAAGCACGTGATAACGGAAACCACTAAAATGGAGGTATTAGATGCTAAAAAGTAGAGAAATTTATAGAAAAAGTCGTGAATCACTTAAATACGTTCTGGTCTTATTTTCTTAGAATAACGAAGTACCTCCAGGATATACTCTATTACGAGTAGCCAACGACGAGTATACTCGTTCTCAATATACCAGCCAAGAGCAAAAGTAACTATAAACATCATTGGATTAAGAGAGAACACAAGTGTAATTAAAATTGATTATATTATTTTTTTAGACGTTTAAGCAGTTTTATTAGAAATGGTTATCTTACTCATAAAGAATTTCGTGCTTGGATAGAAAGTATTATTGAGACGACTCTTCGCAAGTTTCCGAGTGTAAATGGAAACACGTATATTATAAGACTTCCGGAAAACAATGACGCTGTGTACAAACTGATAAAGGTTTTGTACTAACAATTAATATTATTAGTATTATTATTATTATTATTATTATTACTACTGCTACACATATTGTTGACGCGTCCAAATAAATGACGACACTCCAAAAAAAATGTATAGATTCACGATTTGAATTTTACTGTAGGTTTCTGTAAGTAAATCGGGCCCGGCGTTCACTTTACGAATCACTGTTCCGAATGGAGAAGTAATATCCATTGACTTCGTACCAGCGGTGCAATTTAGCACAAGAATTCAAAATGAAAATATAGAACATCGATTAGAAGAATACCAAACGAAATATGGTCATCGAACCGTACGTGTTTCCAATGTTTTCTAAAGTTTTGTTTCAAGTTTATTTCACTCGATTTACTATCGCATCTTTTAGACTTGGCTCGCGATTCCAAAACCAATATACTGGTTTTCTTTCGACGGCCCGAGAGATATATATTGGAGATTTTCTCTGTACGATCAAGAGAAAGATATTCTCAGCAAATTTGGTCGAATCAAGCTTCTAATCCGATTCATGAAGGTATTTAAATTAATTGACTGGTGAGTATATTTATATTCAAAACATATTTTTATCATTAAGATCTTCGATTGTACAGAAATTAAGGAACACTGAAAAGTGGCACCAATTAGCTAGTTACTACATAGAAACTTTGTTCCTTAATGAAATTAATGATCCAGATGGTTTGCAACGGGATTTAGATGGATTGCCTTTGACACGTCTTTTTTACATGGTAATATTTCTGTAATATTCGAATTAGCATTTCAATCCAATGTTTATACCATTTTCAACAATTCATTTCTTACAGATGTTACATAAATTGATGTATGCATGTGAAAATCATAATTTGCCATATTATTGGGATCCTGATTGTAACATGCTGGCTAACGTTAATCGCGGAGAGACATTTCGCATTTGGCATCGTTTGAATAATATTATTCTAAACATTGAGAGAAAACTGGCAGATGATACATATATAATAGCGCGATATATTTGTAAGTGTCATTTATTGAATGATTTACGAATGTTTACGATATACTTAGATATTTGTAAATAACGATCATATTTTGATTTTTAGTAACAGAAGAAGAGTTTGCAACTCTGTTTATTTGTAAAATTGTTGACAAAGTAGAAACGGG
Organism: Trypoxylon attenuatum; assembly: GCA_963989405.1. NCBI lineage: Eukaryota > Metazoa > Arthropoda > Insecta > Hymenoptera > Crabronidae > Trypoxylon > Trypoxylon attenuatum. Next base: position 7,566,896 of record OZ022489.1, on the reverse strand, counting down.
TAAGTAATACATATATCCGGAAGATGTGAATTAAAAGTAATAACGCCGGAAGTTGAGTAGTATAATGTTCATTCCTATTTTTATAGCTGTACAACGAAACTGCATTATTTCGTAAAATCATGAGACGCACTTGATCGTTGTAAAGGATGGAAATGCAACAATTACATAGGTTTAATTTTATTCCTTGCTTTTTAATATAAACGTTATTGCATTCAATGAAGTAAAATAACGTGATTCGTTTTAAAAGTATCAACATGTTAACAGAGGTATCTTATATATAAATTTATTGTATAATATGACATGCGTAAAAAATATAGGCATTGAAGTTTTATGTAAGAAACAAGCAAAATAATATAATAAAGGCAGTTTGAAATATTTTTGTAGCACCATATAATATTGCTAACATCTTCGCTAGAAAACTTTGATCACGATATAAACCTAAGTTCAAAATAAGAACTTCAACGTTAATATCACAATTCTAAAAATCGCTCCAATAAGGTTTTACGATTATTACGAAAGAAAGTTTGTTTCGGCATTGAAACACACCATGCAAATGGACCGTAAAAAATCCATTCATTGTCAGTTGAAATTTCTATAACGAACGTCTTTCAATGTGAAAAGTTTATCGTTCGTACAAAATTTTTATTTACGCGATCGCGTAAAATTTGATGTACAGGAACGCGATATTTCCTATTAAAATTCTAGTTAAGATGCATTTCTGCAGACAAGTAAAGCTACTTGCATAAGGTGCACATCATAAACCTGGATTCATCTTGCAATTTATAGAAACTGCATGGTGATCCGCCCATTCCGTAAAGCAATTTCCTAACTTTGTTGCACATTTTAAAAGCGTGATACAATCACCCTCAGCAGTGTGATTATTACTAGATGGCACACCAAAAATGTGCGAATAGATAGTACCTAAACGGTAATTAATTAATTTACGATCGGAAAAATCTAATTGCCTTCTAGCGTTTGCTTGATTTTTACCCTCAACATTTTTTGCACTTCGACTAATTCGAATCGTTTGACTCTCCGGTGTTTTTTCATTTATTTCTTGCATCTTTTTCGTATAACTAGTCTTTGGAGTGTACGGCTTTTGAGTCGACTGAGAAAGACTGCTCCCCTTTTTTTCTGAGCGCTTCGAAAGCAAAGGTTCTGAACTACTGGTTTTAACAGCACTTTCAGACTTCTGCGAACTATTAGGAGAAATCTCTAGAAAGTTATCTAATGCATCGGACAGTAAAGTATCATTCCCATCGTTCAACAGCACTTTAGATTCAGATTCTGCACAACTCGCATTTCCAGTGAATTTGGCATTAGTTTGGGATTGAATCTTACCAAAATAATGCCGAAAGAAATGTAAGGAATCTATGGTGTAAATATCCTGACCGAGTTCCTGTAATAAAATCGTCATCACGTATATCTCGGATTTATAATAGCTAACAGTATAAAAGAATACGTGTCTCTGGTTTTGAAGAGTCATTTACCATTGTGCCTGCCTCCTTCAGCTGCGATACGAGAATAGGATAATCGAACCTATCGCCGTTATGTGCTACGATACACAGTGGACTCTGTAGTTGGCCGAGAAATTTAATCAGTAAACAATTGGTATTTTCCGAAAATGCCTGCACTTTGCTTAAATTCTCATTTGATAGACCTATCGAAAAGAAAGACTCTCAGTATAGTTTTTAATAGTACTACGATGGTGGAGAACAACCATAATAAGCACCTGTAATGCCTTCTACCACCGACGATACTTGTAATACTGGATTTATAGGTAAGACCAACTTGTACGTTGCTCTTGGTATGTCTCCATTATTATTGTGTATCGATGCTCTCGACACAGCTACCATTGCCAGTTCTGTTATTCGTGGCATTGGCGAATCTCTCATAATTAAACCTGTTGTTTCCAAGTCAAAGAAAACAAAGGTTTGTATGGTTTTTGCGATAGTCCCCATTTTGATATGTTTATGGCGAATGCTCTTCTGACAGTTTTGAGCAATTTGTATACTAGGTACCGATATTGACCATTTTTGACAAAAGTATGGCAGTCCTTTCAGAATGGAAGCCTAGGAAATTATAATAAATTATACAACACATCCAGAGAAACATGGAAAATGAAAAAATGTATAACTTATGAAAAATAAAAATCAAAAACACTTGGCTACGACGAAATATTCATTACCATAATAAATATTCTCTTAGTTCGCAAAATCACTATTGTTAGTCGAGGTTAATGTGCAACTGACATTTGCAAACTTTTCCTCTCGATATAGAGTATTCACGTATGAAAATAGCTTTAGAGCTATGGAAAACAATTGAGCAATGTTACTCGGTAATAATACTACTTACGCTTATTAGATATATTTATAAGGATATTTAAATCATTCCGTGTAAATGACAAATGTTTCACCAAACCAAACAAATATTGCCGCGCGTCTCGCGCGTCCGATGCATCATGGAATCGTGGTGCATTTCCCAGTATTTTGTTCTCACGTTTTGAAATCGAATACTCAAATCAATTACTTGTATTATATGGAAAAATAGCGATTCTCAATTGAAAGAGATGTTATATTTTAACACAATCTTTAAAATACATCATTAATTTTTGCGTATATAACATTGGTTGCTATAACTATAAGTTGATAACTATGTCAAGTTATTGGCTGAGCAGCATCAAGTTGCTCAATGTGAAGTTTCTCCGAATTTGCTTTAGAGGGCGTGCATAAGTCCAATTTTGACAGATTCTAATTTGAACGAATTTATTTGAGAAACTAACCTCAATTAAATGGATTTAAGTTTAATTAAATGAAATAAATATAAGGAATAAACTTTTGTTTCTCGTAGTAACAAATCGGGAGCTACATTATGTATTAAATACTTTCTACAATTTAAATCAAATCGATCTGTCAAAGTTTACAGCATCAAAGTTGTTCTTGTAATTAATTTAGATTAGAAACTATAACTTATAGAAAGAAATCAGTGCGCACTATGCTGAACAGTTCTATAACAAATCAGTAAAACATCACTGTGAACAGAATACCAACGTAGACTCCTAATACAATTCTGAGTCTCAAAGGTCACATAGTTTATTCGCAATGTCTGCAGATTTAATGACCATCGATGGCAATATAAAGAAAATACAGAAAGAAAATTTGACACCGTATAAAATAGCGGTTGTCATTCTAATAAAGGAATACTGTAACGAGCGCACAAAAGGTATGAACTGTATTTCTGTCATATAGATATACGCAACAAATTTTCACAGAAAATATTTTACAGCAATCGTGGAACGGCGTGACTTTTGTCTAGCATCGTTACAGTTGATCCAGGTAAACTTTTTGAATTTATTCGTTTACTTATTGTAAGAATATTATGCTCCTGAGTGTTTCGAGATAAAAACAGAATTTTACTCAAAAGTCGCCAGATATGGAACTGGAAGCTCTGCTGGGTATTTTGCACTCTTCGGAATACATTTTACACAGATTTGCGCACCAGTTAGAAGTGCAACTGAATATACTCCTAGGAAAAGGAGTAGAAGGATTATTAGACCTGTTCGACAGTCTTGGGCGTCTTATAAAACAGACCCCAGAACATTCTTTGATCGCACCGACCTTGAATAAGAATTCAGTCCTCGGTTTATACGTCAGAAGGATCATAATCTTGTTCGAGAAACTGTCTTTCGACCAAGTAGTCATCCTGTATAACGCTTTGGAAAAGTATGTTAAGAGCGAAGAAAACTCTGATGGATCAGTAACGTCTAAATCTGAGGAACCACACACGGAAGAGTAAGTATATCTTTCCACATGCATACTGAATCGAAACGAACCTTCTGGCTCTCAATAAGTGTTGAATATTTAACCTTATCGTAGAAGGAAAACCGTTTGGGGTGGTAGACAAGCTGAAATTCTCGTAGCTCAACAGGCACATGCTCTTCAGACTAACGAACACAAAGCTATGTCTCCAACGAAGCTCCAAGCCTTAATACGAGATCTTCTCAAGTGTAGTCCGTATTATGCGGAAGCTGTAAGTATTGCGCAGTGTTATATACCGTTCTGCCAGAGATATACTAATCCACATATTTCTACTGTAGCATTATTTAAGTTACTTAAACTGTCTGCGAGTAAACGAATACTGTGGAGCTGTCGACAGTCTTTACCACTGTTTCGACAGACTAGCTCCCTTGGAAAACAAATCAGCACCCGAGGACAAATCTCGCATATTTCGATATGCTGCTTTAAACTTAGCAGTATTACATGCTCAGTTTAATCACAAGTATGTGTTTTTTTTCTCTTGGAAATCAATTGATCTGTACTATATCATTCTCACAAATCATTTTATAAAGGGAGGTTGCTCAAGCTGCGCTCAAGGAAGCGATCATGATGGCTCAAGAAGCAAAAGACAATGTCTGCTTGCAACTTGCTCATGCGTGGATGTATCACCTTACGACAGATCAAAAGTATGACTTTTAATTGTTTTTTATCCCATTTTTCCGGATAATAGAATATTTAACTGTTTAAAGGGGGCCACTGATAGAAAAGTCAGTGGGTAAAGCTAGCATGCTAGGCATCATGCATACGACTGGCTTAGGACTGATCGCATACGCACATAATTCAGCTTTAGAATCAAAAAATCCACCCCAAGTTTTCGAGGTATGAAAATATTCGATTATATTCCACAATCAAGTATCCATAATTACATAGAGAAAAATCAAGGTCATTTTTAGACGTTAATGAAATCCGACGTTCTGAATCGTCAACATTCCATGATAGACTTAATGTCGATGACCTATGCGGAAAAATCTGCACTATGGGCCTACTACGGTAAAATGGAAATGTCATCGGTTTGCGCTCAACTGTTGCTTCTCCAAAATACTGGAGATAAAAAGCAAAACATGTTCAACGGTCCGTCAACTTGTCAAGCGGTGATTAACATTGCAAACATATTAGTTGAATTCGGTGAATACAATTTAGTTGATATAGTGCTGTCTCACGCGAAAGAAAGATTTCCAAATGAGCCATGCAAGAAAGTAAGAAGTTAAACATCTTTTTGTAATAAATTTCAGTGATGTATAACATATGCAAAGACAGTTTGTCCTTTTCGCAGATATGGATGTTAAGCGAACAACTGTATCTCTTTACACAATTAATTAGACACGAAAAGTGGAGCGATGCTGAAGGGATAGCTTCGAACATTTCGAGTTTAGACCCGATTGAGTATAAATTTAGACAAGCGGAAGTTTATTTGGGAAAAGGTGATTATCCAAGAGGATTAGAGTGTGTTAGCAGTATTGAGAAAACGGATAATTTAACACCGGATAACAAGATACGAGCTATACTCCTCGCGAGTCAAATAATGTGTGCGTCTATCCTGCCGGAAACTGGAATGACGGGCGTCAATTCATTGGTACAATTAAATGCTGCGTTAGAACTCGCTAAGCAGCATCATCTGTCCTATTATGAAGCATTGACCAAAATGCATCTCGCAAATATACAGGTATGGAAATAAAATGATTTATGATGAATCTGTGTATATTCTAAGTGTGAAACATTTTTCAGCTGATCCTCGGTATGCCGACACTCGCGTTGAACTTGATAGAAGAAGTTATCATTCAGATATTGTCGCATGGTGGATATTATGATCAAGGCAGAGCATTTGTTTTATATGCAAAATGTTTGGTTGCGACTGCTCCTACTTGTGCGAAGGCACGAAAGGAAGCTATTTTGAGCGCTATTAAAGCACTCGAGAAAGCGAAGGAATACTTCACGAAGATCGAAGCTTATGGGAAACTTAGAGCTACTTTGTATCTCGAATCTTTGTTTTATCACGAAATTAATCTCAAGACTGAACGTAATCAATGTGCATTCGAATTTCGACAATTGGATGAACAGTTGATTACGAAGTTAGACAACATTTCACTGTACTGAAATAAGAATAAACACTAATAATTATATTTGATATGTGATAGATTTTGTAAATTTCATACTATTTTTTAATAAAAGCTGATCGCAAATTTAGGGTTATAATTTTGATTAGATTCTTCTTTTTAAAAAAGTACATTTGACTAGAGTGGTAGTTATGTCGGCTCGCTGATTGGTTAATAGTTGCCGCGCATCTCTGAAATCTGTAGAGCACTGTAGATCTTCGCGCGCTGCCGGACAGTTACAAATAGTTAGGTTAGATTTATTGAAACACCAGTCATAAAGTGTCAACATTATTGTATACAATACAGTGAATGACAAGTGAAATAGCTTGCAGTTGCCTGACTTTTAAACTTGCAAAGCTCACTTTACGTAAGATTCAAGATGACTATTAATTCATTGGATGAATACATGGAAATCATTGCAGGTCACGTATGTGACAATGACAAAATTGTATGTTGAATTCACGTATTCTTAAACATGCAGATGTATTTTATCCTCAAACAGTCTAATTCTCTCACTGGTTTTCAGGTCACGTATAAATGGTTAAGTAAAGAACTAGAAGTACACGTGAATCTAGCGAAGCAGATTTTGTGGGAATTTGTACAACGCCATAAGCAAGAAGGAAATATTCAATGCACGTATTTGTTGATGGGTACTTTAGCGGATGGTGGACTCCACGTTGAAGTAGTTAAGGATGTGGATTTGGATAACGCAAAGAAGAAATTTAGCAGAATTAACGCTGAACATATTTACAGTTTACAAAAGTCGTTACCAGATATTGACCTCCTTGCAATCTCTGGAGAAGGAGACGTAAGATTCAGTGCGATCAAATGCAAGGAGAGTAACGAGAGAACGGATGAAGAAATGCATGTACTGCGATGGGGTTCGCCAATGCCTAGCATTCAAATTCCTGTAGCACCAGTGCCGATTGCTAAGGTAGAGAACGAACCCATTGCCAAAACGAAATCACCACCAGAATCCAATAAAGAAAAAAGTAAGCCGGTTAATAAGAATACTGCAGCGCAGAAAAAGGGATTTACTAATTTATTTGGAAAAGCGAGCACGCTGCAAAAAAGTCCAACTGAAAAGACTGATGCATCAGCGAAAGCTACCTCGAGCAATCGGCAGATTTCGCACAAACCAAGCACATCTGCATTGGCTAAAAAGAAAGCACAGAAAGGTGGAATAAACGCTTTCTTTGAGCAAGCTAAAAAAGAAGATACTACTAGCAAAGATAAAGGTCTATTAGGGAAAGCGGAAGATAAAAATGTCGTTGCTCAAAAAGAAGAAGAGAAAGAAGAAGAGAAAAAAGAAGAAAAAGAGGTTCAAATTATTTCATCTGCGAAAGTGATTCAGAAGAAGCAACCACGCGGAAAGAAGCGTAATCGCAGTAAGGATACGAATAGTACTTCGTCAAAACGAAAGCGTATAATGGTACTTAGTGGTTCAAGCGATTCAGAAAATTCATGCGAAGACGAAGCGGAAGAGATAGACTTGGAACCTTCGCCTCCAAGAAAATCCCCCGTAAAAAATCGTACGCCATCGCCACCACCCGTAAAAACCGTAGGCGGGAAACGTAAAGTTCTGAAAATGGTCGACAAGGTTTTTGAGGAAGACGGTTTTTTTGTGACGAAGAAAGTTCATGTTTATGAAAGTTGTTCGGAAGACGAAGCAGAAACGACAGTCGAAGCGAAAAAGTCCAGTCCACCAGAATCTCGTCCTGACGCAAAAGTAAAGAAGATTACAAAACAGACTACTTTAATGAATTTTTTCAAAAAGTCTTAACTATCGAGTTCTGTAAATCTGTCCCAAGAGAAATAAATTCTGCGAACGTTTCTTAATCTTAGAAGCATTATATATATTTCGGTCACACCTTTGATTACTCACGCTTCTAGCGATCCTGGTATTGAGAGTTCTGAATCATTTTGTTCGGCGAAAAAAAAAAAATCAATTCGAACGGTTCACGCTACAGCGGCGATACTGTGAAATAGATATACAATCATCTGCCAAACAGCGTTATCAGATATGTTATCAATGGCAGCAATGTGACCCTACGTATGTTCTTGTACTGTAAAGGTAAAAGTAGTGATGGACGGACTATCAAAGTGAATCTTCTTCTTCTTCAATACACATTAGATCTTTTCTAATACAATGTTGAATTTCTTGTGTGTGGCTTTATGTATCTTACACCTTGTACCAAAATCAACAAGCGATATTTGTGCTACTTGTTCATGCTTTGACACAGGTACATTAATTCACTATTTAACATAAACAAACAGTTCGAACTTTGTGTTAAACTGTAAACTTGTGTAATTGTCTATTGAACACTTGCAGATAAGGGACCAATAATTAATTGCCACAATGAGCATCTCGCGAACAACGAGATGTTCAATTTCGGTTTAATGATGCTCGACGAGCATCAAAGATTGAACAAGCTTATACTTTCGAAAAATGAAATTACCAATTTACATTTGCATATTCTGGCGAAATTAAAGTTATTGAAACATTTAGATTTGTCAAATAATCTTATGGAAAATATGCACACGGGTCTTTTCAAAGATTTAACTAATCTTGAGTATCTAGATTTTTCAATGAATCGGTTAACAATGTTTGATGATGCATTACTGAAACACCTGCCGACATTATCAGTATTAAACGTTAGTCACAATCATATTAGCACACTTGAACACACAATTGGAGAGACACAAGCAAATCTCATTAGCCTCGATCTCTCTCACAATAACATATCTCAATTTTCTTCAAATTCTTTTGAGTCATTGAGGAATTTGGAATATTTGGATCTATCTTTCAATAAAATTGAATCCTTCCTCAATGACACTTTAATACATCTAGTTTCTCTTCGGACACTATATATAAACAATAACAAATTAACTTTCCTTGACCTGTCAGTATTTCCCAAATCGCTGCTCGAACTTAATTCCGGATTTAATAATATTATCGCTATAAATTATACCTCGTCAAAGATTCAGAAACTGAGTGTAGAATTTAACAATCTTTCTGAAATAAGTAAAGATTTGGATCTGTTCGCGCAGTTGTATCATTTAAATGTCAGTGGAAATAAACTAACAACTTTCCCTAACATTGTACTTGCCAATTTGAAAATTCTCGATGTATCAAGGAACAATCTATTTGATATACCACATACACTATCCATAAGTAATTTTCCAAAATTGGATAGTTTTGACATAAGTGAGAATCCAATAAGAAAATTAAAGTTTTCCTCTAAATTGAGGCTACGCACACTTACTGCCAAGAACCTTCCTTCGTTAGAAATTATCTCGGAAGATGCATTTTTGAATTTACTCATTCCAACGGATGAGTGCATAAATATTACAGTATCGAACAATAAAAAACTCTCAGTGATACATGAGAAATCTATGAACCATCTCCATATTTGTTCGGTAAGTATAATAAATTAAAATTGTTTAATTTCTCATTTAACTCAATATCAACTAATTTTAAATTACATTAATCCTTGTTACAGTTGGATCTTAGCAATAACAATTTTGTATATGTGTCTCAAAATTTAATTGCGTCCAATAGTGATTTCAGCGTTTACTCCATTGATCTCCAAGGAAATCCATTCAATTGTAATTGTTCATTACAATGGATGTTAAAGAGTTTAGTGCCACAGTTGTATAAATATCGACCTCGACTACTCAACAATTTAAGGTGAGCATCGTATCATTAGTTGTAAAAATGACTCAACTTCCTAAACGGATATTTCTCTTTATTTTCGGTAGATGTGCTTTGCCTTCCGTGATATCGAACATGAGAATGGTACATTGGTACGGATGGCAAGAAGAGGTATTCTGCTTGGGTATGTCTCATTACAAAGAGAACCTCATCGTGCAAATGACAAGTGTTTCCAACGCAAAGCCTATCATGCTAGAGTCTAGCACAGGTTTACTTACTGTCGTTGGCTCAGCTCTGGGTGTTTTAACAATTTTGGTCATCGTTGGACTACTGTTATCGCGAAGGATATCGATAAAGCGTCGTAGAACTAACAGAAGATTTTAGACCTCATTATTAACATTTCATTGTACAAATTTATTTATACTTTCTAAGTCTTTTTTTGTACATGTCCTTTACGAATTCGCGTCAAGACAAATACACTTGTGTGACACATTTACTTTTCATTAACCTGTACTGTTAAACTGAATGTTTTCTATTGGCGTAAAAAAAGAGCAAATTCATTTGAATATAATTCAATTAATTTCTTAATGTTAAGCATGAATATATTTAATGGCACAAGTTGCATGTATTTTAAACTTCTATCATGTCACAGCACAGTTTCCAGATCTATGTTCAATCTGGTTCAAGCTTAGGTATTTTCCCGATACTTTCGTTGCCTTTGAAAATGTAAAAATATGGAAAATGTAAAAAGTCTACTTAACGGTATTCTTCTCTGTAATAATTTACACATTTTCGGTATGACTGATATTATTCTTGTATTTTGAGCTCCGTAGTTTCTATAAAACGTAGGTCGAAATATTTCTCTGCTAAGTATAACGTATCAAGATTTTCAACGAATTCCCTTTTAGCACCTTAAAAGTCCAAGACTCAACTAAGCAAAAGTCTCGCAGTCTATTCAAAAACAGTATTTCTCAATTATCAAAAGAAAAAAGAAAAAGTGCAAAACTCATTAAAAAACAGTGATCGCAAATGTACATTCGCAAAACGAGAAAGGACACGATTCTTTTGAAGATGACTTATATAGACGAAATATCGAGTTGTAAATGTTCATCGATAGGTCGTCGTACTAGTGTATAATAAACTGCGGATAATCTTTTACTTTTACTACTATGCTCCGCTGAGAAAGACAATATCGTGGACAGAATTAGTAGGCATATAATGAATCGAATCATATTCACAAGGCGCTCCTCCTTCAACAATATACCGATGTATCGTGATTCGCTTTAGCCACTTCATAAGCGAGATGCATTTCGCAAGGAAGATTGATCCCCATTAATTGTAAACTAAGATCTACGCATTCCTAAATTGATGATCGGAACAAAAAACGATGTGACGGTAAGCACCGTTCATGTTCGCATGACCATAGCGAAGAAAGAATTTCGAAAATATAAATATATATATATACATATATATATATATGTATATTGCTTTGGACGCAAAGTGAGAGCAGGTTTAATGCACTTTTGTCTTACTATATGTCATCGATACGCCAATGCGGAGACGTCATCCGTGTAGGAGCCTCCTCCCTCAGTTGGTTTATCAGACTACTTATACGTGGATAGTACCTTTTTTGAGTCCAAGTCTCATTATGAGTACCGGGATCAAACGTTAATAACTTTTTCCACGAACTCTTTGACTTATTAAACAGCTCTTTCATCATAACTGGCGGTACCAATTCGTCTGACAAACCAGAGATGAATATTGTCGGTACTGTCACCGATTCCACTTTCAGAATGGACATGTACTATGAATTTAAAATTTGTATAATTAGATAGTGTAAGAATTGTTTTTAAGCTAATAGCTTAAGAGAGAGAGAGAGAGAGCAATGCATACTTTATTTTTATAGACAAAAAGTGGCAGATACTGGAGAAATCTTGAACCAATAAATAAAGCGGCCATATTTGGAATACTGGTAAATGTGTTTTCGACTATAAGGCACCAAATTTTTTGTGCATTTTCTTGTTTTGTAGCTAAATCAATGCCTATAGCACCACCTACGACAATAATGGATAAGCGTAAAGAGTTTTAATAAACTGGGGAAGTTTCTAATTTGCAATGAAGCCTTACCCAACGATCTACCGAATACAATAATCTCCTTGGTATTTATATCGGGTCTACTGTATAAATAATTAATCGCAGCTTGCGCATCCATGTATAAACCCTCCTCGGATGGGGAGCCTTGCGATAGTCCATATCCTCTATATTCCAGCAGCATAATATTCCACTTCATGTTATGATACAAGCCAACTACGTTCTGCAACCTAAGTTACGCGTACTTTTGAACTTACGTACGGAGATATTTTAAACTACCTCTCTGTCAATATATTTATTTGAAAATAGAAAAATTGAAGCGCAAACCTGTGTCCTATATTACCGGCGTTACCATGAAGAAACAATAAAGTAGGAACTGTTTTCATAATGTCTTCCGGTTGCGAAATGAAGAACATATGCAATAACGTGCCGTCTTCAGATTTGATGTAGGTACTTTGGTATGGTAAATTAAAAATAGAAGGAGAAGGAACGTATACTCTTGAGTCTCTCGGTAAATTCGGATGATAGAGTAATCTATCCTCTATATGATAGAGCATTCCTGGAATATAAATGCGAATACAAATTAATAGCAGTAGTATCAAGTTCCGGAATAGAATTGATTCAAACGACACTGAACGAAAGATAGAGAAGTTAATGTATTCTAAACTAATGGAGCAAGTACTTGTAAACTCACCAGTCACGGCAAAACAAAATAGACACAATGCAGATATACCACCGTACAACCAATAAAGTAGAAAGCAAGCAATGTAGGTGCCAGAGAATGCCCAACATTTTGTAACAATACCTCCTAATATACGGGTTGGACGATTACGGGTCAATCTAATGCGGAGTGTCATGATTGTTCTTAAACTACGTTCGCAAAGTTAAGTAACACTTATTCAAAACTGTTCGTCGTCTTCGTGAGATTCGTTGTTGCTCATCCTAAGCTGATATTCGAAAGCTTCGCAAAATCAGCTGTTCTCATTCTTATGGAAGTTCTCGCGATTTCTAACCCCAGAGGAGCGAAATTCTTTCGCATTATCGTGAGAATTATCTCGCATTAATATTCCGCCGATTTTAATCACCAATCATCAATCTCTTGCGATAAACGTCATAATTGTTAAACATTCGGATAAATTCTCTCTGTCGCGGAAGCAGACACTTTCGCGGAACACAGAGTGCTTTAATTACAATCCACATAACGTATAGGTTATGTCACTCATGGTTCAGGCCTAAAGGAAATCGAGACCCCAAACTATGAAAACTAGGTTAAAAATCGGTGTTAATATGTCAATTAAGTTTTAGCGTTTATCCACATTGTCGTTAAACACGCGATAATGTGGTAAAGTAGATAAATAAAAATGAATAAAGTAATTCACAAGCGACAAGCAACGAATCGGTCTGTTTATCAACTACGCGCTCGCTACCACTCGCGACACGCGCTACAGAACGAAATGGAACGAAATGGAACGAACTGTGACGAACAGTGACGTGCAGTAACGAACTGCTATAAGTTGTGCTGCATTGAAAACAGTTGCAAATACGCGGTAAAGAGTACGAGAGAGAAAGGGGTAGTTTATAAACTAAAGCCTGCGTGTGTGTGTGTTTTTTCTTGCAAAAGACTTGCGACAATTGCAACACAGCTCGATTTCAGTGCTGTTCGATGGATTTCAGGCCCGCTGCATTTAATTTCCCGGACCAGCCGATCGGCGGTCAACGCACGGAGGCGTTTCCAGGAGTTACGGCGAGAAGCGATTCGTTGTTACCTCCAAGGTCGAGGCAGAGGATAATCGACACCGTCTTGGATCATCTCGAGTCCCACGCACCGCGGGACTTGCGCGACGAGTCTCAGGAAAACCACAGGAAACATCGCTTTCGAAGACGTTTTGACGGCTGATAACGAACATGGAGATGCGAATAGAGTATTATGATCGTCCTGTCAGGTCTCGGCCACGGTGCGTGGGACCAGCGGACCGGTCTATAAGTAACGTGTGCCGCAATTGTAATAAGAGTGGGCATTACCACACAAAGTGCACAAGCCCAATCAAGTGCTTTTATTGCAAGCAAATTGGCCACCTCAAATTGAATTGCCCTGTCCTGAGGGGACCACCCACGCAAGTGGTGAAAATCACCACAGAGGTACCGTGTGTCATAGTAAGTAAAGTAAAGTGCAGTCGGACCACATATATTAATTCAGTGGAACCACTAGCGAAGACTCAGGATTGCATTAAGAGTGCTGACCCATGGCCAAAGTATTTGGGTGAAGGAGACAGACACAGGAGCTCTAAACGTGACATTAATGATTACTTAGCTGCGGGAAAGATTGTGGATTGGAGAGACGAGTTACCTGAAAGTATACTCGATAATTATAGGGCATACAAGCTACCAGCCTTGAAGAATAGGACTAGATCATACGAAAACATTTATAACTCGATACGGCCCAAACCAGACAATGGTTTCTGTATTTGGAAAGTCATCCTTGTCCTGGGTATTGCGGTGGTAGGCGGCAAGTACCTTTTTTCCCGCCTGGTCTCAGGACGCCAAACAGAAACACTTGTATCGAAAATACCCTATCGTGACTGCTGTGCTATAACTGCTTTTGGAGACTACAATTACCACAGTCCTTGGGACTAAACATTATTCACAAAGTAACACTAAGAATTCATTATAATACGATCTGACTATCACAGAGAATGTACGAACACGGCCACATGTGTGGTGAGATACCATTTAGTACCAACTAAAAAATTGCTATACAAAATACAACTAATTATATACATAAAATATACATTTGTTTAACATATACTGCTGCCACATTTATTTCAAGCCAGCCTATGTATATGCAACGATGTTTCCCTCTTATAGAATTTACTGTAAAAAAACTTCCGTACCACCATGTAAATGACAAAGAGAAAAATTAGCGTTGCTAAAGCGCGATTGGCAGAACTAAATTTAGAACTAGCTTGATAGACAAAGTAGGAAGAAAAGAAAAAACCTTTTTCAATTTAGAAAAATGTAAATATTGTTTTATTGAAAAAATGACTAACAACTGCGTACACAAGACGCTAAACGCTCACCGCGGGACGTTCAAAAAGATGCTCAATTGAGCATCTGTTTGATAGTGTGCATCTGATTTAATTTCTCACGGGCTGCTATTCTGATTCCATTCCGCGGTTTTCGTATGCGAGACCTGTGAATATCGCTTATTTGTCGTGAAATCAAAGTTGAAATTACGTGTGAGGGGTCTATACAATTATAATCAAAGATCGGAATTGCAATCAAGCATCAACAATTGATATTTGCTTGCATTTACCCCCCACTCTACTTGACAGGGTCAAGTTGACACTGCTCGACACCACCACCACCACCACCTCTACCACCACCCTGCTACCTTCAGTGCCATCAGTCTGCTACGATCCTCCGGTGTCTGTTTAAGTGAAATATTTCAAGTGAATTTTAAAGCAATGCCGGAAATATTCATCGAATTGGAAGGCGGTCCTTTCGTGTCGCGATTAGCTAATTTAATATCGAGCTGTGCCACAGAAGCTATTGCACGTGATGATACATTCAAAATTGGATTATCAGGTGATTTCTCTTTGATCTAATCATCTAATGTATTGTCGGTTTTTAAATTAGCTTCGGATACTTAATGTGTCGCTGTATCTGATTGTCGAATACTTTGCATCGTTTCCAATGAAAATTGCCATATTTTTCGAGCTCCAAAAACTTCTTTGCAATTCGGAATTTACGTTATAATTAAGAATATATGAGTTACCTGCGTACGGTGTTAAATTAGAATTTATAATAGTCTCGACTTTGCGGAGTAATCCGCGGCGAGAACATTATGTAGTCGATCAGTTTGCAAGTAAATTGCTTGCTCCGAATTAACATAAAGAAAGACTTTGATTGAAATAAATTTTACTTTTAAAATCAGATAGTATTCTACTGTTTACCGTTCCGATAGTTTGAGAAACTTTTATAATGAATAATTTGATAATGAATAAATGTTTTTCTGTACTTGTTAGGAGGGTCTTTAGTTGATACTTTGGCAGAAGTATTACCCACGATCTCTACAGACTGGAGCAAGTGGGTTTTCTTTTTCTGTGACGAAAGAGTCGTGCCATTCGATAATGGTGACTCAACGTATGGTCAATACAAAACCAAAGTGATTGGAACAGTACCGATAACGGAAGAACAATTTGTAAAAATTGATCCGGATTTGAATGGTATCAAATTATTTTTACGCCCAGTATTTAAAATAATCTTTCAGCGATATATTGCGTTACCTATGAAACAATTTGATTTTCTAGCTGACGAGGCTGCTAAGGATTACATAAAAAAAATGTCAGTACATTTTCCACCGGATCGTATGCCAAGATTTGACTTATTACTTTTGGGATTGGGACTAGACGGACATACATGTTCTCTGTTTCCTGGACACAAACTCTTAAACGAGACTAGTCTCTGGGTCTGCCCGATCAATGATTCTCCTAAACCACCACCTTCTAGAATAACTTTTACCCTTCCTGTTATAAACAATGCGAGAAACTGCATCTTTCCAGTCAAAGGCTCGAGCAAGGCGGAGATAGTCAAGGTAATTTTTCCCTATACGTTTCTGTAGGTTTCAGGTAATAATTTCTTATAAATTTACTTGAGATTTGAATGTTCCAGAGAATCATTTCGATTAACGACAAGTTACCAGCCACTAGCGTAAAGCCCCATGACGGCACGTTGTATTGGCTTTTGGATCCGTGTGCAGCGAAACTACTATGATTAGAATGTAATGTTCGCTGTGATCGATATATTTACTGACATTCCACATTATATTCCATCTTTGCAGTATATGTTTTAGCTTTCGATTTTGCTATACGTATGCATTTTGTATTTATTTCGATTCGACATCGGATGGACAGTGTGCGTGTTGAAATAAACTGGAACGCTTTCTACTGACTGCTCAAAATGGTGATCTTTTGCCACTGTAACGTTACGTAATATAACAATTCAAATATACACTATTAATTTTACGCAATGCTGCTCCAAGGATGTCGTAGAGACATTTCAACTTTCCTATAATGACGATTTGTAAGATCTGTGACTAATACTTACCAAAAATATTTTTATATCAATTTAATATTAATTGCTGTTATGTATCCAAATGCATCATATATATACACTTAACGTTAAAGTCAAAGGATCACTTTTCTCAAGCTGAAAACTTTTAGATGTTCGCACAGCTGTGTTTTCGATTGGACAAAAAGTGATCCTTTAATTTAAACACTAATTGTAAGTGTATGTTGTGTAAACTTTTTAGTAGCCAATTAGTTAACGAGTTAAGAGAGAAATATTAATTTTTGCGTATTTTCTCTTACCGATAAATGGCATTTATAAGATATATCATCACACAAATATCTAGTTGTTAAAGAAAAAAAAGAAAAATTGTTCACGGCCACAGTTCTCCGTTTTTGTAATCGAATCTGTAATGAAATTAACAAACGCATCGTCGACGCAATATCAATCGAGTTTTATATTTTCAGTAATATCACTGAACGATGGGGCGGGGGAGACTGATTTTAAAAAAAGAGATAAAAATTTAATAAATAATGGTGTTAATATATACATGTGTAATATTAGCTAACTTAATATACGCATATAATCGCGCGCAGTAACTCGTGTAATTAATAAACTTCATATATACCTACAAGTACACTTTTAAAATTGATTAAACCGCTAAGACACTGTGACTAAAATGTAGAATGACTTTCATGCAAATATCGAACCGTGAGAATTAGTCAATGTCCATCCTGTTTCTGCCGAATCTGTGATTTTCAATGACAAAACAGCAATAACAAATTCTCTCTTTAATCCCGCATTTAAATCGAAACAAACTCCTATTGCGGTTGTTCAATTTTAATATCAATTGAATAGGAGCTTAAAAATTAACGCATATCGCTTGATTCTCATTCACCTGGAGCAATGGGATCAAATGAAATATCACAGATTCCGTTTGCACGCAGAATTAAATAGATTGCGACAACGTTAACGTAGTAAACAATATATATTTGCTTGGCAGATCATAAAAGATATTCTTTGGTAATGTATACGGAATAGGATAATTAATTATTAGATAGATAAATAGATGTATGTGTAGTATGTTGTAACGCCGAGAGACTATTTCCCAATAATGCATATCCTTTTTACGACTTTCGTCGTATAAGGATAATTCTTAATTAGTACATATCGTGTTTTCTCAGAATAGAAATAGTATCACTGGGACACATATCGATAAGATTACGTAGTACCTGCGCTTTCTTAATTCCAATATGCAACGACGACATACAACGGCTTAGGAACCCAACGTTTTAGTATATTATGTATTTCTGAATTCCGTTTATTATCTTATAAAAGTCATGCGCGTACATGAACATCGAGCCATAGAAAAATGAGGAAGAAGAAAGAAAGTGAAGAAGGAGAAGGCAACGAAAAAGAAGAAGAAATAGGAAAAAGAACTAAAAAGTGTCCTGATTCGCAGTGGTTAACGCACTGCGGACATTTTAATGATCAGTTCGGTGTTAAGGCATAGGTGTACACATCGTAAACACTAGTTCCTTCTTGCGGCCTCGGAAAAAATAATCCCTTGCAAACGATACCGCAATGACGCATGTTCCCTTTACAAACACATTATGGAGAAACTAGAATTCTGACGGTCTTACAATTTAAAAGTTAACACGAACATCGTTGGCCCGATTTTCTTCGTTTTCTGTACAACATATCTACTGTTTTTTTAAATGCAGTGATTAATACCCCCTCCCTTTTCCTCGGAGGCCGAAGGAACGAGACTCCGAGCATTTTGACTTTGCTGCTTACGCTTACAAGTTTCTTGTCTTTCTAACGAAAAAACCCGTGGAAGGAAAGGACGATCAACGATTGCGTTTTCGACATTGAGACACTATACGCTCGACACGTTTTCTCTCTCTCTCGCATATGTGGAAAACGGAAGCGAGTGCTCGCTATGCGGACGCAACATCGATCTTTGCCACGCACTTTTCAATAATATCTAACTGTACATATTTATAATATACACAATATACACAGCTTGTTCTCAAGATTCATTAACTAGGGGAATGAACAACGTTGGAACAGACACGTGTAATAGATAAAAGATTGCGGGCCCATTACCGAGGCCTCAGAACAGCAGAGTCATAATATATACGCTATAAAAAAGATCAGTGAACCGTGCGAATTTTTGCTTCACTTTATATAGTAATTCCCGGCACAACATCTTCGCATGGCATCGGCGTCGGAGAGGAGGAGGAGAATATGGGGAGGACGACAAAATGTAAATTGTGACTCGGCGAACAATTAAATGACAGATGCTTAGGATAAATATCGAACTTAAAACCGGCGTAAAGATGTTATGCACTTGAATTACCTGCCAATTAACTTATAATCATACGTATCACAGCATCAATATAACTCGATCCTCAACTTTGAAAAAAAGAAAAAAAAAACTACGGGTGAAATTATCCAGTATAATCATTCGATAACTTTGATTTGTTCTATCCGCGACGTTTCCTCTGCTTTCCCGGTGAGAATTCACGCTGAATTGCGTTCAGCTTTCATACTGAATCGTGACGAATGAAATCCGATCTCGAAACAGGTCGAAGTAACTTTGTTTTCTTCATAATTATTAATCGCCAATATATATACACAAATATATATATATATATATATGTTTCGTTTTTGACCTTTTGCGAAAACGTAAATACGTAACGAAGTATTGTTCGTGTTATCATAATACTTTTCATTATCTAGACGCCTTTGTACTATCACTTCCTAGTCGGGAATTACCATCTACACTCGTGTCTCCCTCGGGCAAATAATACTCGACCCATTAACCCCGGAACACACACAGGAATCGCGTTATACACGTAATTCTATTACACCGAGATATCGTATGTTTAACACACACGCACACATAGACATATATATATATATATATATATATATATATACGTATTGTTCATGTATGCATGAATGCGTGAATGTGTGATAGATTTGTAGAGATATAAAATCTGATTAAGCTACGTTAAATCATCCGTTTTCATCTGGTCTCATGTAAGATTTAATAGGTCGGATTAATTCTCGCGGAAACATTAGCATCAATAGGTAAATATGCGTTGAAAATGCGTTAGCCGTAACTGCCTGAATAGTCGAGGAAGCTTCGAGTTAACAATAAATAAGTGACGTTACACGTTCAAGGAAGAAAAAAAAAAAGACCTAACAACGCAGTGAGATACTTATCACGTCTCCCGCGTGTTGGCTCGTTGACTCACCGTACGTATCATGATATAGACAAAGAATAATTTAATTAAATTAATATCACCTAGAATACATATTCATCACGTCATATTGACGCCGAGCGCTTGCCGGAAATGCTCATAGACTACGTAACTAATCGATACGGCTGGCGCGACCTGAAATTGATAAAAAGAAATTATGCTTCAGTTACTTTTGGATCGGGGATGAAATACATATTTTTGTGTTATAGGGTTTCTAAGTTTCTTTAAAAACATACCTTTAAGAAATTTGGCGTTAGACCCCGGTATAAGCCAAGAATTCCTTCTCTCGTCACAATATCTTTAAAAACACCGATCATTGTGTTGGGTGCAGTAACGGGTGCTACTTCGGCTTGCAGACGAGTTCTAACTAAGGCTAGTGGATACGAACACACTTGACCAGCTGTGCTCGAAATTGAACCACATAGTAGTAAAACCCAAAATGCTGGCTGCTCATTTTTGTCATGTGTACGAAGATAACTGTTCTTCAATGTCTGCAACATATTTCTTTCTTTATTATTTCTGATTATTGTTGAATTAGTATCATAATTCAAATGAATATCGTATGAGATTAATTGGGGAAGACAAAGGCGCGAAAGTTGTCACATTCTCACCTCGTATACAGCCAAGTCGATACCGGCATACGGAAGTATCCCTATTAAGTTCGGGACGTAACCTCGGTAAAAAGATTTCAAACCTCCATGTTTGTGAATTTTCTTAGCTGCGTCAAACACGCCAGAAAATTCTCCAGTTTTCCGAAGAGCAAGCCTCGTTTTTAGGACCTGCAATTTAATACACTGACTCAGAATGCGTTGCAACAAGAATTTAACGGCGAAAGTAAAACATATGTTTATAATGTTGAATTTGGAAGAATTTTTAATATTTATGGAAGAATAATACCTCTAGTGGATATATAGCAGATTGACTAATTCCTCCAGCCAATGAACCTGCTAGAAACCGTTCGTAAAGCCCGAGTTCTCGAGTGTCATCACCTTTGATTGCTCTTTTAACTTGTTCGTAGGCCATGAATTTCAGTGCAGTTTCCGGCCCAATTTTAAGTACGTTTATACCATTCCCTCGCCAGAGACTAAGAATTCCGCCTTCGCGAAGCATGTATCTGAAGCAACTCATTATCTTGCAGTGCCGCGTTCCGTGCACCTGAAAAATCGAATCTCTTTTGTAAAGCAAAGACGGTGAGCGTCAATTCACATTCTTTTCTCCATGATTTTATTAATGTTTTTAAGATGTTACAAGATGTTTTTCTTGTTATAATAGATTTGAGTGATAACGCGTCATCCGTAAACTCACCTGCAGATAGACTTTAATACGGTCTAAGGGTGCTGTACACGTTCGGGACACTGCTCCTGCGATACCTCCGGATACCAAATGCCGCCACCACATGCCCGACACCATTTCGCCCGTTGTAAAATCTTCTGGTACACCGATATCCTCCCCAATGTCCATATACTGTAAAATTATGAATAATAATCTCCAATTAATCTCTTATTACTGCATCACATCAATTACGTACATAAGAATAATTATTTCTCTTGCTGAAAATCGTAATAAATACTTGGCCTAAATGTATGATATATCAAAACCGACTACAATACAGTTTATTTTTAACGATGAACCATTTTTTACTAGGTTCTCGAAGAAAAAGTGCAAATGTCATTGAATCGGTGGAGGTAATGGGTAAAAGGCAAAGGTAGGCGATTATTGATACAATTTATCAATTGGCATACCGGCAACAATATAAACCGGTTACATCGCAAACCGCACATTTCTTCGGTCTGGTTGCACCCGACCATTCAGAGTGTACCACGTGTTATAGATGAATTTGCTATCAGCTGTCTAGCCGGCGCTAGATCATCCGCAAGATTTACGTAACAGTCAAATGCGCCAATTTGAATCGAAACTGAATTTACTTAATGTCGGTGCATCGCACGTAGCAAATAGATTTTGTTTCTTCTCTTGCGCATTGTATAGTACCGAGTCAAAAGCAATTTTCGATTTTAACGAGTTCTCTTTCTAGGTCTACGTTTCCAGCCAATTCCAACGGCTCCTTCTATTGCATAATTTCGCGGCAGACATTACTCAAGGAATTGAAAAGCGCATTTGACGCAATGAATGCACCCCCCCCCCCCCCCCCGGGCAAGGTATTATCGGCAAGAAGCCGTCAATGAACAGCGGAGTCACGGCCTTGAATTTTTCCAATATTGCGGATGTAACACTTAAAAAGATATTCGCCCATTTTGCGTGTTAAGCAATCAGGGAAAAGTTGAGTAATCGATAAGCGTAACTGTCCTAACTGCGAGCACATCCCCACTTTGCACTAAACTTTTACGTCCACGTTATGATTGAAGAAAAAATTAACACGAGAATCGTTGTAAGAAAGTCTTGTGACAATATACATTCGTCCTAGCAAAGTGAATCTTTCATTAGTTAAACAATTATAGTTACCGAAAGACTTACGATTCTTTTTATTTATTTTATAGTACGATATTAAATGTAGATGTTTAATCCACGATGTAGATGTAAGCGTGTTCATTAGTACATCGACCTGGCGGTCAATTTATACGACACGTTTTATCACATGTCTCAAATTACTGATAATGCGATAATATACGCGCAAATACCATCGCAGCTGAGAACTTCTTTCAGAGTATGTAGTGGGATTCTACTCACTGAATCGAGCTTATTAAGAATCTTTTACCACGTTACCAAAGTTGTTTTCCGTTCAATCGTCGCTTGTCAGAAAATTACCGTCTGGAAGTGTTTCACGACTGACCCGGTTAATCGTAAATACATCTCGTGTCTTGAAAGATCGGTAAATGGTTGTGTGTACCTGCCATTGAGATCGAAATAAAAATTCCAATGGCAGATAGCCGACAGACTAGATACAACGTCGAGAGAAAGAAAGTTGTTCGAGAGAGCAATTTACTCGAAGCCTTGCCACAAAGGAAGAGGGTTTCGCTGAATTAGATTGCGTTCTTTTACATCTTCGAGCGATTGCACAAGCCATTTTTTTCCCCGTGTCAGCAATGATCAAATGCGGCCAGCTGATTGATCGGGCGTCGGCAATACGTAACGGAAAAATGCAGCACGTGCAGTTTTTCAAGGCCACGATAATGAAAACCGCTGTCGTGCTACGAGCACACCTCCATTTGGTGGTTTAAATCGAGATTGCCAATGATGCAAGAGTCACAAGTTCTTCGGTGATTTGCTATTCTTCGGTGGAAAATTTTTAATCGAATTCATCTTTCTTGGTTGTGCAATAATTCAGGAATTTATAATTTACGAACGATATTAACGACGATTTTGGGTCAGCCGGTTCTTTCTCAGCACCACGCGATCTGGAAGAGATTCCTCGGATTTTTGGCTTCGTTTATAGACGTTTGCATAATACTGCGAAATACATCAAATTTAAGTTTCCAGATGCAAAGAATTCTTTCGAGAATCTTGGTAATCGATAAGGACGAAGATCGAAAGTTCGATGACGAGCAAAAGAATTCGTAGAAAGAAGTAATAAATATTCAGCGACGAATTTATAGAGTTTTATCGAGATTCGAAGGAGAGGGAGAAAGAGAGAGAATACTTAACTGGAGATACAACCAGGCTTCATTGCCAAAAAATATGTCACTGTCCGAGTTGTCGAGAGTATCCATTCTTTCCCTCAGCTCGCAGCGATGCGATTTATAAGTGCAAAGAAACCAGAGATGCAGTTTGAAATCAGTCTATCGAAACTCGAGTGACAACTGAGGGGAATGAGAATATTGGAAGCGAAGACAAGCTTCTAGTCTGGCCGGGATGCAAGCCAACAAATTACTTGGGGCATCGCCCAATGTCGGTTCCAAATCTTTGCGTTTCGGCCAACGCTCATCGTTCTTTTACCGCGTGCTCTTCTGGTCACATGACGACCGCTCACTTCGAATCTGCCCAGCGAAATATTTCTGTTTTATCTGCCTCTAAAAACGATCATCACCCTTTCGAGCTTGAACCTGAACCCGCCAGAATCGCTTCCATTTCGAATATGGCAACTTCCGGCCACGATATTCATAACCCCTATTACTCGAATATATCGAAATTTGCGACTCTTTTCTACTACACATTTATCTTAGGCAACAGGATAATTCTAATAATGTGTTTTCTGAGACTTACAAAATTTCCCCTAAGAATTAAAATTTTATTTCATTTTATTCGGACTACGAAAATAAATGCTCGAAATGAGTTGACAATTTTTCAAGATACATTCGACAAAATTGTAGATGATCTTCTATGAAAAAGATCTCGCGAAAAAGTCGGCGAAGGTCCATATATAAGTATAACCGGTCGAAAACACGTCTGGAAGCAAGTGCAACAATATTTATCCATATCGTTACGCGCCTTCGGTCGGTTCGTCTCTCGCGAGGCCCAGAAAATGCAATGTCACCCTGTGAATCTGTGGTTGATAACCGAGCACAGTGGATTATTAACGGAAAATCCGTATCGTTAGGAATGAGGTAATCTTGTTCCGAACAACGATACATACATCATCGGCCGTGAAATACGAACGGGAACAATAAACGTCTGGAAATTATAAGGAAATCGATATCGCGAGTATCGAGTCTCAGAGATAACGATCGAATAGTCGTTGGTTAGTCTAAACTCACTTATCAAACACAGTGAGTGAGTCGTACTCGTGCTTCTTCAAACACAATTTCTTTCTAAAGAGTTGCGCAAATATCTACAGATTTTAATGGCGATTAAAATAACGAATATTGTGTATAATGCATTTTTCATCATTTTACTGATTTCTAATTGGAATTAAGTTCTAACGACCAAGTCGATACTTATAGAGCGTAATGTTCGAGAAAGTTCCGGAAAATTCGTTCAATTCACCACCTGCGGTAATTCAGCTAGCTAATGTAATCTTTCGTGACTACCACGCTAGTCAAACGTTCTACTTATTATTTGTCACTGTGACACATTCGACTGGACAATGCAATTGGTAGATCGCAGCAGCAGCAGCTGCGGTAATCTTGAAAATGGAAATAAAAACGGTAGCGTTATCAGTTTGCCCGAGGCTTTTACGTCAAGTCCAAGGTTTCAGGTAACAGTCTCTCACATCCCGTAACTTCCGGTTGAGAAGTGAAATTGCGAAATCCATGTCATGGCCGCTGAGAACGAAATTCCAGCCCGTTAAACTTTTTTTCTCCCGCAAATTCCGAACTTGCAAAATTTCCCTTCTCTTATTCGCACTATTTCTTCTATAGACTTACATAACTAATTGTCGTCATAAAAAAAAGATAAGAGTATCCCATTGACGGTAAGAATTATAAAAGGTGACTAATTATTCGGTGAATCAATGTCGCTCTGTTTAGGGCGGAAAACCCGAGAGTAGCTCTTCCAACACGATCCCCGGATATCAATTCGCGCGGAACGATCTCGAATGAGCGAGAACCGAGAATGATGTTGTGTTCCGTTATAAGTTTTCAGCGTGAGAAACAATTTCCGAAAGAATTAATATCTTGTACGAGGGACAGATTATTGGTCAAGTTAACAAAAAAATCTGCCTTTCACCTTCAAATGTGTAAGACAGGAACTGAGTGCCAACGAAAGTTTTTATTTAAAACGTGACACGGTTAAGTGACCACTTGGAACAGCCGGTAACGAGGCCTTGTGTGTGAGCGGCTCTCGACAATCGTTGCGCTCGGATACTGAATGATTTCCACGAAAGGCGATAGCATGGAATTCTTGTGAACTTACGCTTTCCAGGTTCTTTGTAATAATGAACTTTTTCAGTTATCCTTTTCGTAATTTTCATAATTATCTCACGAGTTCTTTCCAGTCACTTAACCGTGTTAAGATAATCATCATATTCTAGATTTTATACATCCCCCTAAAAACTAAAGTCAAACTTTGAAGTTTTGACTGAATTTCAAGAAATTTCGAAAGAGTTGAAAGTCTGTTCGCGAGGAACCTATAACTGTTAGCTTGGATCAAGGTTCACCGATGATACTGTGCCGCGTGTGTCACTGCAATATTTAAAAACGTCGACTACCAAAAGAATTAATTTTCGTATAGAAATTATATTTCCAGCCGGTTGAATCTAAATTTGTAAAAGAGGAGTCATAGTTGTTCAGTTGAAGCATCGAAAGAGAGGCAAGAATGGCATCCGTAGGATCGAAAAAGGCAAATCTAGATTCGGACGTAGACCGGCTTCGCGTACAGTCGAGAGGCCGCAGGGAACTTTCACGCGCGCGCGGCCGCATACAGGCCGTAGAGTTGGCCCTCTCACAGTGGCCATAGATAGCTACGATGCTGCCGGAGATACACTCACCCGTTGCAGAAGCTCATGGTAGCCTTGAAGAAATTCCTCGCAGACTTGACACGCGGATGGTATACTCTCGTGCTTCAATATTCGTGGTTTTTTGAAAGTATACATGTTTTATTTTATTTATTCACTGTATGCAACAATTATTATATGCCAAAACTGAACACTGTGAGAAAAACTGTTTGATTCTTGATTCACTATCGCCTCAAAGCAGCTGAGTCCGACTAAGGTCGAGCGAGTGCACGTTGCTGGTCATTTGCCGTTGAATGAACTCCGATATAAGAGATTTCACTCGAGCAGAGACCTGCTCTACTATTCAACGATTGAAACGGTGAATGAACGAGACGAAAGAGTAAAAAGCGTGTAAGGTACACGTGAAACACGTTTAGCGTGCACGACGGAACGAGCCTCGTCACACCACGAGGAGCGACGAGTTGAGAGCTCGGAGTCCGATCTCGAGACTGAGGACTGTAAAGAGAGTCGCGGGGGTATCGAAACTAAGATATCGCCGGTGGATTCAGAGAGGGGCTCTCTTTCCCCCACCAATGAGCGGTTACAAACGCCTACGTCATTACTAAGCGTACCCTCCAAGGAGAAATACCTGTTACAATGACACCGCTGCAATGCTTTAAACTCTTGTGCTTGTGACGCTCACACCTTACGTGCAGGACACGTCAAATCTGACCAGGGTCAAAAACTGGAACATTGTCCTTTCTCATATATCTCTAACCATTAAAATCCTTTGAATTCCTAATTCTAATCGCTCTAATTAACGAATAGATGATAGACACGGAATTCCAAAGCGATTTTTAATTAAATGTGTAACGTACCGAGGAATCACACGCGAGATAGATTCTTGTGAAAGTTGTGTAAGTAGGACACTGCCTTGAACGCGACAATATACGTGACTGTCGTTAAAAATTCAGGACACAATTCAGGAATCTTAGCCTTCATAATGCCGATCGCGCATTCGATCTTTTTATGCGACATTTAATTTCTATAAACTCTCTAATTCGAGTCTTTGTTTCCGACAATTGCACGCCTTCTTCCGTGATATATACCGGCTGTATAATCAGCCGCGAAAATATTTATTTCCAAATAGAGCCGACATTATTGCTCTTTGCGATTGTTGCTTATCCGATAAGAACTTAGAGTGCATTCTTTACAGGGATTAATTGAGTTCCGCGTGCGTTCGTGCACCGGGGTAGTCCCCCCTAAAGATATTCAACTGTATTATGGAAATCTGCACAGAAATAATCGCACGTGCGTCATCCCGCAGAGCAAATCCCAACAGACCGTCTGGCAGACGGTTGACGCGATATACTTTCCCTAGACATTCGATCATACGCGTTATATAACGGTATGCTAAGTTACCATAAAAAAAGGCCTGAATCAATTTGCCAAAAGCCTAAATTCCAGCCACCTTTAAAACCAGATTTTCTGTAATAATATCCAGCTACACAATATTAAAACCAACAAAACCAATAATTTCTTTTAAAAAACACAAATCTTTGAAATATCTCAATAATTTATTATTAAAGTTACTTGTATGTGGAATCTACATATATATGGTGATAGAGGTTAATCATCCTTAGAAGGTTGGTACACGTTCTTAGGACAGATGTCGGAAGAAATACTAATGCAAAAATAAAATAGCAAATATAATTGATCGTGTCAGATTTAAATTGCCTATAAATTTGGCCTAATTTAGTTGTCTGGGGCGCGAGTATTAGCGATACGGCACTACACACATAACGTAGAGCATGTTCTAGTCCCGGCAGACGATGACCTCAGAACCTAGCGTATGGCTGACGAAACGTTGCAAGATATTTCACCACAGTGAGAAACGCGGTTTTTACGAATACAACTGAATCTCTCGATATCAATTGACGCGATATAATTTGTATAATCCTCGTTATATAATTGGCTTGATTAATTAATTACAATGACAAGTAGAGAGTATTATTGCTATCTATGACCACGTCGCTAAACATTGACCTGTCGTCAAGCTTTCTTCATCATTTGCACATAACACTGATCTATATTAGTTTCCCATTTATCTCCGGCGAAATTGATCTCAGCAAGCAGAATAACAGGGACGGCTGACGGGGATTGACATTATCGAAAGTGTTAAATAATCATTCTCATGTCCGTAACCCTTGTTTTCGTCTGGTGATAATATGATGCTCGCGCGGTTCTTGCTAATTCATCATTGAAATCGCGAGAATGTTGTTCGACTTTTTTTTCTCTCCGCGAAGCCGCGGGCGACGGAAACGTAAGCACGCACATACGTATTTGAACAGTGCTTGAATCGCCTCGGCAAATGGGGGTCTCCCGCTGCGCATAACAAGATCGCTGTTACAAACTAATATCGCGATGTATGACTCAACGGTATTGAATAAAGCGTTTTAGAAAATCCTTCGAAGACAGTTCCATTTACATTTATGATTCAATATATATGTATATCGTATATTTAGGTTTCAGTTTTTGTAGTCTAATCGTGTGGAACCAGTGAGGAAAGAAGCAAGCAAGTATATACGTCGACAGGATAACGACAAACACAAGCGTCAAACAAATATATGATAAGAGAATTGACCAATAACGACCTTTGGACGTCGAGTTTGCCAAATTCACTTTCTATCCGGTGACGGGCACCGATGGCGAAAGGTGGGAAGCTCGTTGATCAATCGAGAGATTCACGGGGATTCCCAAAGATCCTGACTTACATAATTAAAATAAAAGTTGCGGTGAAAGTGGAGAGTTACAATTTAAGAGACAGTCGTAATTAAATCTAGCTAACGAGCGAAAAGGGGACCAGTCAGAAGATAATTCAAAGATGAGAAATGTGTTTAAAGTTCAAGTCAAGAGTCCTAACGTTGAAACGTTAGAGATTTATAAGGAAAATGGTAGACTATCGCCGGAAGTGGTCGAAAGTACTGACAGTGAGAAAAAATGTGGAATGGAAGAGGGAAACCAGAAGCCAACGTAAACGAAGGAGGAAAGTTTCAAGAGCGCATGAGCAGGTGACGACACTCCGCGCACGCGCTATACCCTACGTCAGCCGTGACTTGAGGGCGAAGAGAGTGCGCGGCGGGAAAATGAAAACAGCTGGGAGATTATCAAGGTCATTTTGAATGACAGTCGCTA
The DNA here is from genome assembly GCA_963989405.1 of Trypoxylon attenuatum. NCBI lineage: Eukaryota > Metazoa > Arthropoda > Insecta > Hymenoptera > Crabronidae > Trypoxylon > Trypoxylon attenuatum. Next base: position 7,537,422 of record OZ022489.1, on the reverse strand, counting down.
CGTCACACCTCCGGTCGAGCCCTCGTCGTTGACCAATCAGCGCGGTCTATCCTACTGCATTCCTCCTTCTCTCTCTCTCTCTCTCTCTCTCTCTCTCTCTCTCTCTTTCTTTCTCTTCGATCTACAATCCTCTCTGTTTGACTCGTACACGCGCCCACTATTCCCGTAAGCCTGTTCTAGCAATTGTCCGATAGGCGTGCACACATCGATGAAACTCAACAGGAATGTCCCGCTAAGGATCTACGCGAAATCTGTCTCAATCTGAAAACTTACAATTAATGCCTTTTGAGAAAAGGTTCCAAGATGATCTGTGTAGAGGAAAAATGAGATAAACTACTAAACTAGGCGGATTAAGACAACAAAGATTGTGAAACGTAAGCAATCTTGCGATTTCTTCATTAACGATCGCAATGCTTGCGCAACTATGTTGGAAATGCGTGAATTCGTAGATCGTATTTGCTTGAAACATATTCCGATATACGTAATATTCTTCTGCGTATATTAATTTTGAGAGAGATTCATTTTGAAAGAAACAAAACAGATGAGTGATTTATGATAATTGTCGTCAGCCGCGTACTCACCGTTGTATGATGCCAATACTGGATAATGTCGAGAAGGTCGGTGCTCGGCGCGTAGAGCAGGAAATCTCGCCATTCGTTGAAGCTAATATTAAGACTTCCGTCCTGGTCCATTCTACAAGAAAGAATCTCCGATTAAACGTGTCGATAAACAATTACTTAAATTGTTTAAATATCAAAAAACCCTTACCGTTGTAATAACTTTTTCGCTTCTTCTCGAGCCATTTTGATTCCTAGTTCACTGAAAGCCCTGATCAACTCGTCCAAATCAATTTTCCCTAAAAAAAGAAGCGAAAAAAACCTCTTTATCACCAGACGCGTATCTCATAACCTCATATTCCGGGAAATTGCTCGTTTTTTGTACGTACCATCTCGATTCCGATCAAGATGGGAGAATTGCAATCGAAGATTTTTCTCGTGTTCGAGAGCATAATGTATAAATTCAGCGAGGCTGATGTCTCCGCTTTTGGTACGATCCGATCGGGCGAGGAATTCCTGTAACACAAAATTGCTGCGTTAACGGAAGCTTAGCCATTGGGCAATGCCAAATCCGCGATAGTCATTCCTGCGACAGATTAACTTCCGCGAATACTGAGTACGTAACCTAGACCTAGTCTAGCCTCGAGGATTCCCAACGTAGACTATTGGATCCGCGGAAGACGTTAACCTTGACGAAACCATACAAAGTGTATAAAATATACGAATGCATTCTGCGAACATGTACGTCCTCACGGGGGCACAGTGGTGACCCACTTTTCTCGACACACATGCAACGAGAAGAAATATAGATAAAACGGTTCTAAAACGAACCGCGTACAATTAAACTAACAGAGACTACTGATAATTAATAGGAAATTATTCTGTGAGAATTTTTCCTCTTTTGTCAAATATAGTAAAGGGATTAGATATCTTATACAATGTAAGTGCTTCATGTATGTACTTTGGATGACCACTTTTACAGCATTACTTTGTGTCGCATATGAAAATGCATTCGACGTAGAATCTGGCAGTGATTAAACCGGAATCTACTATTTTCAGAGTTTCCAAGTTCGGAAACTTTCTGAGGCTTCTTTTGATCCTTCTTTGTCACAGGTAGGCGCAGTATCGACACTAATTGCATATACATATCCGCCCTTGAGGTTTTATAAAGGAAAGTAGATTCTGGTTCAAGAACACAAAGGTTTCACGCTGGAATTTCTTAATTTCATCGCTGAAAGTTTCGAGTCACATTTAATTGTAACACGATATCTAACTCGATTAAGGATTCCGATTAACCTAATTGTATTCGCTAGTCTGGTTTCGCGTCGGCTAAGATTATCGATTAAAATGGCATTGTGTCGTAAGAATCTTAACTATGGAAATTCAGAATTACAAATTTATCTTGCGCGCTTCATTTCCCTGTCGCTTTTCTGCTACAAATGTGCAAATACTTGGGAAGGCACTTAAAATAGAAAGCTACCGTTTCCACGTGTGAAAATAGCCCCGATTGGTCGGTGATTGTTCATTCAAGGTTCGCATAAATCTTACATGTAGCCGTAAAATTGCTTTGGCAAAGTTGGAAGGAATCTCATTACCGAAAATAAAACGCTCAGCAATTAGAACAATAGTTATACTGCTCTCAAAACTGCAGATCCCTACTCTCACCGATTTGCTCGGTAAGACGATAAGCTATCGAAATGCTAATTACCAAATCGAGTTTTAAACGGGGTTTAAGCGAATCCCGGACGTTCAATGCGGAAGCTTCCTGGCTGAGTCACGAGCCGGTCGGGCCAATTGTGTAAAAAATCCGCAACGTGTCGCCCAGTGAAGCTGTGACACCCAAGCAAATGCACTTGCTCGAGAAAATCATATCGACTTCTCCCTTTCGAAACCTTCCCAATATCCTTTGCGAACGCGGAAGAAACCACTAGTAACGATTCTACGTTAACCCGAGGCCATTGTTAATTATCCAAGTGTTCTATTTCTCGCAGAAATTCTTTTTTTCCCCTCGACCACCGACAAAAGAGGGTGGCGCATATGTAATTCTTGTGCGAAGTATATAGAAGAAAATTGACGATATAAGTTGAAGATGGATGTCATTACATCAGGCAGTAGCGCGGCGAACGTGCGCATTGTCGAGTGTCTAGCGTAACGCGAAAGGTGAATTTATTAATTAAGAGGCGACTTACCTCAGCGTATTGCTTCCCGACACCAAATTCACGAAGGGCTTTGGATAAGTCTTGAACGTTGATCTTGCCCTTGCCGTCGAGGTCTAGTTTTTGGAATACTTTTGCAAGTCTATCTTCGTCTTGTGCCGGCAACTCGTGCATATAATGCGGTGGCATAACGCCGTGTGCGGCAGTATCTCTATTCGCGGGCATGCTGCTAGATCCTTGTTCTTCCTGATTGATCCTTTCTGTTACTCGATTAACTGTGAATTCAGGCTATCTTCGAGTATTCTCATTCACCCACCCTCCCAACCGATTCCTTTCTAAAACCGTTCGCTCCTTTGCTCCTTGGCTCGCGCACGTTGCACCATTCGTCTGTCCTTTTTACGTTTTCCAATCGCTCGATCGTTAGACAGGACCAACGGCATAACTGCACACACGTGGCTTGCTCCTTGCGTACATCGATTTCACCTTTGCCGAATACGGTGTCACCTTTTGCTCTCTCTCTAATTCTGACACAGGGATTTATCCAGCACGCGCGAGCCAAACTCAATAACCAAAGTGAATTTCACCGACTGTACATCGATTGGGCACCGACGAATATACTAGTTATTCGAATCCAGTTTCTAGCTTGGCTTTTTGTCCGATACACTCTTCTTGGTATCTTTCAAATCTCAAGAGAATTAAGCTCGCGACGCGATGCGTTCGATCACTTTGCGCTTCCCTCGAGTAGACTCGCTACCAACGAACAATCAGCTCCACGATCTCCACGCGACTGGACAATGCGCTGCGCCACTGGAGAAGTACGCGCCGTCTAGGATTTTTCGTTAGCTGCCCTCTAGTGGCAGGCGTTCAAAGTCACATTGCGATACTCGGTTATCGATTGCAAAGAGACTTTTGTGCGCGCGAAATTCAATTAGATTCAATTTTAAAACCGCTGATATTTTGGGAGAAGGAATTGATAGGATCAATTGGTAAATAAATCGGGACGAGGTCAACTCGCGACACTTGTATTGAATAGATAAATATATTACACTTTGACTTACAGTACACTTGTTGGAAAATACATCAAACTTTCGTGGGTATTCGAAGAGAGGATACAAAAGGTTCGAAGAGCTTTTCATGTCGATATAGAGTGTGACTGTTGGAAAGGATTTTTGTTCTCTATTGTCAAAAGCGAGTGTAGTATCTCGAGCTTCTCGTTCGTGACTCGATGCACGCGTGCGTCGTTGGCAGAGACTATGGTGGTAACTAAAGATCGATATAACAATCGGGAATACCGCAATCCAAAAGTCGAGTATTCCTTGTAGAAGCTGAGAATTCTCAATGACGGACAGTCAAGCGAACATACGAATGCATTTTTCCTTTCGTCATTCCACGCTTTCGACAAACGACGAACAAAAGTCGACAAAAAAGAATCGCTCTCTATTTTTTTCACTCTCTTTCTCTCTCACTCTCCGTTAATGTACTGCATGCGGCTGCGTAATAATGCGACGTCATTCTATGATTATTTATTTTAGAAAAATACATTCGAAAATGCGGGCTAACAATCGCAGCAAACACAATAGGCAAGGCGAATAGAAAATTGTAGATAGATATTAAGATCTTGTGTGTGACTGATCTCGATAGCCACGCTAACATAATTCAATGATCGCTCAAATTCTTCGTATACACGTTGCCTATGATGTTTTGATATTCGGTCGAACAAAAAGTATCCAATGAAGAACCACTAATCCAAGACGGGGGTGATATTTGAAGAAAAAGAAATACTGTTCGTACTGCTGAGTGCCAAGTGCGCTGACTATATGCATTATATACCGATATGTATATAATTATTATTGTTTCCATATGTTCAAACAAAGAACGTTAATATAGGTCGTATGTGGCTTCATACCATTAACATAGGTACGCGTGTATCATTATACACATAGTGACATGTTTAACATGCAATTAATCTGAAGCTTGCACAAACAGTATTGTTGCGCTTATTACTTCCCAGTGTACACAGCCCTCTTCACTGTACAGTTATTATTAACGTTTCGTACTATAAAGGGGAAAAAAACAAGAGGCTCCGAAGGCACCATTTCAATTCTGAATTTCCGAAACATTACCGAACTCTGAGATAAGAGAAAAGTATGTATTCAATTATACGAATACAACGATTGTTTTGATATAAATGCAACAAAAATGGTATTGATTTTTTGTTTGTTTTTTTATTTCTTTTTTTTGTATGCTCCCTATTCAGACTTCAATGCCTTCGGATAGAATTATAATGCAAAACATGATCGAAGCATACGCACAGTGTAGCCTTTTATAATCAGAATTCTTTTCTGCTCATAATATAATAACATATACAGGTGGTAATTGTCACCAAAATAGCAAAACCACTAGAGTTTAATTTGCAATCATCCCGAAGTAGATAACCCTCATAGGTACTGTAAGTACTTAGAATTTGAAAAAAAAACAAACCATGAGTCGGGTATTCTGTCGCACTGATTGCAAATAAAAGTCTGGCAATTGTTGTAAAAAAAAAAAGAAGATATCCTACGTAAAGTATCTCGAGTCTTCATAGTTCTCTTCGTAAAACGAGCAATAACATAAATCAATTTCGTAACACATTTACTGTTTAACTGAACGAAGCGTACTACGTCGGTGAACTGAAAAAGAAAGATAGAAGAACATCCAAATTCGTTGCGTCTCTTTCTCTTTCTCTCTCTCATCGCAGAAGAAGGAGATATAAAATCCGTATGTATTCCTACGACTGGCTCTCGCTTTTTGTTCCTAGGATCAACCGCAAAAGAAAAGTATGCTGCGTTAAAGAGAACCGTCTCACAACAATTTCACAGATAACTTATACGCGTTTCTTCTACGTTGAAACCATACGATATACATATGTATTTATGTATCTGTTACGAAAGGAAGATTCTTATTATTAATCAATAAAACAAATAAAATTGCACCATTGCCTAGAATTTTTATAAGAGACTAGCTATGTTCTAGAATCATTTTTCTTCGTTATTTCAGAATTATGTGCCCCGTACGTATGTAAGTACTTTACGTGGAACTCCAAGAATATAGAGACTATAATATATCCGTGTAATTATAAAACGAACATTTTTATTTTTCATGATCAGCCTCGCGTTGTAGTGTAATTCAAAAGGCACATTAGAGGTTGAAAGAAACTTTTGATTCGAACATATCTAGTTTCCTCTCTGATGGAATAAAAACAATATTTTTTAATGTTTAAAGATCGAAAGATCAACTTTCCTTGATCTTTACACATCTCATAAAAATCTATAATGTCATTTCCACTAAAACTGGAATTATTCATATTTACGCTATATATTATTTCATAAAAATAGAAAAACCGAAAAAGCTATTGCAATGTAGGTAATTACTATGTTATAATGACATTGCGTGTTGTGTATTGTGTGTGCGTGATGGGGTATGTAACTGTGATGTCTGTGTGTATATGTAAATTTTAGCGTGCTCAATTTAGAACTGTTTATGTATATCACTTGCGCGCGAAATAGATTGAAATACATATAGCGAAATTTTCGCGTTCCTCCTCGCAAAAAAAAGGAGTGCAGGAACCAGAGGATAAACTTTGGAAACATAAGTAAAACTGAACGACAAGAAGAAGCTGCTTTTTCAATGCGTTCTGGGTAGAGTCATGATTAATCCGAGTAAAAGCCGGATTTTGGATTAAATGAAAAAAGTTTCTCGAACACTCGTACGAAAATGACGAGCTAGTCTAATGCCAACAGTATAATAAATATATCGTGGAATCACAAAGCGATGGGCAAAAGAAGAAGAAGAAGAAGAAGAAGAAAAGAAATGATTGTTTCAACCTGTTCATAAGACCGTAAATCGAACATTCTTACATAAATGAGAGCTGCAGCTCGCAATAACAGCCTGATTGTAATTTCATTCAACAAAATTTGACACCATCGAAACGGGAATACGAAACCAAATGCAACCCTCTTTCTAGGCACGAATGGAAGTTATGCTCAATTGTAATGTCATTAAAACTTCTGACAATTGGAAAACTTTCGTTATATATTTCTATAATCCGTCATTCTCTCTTACACTTTTATGAATTGTCTTGGACAATCCTATAGCTTCCTTGTAGATAAAATTAGTAAAGAAATAGAAGAAAGTGCTCTACAAGATTCCAAATAGCAATTGGTCGGAAAGTTTAATCGCGGTGGGTCGATTTTGAGCTTAAAAGTGATGAGGATCAATTTCGTGCATACGTTTCTAAAAAGTGATATAAGTACAGTGACGAATATTGTACTGTAGGTTCACAAGACGTGTAACCAAAAGATAAGGGAACGTAATAAAAAAGCTATGCTAACTTCTTCATCTCTCTTCTCGAATTACATCGGGCAAATTTCTCGGAGAGAAAGCTTGGACACGCAAGTTTTTTTTTTAGGCAAAGTGTCAACTGAATACGTACTATTTATTTTTTTTTCTTTTCTTTTCTTTAATCCCTCGTATTAGTAACTTCTATATGTCCTTTTTTTTATAATCCTTTTAACCACCCAACCTCAGTGTAGGTCAAATAACATTCATTTATAGAATGCTTGAGTAATATACTCTCTCTGTTACTGTGCAAACGTATAAACAAAATATACTATATGTTTATAAAACATTGACATTGTTCAGTTCTGTTAAATTTTAACAAATCCATCCTCCTTGACTCGTCTACTTGTCGTTATACAATCTCGTTGCGAGAATGATAACGTGATATTAACTAGCCATTCACCGGTTCCGAATGTTATGTTCCAATGCGGCAGCTAACTTTCTCTCTCTCTCTCTCTCTCTCACTTCTTACGATACATTGAATGACACACACCTATGTATGCTCCCGATCGGAGCTAGGTACAAATTAAATCGATGCGCGATTTCTTGGATAACTAAATACGAGCTGTCATCATAAAGGATATTTCTATGTATCGCTCTCTTTCTTTCTTTTTTTCTCTCTCTCTCTCTCTCTCTTTCTTTCTGTCTCTATCTCACGTGTCTAACAAATTTCTCTCGAAATATCACACATATATATATACAGCTAGTATTACACGTCTGTGATAATCTCGGAAAACATTTTGTTTTCATAATGAATAAAAGAGATATTACGTATCGAGAGCGGTAAAGGCATAGTACATGGGAAAGTAGTAGGTCCACTTTACAAGTATACTACACCAGCAAGTAAAAGTTTCTCGAATCGTGTAAAATCGGGATGACAAGAATTCCAGTCTGCCATTCGACGAGTCTCAGAATCTCGCCGACTTTTTTTTAACTTCTGATTTTTTGATTTTACTTCGAGGAGCATCGAATACTTTTACGCAAATAGTACAAATTCTATTTACTTTCAGTCGTTCGGTTTCTTTGTTTGTTTTTTGTTCTTTTTTCTTTTTTCTTGTTGAGGGGTCAAAGTCAACATGCTGACGCATGAAGGATTAAATCGAAGAATTACTTCTTGACATGTTAGAAAAAACATGCATCCTCGAATGAAGAAATGAATGTCAGATCTAAGAATTAAACAATGTAGCAAGACTCACTATCCTATTATTATTTTTTAGAATTTTCCTCTTCACTTGACCAATGCTTCTCCTGTTCCTGCAGCTCGTATTCCCACCGCAATTCCAATTCCCTCATGTCGTTTGCGATACCAGCCTCATAAGTATCCTCCTAAAGATCCGATGAACAGTGAGAGATTTCGTGAAAAATTCGCTTGTAAATTTAAGGAAAAAAAAAAATATCGATAGCAGATTTATTGAAATTCCGTTACTCACTTCTTCTGGTTTATAGTCTTGATTAAGGGTCTGCGAAGTAAGTAAACTGTTGGATGTCTGAATCCATGGTACTGTACCGTAAGGGCTCCAATTTCGAACGTCTTTTTCTTTTTCCCGAATTCCGGCTTCGATCATTTGCAATTCCTGTGCGAGCCTCTCCCCCGCCGTGAACGCCGCACCTTGCGTTGCCAACTGTGCAAATTTCTCAATTGATTATTTTCAATTAAAATGACACCGAGGAACAAACAAATTTCTAATAAATCAAAAAATACCTTCAAATCATTGATCTTCTTCTCCAAATGTTTCAGTTGTTGTTTCACTTTCTGGGATTCGAGAATCAAACTGAAAGAGATATTTAGTAGATTAAACGTTACGATTTGCTTCGAAAAAATTTGTCTCTGTAAACATATAAAAAATCTCACTTACTCTTTCGACGTACACTCGGACCGTTGTAGCTGCGTTGGCGATCCCGCCATGCTACGTCCCAAATTGACGTAATTGTCACCGAAATTAAAGTTATTCAATGACTGAATACCGCCGTTCGTTCCTGAAACGTTACAATAATGAAGCGTTATTAGAATCGAATAGAAATTTCTCGAAAACGTTCTACTAACGTTGATTTCCGCAGTACCACGAAGCAATGGAATTAGCAGTCGGCATTTGGCGGTAATTAGAAATCGCTTGTGGTCCACCGTCGGTGTAGAAATAACCGGATTGCGTGCCATTGGTAGGTCTATAAACACAAATGCAATTGATTAATCGTAGAACTTTGTTATCGGAATAATTGACTTATTTATCAATTCATAAATCGGTTCGTACTTGTTAGTGGTGGATGCATCGAACGGTACAAATTCGTCGTCAAACAAAATTGGATTGGCATAACGGAAATTACTGCTACAATTTATGTTCGGTGATGGCGTAGTAGGCCCTGTAGGTGTCGTGGATGCCGTGTTCGACGTGTTCGCCCATATCGAATAATTCGCAGGCAGAATGTCTGACTGAAGATCGTAATTCTATTAAGTTAAAATGCAAAAGTTATAACAAAAGTATCCGATAACACAAAACCTCTAACAGAAACGATGACAAATAATTACCGCTTTCATTTGTGGTACTTGCTTATTGTTAACTATTGTTTCGAGCTGATTCAAAATCTCCATCCTACGCTGAAGTAACATAGCTAACGTTTTCGCGACGGTTCGCTGCTGAGATATATAAATCAGTGATCATTATTATTGCCAATAAAAGAAAATATTGCAGGGAAAACGCGCTGCATTACCTTTTTAGCATTGGAAACACCATTCGTTATACTTGGTGGAATTTGCGCAGAGTCCCACATCCCAAGATTTGGTGCTATGTAATCCATTGGTGTTCCTGACATGATGTACGGAGAGCAATGCATGTCTATGTTCTTCCCTGGTAACATATGTGACAGTCCTTGAGAGGATGGTAACATGTAATTCGTAAGTGAGCCGACAAATGTATTTTCATTGATCGGAGCATGATGCTGAAGTGGATTAACTTTGTTCAATGAATTGTAGTCTGGGGAAAAAAAGTCGTGTGAATTACAAAAATTCTAAAGAAGACAAAATAATTCTCTTGAGAAGAAGAAATACATACTCTGTCGATGTGAATTTTCCTGTGATTTAATGGAATGATAGGATCCATCATCATTTTGCTTAAACGTTTTATTATTCAATACCGCTACAGATTTATCCATTTTCGATTCCTGATTGTTGCTCACCGATAAGTTTGTTCTGATACTCAATTTTCGATTCTTCGATCTGTACCTAACGATGAGAAATGGATAAAGTCGAATTGCGCGATTGCTTTGATATTGAGTGAGGCATACTTACTTATCAAGTTCCATATCGCTATGTGCAAAAGTACAGTTGGTAGCTCTCGGACATGATCCTCTTAAAGCAAGATCGCGACACATGCTCACTTTGTATTTTGGTTGTCCTGGGCCTGCATTGTGAGTGCCATCTTGGGTTTTTCTGTTACCGTGTTGCTGAATGAAATCCACTAATGCCGCAACTACCGTCCTCACGGCTTCCAACGCTGCGCGGCATTCCGCTAGAGTGGGTGGTTCCGTCTCTACATGTAAAAACATTTATAATTAGATGAATCTAATCAAAATGTTTGTTTAATAAAATTGTGAAATTAAATGTTGGACTTACCTGGACTGGGGTCTATCGCGGCTAAAAGTTCCAATTGCGGCCGTAAGCTGCTCAATTGTCCAGGATCAGGCGTACGTTGGAGGGCTATAACTAATTCCTGTACGCTTTGAGCAAAAGATTGAGGAGTTTGTAATTTATCCATAATACTTTGCATATGGGATTTGTGTCCAGTATCCCCATATAGTAAAGCGGACCATTGGTCCGGCGCTATTCTTAAACCAGCTTCGGTTGCAATTTGTACAATCTGCGCATCGTGTTCCCTCCGTAATGCTTCGTACGTCCTAAATTCTTCTTTCAATTGCATGAGAGACGAATCTCCCTCTCGTTTTGAAACCTGTAATAACGATTTAGTAAGTGGATCGTTTATATCGTACCGTGGACAAAAACACAGTTTTTAACAGAATCTGACTTACTTTGAAGCAGCTTGCTCGATATAACAATTGCACAACATGGCCAATGCTTGTTTTGGATGCTTGAGGAAAGTGTGGCTCCAAACGCTGAACAACGAACATTACTAAGACTTTTCGAGAAAGTGCGGTACCATCTTCCAAAGCTAAGAGAACGAGCTTAAGAACTTCTTCTTGCATCGCTGTGTAAAATAGTGTGTTAAATTATAACGTTGGCTTTTAACTTTTTGTTACTTTAATGCGTATGTTATTCCCTGTACCTGGCCCAAGAAACTGGCAACCACGGGCACGAACGGCAGCCCATAAATTAGCGCTGAGTTGTTGAGGATTTTGGTGTTGAAGAATCAGTTCGGTAACCGATCGTTCGCCAAGACTCCTAGCTGCTCTAACTGCACGTGCTCTGCCCTCTGGTTCGACCAATTGACAACCGACGAGCGTGACCAATTTGCGTTGCATTGGCCGCGAAATTAGTCCAACTCCTACTGAAACAATGGAAACTCCATTAACATTCCAAACATCAAACTTTTTGACGGAAGTAGCATCGTAAGGCAGTCAATTTTTACCAGAATTCAAACAAGAATTTGTCTGACATGGTTTAAGATATAATGCAAGCTCCTTAATACAGCGTTTGCAAATCAGATAATTGGCATGATCCTCCGGCGGTAGTAGTTTTTGATAAGCTGTGGCAACGTTCGTCGGGACAGCATTGCCCACCAATTGTAATAAAGCTTCGTTTATGGGTAGTCTTTCTATTTCGGTATTGATAACACTCTAAAAATATTAAAACGGTCGGTGGTAAATAAAGCAAGTTTATATAAAGAATTTACGTTATAATAAGAAGTTAGAAATCGGAAGCAACGAAATCGCATACCTGGTCAAAGGGACATTGTTTACGGTGTAAGTTTGCAAGGCACGTACGACATATAGTGTGGCCGCATCCTAAGGATATTGGGCCACGAACGGCCACGTCAAAATCATGACAACAAACTGGACAAGACAGAAATTCAGTCCACTGCGGTGCCTGTATTGGCATTCTAAAACAGAAAGAGTCTAGAATGCAACACTGTTACGTGTGTCGTTTTACGTTGTTCTTTCGTTAATAAAACGGTATTGCAACAAATGTCACGTTTCACTGGAAATTCCAATGCATTAATATTCGCTCCCAAAGCGAATATCATTGAATTTTCCATCAATAGTGCGAGAGTGCAATACGTTACTGTAACGTCAGTCTTCGAGATCCGCAAAAACGCAAATACAACCATCGATCATTGGATTTGCGTTTCAAGCGAAATTCGCAAAACAACCGCCGCGAAACATTGCGAATAATCGGTCAGTTTACGAGAGAGTTGAAAAACACACGGAAGAAAACGAGTCACTCCTGATTACAAAACATTGATCTATAGATATGAATCCTGAACGGAATATAAACGTTGGTCGATTAAATGTTAATCGCACACAATTGACAACGACGGCACCCTGACGTAAAAAGATGCATTAATACGTGGGGAAAATTGCGCAGGAAGAAATCATGCGTACAGGTATACGATCGTGAACACGCAATTGACGAGAAAACTCAGTAATCGTCGTTTCTCTCGAGTATCTATTGACGTCGCTTGACGAAATAGTAGACAGGATCCAAATGGTTTACGGGAGAAATATACTCGATAGAATCGTGATTTCACAGTGGCGAAAGGAGGTCAAAACTCACCTCGTTATTGCCCTCACAAAACATCACATTAACTACTCGGTCACTTTGCACGTAGTTCTGCCATCAGAGCGAGAACAGATGAATCACAGATAATGAGATGAGCTCACCACGATATTTCGTGTCTACGGTTTTTTTATCTCACCACCACCACCTATGGCGAAAACAATCTAGAAAAATGGCTTCGAGCGCTACCCCAGTAGGTCGCGCTCTCGCGATAATTCACAATTCGTCGAATTCAAAACTCTACTCTTTCCTCTGAAAAATTATAAGAAATAATCTGAAGAAATTTCTCATTCTTTCAATCGATAATTATTTCTTTTTCTTTTTGGAGAATATTGTTTACTTCGATGTAGGAATTTTTGCGGAAGAGAAGAGAATTCGAATTTAGCGGGAAAGAGATCGTTCGCGCGACATACTTTCTACCAGATACTTTTCAACCAATTGCAATCGCTCAAACTTTCCTTCAACAATTACTCGACGATGATTGGTTGTATTTTCTATTTCGGAAGAAAAACTCATTTTCCGAGCAAAGTTTCCCGTCTGTTAATTTCTTTCGAGCTTGTTCCGCGGAAATAATCGGGATCTATAAGTTTTGTATTGAGTTCACTGACTATCCGTAGTAGTTGTCTGTGTTTGTGGTTAATCGAGATAGGTCCGTGCAATCAGTAGCTAGAACACTAGAATCCAGTATAATACGGATTTCTGACATACCCCATCATGCAAACAGGAAAAAAGTGTGATTGGGTATGTGTTCTGCTAAAAGACAAGACTGCCGAACTTTGATATGACTGATTGAGATCAAATTCTTTACTGTCAATTGAGAATATTGCGCGAAGGAGTGACTTCTTACTCGTAATTTTTTGAAAATGGCTTTGAAGTTGAACGCAGCTCAATCGAAAGACGAACCGTTATGGTCTGAAATAGCATTTCGAGCCTTCATAAATACCATAACTCATCCGACAGAATATGCCAAAGTTTTAATACAGGTAAATCGTGTGGTGCATCGTATACGGTAAGAATTAAGGGAAACTAAGAGATTTCTTGATTTTTATTCATTACATTGCAGATCGGACACGAGCCAATAGAACCATGGCCTACTACCACATTATTCAGGAAACCGGCGTTAGCTTTACCAAACGTCTTTCAATATGGTAATATTCTTACACTATTAATATTACGAACGTTCAAAGCATTTTTATTATAATGAATCTATATACATGCTATAAATCGATAGACTATCTCTGTTTGCCGGGTTTTTTTCTATGTACCAAAGATTTTGTAAAGGATTGAATAAGGTAACGATGGGATAACCGAATTACAATTTTGAGACGAACGAAAAACATTCTGTTACAGTAAGCCATATAAAAAGAATAGATGGTTTTACCGGATGTTATCGTGGCTTTGTTCCAAAGATATGCGCTTCTGCTATATGTGCAATTGCTGTTGAAAAAACTGAGAAATTTATTGATAAAAATAATAAAAGGAAACCAAAGGAAAATGAGGATGAAAGTACGGAGGAAGAAACGTAAGTTTTTGGTCGATCGATACTCGATTATGTAATATACCACCTGTTTGGAGTGCAAGTTTTATAACTCAATATATTTAATCCTCTTAACGCAATTCTTTGTCGTTCTTATTTCCAGGGAAAGCTGGGATAAATTTGTATTCGAAACGATGAGAGAACTGCTTAGTAAAATGGTTGGCATTATAGTCTCTCATCCGTTCGAAGTAATTTCCTTAAGAATGATGGCTCAGTTCGTTGGTAGAGAAACAAAATATAGGTACCCAGTTATATGTTTCTTCTTCTCATAATTCATCGCCAATACAGTATATATAGTCTTCTACAGTTAACGACATTGGCAAACTTTTTATTCCTTCGCAGAGACATCTTTTCGTCGCTGATAGAGATATACAAAGACAATGGGATCGCAGGATATTATGCAGGGTTGACGCCACGTCTTATTGGAAATGCGTCGTCAATAATCCTTGCCAGTACCTCAACATATTTCATAAACAAATATTTGATAAGCGACCGTGACTTAAAAGTATACACTGCGTTCACAACAAAAGTAAGCGAAAAATTAGATATTGATTCCATCCGAAAAATAAGTAGTTACTTCAATTGAGAATGTTTAACTAATGTTCGATTAATCTTACAGTTTCTAGTAGCTGCACTTACATACCCCTTCTTTCTGGTATCCCACTGTATGTCGGTTAATAATTGTGGGTACGTATCTGTCTTCTGTTTGGTATAGTTAAAGATTCAAGATTCTAAGCGTGGACAAACTTTAATCATAAAATTCACTTTCTTCAGGCTGGCAGCTGGTCTTCCTCCGAATATGCCAGTGTACAATCACTGGCAGGATTGTTGGTCTCATCTGGCGTCTACTAATCAACTGAAGAGAGGAAGTAGCTTATTGTGGCGTTATTACACAGGACCAAGAGTGCTCATTAACGGCAAGCTAGTGCCAATTCGGAAAAATGATTTTTATCTTCAAGGTAAAATGGAATAAAGAGGTTTCAAACAGTAAAGACCAATGTTAATCTCAACATATTATATTTTCTTCGGTGTACCATCATACATCGTTATATTTAGAAATGCTTTCTTTTACACAATTTATTTCGCAAAACTAGACGCGTATCGATGTACAAAAAACTGATTGTTCGTTTAATAAACGCACCATCTGCGTCTACGTAACAGTCTTATGTAAATACATAAGATACATCTATTTTACTGCCTGGAACGATGGTGTTGATAGAGAAAGATATATATATATATATTAATAATATGCAATGTTATGAGTGTCCTTATACGAGGCACCGACTCTTGATATTCGTTGGCATAATAATATATTGCATAATGGAAATGCTTATCACAGCGTTATTAAATATCCTGATTGATCGCGATTATTATACTGATTAGCGTTAACACGGTACAAAATTGCTTTATGCATTAACCGGAAAGTGATGCATCTGTAACGAAACTATCGATAATTATCGATGGTAATTCAATAGAATTGTACTGTCAAATGCTTGTAATTCTTTGCGTAGAACGCATGTATCAAGTTGTCAGTGTGTGTGTGTATATGGTACCTCCACATAAGCTAGAAACAAATCTTACATACCTTTGTGTAACTCGTTGGAAAATATGTACGAGTTGTGTTATGTCTTATAGAGAACTATAATTTCCTATGAAAGTATTAAAGTGTATATTATACGTGAATCATCGATGTTTCAATGATTTGAATGTTGAACAGTAGCAGTAGAAGATTGATGCCTTTTTACCTACGATCGAAGAAATAGTCTATTTGGGAAGGAAATAATTTTTAAAGGGAAATAGTACAGTTTTTTATTTGTTAGATCATTACAGCTTTATTATTCTCACAATTTAGCGGTCTACAACGCGGCACATCCGGCCGCTGAGGGCGGGAAGTTGAGGTGTAGGAATATTTTGTGTTCTTCAATCGTACACGACTTATACACTGTGTCTGTGTGTGTATGTGATCTACAAAGTGATATACGCAAGAATCTATATTACGTTGTGTTTCTAATATTTGTGTAAAAAAAATATTAACTCGAACCACAACTTTAAATATTACACATTAGTTCCTTTTCTCAGGTATTACATTTGAACTTCAATTTACCTATGCAGCATTGCAACACGAATGTGAATAATGAACAGAGACCGTTGCCACGAGTCCGGGTGATCTATGAATTTGGAGCGCGAAACAATTGTCATTTAAAAAAACTTTTCCGATAAATTATTATTCCCGCAATATTTTACAAGATTTTCGTGAAAAAAGAAAAAGAAAAAACGAAACGCATGTTATAGTTAACTATACAGTGATTTTTATACGAGAGAATCTAAAACAACAGTTTTCTTAATACCGAATACATAGTAATTCTAGTTTTGGAATTATCTTCGAGCAAACAACAATATCGCAAGTAATTATGCAGTCAAATATATTCACAATCAGTGAATCTTGAATATGCACATTGGAATCAATCGTTTACAATTTTTAAACTATTTATTTTGAGCCTAACTCTTCGAATGCGTTTATGTAAACCATTATCTTTATTAGCTTCTTCAGCAGTCTTTTTCGCAAATATTTTTTTTCGATATGG
This sequence comes from Trypoxylon attenuatum, assembly GCA_963989405.1. Lineage (NCBI taxonomy): Eukaryota > Metazoa > Arthropoda > Insecta > Hymenoptera > Crabronidae > Trypoxylon > Trypoxylon attenuatum. The sequence goes on along the minus strand of OZ022489.1, from coordinate 7,520,485 downwards.
ATTACGTAATTCAAAGTATTTTCTCTCTCTCTCTCTCTCTCTTTCTCTTTCTCTCTACGTCTGTAATATAGGTTCTGCAAAAATAGAGTATCGCTGAGTCGCTTACAGAAATAATGACAAAAGTCGACGCAACATATGTATATCCGTCATATGACTCTTTTTAAAAGACTAATTTGGTACCGGAGGCGGCAGTTACAGCGTAAATTGATAAAAGTAACAAACATTTCGATCATCGTCTGAAATCTACTGTGTATGTACTCAGTTCTGAGGCTAGTTCTCGGATTGTCCTATTATCCGTACTAATTGTTTAAAACGTTTATACAATTCCATGTGTCTTATGTGTCTTGTTAGTCTGTATATCGCTTCATTTTATTTTTTTTTTTTTAAATTGGTTTACAGCGAAATTTCCTTTTTGCAATGCAATAAACGATCTAAAGAACTAACGTTCAATACTTATTTAACAAATATTGCTTATACTACTGATTACAATGATCAGTTTTTCCGCGAAATGCCAAGTTGATTCGGGAATAATTATCATATAGTTTTGCGCTTGCTATGTACACGCGGCGGCAATACTGTAATGTCGTGGAATGTTAACGGTTCGAGAAATCGAGAAGTTTCAGCGGTGGCTGTTACTCTCTTTTTTTGTTTATTACTATTATTATTTTTTAACTGGAAATTGTCGTTACGTGGAAGGAATAAATAAGCTGTTCAATATTCACATTCCGAAGTGAAAGTCTATAATATAGCTTGCTTCATATATGAATCTCTTCTATTCCTCGAAGAATTAAGTAATCCGAGATTCGCTTCGAATACTATAATGTATGTTATATACAACGCTATATTCATTTTATCGATAGATCGACCTTCTTTTGAAATCAAATCACTTAAGATAAATCATACACGACCATTTTAATTGTGGCAGTATAATATACTTAACATACTGATAGAATATAATATATTCATTTTGGATATGATAACTCTCTTATAGTAACACATAAAATAAAAAGTGAAAAAGATTCTCAGATCTCTCGGTCTACCCGGGGCTAAAAATCAATCTCGAATACTATATATTGTTTAGCGCTCGATTAATTTGCTTCCAAAACAAATTGATTTTCTTCAACAGTTACACTATCCTCTAACTCTTACGAGCATCCTTACAAACGCAATGTTTTATTATTGAGAATGTTTACGTAACACATGTGTGGGTATGTGTGTATGTATGTGTCGTTTGGAACAATAGCATCAACGGTACATTAGGTTTTTGAGACAACTTCTAGATTCGCCCGTTCGAATGTTTCTTTTTTACTTCTTTTTTTTAAATACTCCAGTGAACATTTCCTAAATGTACTAACACTGTTTAATTAACTGCGGCCCTTCTGCAGCTCATAATCGCTCTAGTGTCTCGTAAACCACTGTCGCGTAATATAATCACATGGGGTAAATAAATATCTCTAGACTATGGAACTTTATGTGTGTATATGTTCGAACAACGCCTTGCAAGTACAATACCGCACACATCGCTCGAAAAGATATCATTTTCTGCATTGTAACAAAAATATGTTTTTTTTTTTGTAGATCGTGGAAAAATTGACATAGTTTTGTCGTGATTCACGATGGCCAATGAGTAGTGTACTAGAAAATATTGTGCAATGACTTGTACTCAAAGCAAGGGTCGAAAAAAGTTAGTTTACAGGAATTCTTATTTATACATACACCGAGCTCATTGATCAATTTCCTACGGATAATACCGTTGCTATCATTTATATATTTGGCTCTTATTTATCGGACACACTGGTATACTATATATATATATATTTATATCGTGGATCTGAGACGGAAACAGCTTTGATCAAATCTTTTCAGCAATACTGATTCATGCAGTGATTATTATAACGTTGCACTTGATCCATCTGTCGCATAAAGTTCCATTATCTACGTATCTTACGAACAAGTGTGCATAACTCGACAGAATGTCTCGCTAATCTCTGACTTATTCGCATATCGCATATCCTGGATAAAAAAAAGATCAGTCCTATCTATCTAAAAACGCAAGTTAGGCCATACTGGATAATCGAATGATCGCCTATTCGTTGGGAGAATTTAAAATCCTTCGAAAGAATTAGAATTCTAATTCTACTGTAAAAAAAAAATGAAAAGAAACTTAAATGGTATCTGCTCGAATGTTGAAATCAGAATGGGTGTTTTGCATCGTTGTCAAGATTGCGATTACCAATTCCATTGTCGTTGCTTATGAGTCTTACGAATTTTTAATTGCCACTCTCAGTACTATGCTTAAATGTCATGTGTTCGCTCTTGGCGATCGATCGTTTTTACTTGAGATCTACCTCAACCTCTGGATTCTCGAGGGAGAAAGGTTTGAGATTCTCTACGATTGGAGTTTGATCAGGATCGATTCTTATACGAATTTTATTCGTTTCTAACGAACGTGGCAACGTACGTGGAAGTTCATCTTTGTACGAAGCTGTAAGGGGCGAGGTGTACGGTACATAAATTCGTACGACATCCGGACTTGGCTGATGAGGCGTAGCCCTAGGAGTTGGCAGACCGCCGCTTCCAGAACTAGCATTGGAAATGTTACTTTGAGTATCTAAACTATTATCTAATGCTTGAGACCTTGTCGCTGAACTAAATACAGAAAGGTCTGCTGTCGAGGTAACGGACGTGTCGGCCAATGATCGGCGCGAGCCATTTGGAGAGGCCCCGTCGTCAAGACTTGGATCAAATGAGAATTTGCTTCCTGCACACATAGTCATTTAACTTATTACACTTATTACCAAATAATCGATGACCAAGCATCCTACTCATGTCGAACGATTTCATGTATTATTTATATCGAATATCTTTATTGTATAGAGAAAAATAACGCGTACAAGATACTGAGCAATTTATCCAACTTTAATTTCATCGTACAAAATTAGGACTTTCTCTTCTAGGAAAATTCTCTTCTTGTTACATACAAAACATGCAGATTTGAAAATCACAGAGAAATTCTATTGTAGTACGTTTTAGTAATAGGAATCAGTGGTTTCTGAAATGTCCTTCTGTTAGCTTAAATTGATAGATAGATAGTGTTATTGTTACTTATAGGCCAAAGTTCGGAATGACTTTGAAATATAATTAGTAAGTTCTTTCGTTAATTAATACTGTCACTCGTGAAATATAGGCTTTTTCATTCCGTGGGAATATTAATCTCTTTAAGGTATTCTCTCCTCAGAAAGCACCGATTCGATTAAACTTTATTTCGCAATATAGAATTTTATTGCTTGAGTAATAAGAATATCGTGTGTTCTAAGAGCTTCCTCAACTTTCTATATACGAGTATGTTCGAATAATCTCACTGTTTCCTTGAAAATATTTACATGATTATCAGACTTGTTAAAAATACTGTCTTATTCACAGTACAATCACAGACTGCTATTTCATTCGTTTTTAACTCGACGCGCGTGAAAGATAGACCATTGAAAAATTAGTTCACTTTTTTTTCTACCATTTTGTTATAGAAATTTCATATATATATATATCTATATATAACATATATTGGTATAAAACTACAGAGAGAATGTACGATACTTAAGGACAAAAGAAAAGAATTGTCTGGCAGAGTATTTTTTTTTTTATAGTTCTTACTCTAAATAATTTCCCCCTTTTTTTTCATTGAGCAATGATATTAAATTTATGTGATACTCAAATGAGATCTTAGAGTCTAGTATTATAAATAACCATTATTTCAACGTTAGAATGATTATCATTATGATTCTCCTCGTTTTCGCTAACACTCTCATTCTCAGACTGGGAAAAATAAGTTTCTGTACTGTTGTGTATGGTATTTTCATTACATCTAAACTCACCGCCAAGACCACTGGTAGGTTCTACAGGGGTTGTACTTTCTCTATTCTCATCTATAAGGGCCAGTTCTCTGCGTTGTGCTACAGACTCCCTCATTACGTGTTGCGCTTCGCTAAATTCTTCGGCGCGTTGTCCGACCTGCATTAACGAACGATTAAACTTGAATAAAATTTGAGAAAAGTGTATTTTACATTCGATAGGGTGAAGAATTTATAATAATTACCTTGCTTGCAAAAGTTGGCTCTTTAAATGTACCAAAAGGGTACCGGGGCAATTCGTGTGGCAAAGGAGAACCTGGATAATCGAGCTTGGCACGCTTTAATTCTTCCATGCTACGCTCCATAGTATTTACTACGGTATCGTCGTCGAAGAAGAAATCCTTTTCAAGTTTGATTTGCAAATAATTACAAAATTCATCGAGGCTCTCCATTGACAATAGATGACGCTTATGCATTTTCATGACAGTGTATGCCATTGCAGGTAAAATGCGATCACCGTCTAATAAAAATATATCCCAAATACGTAGACCGAGACTAACCGGTGTCTGTTTGGAAAGATATATATATACACACAAGTTTCGTTAAAGAGATTAATGATAATGCGTTAAGAGTACTCCGATGGAAAACTCACCCTTTCTTGGAACACAACGAAAAACCATTTCAATGCGTATAATATTGAGTCACATCCACACTTATCGAGTTTCTTCTTCAATTTTGGCAAAAACTTACTCATTATTTTATCGTGATGCTCTATGAAACGATTTAATTTTGGAAACCCGTCAACATAAAATCCTGTAGGTAAAGAAATAATGATGATATTGACGTTAAACTGTAATTCCTCTTTTTTTTTTTAATAAGGCGAAGTTAATAAGTTATGCGGTAAATAAATAATAATTACTGACCATGCATAGTGTACTTTTTATCGGCAAGTAATATCGAGAGACCCCAAAATGCATCCTCCTCGTCCATATAAAGTAGAAGTAAGCCAGCTAATACGGACATTCCTTGACAGTACCCAACTTCCATGTTGTACATGCTGTAGGCAGCCAGGACATAAAACATGGACCTTTGTTTTATGCTATACCTTTCCCTATTAATTAAACGTTATTTTCATGGTAAACACGTTCTTGTCCATTTCTCATTCATCCTGTTATCAGTGTTTTCAGAATATAACGTATACCTATAGTTGATATGATCTCTGTATTGTCTTGCCACATCCGCGTCGATTTGTCTAATCTCAGTCGACCACTGTCTCGCCAATCGTAGCATCTCTTCGTATTTACCGGATTGTTCCTTTTTAATGTTCTTTATGCCCAAAAGCAGAGCCCATACCTGACCACGGAATCTGTTGGGAATACCTTTATAGACTCTACGTCTCAATTTCTCCTTGGTCGACGGACTCTCCCAATGTTTGGTCATCTTCTCCCACTTTTTTAGTCTCTCCATCTCCACATGATGAATCTTTATTTCGTTCGCATCCGGCTTCTGGGGTAATCTCTTATCGCTGCAGGATCGAACGTTAGAAAGCATTTACATCTACTCGCTCGATCGAACTATTGCTATTGGTATACTTACTGAATGAAACCATAGCGATCGGTCGTGTGATAAACCTCGTATCCTGGATCTTCCCACGGATCAATTTCAGCTCCATTTTCTCTACCACGGTCGTAACAGCTGAATATTCTATCACGCTCTGCAGCAGACCGCTTCAGCAATTCTTCCTCATTCATTCCCCGTGACGGTGTGCACTCTTACAAGCATGCCGTATTATTCAAAATAGTCTAGGTATTTTGGTTTTGCACTCTTACCTAAGGTGAATACGAATCATCCTGATAAATCACAAAATTTATTTCTCCTCTGTCTCTCTTATTTATCCCGTGTTTGCGACCTTGTCACTCAACAAATTCTCACCTACGACGCCCGATGCGAAACTGACCGAAGAGTAACATCGACTCAAAAGAAATGACGAAAAAAAGAATTTTACGAAAACAGCATAAGCAACATGGTATAATCTTAATTCCGTCAAGGAAAACATACGTTGACAAAGTATACTTCAACCTAAGATCTCTGGGTCATTGAAGAAGCTACTCTCCCTTTCATTATCGGAATGCGGTTATATCTCGGTAAAAAGAAACTCAAATATACGATTCAATGGTACGGTAATGTACGGCAATAAATCGAGCGAAAACAAATCGTATTTTCCTTGAAAAGTAGCAAGGAAGAAAATGAGTGACAGCACGCTACGATGTACCAGGTTCAAATGCTTCGACGTTAATCGGGCACAGATTGACAAGAAAGGTTATATATGACGGAATCGAGCAAGAGACGTGTAAACGCGATATTGATCTTACCTTTAGAAAATCAACCAGCACTATAAACACTTCATGACTACGAGACAATTACTTTTCTCCGTTTCATATTACAAATAAAACTCGCAACAATCACACAATCTGCAAAGCTACCGTACAGTGTATATTCAATGTGATTCAATGCATGCAACCATGCAAGCCGGATTTGCCTCTCTCCTCTTCCCATTCACATTTTGCTGTTAAAGCAAGTGTTACCAATAATCAAACGCATGTTACCAAAACAGGTGGATTTATTATTAAACAAATTCAGTGCAATATTCAATGATATTCAATTTGAGACTCGTCGAAACTTTTAATTGTATATAAGTAGACTTCGTGAAGTTAAGATAACACTCGAAAAGAAAGATATCCCTGTCGGAAGATGAGCTTGAGCGTCACGCGAATTCTGCTATCTTGATATTTTATCTCAATTTTTAAGACGGTTTTTCAACCTACGTTGTAATTCGCGCCGATAGGAATCAATATTGAATATTCGACGATGCTATCTATACTTGTGCAATTTCTAGATACAATCCTTTCCTCCCACTTATTGTTATCTCGCCATTTTTTCCTAGAAAACTGAACAGAAGCGAAAACGAATCTTTTGACAATGTAGCAAAGGTCTGGTCGTAATTTTTCGAGAATATATCTTTTTCCTGGTGAAAAGACGCAAAGATTGAATAAGCCGATTGCTATTTCTATGTTGAAATAAAAGTGGAAAAAGAAATAGGTCCCACCGAGATTTGAACTCGGATCGCTGGATTCAGAGTCCAGAGTGCTAACCATTACACCATGGAACCTTTACGTTCGTCGAACACTTTTTAGATTCGACATCAGGTTATTCTAATACATCACTTCTCTCAAAATACTCTCTCCCTTTTTTTTTGTTTGAAGGTTCCTTAAATATTATAAAATCACACGAGCACACGATTATTAACTTTCTCAGATTTATTGAAAGTTTACAAATATACACTATGCAAATATACAGATTTGTCGTCTGTCATTTTAACGATAAGCAAATATAAAATGCTATACAAACGGTATCTCAATGGGAGAAAAAAATCATAATCTGTGTTTGAAAGTTCATAAATAAAAATAGTGTGAGAAATGAGATTGGTAGAAAATGATTGTTCTACAAAATAGATTTTATTGACTCGTGTTTTTGCTTAAGTCTCTTCGTCTTCCTGTTTGACCTTTCGCTCTTTATTAGATAAATCTGTCGCGAACTCTTGAATTTCTTGTTGTTGAACAATTTCGGCATTGCTGTCCTCAGGAGGTTCGTCCTTTGGCTTCTGAAACAATCGATAGAAATATTAATACAACATTCTATTATCTCTCGCACCGCACGGATTAAATTTCATTATTTTCTTACCATTTCTTCGTCTCTGTTTTCTTTTATATTGCATATTTCCAACAAATTGTACTTCTTGTATTTGTAGTAATTGGGAGCAATGGCTATAAGACAAAGGCCGCGAATAACTTCGACGACTACTGCGATTTCTGGATTCTTCAAATCTGCTTTGTTCCCTGGATTCTTCTGCGTTATTATTTCCGCTATATCCTCAATAATTTCCTCTCTGACAATACTGTTATTGCTGCGTCGACTGTAACATTGGAGAAAATCTTTTAGAATCAAGATTCTCTTCCGTCTTATACAAATTTGCCTACCTGAAAACAATGCTAAATGTCTTTGGTTCTTGAGCAAAATATTTCTCGAGCAACTGGCTTGCCTTTACTTTAATATCACTCATATTCGCTCTGCAGATTGCTTCTACCGGTAGTAGCCTTAGGAGAAATCTTGTACGTTGCTTTTTTGTTGCATCTAATTCGACAAGAATCTTTGTCACTAATTTCACAGGATCTGGTACGGTGCTCCTTATAAAAACAACGTTCTTTGCCCCAGTATCGACTGCCTAACAAAATCAAAAGTTCAATTACTTGATTAAAAAGAATACAGCGCATCTAAATTGACGTAATAATCTAAATCGCATACTTGAAATTTCCTGTCGGCTATAGGTTTAGAATACTCTGCTTTTAATTCGTTAATTTCCCTGCTTAAAGTAGTCGTAATATCTTCGTCTTCGTTCTCAGAACCGTTGTGTTCATTGCTGTCATTGGCTGCTTCTCTGCTGCATGCATCTTGGTCTTCGGCTTCAGGTTCCTGAAACAATGTATTCTGTTGACGCTATCACTGATTTGTTAATATAGATATACGCTAAACATTATAGTACCTTAATTCTGCTCGGTTTAAAATTCTCGTCCGAGAATTCAGTCAATATTTTGTAAGCATCGCGCACACAGTCCTTTTCGCGAAAGTTGCATGTGCAGAGGAAACCTGTCATACCTGTTTCTAAGGTAAGTTGCCTGCGTTTCTTCTGATTGCTTGCAATCGTCGAATAATAATTTCTTTTCTTCTTTTGCAGATCCATTTTCGTTGTTTCGCTTCAGTTGTTATAGATTCGGTATAAGAATTCGCGGAATTCGCCGTTTACCGAGAACTGGGATTAGAAGCAACAACAACACAAAAGAACCAAACAAAACTCTGTCAATTCCGTGTTTGTTTATTGCTACAACGTGTATATAGTTGCGTGGCCAGCAATAATCAGTAATTTCTGACTGATCCTCACTTCACTTATTAAACGTTTGTCCATATCCTCTTTTCGCGTGCAATGAGATTATGATCGTGACTTTAAATTTACGCGCCAAAATTCAATATTACGAAGCAATATTGCGAATTGGATGTACTATAATAGCACTGCTCTTGTTCTCTTACAATTAATCATTTGGGAGGCCGGAGAACCACAACTAAGGGATGGAGAAACATTTATTGTATCTTTTTCGTTTGAATTCTGTGCAATCATTAAAAAATGGTATCACGAAAGAAATCTTGTTGAATTATTTCTTTGAGTTTTAATCCTTTCCCAAAATTGGAATTCTTGTTCCAAAATATCCAGGAAGAAATATCCAGGAAGAAATATCCAGGAAGAAATGTACAACAAGAAATATAAAACAAGAAATATACAACAAGAAATATCCAACAACACGCTTTTATCTTCGGATATAATGAATTATGCATTTCATTTTACAACGATAACTATACGAAGGCCGTGGTTTTTCTAGTGGATATGCACGTACTTGTGACCATATCATGTCAATGGTCAGATTTTTCAGATTGAGTTGATTCTGAATATAATTGCTGATAGATGCAGATTCAGCTAAATCCCGTGAAAATCCGGTGGTGGGATATTCTCTTTATAAAGATACCGCGAGTGGGATATTCTCTTTATAAAGGACAATGAAGGTTCTGGACCGAAGATTTGTTACCGTTGGCGCGAAGAGTGCGCAGTACTTTTAAATACAAGTAGTATTTTTAACAAGCAGTATTTCCAAATACAACAATATCATAGTGAATATCACCAACCAATTGTTCCTTTCGCGCGTGTGTCTCAGTTCTAAACAAAAATGTTTTATTCAACATTTCTTCAACTGTTGCTTGCTTCGAGTATTTTAAAATTCACAAAATGTCAGGACACAGTGGATACTTTGGAGCAATTAAAAGAAGCGGTAGACAAAACTCTTCCGAAATTGCTTCCCAAATCAACAATCGATAATTTCGTTTATTATCCAAATTCGATCATCGGGCGATTGCCCGTTTTGCCGATATTATTCGCAGAATCGGCTGCGAATCTCATGCCGGATGATGAGTGTGGCAGTCAATCACGGATATTTCTTCGTGAATTACAAAGTGGCACATTCTGGGCGGCTCGCAGTAAGTACAATCCATTTAGATTCTTCCCATTCTTATTCTTCATTTTGAGAATTGAAAATATACGAATTTATTCATTCAATTCAAATTAAAAAATTAAGTTTTCCTTAAAGTACAGATGATCTTCTCAATCGACATGGATCTCAATCTAAATCACTTTCATCATGTTGTAACATGATTTTTAACCCCGTTAATCTTTAAAATTAAGGAGTTTATCGCAAAGAAGTCGAATCTCCTGCTGGCGAATGATCAGAGTGCGAAACATGCAAATGTGTATGACGCTGTCTCGAATAAGAGGATGAGAATAGAAAAGAAAATAATTAGCTTCATTTCTTCGACTATTACACTAAATATAGTTTCTCGGAAGTAATTAGGAAGAGCGTAATATCAGAATCCTGCTATTCGAAGGCTGCGTTATATTGTCGCGGAAGTATATGTACTTCGAATCAAGGAAAAAAATCTACTCATTTTGATTGTCTACTTAAGTTTCCAGATAGAATGTGCATAGATTATAATTTCGTGTTAAGTTCAATGCAAAAAATGATATAATGAAAAAGTAATGTAAAAATTAGTAATTCCGTAGTAATGAAATTCACCCAAAAGATTGTTGGAAGTATAATAAATCTTTCTATACTATGCTATGTACAGTGTACGATTCCTCGACGAAATATCCGGAGGGTATGATCTATGCGAGCAGCGTAAATTACGGGAACTATGACGAATGTTACGAGATTCCAATCCATGGAGGAATTAATACTAGGACCTGTTTAATTGATTTTAACTTTCCGAAGACAAATTCAACTAATGTATTCTACCATTATGCTCATAGTATAGTACCCGATCAGAGCATTTCAGGATGGAAACGTTACATAGTAAGTATAACAAGTGTATAACTCGTAGTTTCTAATATTTTATCTTGATAAATGACGCTTTTTTATATACAGGATAATCGTAGAACATTAAGAAACAACAGGTATATTCTGCGAACTTTTCTTTGCGTACCCTCGGCATGTTCACCGAAGCAAGTGGAAGCTGCTCTTAAAAAGCCTGTAAAAGAGTTAACTCTCGATACGCATTCTATAAAAATATCGCAAGACGAAGTTGATCTTTCAATCACGGTGAATCCGACCCTCTGTCAAGCTGCTGGAGAGTTTCCTAAACGATATCGTTCTCCGATCGCATTATTATATTTGTAAGTTTCACGAGACTAGTATTTTCCTTTTTACATAATTATAGAATTTTTCTTAAAAAATTTCTCAATTTTAACAGTGGTCTGCTCGCAGTGATTTTCATTTTAATATTCTTGGGCACGTCGTATGACCGTGAAGACGATGATAGCGCGGAAGACAATGCTAAGAGTCATGTATCATCGAACTCCAAGACGAAAAAGAGAAGAAAAAGTTCGTCGACTTTTAGAGACATATGTCTCTGTTTCTCGCTTCGGCGAACTATTAAAGGAGTTTTCATCCTGACGTCCGATACTCATCCACTTGATAATTTTTCTGGAACTCGACTTTTTTGCACCGCTCTCGTTACATTTGGACATCGTTATCTTCAGTATCTTGTGGTACCAATGATAAATGAGATGAGTGCGTTAGAGGTAAAGAGTAAGAATATAGAGAATGAAAATAGAATAATAGAAGAATGGATTCATCTAGATATTTTATTTTTATGTTTTAGACTTTTGACAAGTGGTGGTTCATGATTATATTAAATGCAACAGTTATTATCGATTTCTTCCTTTGCATCGGTGCTATGTCTGCTACGTTTTGCTGGCTCGAAACTTTAGACGCCGGAAAGCCACTTAATTTCATAAGCGTCGTTGTTAGACGCTATCTTAGGTAATAGTAGGAACCTGTATTTTTTCAATGTATATGTATACAATTAACTAACAAGATTGTTGCAATCGAAACTTTTAGATTGACTCCATCGTACCTCCTCATCATTGGCCTCTATATTTTTGTCATGCCATATCTCAGCACGGGTCACCTTTGGGGCTACAAAATGTACAATGAAGCTGAATATTGTTATCAAAATTGGTGGCTCAATCTCCTGTACATAAACAATCACTTTAACGTGAACAATTTCGTAAGTTTGTCAATGAATTTTTTTACTTGAATCAAAAACGATCGAATTGTAAGATTTCAATTGTTTCTTTTCAGTGTATGTTCCAAACGTGGTACGTATGCGTGGAATTCCAAATGCACTGTGCCTCATACTTTGCGATACGATACTTCTGGAAATTGCCTCGTAAAAAAGGATACTGTTTTCTACTATTTCTGTGTTTATTTGCGATCAGTATTTCCATTATTGTCACGTACATAGATAATTGGCCTCCGTCATTGTTTTGCAAACAGATGTGAGTAGAAAAAATATTGGAATATTTCTTTTGAATATCTCTTTACTATGACGAAATTTTTATAGCGTAAATGACTTGAGAGACTATCCCAGTTTTATTGGATATTATATCAAGACACACGTACGAATGAGTTCATACATTGTCGGTTTACTAATGGGTGCGATCTTTTATGATCTGCACAAATCGAAATATCGCATCCCACGGGTACGTACGATGAACACTATTTTCTTTTCTCTTTTTTCTATTTCGCTTTTTCCGTAGAACCAAACGCTCCTACTGCATTTCTCGGCGTTAGCATTATTGATTACGGTGGTTTTATATCCCAATAAATACGAAAATCCAAATTCCGTTACCGGTATCGAAGCTGCGTTGTACTCAGGGCTCCATAGACCTTTAGCTGCACTTTTTTGCAGTATTATGATGACCGCGGTAGCATTCGGAGATAATGTCGGTAAGTCATCTTCGATCAAACGATAAATACTTCTAAATTGAATAATTCTTCTTTTTCTCTGTTACTATTGATACAGGACTGCTGCGAATGATACATCAGACGAAATGGTTATTGCCATTCCGCAAATTATCATATGGATTCTTCCTAGCTCATCACATAAATCAATTGTTCTCCAGCGGATCAAGTCGGCTACCGAAAGAATTCCGAGCGTACACAATAGTACATATTACGCAGTTGCATATATGCAAATATTTATACATACAGATAGCCAGTTTACGTGACGTGTCTATTTCTTTTTCAGTTTACGGATTATATTGTCGACTTCTCTATCACCTTTGCGATAGCTTTGTTTCTTTGGGTCGCGGTCGAAGCGCCTGTTTGTCATCTTATGTCACTTTTTTCACACAAAAAGTAAGTTTTTCTAATGTTAATTGCAGTAAGATGGATAATTTCTTTGTACTTTTTTTTTCTTGGGGGGGAACAGAATAAGCAGGATTTATGGAACTGCCGTGCCTGAAAAGGCTGATTGACAATGAGAATCAACTGGAACTCTGCAGAAATACCCAATGTCATCGGCATCATTCTATTGGAAATTTGCGATATAGCGTCAAATTTCGTTTCTAGATTCTACATAGTATTCGATAAAAAAAGAACTAATGGAATCGATACTGATACGCGAGCTAACAGCATTTAGAAAAATCTGTTAGAATCGAATTTGACAATAATTTTAAAAGAAGCCAATTGTATAAGACCTTATTTATTAATTTACACGTATACATCTGACTGTATGTTCCTTGTACAAAAGAATATTTATTCTACGTAGTGTAAATAGCATTATTCATTGTAAGATGTCATATATTCATCCTATTTCTATTTCTTTCCCACTTGGTTCTGTGACCTGTGTAGACGAGTGCTTTGTACTGATTCCTTGGATTCAGGCCACTATCGAAAGCACGGGCGCGCGGCTATCGACTGATATCGATCGGCACACGACATCGAAATGACTCCGAATGACGCGAAACTCGGGAGTCAAGCGAGTCAAGTGATTCAATAGCCAGAATATACTGATTGTTTATGCACCGATGTCTAAATATCCTCGATACCAGCATATATATCAGTATAAAGAACTCGTACATATGACTACAGATTTTTCCATATTCTCGTAGAGATTGGGCGACGACCAGTCGAACGAAGACAGGGTGAGAAATCTGATCAACAGTGGTTGCAAAGTTGTCGAAGAGAATGTAGGGTTTGTTTGTGGATCCAAAGAAGCTTGCGAGGCTCGCGAGACTCGCTAATAGTGGTTTTGGCTTGACTGGATGCTCGGCACGTTCCGCGCTCAGCTCGATGCGGAAGTGCAGTGATTTTACTGCGAAATGCAATTCAAATTGACTGATAGTACTGTAATAAACGTTCCCGCTCGTGTGATGGATGACGGTTCGAAAATCGACTGGTGGTCATCTGTTAGCGACAATCATGAGGCTCATTGAAACTTGGTGAATTAAAATCTGGTCCAGGTCTAACCTGAAACGCAGGCTATCGTTACGACTTCTCTTGGTAAATATATATGTCTTTGATATAAAAGTATGAATTGTGGCATTCAGCCTGCAAGAAAACCTTCAATTGCAACTATGGTGTGCAATGTGATTTAGTCACCCCGGTGTCTGGGTAGTGCGAGCTTCATGAATGTATTCACGTTGTAGCTTTTTCCTAATTTTGCACTAACGGCTGCTGTCGAAGCGTGAGAAGCCAACGGGTGTTTTCTGTATGAACCACGAAGGCCAGTCATGTAGAAGCGGAGCATGCAGAAGATGATGCCTCACTTTGTAGCGCTGACACCCGTACGAAGACGATGTCTCATCATACTATCAGTCGCATTAGTTCCATGTGCCATACTAAATTTATTGTCGCCATCATACATGCACGAGGAAACGGTGTTGCAGAATAGCATTGCCGAGCTGCAGGCAAAGCTGGAACATTTGCACGCCAAATACGTTACTAGCCAAGAAGAAATTAATCTTCTGTCCCACCAATTGTTGCAGCTAATAGAGAGCAATCATATTTTGCCCGACCTGCAGTTTTTGTTGAATAATAGTAGTTCAAATGTTACCAGTATCAAATTGCCATCTATATACAATTTTTTGCCCCACTTCTTGACGGATCCGAACAGCCTGCGGCCAGCATTTGTGCAAAGTAAAGGTAGAAATGGAGTGAGCATGGTGTTGGGTGTTCCTACGGTTAAAAGAGAAGTGCAGAGCTATCTTATGGCAACGCTAAAAAATTTGTTGGATCGTATGAGTCCTGTGGAAGTTGCGGATACTTTAATCGTAGTATTCGTGGCAGAGGTAAGCTTTCCGTACGATACTATCAACTTTTTACAAAGAATCTCCACCAGTGATAAAAAAAACGATTCTATTTTCGAACAGAGTGACCTTGACTATGTGACATACGTGGCAAAGCAAATTGAAGTTCAGTAAGTTAAACGTTTCGCTTTGCGACTGTCTGGTTTCAACAGAAATTTTCAGTGGGACGTATTGTACTGTATTACGTTATTCATTTTTTTTTTCTAGGTTTCCTACGGAATCCGAGGCAGGAGTGATCGACGTGATTTCTCCAGCTTCGTCCTATTACCCGGATCTTTCAAAGTTGCGCGATACTCTTGGCGACGATCACCAAAGAGTAGTTTGGCGATCGAAACAAAACTTGGATTTCGCATTTTTAATGTCGTACGCCCAAACGAAAGGAACCTTTTACGTACAATTGGAAGATGACATTTTAGCTAAGAAAAATTTTATAACGACGATGAGATCGTTCGCATTGCAAAAAATAGCAGCCAAAGAGAACTGGTTTGTTTTGGACTTCTGCCAATTAGGGTTTATAGGTAGATCGACACCAGTTAACAATCATACTACGTTAAAAGCTAGCGACCAACAAAACTGTCATGGCAGGTTCTTCTAGTACTAATCACAATCTCTGTGTATATTCAATTTAGGGAAACTATTCAAATGCGTAGAGCTTCCATGGCTGATCCAATTTTTCTTAATGTTCCACAACGATAAACCGGTTGATTGGTTACTGGATCATCTCATTTCGACAAAAGTTTGCAGTTTGGACAAAGATAGCGTAAGTACACCATACGTATGGTACCTAAGTTGAAACTATTTGACCAAATTAATTTTATTCGCAGAAACACTGCAAAATGGCCAAAGCTGAGCTCTGGGTACATTACAAGCCATCGTTATTTCAACACATAGGGACGCATTCTTCACTGAAAGGGAAAGTTCAAAAATTGAAAGTAAGCAAAGCTAATGACTATTAAGAATTCATATCGAATTAGTCACTTATAGAATATAATTGATCGAGAGATATTTGTTTTTCAGGACAAACAGTTTGGAAAAGTGACGCTTTATTATGCTCACGAAAATCCGGCAGCCATTGTAGAGACACAGATCAAGCCGTATAAACAATACACTCTGCAAAAGGCTTACAAGGGAGAATCTTTCTTTTGGGGCCTTTTGCCTCAGCCTGGGGACCATTTGAGATTCAAGTTCTCTCATCCTATCTTCATAAAACGGTATTATTAATTAATTCCTCTAGTACCTAACGCGATGATAAATAATTGATCCATGTTAAAATGTATCTATTTCGTTTTGTCTATTTCCAGATATTTATTTAGGAGTGGTAATCCAGAGCATCCATCCGACAGGTTCTACAATACGACTGTAGAAGTCTTTCCTGTTGAAACCGCATTTTCTTTACCGTATAGCAGGGACAGCGATATCACCGAGGATGGTTACATTGTGATAGGTAAGATTTTCGTATCACTGAAATATCAAGTATCACTTTCAATCGTTTACAATTTTGATAAATTGTTTTAGGGAAATTTGACGCTTTGGGCATCGCTCAGGGAACTGTCGATCGCAGCTTAGGGAAAATATCGGCACTTCGCTTGACAGTACATAGTGAGAGCGAGAATTGGGCGATTTTATCTGAGGTACATAGATTTTAAACGTGATCTTCAATTCTTTAAGATTTTCTATTTCGAACAAAAGTTGACGAGATCTTTTTTATCCCCAATAGATTCACATTGTAGAGGATCAACCTAGCTGACCCCCTATGTACACGGTACCTCGGAAATTCTTTCGGTTCCAGGCTCGGGGATAACTGGTGTCTGGAATCACTAATTCAGCCACGTAGAAAAATCACTTGCTTATTGTATTCTTTCTCATCGTACTTGTTGATTTATTTAATACCGTCCATCGCTTGGAAATTGTTACAAAGATCATAAAACATTACTAATCCACCGCGTCTCGATTCGTCTCGAACATGTTTTCAATCTATTTTTGTTTCTCACGTATGATTCACTTGCGATCAGTCTTTTTTGTTGTTACGTTATTCGTGTCTTTCTCTAGTTCACATGCACAATGGGCTCCGAGTATATGGACGGTTCTTGTTCGCACGCACTCTGAGGGAGAATAATTTATCCCATCGGCAGTTATACTAGATAGGAAAAGAGCAACAATTGTTCAACGTTTAACACAATGAATGTTTCTCGCGATGATTCGGAGATAGTGTTCGTGAACGCGGCTGTGTTACGGTACTATACATAAAGGTTTAAACCTTACAAGAACGTTACGTATAAGATAAATTACGAGTGGCATCGCTATGCAAAAGAAATATCGACGCGAAACGCTTGCGTTCTATACACTTAAATAAGCCTACAGTGACAGCTTAAATTTGATCTTGTATCTGATCAAAATGAAACACGTCGGACGAAAAGAAAAAGAAAGAAAAAAAAAAGAATCTCAACACAACGGAACGTGTTTGTCATATGTACATTTATTTATTTCGTACTATTGTAGACGTGTGTGCACGCGTGAAGAAGCGCGCTGAATCCGTATGGAGACGTATGTGATGAAGGGAACGAAGAATTGGAATGAGGGAGCGCATATGTAACGTACGATCCAAGGATCATACAATATGTGCCTGTATGTCTACTCGCGTGGCTGTGTATGAGGATGAGTATGTGTATTTTCGTATTTAAGAATCGTAACAATAAAGTATATTTTTGTGGGAAATCCAAGTCAGTCTACAAAAGAAAACATGTCAGTAACGATGAACCTTTTTTAAAGAGTAAAAGATGGAAAACGTAAAGAAGTGAATCGATGGATATAAAATGTAGTGTTAGGATAAAGAATAACGCGAATAGCATTCAAACTCTTAAAGAAACTAATACTCTGTATGGTTTTGGACCAGCGGTGACTCCATCGACAAAATCATGTGCATTAGGTTTCTTTTCACCAGGCACCGTTGAAAATGTGAATGCTTGCAATAACGCAGCTGTTATAATGAATATATTGCTCTTCGCGAGTAGTTCTCCCATGCATCGATGGCGTCCTATAATCACCAAAACAGGAAATGAATTTTTAATAGAGAAATAAATAAATACGTAGATTATTAGACGGAAATAGCTTGAAGTACAAACCTGTGCTAAATGGAAAGTAAGTGGTCGGAGTGAAAATATTACCGCTCTCATCGATAAATCTTTCCGGTCGAAATACTTCCGGATCGCCCCAAGTTTCGTCCATTAATATTCTGTTAAAGTTTGCTACGAGCATCGTATTCTGCAAGAAAATTAACGTAGCATTATTATTGCTTAAAATTAGTTCTGTCGCGGAATTATTCGCAACGAAGTTACCTTTGGTATGTGGTGTCCCAATATCGTTGTATCGTGAGTTGCCCGATGCGGCACGTTCAGCGTGCGACCCATGAACATTCTTAATGACTCCAGCACGATAGCATTGACATACGTCATTCTAAGAAAAACACAGAAAAGAAGTTTGATTAGTGATCAAATATTGTTAAGAGTAAATTCTTTTTTCTTTACCTTGGTCTGTCCGAGAGACTTGGACATCTATCGCGACCGACCACTCGATCAATCTCTTCCTGCGCTTTCTTCTGCACATTCGGGAAAAGTACCATGTACAAAAAACAAAATGCAAGAGCCTTCGATGTGGTTTCCGATCCAGCGACGAACAGATCGGTGCATATAGCTAACAATTGAGATTCTGTGTGGAATAATTCAAACATTTCGTTTAGTTGGATAACTTACAATTAGTCTCAGTTCGTAAGCTACTTTTATGTAAGTACCTGAGAATGATTTAGTGTAGTCTCCAGAAGCCAGTACATCCAGATACACGTCCATCAAATCTCGCGGTGCACCAGGTCGGAAAGTAGTCTTGTGATTGTCAAGTTCACCCTGTAAAGATTGACTGTGTAGATCATCGATTATTTTAATCCACGAAAAAAAGCTTCGATGAAAAATATTACGTTCAAATAAGTCCAAAGTTGTCGATGAGTATTGACGAACGAGTTGTAACCAGACCATTCGGGCGCGAGGTACATAAGAAATGGGAAATGACCAAAAGGAGCACCTATCATGTCTGTTTCCCTTAGGAGATTCGTTAAGGTCCGCTGGAGATACGTCAACTCCTTATCGTCCGGATTGAACCTACGCAAAAGAAATTCTTGAGAAAATAGCTAAAGTTACGAGAACCAATTGTTTTATGATTTAAATAGAATTGAATTATACCTTCTACCAGCCATAAGTCTCCAAAGTGTATTGAGAACACTAACTCCAAATGCATCGTCCATAGTGATAATCATTCCTGCTGATCGTGAGACTCTTCTTACTTCGGCATATTCATCTGCTTTAACATACATATCGGCAGCTTTCAAAGGTCTTCGATTTCGTGCCTCAGTTTCTTTCTCGCTGTATGTAATTGCATTTTCAAAACCCGAGTTAAATTTTGACAATTTTTCGTAGTCGTCTTTCAGTGGATCTTTCAATTTGTAAATCTGTCCATCGTTGCGATTCGTAGAGCGATTGTTTTGTGGGAGTTTTTTTGTCTGCCAGGAATCAAGATCCCAAGTATCTTTTTCCATGGAATCGCGTTCGTTGGCCAGAAGCTTTTTAAAGTGTTCCACGAGATTTAGAGCCTCATCTTCGACGATCGTCGACATACTATGCTTGCCAAAACCGAATTCGCGCAAGTGTCGTAAGACGAAGCGTCGCTGTTCCACCCATAAGCTTCCATCCACCACCAGAAGACCTAAAAGATGATTCTGCTTTATGTTTGATGTGACATCCCTCAAATGTAGTCAGCTACGAGAATAGTATGTAGAAAGTCGACGAATGCGTTTACGCTCGTCACACACACACAAGAGAAAGGGTCAGCAAATAAATCGTGAAGAATCTCTTTACGTAAAGCGACAAATTTCACTGGAAGAAATTCTAAATCTTTCTCGATAATTTTAATTTGAAGGTTTCATTTGAATTTTTTTTAAAAAAACTACAAATATTAAGTGGAACTATGAAAATATTAGTGAAAATATTTTAGTAAATTATTCTGTTATAGATATGTACAATACCTTTTCTTTCGCCCCAGGTTCTCGCTGCGTAGAAGGGTCCAATTGGTCTTCCGTCACAAAACTCATCGGAGAGCATCGCTTTTATACTCTCATAATTATTGAGAACGACGATGTGATCAACGCCAACTTTTAGACCAACTACTGGTCCATATTTCTCGCTGAGTCGAGTGCAAGTTTTAAACAAATAACCGGTCTCCTGACGAAGCCGAGCTATATCCAGTAAACAACCTAGAACCGGTAGCCATTTTGGACCTAAAATTAATTGAGATTAATACTTTTTTCTTTAATTATAACATACGCTATTAGATAGTCTCACCTGGTGGATATCCTTTCGGTTTTCGCATACTGAAGTATAGCAGAAGAATTATTGACAAAAGTATTAGAATCACCGCCGGCAACATTCTACAAAAAAAGCGAAAAATATTTAATAAATCACCGTAGAAATTGTTTGAAAATTTTTCTGATTTCTATTTTAATCTTAATTACTTTATTTAGATTAATTTTATAGAGTGATTCGATCGAATTGTAAATAAAAGTTGTTTGCTTCGTGCAGCATGAGAAGTCAATGCGCGGTGAAAGCAACGAAAGAAGCAAGCGCGAAAAGACGCTGAGCGGAAAGCATAGTGCGAAGATCTCTTTTGGTACAAAATTCGCTTTCGGAGGTGAGCCGATGTTCTCTCAACGAACCGGAGCAGCTGTAGTACACCTACGGCGCACGCCATACACACGCATATGTATCACAGATAAGGAAGAGGAAAGTGAAAGAGGCTGCGCCATCGCAAGTCATGAGAGAAAGTCGTATACACGGAAGAACGCGAAAGCATTACTCGTAAATGCACCGACATTCGAATTACTTCATAACTGTGTTGCGTAACTGATGTGTACCGTATTTAATTCGTTCTGTCTGACCAATTTTTGTTGTTGTCGACTGAAGAAATGGCGCACTTTTTTTACCTTATTGCAAACGAAGTGAAAAACACAACGCATTAAGTAATCAACACTATTCTGTTCTTCTTGGAAAAAGGAGTCGTAATAGTTTTTTTTTCTTTGACAAATTAAAAGATCGTTAAAAAAAATTGTGGAATTGAATCATCGGTCGAAAAAATAATCTAGCATAATTTATTAATAATTTATCAAAAACAATTAACGTGATTATCTGCTGTTTTAGAATATTGAAATTCCGGTATTTTGATTTCAGATATCGATGACCTAATTAATTAATTTTATTGTTTGCCATAAAAAAATAATTGTGCGATGAAGAATAGTTTTTAAAGAACGAAAAAATTGCTGAGTTTTATTCGCGAAAGTGGAGGTCGCGAAGAAATTGCTTTGACACCGGACAGCTATAGTGATATTAAACTTTCGCGAATCCTTGAATCGATCTTACCTTGCACCTGGAGAAATGCACTCACTGGTCTGTCCGGTACGGAGAACTGGCCGTGGACCAGGCTACAAGCCGCTTTTATAAGCGATTCCCTTGGTCTCGGTCTTCCTTGGAAATCCAAAGAACGTCGTTTCGCTTCAACACCGTGCGTTTTCCACGCGATGCCTAGTCTTTCTGATATAATTTCTGCGGTGCAGAAATTTTGTACAAAGTTTCGTATGCTTCTTTCTTAGAGTTACGTCTATTCCTCCCCTCGAACCAACCATTTTTACCCTTAATTTTTATTTAAAAATCCTTCTTAGTTAAAAGTAGTTTCGATCTATTATTATTTTTATTCCAAATTATGGGATCGGTAAAAATTGTTATTATATTGAATTTCGCGTTTTATTTTTCGAATTCGACTGGGAAACTCAGTTCATTAGTGCTATATATACACATCTAATAGCCACAAAACTGGAATTGAACTATTTTGGTTTTTATTTCGATGTCGATTACTTCGTTGTTACTGAACAATCTCATCTTATTTAAACAGTTTATTTAATAGAAGACACATATGAAGTAATAGGATGATTGCCCAGGATACATAGAATAAAAGATTCAATTATGTTTTTAATATTACATCAAAATTATATACAATTTACACAATGGCAAATTACCATTCTCGAAGAGTACTAGACAATTTATTTATATTTGGTACGAAAAGGTGATTACAGGGTGATGAGAAATTTTTTATCTTTCACTGTCAGTTTTCTGTGGAGCATCTTTATCTATTTCGGAATCTTCCTTTATCTCCGGTATTTCTTCCTTCGTCTCTGATAATTCTTCCTTCTTTTCTTCCGTTTCTTCCTCAATCTGTTCGAACATAGGCAGTCGATCACCCCATTCGCTGCTCCGTGCGCAACGATATGCATTTCTGAAAGTTAAAACAAAAATGCAGACAAAACTCAGCTGCTTCTAGGGTAAGCGTAAAAATCCAAAGTTAGCGCATACCTGCCGTTTTTTCTTTTAGTGAAAATCTCTTCTTTCAATTCTCCAGAGTTCGTGCACATACGACAAATCACGTGATTCGAACGTTTTAAAATTGGTCGTACGATCCGTGGCCACTCTTCTTCGTCATTTGAACGCGCACCTATTAACGATCGTGTTACAGACGTTGCTCTATACTTTATTTTTCACACATCCTCTTTGTCCCCCAAAAGAACTTTCATATTTACCTTTTTTAAATACGAGATACGAGTAGAAGTGCTGGTGCGCGCGACGAGCTTTGAACATGGGAAAAGGGAAGGAAAGTACTTCGAAGTTGCAAGGCGTGTTGTCGGTCAAGTATCTTGGACATCCTTTATCATGAGGACACTGAAAAAGATAAAAATAAAACTATAACGCTGCATTTAACTATCACCATAACAAAGTAATACTTACAGGTGAAAACATGTGACTGGTATTCCCACGTTTAGATTTGTTTAGATGTTTCAATATGAAGTCTCTGGCTTCATTGAGTACCTTATTGAAAGAAATGCGTTACTCGTTTAATTCTCTGTCTTCTAATCTAAAAAAATAAAACATACCTGGAAACCTGCTCTATTACCGATTTCGACTAGAATAAGATATTGTTCCGTTTTCTCCCATAAATGTGTCACTGTTTGTAGTCGAGTCGCCAGATCAGGTAGTTCCAGCAAAGAAAATGCACTGGTTACTATATCGTGGGTTGTCTGGAATATAGTGAGTTAATTGAACAGTGAATATTAGAATTCTAGAAGAAATTGAATGAATTCTTACCAAGAGTCCTTTTGGTAAATGTTGTCGAAAAAAAACCCCCTTTGTTTTCAGTTTCGATCTATACATTACTCTCTCCGCCAACTGGTTCATCTCGTTCGAAGTGTCAATGCACACGTGTTCTACAAGGGAATCTTTCCACAAGTCCGTTGCAGCCCTAAGAATTGATAAAATTAATATTTTATAGCTTTGTTGTTCTACATTTGCGAGTGAATCTAGCGAACCTCACCACAAGACTGTACCAACTCCGGAACCAAAGTCAAGTAACGTGTAAGGTTTGAAACTGGGATCACGGTTTTTAATTTCGCTGAATATTTGATAGAGAATACAGTAATCTGGTACGCTGCGACCAATCAAATATAACAAACTGTTTCTTGCGTTATACTCAATAGGTTTCCAATAACCCGTGATTTGTTTTATAAGTTTAGAGGAGTCTCGAGACTTTAGAAATTCTTCATCGTTCATATCCTTCAACTTATCGGATTTATCTTTGGCAATTCGAAGCTTCTGTTGCACCTCGTCTGATTCCAACGGTACCCGTCTATGCACTAGGGTACTCATTAATTCGTTCGCTTCTTTGCTCGCTTGTTTCACAGATAGACTCTGTTCTATAAAACGGACAAACTCACAATATTTTACCTTTACGATTTCTACAATTAAATTAGTAAACGAGCAGTGACGTAATATTATTTAAAAAAAATTACCACTGATCAAACTAGTAACTATTTTGTTAAGCCACGGTGGGGTTTCCGGAGATCTAGGTTTCATCATCCCTGGATGCTTCCTAAACTTAAGCTTCTCAGTCGAAAACAGCTCATCAATACTTTCTACAACAGCGAAACTACTCTTCTGCAAGAAACATACGCATAAAATATCAGAGTATCAATAAAAAAACTCAGAAATAGAATTCTTTATATTTTTCCATAAATATTGCTTACCTGTCGCATTTGCACGAGACGTACGAATCTCAGTCTCGACATATCTGAAATCTTTATAAATACTGCACCAATAAGAAGATCCACAATGATAAAAAACATTACACGATAAACACACGTACCTTTAAAAAACCAGTAATACTCTCTGATTACGCAATGTTTAAGCACCAAATGTCGATCACAATTTCTTGAGTCGAGTGAGATCGTTTATTACGAACTAGAATAATATTGTTTACGTATAATCAGTTATAAATGAAGGAAAATTCGATTCGTCCCTAACCAATAAATTCGCTACATGCCGTCGTCCATGTTCCGATATTTCGAATGAGAATCGACTTTGGCGCCAATCAGTTAACTCTTTGCGCTGGCGCAGTGCGATCGGTCTATAATCACCCATTTTGGTCCACATTGGTCCGCATTGGTACACAGTGGTCCACATACCTAGTAGTAGTACGAGTCCGATCAGTAGTATTCGTCCACACCATATTACCTTATACTACTGGCTGCCTATCGCAGCCAGCATCTATTCATCAAGTGGAACAGAAGCTACAGAGTCAAGATTATTTATGATTATATAATTTATTATTTCTTTTCTAGCGTTTTTCATGGCATTCATTCTCTGATTATTTCGCTGTCCTTTCGTTTTGATCAGGAGATTATTCGGTTTCGGTAGTGCTGTTTTAAGTTCGTCGGTTCAAGAGGGTGACTCGATTTATTTAGATTCACTCGAACAGATCGGATAGAGAGATAAAACGTAACGCAATGAAATTCACGGAACATTTAAGTGCTCATATTACTCCTGAATGGAGAAAACAATATATAAATTACGAGGTAGGATTATTAGATGTCCAGGACCCTATATCGTAATCATGAGATTGACGTAAAGGGTTGCGCAGTTGAAGTGACAAAGTGATAATTCTAGTAATTCCGCAGGAGATGAAAGCTATGCTGTACGGAGCAGTGGAAAATGCACCAACGGCAGATATTGGAGAGGAGCCAATACTGGAAAGATACTTCAATAAATTCGATGAGAATTTCTTCCACTACTGCGATAAAGAATTAGCCAAAATAAACACATTCTACTCTGGTAGGCGAGTTCCTAACATCGTGTACTATGCAATTGTATTTAATAAAACTTTTCCAATCATTTTCTTTTCTTCAGAAAAATTAGCTGAAGCAACGCGTAGATTTGCCGCGCTTACCAATGAATTAAGCGAAATTCTGCCTACTTCGGAAAATGGACAGCTGGGAGTTCGAAAAGCTCGCTATCGTAATAGTTTGCTGCCTAAGAAGCTGGTCTCTGGAAGGAAGCTTCAAGACTTAAAGCTGGCTTTCTCCGAATTTTATTTATTCCTCATACTCTTACAGAATTATCAAAATCTCAATTTTACTGGTTTTAGGAAAATTCTCAAGAAACATGACAAAGTAAGACCGCTAGAGGGTGAGGATGAAAAAAAGCAAAAACGTATGTTGATATGGTAGCAGAAGGTATTAGACCGATGGAAAACTTGTAGCTACTAAATGCGGAAGTTGGTGCAAAGTGGAGAGCGGAACACGTGGATACTGCGTTCTTCTGTACACGGAAAGACATAGACAGATTAATAGCAGAAACAGAAGCATTGGTAACACGAGATTTAGAGCATGGAGATCGACAACGTGCGATGAAGCGATTACGGGTACCACCGCTTGGCGAACATCTTTCCCCATGGATAACGTTCAAAGTAGGCCTCTTTTCCGGAGCGTTCGTAATTCTCTTAGTCATCGTAATTCTATCAGGTACAAAGTCAATCATCCCCTTCAATTTTCATCCAACTTTCGCTCGACTCACAGACACAGATTTGTTTCACAGGAGCACGCTACAGGAATAAGAATAATTGGCGTGTCCTCTGTAGACTGTATCGTGGACCCCTTCTCATGATACAGTTTCTTTTTCTCATGGGAGTGAACGTTTATGGATGGAGATCTTCCGGTGTGAACCATGTCCTAATATTCGAGCTGGATCCCCGGAATCACTTGTCGGAACAGGTTTCTAACATTAGGAGTATCCAGAGTATTCCTTTCTTCTGAATCCCTTTTTGAATTTTTTCTTATTGTTAGCTAGAATATATTTGGCAGCATCCTCATTCACGAGTTTACTTTTCAGCATATTTTTGAAATGGCAAGTATATTCGGTCTGGTTTGGTCCGCCTCGATTCTGGGTTTTCTTTACAGTGATTATTTAGGGATTGCGCCGTTCGTTTTACCAGTAAGCGCGTTTCCAATTATTTACAGAATCGAATTAATTTCAAGCTTCCAAGTGATACATTCATCTTTTCTTACTATTTTTGTTACAGTTGCTACTTTATGGACTACTGGCTTTGTTTTTATTTAATCCAACAAAGACCTTGCGATACGAGGCTAGATTCTGGGCTTTACGCGTTCTCGCAAGAATATTTTGCGCACCGTTCTTCTACGTTGGCTTTGCCGATTTCTGGGTCGCCGATCAGCTTAATTCTCTTCATACGGTCTTCCTGGATTTCCAATACTTTGTTTGCTTCTATATTCAGAATTCCTCGTGGAACGAAGTTACCGGTTCGTAATCCATCTTCATACCTCACAAAGACAAACTTTAGAGTATCTTTTCTCATAGATGCGGAGACCTGCGTCATGCGAGAGATCTCTCTGAGACCTTTCGTCGCATGTTTGCCCGCGTGGTTTCGCTTGGCGCAATGTCTACGACGATACCGTGACACCAGTGAAGTTTTTCCGCATTTGGTCAATGCAGTGAAATACGCTACGAGTTTCTTTGTTGTTGTCTTCTCCTACTTACACTTAACAAATGCCCGTAAGTCACGTGTCAATGAATCCAGAAACTGGGAACCTTCGCGTAACATGTACACTTCTTTCTTTTGTTTTTTCCTTTACGCAGACTATTATACGATGTCAACTGAGAATCCTTATTTCTATTTGTGGATTATTGCGAGCGTACTGAGCTCTTGTTTCGCGTACACTTGGGACGTCAAGTTTGATTGGGGCTTGTTCGATAGTTCCGCTGCTGGAGAGAACAAGTTTCTCAGAGAAGAAATAGTCTATCCGTCACCCGTAAGTTTATACGAGTTCCAAGGTTTTCTTAATCAAGTTCATTCAGTTTGTTTTCTTTATTTTATTTTTTTTTTTTAGTACTACTACTACTTAGCGGTTATTGAAGATTTTATTTTGCGATTTGGCTGGGCGATTTCTCTGTCTCTCACTGAGATGGGATATGTACATGGTGACCTGATGGTTTCGATAGTCGCACCTTTAGAAGTGTTTAGGTAAGTCGCTTGGTATTGGTTGTTACGTCAAAATTCTCTGACTCATAATTACTTAATTGTTTTTTCGTTAAAATGCCTGCTCTAATTTAATCATCGTTTATCAACACGTTTCCACACTTCTATCCTTTCGATTATATCTCTTTTACTAATTGCAGTTACTTTTTTATTTATTTCACAGTTTGCTTTCTATTTTATGTCAATGTGCTTTTTTAGCTTACACAAGAACTATAGATGAATATACATGTTATGTGGTAGATGCATTCATATGGTAAACGCGCGATCCTACGCGTCGATTACCACTTTTTATTCTTATATGTAACTCCCAAAAATAAAGGACAATTTGCGAAATAAATCGCTGCCTACTTACACCCTTCGTTACAATATGACACCTGAAACTCCAAAAAAGCGAGGACAAAAACGCTAATTACATATACTATGTATTATATGTTTTTTCCATTTTCATGCTAAAAGTGAACTTTGAAGAAAAGGATTAACGAAACGATAATGACTTCCGATTGGATTCTACTCACAAAGAATTCTCCACGATTGGAATAAGTGTGATTAAAATTTGCTCGAGCAATCGCATGAAAAACTAAGGATACTTACATTACTAAGCGAACGATCTAATTTCGCTAATGCTTTGCTTTAATGTACATTTACGATCTTGTTTACACGCCGGTGCGATCTCGTCCATTACGATGTACTTAAATAGTCCGGGAAAATCATAATGAATCTCGTATTCATAATTATCCAACAAATTGAATAATTATAACGAAGATTATCGATCTAGCGAATATCTTGGGACGATGATTGCGCAATTTTCCAATACAAAAATCATTTTTCGCGTGTGTGTGTGTGTGTGTGTCTGTGTGTCTATTATTTTTCATACCAATTAAATCTATACTCGTTTTGCCTCGCCTCTTTCTTCATTTCTTCCTACGTTCAACACAAATGATTCTCAATTAGAACCGTTATTTTTCTCCTGCTGCAGGAGGTTTATATGGAATTTTTTTCGCCTCGAAAACGAACACTTAAATAACTGCGGAAAGTTTCGGGCAGTGAGAGATATTTCCGTCGCTCCAGTCGACTCCTCGGACCAAACACAAATATTGAGGATGATGGATGCTACGGATGGTGTAATTAATCGTCGAAAGCGAAAGCAAAAGGTTACGGAAGATATTCATAAACGTGGCAACATCGATAATACCAATAACGCTAACGATATTGTCGACTCTGTCAGTCCTACTCTCGCCAGTAATTGAAGCCAATTTTCACTGGTCTCTCTCAATCTCTTGTCAACTGATGCAGTACAATTATTATCGAAACGATCATCGTCATCCCACTTCTTTAATCCGAGTCCTGTAACGATTCGTCGAGATTTTACGTCTCTACTGGATGTTTCTCTTGTACATTTATCTGTATATCTATGTACAAATGTACGCGTGTAGCTCTGTATATATATGTATATATATATATACATACGTATATTATATAACGTTATATTGACTGATAGAGGAGTGCATCAGACTTCTGTTGAATGGCACCATCCCACTGGAGCAACAGGCCTCCGACAACAGCAATTTACCTGTAACGAACGAGTGAGAATGCAAATAACGTACACTGAATTAAGATGACAATGATGAATTAAAGAATTTTAACGTCCGTATAAATATTTTGATACAATTAAACCTTGGGTCTTTATCCTTCCTTTAATGGTCATCTATTATTTCGGCTCCAGCTGATGAGGCTCATTACATACATACATGTATAGTACACTGCGAACAGTGGTGACCTCAGCCAGACAGACGACTATGCTAATTATTACCGGCAGACTGATCTGCTCCAAAATTGCTGAAATCTCTGTCAGAGCATCATCCACCTGTTCTCAAACACCTTGTATCTTCTAGAACACTTGTTTTACATTTACTATTGTAAATATTGAAATTGGAGTTCTAAAATCGGAGTTGCAGTTTAACGACTCGTTAAACTACTTAAGTAGATATACTACAGTTTTATTTAATTATTAAACTTAGGAACGGTAGCACCGGAGATAATTTCCTTGAGTTTCTCAGCAACATTAACATTCCTTGTCGCCAGTTTTGGAAAAATCATTATAAGAAATCTTGGTGGGTATCGAGGGAGCAAAAATATTTGTTAGAGGTATTTTTAGAGATTTACACGAAGAAGGAGACTATATAGTTGTATTGTTGGGACGAGAGAAAAGCGAAAGTTGAATTTTCGGTAAAGTAGATATAATCTTGTGGAGAAGAACGGATGGCTGCGGTGTTTGCCGGATGGCAGATAATGACGGAGAGTTTGAGTTGGGTGCGGGGGACGAAGAGAACTGGCAGAAAGATCGCGGTATTGATTGCACCGGTGGTACTTGACCGCGCAAACTCCAGGTCTCTCCGTGTCTGGCCTCAATGAAACGACGTGCTTACATATGGAAGCACAACGCACGGGACGAGGATAAAAACCTGTGGATAGCAGTACACCTGACCGAGAGCTGGTAGCCGCAGCGGCGAGGATGACACCGCTGCTTCTTACCTGCACGTGTCTTCTGCTACCGTGTTACGTTCCTCTCACGTTCTCCACTGGTGAGCTGCAATTTTATCGAGGTAAGCTACCCAAACTATGTACATCGCAATCCGTACGATACCCTGTCGACTTGTCCTCCGGTCTGGGGCTAATGACACTGTTATTGTCTGGACATGGCTTTTCGTGCTTGCATGACCTGCGAACCATCTATCTATCTATTTCCAATATCACTTTTACCCTCTTATAACCACATATCATCTTCTATTTTTCTCTTTCTTCTTCTTTTTCATTTTATCTTCTTCCTCTTCATCTTCATTTTCTTCCAACCTTCGTCGCAATACTGTTTTCAATTGTCAACAACTTTATTTTATTCGCGAAATGGTTCTTATCATCGTCTAATTTAAGAATAATCCGAAAATCGACAGATACACACTGCTCTAAGGGTGTAACCATAATACAAGATCCGGTGCATATGTGTTGTGCTTTTCAGCATATTGTCATTCTACGTATACGCCAAAGTCCAAATTATTTTCCGTTATTGTGATAGTGTGGAATTAGAGTGAATTCGTCAAGTGAAACTTAAAGATCGCATTAATAGTTTTGTCGCGTGCGAAACATAGAGGAACAAGTGCGCACGAGCTCGTAACAGGAAAGGCTCATACGGGTAACCGCGATATAACATTTCCTCGATAACGAGAGTCGCCCTGACTTTGGCCTACGCCTCGCCGCAAGTCTTTAATGTACCGTACAGTCGCGTGCGTACATTTATTATGTATCGTGTTTAGCTAGCTGGAAAGTATGGCGTAATATATATACTTACGTACTAGCCTATGTATAGGGGATTTAACGCATCACGCCCTCGGAGTTCAAGGACTGCATTATATTTACGTTCTTGAACAAAAATTCATTTCACCGACTAAAACTGATCTCGGAACACGTTCAGACACGCGGAAAGGTCAATTGGTCGGAAAAGGATAGTAGTAGGTAGTTTACCAAATCAGCTGATCAAAACATATACTTGTCTAATCCTCGTGTTTGCGCACATTTAATCGTCCGAGAACTAAATGGATTTGTATGTAGAGTCCCCAGAGACTCAA
This sequence comes from Trypoxylon attenuatum, assembly GCA_963989405.1. Classification (NCBI taxonomy): domain Eukaryota; kingdom Metazoa; phylum Arthropoda; class Insecta; order Hymenoptera; family Crabronidae; genus Trypoxylon; species Trypoxylon attenuatum. The sequence goes on along the minus strand of OZ022489.1, from coordinate 7,489,241 downwards.
CTTATGATTATGTATCAACTGGGAGGTCTCGAGTTGGAGGATATTCGTAGAGTTAGAGAATTAGTGATTGAAATTGATCGAAGCTAACGTGAGTTAGTATGTTGAGTATTACTTAGTCGCTTTGATCTTGCAGACGGTATCCGGAGGGCGTCACCAGAGGATATTAGCTTACGAGAATTGGCAAGGTACCTAGAGGCACAAGAGGATCGTGAACGCGAACGGAAACATCATGCACAGTTTTCCCCATTCCTGGTGAGCCCACCACGAAAGAAATACCACGTAGAATTGTCTCGATACCAGGATCCGCAGACTTTACAAGCACTGGTCGATACGGTCAAGTTGATCGAAAACCTGAGAAATGAAACTCTAGAGGCTCTTAATTATCAGCGTAAAATCGGAGTTCATGGTGACCCGAGGAGACGAGAAAGGGTTCGAGCGATCGCTGAGGCAGAGGTTGAAGCTAAAGCAGCACTCGATGCTGAGCGTGCAAGGGAACAATATGATTCCTATTCGCCTCAATATTCTCCACCTTATTCCGATCCGTATCATCAAAGACCCAGTGCAATTTCGCTCGGCAGAGTGAGTCAAAATTACCAATATTTTCCTCCAAAGTTTCCTTACTTTGGACGTTACAACGATCCACCTGCTCGGGAAGCCGCGAAGATTCCATTGGCAGATGAGCAAATCGAAAAGGAGCAGCGAGAATTCTTCCAAAACTCACAACGACTGGAACCGGAATTTACTTTTCATTTTGACGAGCCTGATCTCAGTGAGAAACGACCATTTGCCATGAAACCAAACGATCTTCGATACTATCACGACTTTGGCTTCTTTTCTGGTAAATCAGGGCTTGGAATTGAAGAGAGAAATCTCTGAGAATTTTGGGTTTACATATGCGCAGAGTGACGCTTGATTGTCAACAGGGGATGGCGAGGAACCGGAAGTAAGTGAAACCGATGCGAAGGCTAAGGAACTTACGAGCGACACCAAGTGGGAGAATCCAAAAATATCTGAAACCTGGAATAACAACGAAGAGGAAAGGAATGCAGAGAATAATAACAACGGTGATCGAGAGGACAACGATGACGATAGTGAAGCAGAGGAAAACATCGATGATTCTATGGAAAATACGGAGCACAGTTACCATCCACTAATTGTACCGGTGAATAACGACTCAAATACTGATATTTATTTCATTGGTGAGTGAAAGTCATTAAAGATACCTATTTGTATTATAAGAAGAATTAATTAAATACAATTAATCTATCGTATCGATCAAAATTCAATTTAGACTCTTATTAATAATTCAAGTTGTTTTTAGCTATTGTAGCTGGATGCAGTGCCGCGGCGATGTTCGTCCTGGTGCTTATCAGTCTAACATGGTGCAGGTAAACTATCAGTATACCTCTGATGACATAATTCCATCATTAGTACATTTACCTGACTCGTATCTTGTCGTTAGGTTGCAACGAGGTGTAAAAGCCGCAGCGGACATCGAGTACCCAGCTTACGGTGTAACGGGCCCTAACAAAGATGTTTCTCCCTCCGGAGATCAAAGGCTGGCCCAATCAGCGCAAATGTATCACTTTCAACATCAGAAACAGCAGATTATCGCCATGGAAAAGTTCGTCTTAGTTAACTACACGAACTAATCAATACTCTTTCTTTAACATATATATAACATGTAATATGTATAAACTTGCAGTCGCGTATCCACTGGAAGGGACCCAGGATCAGTTTCCGAAGCTGAAAGCGATGAAGAGAACGAGGAAGGTGACTATACCGTGTACGAATGTCCCGGATTAGCTTCGGTAAGTTCTTTCACTTTACTTGTTTCTTAGTCAAAGAAAATGACCAATGTATAATTTGATAATATATAATTTTGATTCGTGTACAAAGACTGGCGAGATGGAAGTAAAAAATCCATTGTTCCACGACGATCCGACCCCAGCGACTCCGGTGCAAACTACTAAGCAAGAGGACCACATATAGTTTTTTTAATCGTCTATCTTATGCTCGGCAGGAACGTAACGGGTATCTTTCGACATATTCAGTGATAAGGTCACTGTGAATGTATCATATCGGAGGACATTTATCTACTTGCCTCTCTCCCTTCCTCTTAGAATCTTCTCCTTCGTCACTCGGTCCCTAATTACGATCCTTCCACTTTCTTCCTAATCTCTTCTTCTTCATCTTCTTCTCTTCTTCTTCTTCCAAATCCGATCGCGATCGCGTTATAGTTCCACATTCTTCCGATCGTCTATAATTCGTACCTTTCCACACTCTACACAAGTATACTACACAATTGTATACACACAATTCTCGCGTTCGTGCACAACACTGAAGACTAAACGAGCCACGTGCTGGGTGTACACACGATGAGTTTAAACCGAAGTTACCTACCGCTTGACTGAACTAATCGATCGTAGGATTACTTTTCTATTAATTACCAAAATATTTCCGAGCCAATCCTCTAATAAGTACATAATGATTCTGTTCAGTTCGAAACGCCTCGCGTCCTTGAAGAGCGGCTGACTTTGACCAATCGATTCTCTGTTTATCGACTTTTTGAAATTGGTCTGCTTTAATGTCTATGGTGCACGGGGCGATTAAGTCACACGACCACCGAGCGCGCGCGTCATTCGGACGACACCTGGTACAATCAGACTTATTGTTCGACAATTAATAGGCTGCATTCGCAGATGCGTTTGCGCGTGTGTGTACCGGTGTGCACGGGTGTGCGTGCCCTTCGATTCGAATACATACTATACATATACATATGTATATAGATATAGTATATGTGTGTGTGTACCCATAATACCTGTTGCACAACGTTATTTATGCAGATAATACAGGATGAAAGTACGGCTGATCGGCAGTGCAAACGACCAAGCGTTGCCGAATCGCCTTCCTACGTATTCTCGAACGTACTCCGAATGCGAACAGGTTGAAAGTAATTTCTGCTGCGTTCGCAACGCGCTTTCGGTATCTGCAAGCCGAAAGTCGCGCGATCTTTTTAGATTTTACATTTTACATTTTAGAACGAACACTTTACAACCTCTTACGCGCGAAGGTTTGCGCGACACCCGGGCACCCCGAAATTTGCAGGGGAAGCTCCGGAAAGCAGAAGCGTTATAAACAAGGGTACACAGGCCGAAAGACGTGTATAAGTAGGTAAATAACTAGATAGTTAGATAGACAAACCGATAGATAGGCGACTAAGTGATGTATCCAAGAAAAGGTGGGGGGAACACGGACGGAAGGGAGGGAGAGATAGCCAAAAGAAATATGCGCGTAGAGATATATTATATATATATACACACATATAATTATATATAAATGTGCGTGCGTACGTAAAAGTATGTATATCGTTGTAACGACGCCGTTCCTTTCAGAGCCGCTATTTATTTGAAAGAAAAACACTGTGCTAATTATTGGCTTCAAATTGCTTAGGGCGTCGACATTTTATTTTTTTATGGAATCTATCGTTGTTAAATATAAGAGATTTTAAATCCGCAAGGAAGCTACCTAGATACGATGAAGCTGCGTGAATCGTGATTGTTGAGTGGGCTGATCGGAATAGAGAGAAAGAGAGAGAGAGAGAAAGTGAACTTGTGCAGAACAAAATCAGAGTCATATTTATAATATTAATCAGTTTCCAAATGGTCCATGAACTCAATTGAGTTCCTTTCTTTCTCGCGAATTACTTCAAAATTGTTCTGCACTTTATTCCATGTGCCACATCCTGTATCACAACTTTGTCGAGCGTAACCAGTTAGAGGGAAAGTGCCTAATATAGAAAGCGTTCTTAACACGACGGTATATACAATCACTGAATTAACAAAATGTGTGTGTCCTAAGAGTTTACGAAACTAATTGTACTAGTCACTAGATTGGGTGCTTTTCCCCGCCTCTCCTTTACTGACGCATATTATACGCGATGGCCGTTTGAGACAGAACCACTACGAAACGACAATCTCTGCGAACTGACGGGCTATATTGTGCAAGGATTTGTAATCTGACTATGTGTATGTACGTTTGTTGTTTTACCGTGAGTTTCGTAGTGTAGAAAGTACTTTGATATAGGAACTGTATGTGTACAGCGATTCAGGCGTTTCTCTTAAGTTTCATCTTTTAAGTTTTATGATTCTATACGATGGAAAACTATTGTAACCTGTTCTATTTATTGTTTTGTTCTTCCATCGGTCGAGAGTTAGGATTAAAAGATTTACGTACACGCGGGTAATACATACAATGGAGATACACAGGATGACAGAGAAGACACACGAAGATACACTGGATCCGATACACGCCTTCTATCACACTCCCACAGACACTTCACATGGATACACACAGTATAGATATTTACATATATATATATACAGTACACACATATACAGTATATAGGTAATGTATTAGTATTTTACTAAATAAATCGTTTATTTTATAACGAAATAGCGATCGGTCGGATCGCAGCTTAATTTAAAAGGTACATTAGTCGTACATGTATTGTATATATGTATTTACATTTGTCAATCGCAGATGCGTGACCGTCGTCCCAAGTACTTAACTTACTTTACGAAGAGATGCGAATCAGCCGGAACGTTTCTACATTCGGGGAGGATGCTTACGGAAAATGAGAGATCGATTAGCTTGCGCGAGTCTTACGAATGTGAAACGATTCCGACACGAAGAAAAGATGATAAGCGAAAAAAAAAAGAGTGGGAAGAAAGAAAGGAAGAAAGGAATGTATCGAGTATTCGAGGTCAAGTCAAAGCAAATGATTTTTTAGGTTTCAATTCTCGTCGTTTCGATACGATGGATTCGCTACCCCTTTCTTCAGTTCCATATCAGTCTCTTCACAGATCGATTCTTCCACGGCAGGTTCCACGTACCTGTAGAACTTGGCTATTATCGCGAATATCAAAATGTCGATGAGCATCAGTCCAGCGAATAAGATGAATTCGTAGACCTATTGAGAGAAAGAGTTAGTTGTTGTTGAAATGAAAAATAGGAAGAAATTGTATGGTGGAGAGACACTTACCTGTCTGTCGAAGACGGAAACCTCGGCAACTATGACTACGATCAGATTGCCAAAAGCAACCGTGAGTAGCCAACTAGCTTGAAGAAGCGATTTCATACTGATAGGAGCTTGCGTAAACGCAAATTCTAATCCAGTCACGGAGAACATTACTTCGCCCATAGTAAGGAAAATGTATTGTGGAATTAGCCAAAGGATGTGAATTGAATTTGGTTCCGTGATTGTCGTCAATTTTGCTTCGTATTTCTCAGTCGAGGGTAATCCATAGCCAATAAGACTATAGACACCACCTAATTTTACATCGACGTCCGATAGTACTCGTTTATTATTTACTAGGACGTCGTATATTCCAGGTAGCAATTCGTATTGCTTGCTTTCGTCGAATACAGTTGTTTTGATTTCCTCTTTCACAGTCTCTACGTCACCCTTCATGAAGCTCAAGCTCGCGGTTTTTGAGCCATCCACGTATATCAGGCCTCTAATTAAGGGATTCCCAGTTTTTGCCTTGTCTACGTTGTCAATGAAGCGAGAGAATCCCTTAGCAGTTACCACTCCGGAAACTGCTTTGGCCTCCTCGAGCAGAAATTCTCCTGCAATTTTCTACTTTTAGAATCACGTTCTAATAATAATTGAAATCATAGAAAGAATCAGGGACATTATTTTTAAGAGATTCGTTTTACCTTTTATGGTGGATTGAAGATTTGCGAATCCAAGACCAGTACAATTCGAGAGATCAACTTTATAGTCCAAAGGAAGTGTCCCGTTCATTTCAAAGTCAATATGTTTATAGCTCATTGGTTCCAGTGGGAACTGTTCCTTTCCAAGTGTCATCTGAATAGGACAATTGAGCGTGTGATACACGCGCACTTGAGACATGCCTTGCGAAGGGAGTACAGGATATGTTTTCTGAAATCATAAAATGAAGAAATAAATTGTTCGATTCTATCGAAAAAATTAGAAAGATCAAAGAGATGAGAATTACGGATTCTACCTCGAGCTGAAGTTCGACTATAGCAGAGAGAACGAAAGCGAAGGCAGCAAGGATGCCACCCATCGTGAGTTTCTTCAGAGGTGTATTAAGATTGATCTTGGCGAGTAGTGGATAGAAGAATGCTTCGAAAAGTGGAATAAACGCAAGGACCAGGAGAGGATTAAAAACTTGCATCTGATCGGGTTGAAGCAAGAAACTACCGATTTGACCATCCATCTTGGTTGCTTGAAGAGTCCATCGTGAGCCTTGTTGATCGAAAAGTGCCCAGAATACTGGTAACGGTAGAAACAGCTTCAAAACTTGAAGAGCATCCTTTATATCGTCGATCAATTTGCGCTCGTACTTGTCTTCCGCATGATCGAGCCAGTGATCTTTCTTCTGGCCCTTTGACTTCACTTTATTGCTAACGGCATGCTAAAATCACTAGCCATCAATATCTATCCTCCTCTCAATAATAGGATAACTGTCGAGACGAATGAATCGAAAACTCACCGTAATGCACTTGGAAACATTCAAAACGACGTTCCCGGTTGGTTTGGTCATCTTGTACATTGGTTTTCCAATAAGGAAAATCACTGTAACGAAAAATCGACAGATTGAAAGATCCTATTGTATTGTCGATGGAAAGGCTCCGAGAAAAATAAGTCAGAAGGAAGTGTTTTTACCAATCGAGAGAGTCATGAGTGCAGCAGGTACAAAGAATGCAAGAGAATAACAGGTCGTCTCTCCAAAGCAGGTCACAGAGCTACGAAGAACAGGCGTGAGAAAGCTCGAAATCAGAGAGCCTGAATTGATCGCAAAGTAGAAGAGGGAAAAGAATGTTGACAGGAAACGTTCTTGCTGTGGAAGAATAAATTGGTCACCGCCAAATGCTGCGACACATGGTTTTATTCCTCCAGTTCCCAAGGCTATTAATAGTAAACCCAGTAGCGAGAATTCTCTGTAAAAAAAATACAATTAATGCTTCGATTATCTCTTCCTGATTCATTGATTTATCAATCGGTGGGTCATGGTCATCGAACTTCAATTTAACGATATAAGACACGACGTACCGTGGCGGTATATGCATGAAGGGTGCCGCACTTCCGGCAAGCAGCAGTTGTCCAAGGGCATAAATGATACTGACATAGAAGATGGTCCGAAATTTTCCTAGCCATGAATCGGCAAGCATCGCACCGACAAGTGGGAAGAAGTAGACGAACATTATAAAGATATGGTAAATAACGGTGGATGTATCATCGCTATAATTCAATTTGTTCCGTAAGTATAACGTGAGGACCGCTGAAAAACAAAAATTTTTTCTTTCATTCACTCTGACATAAATCATACCTTCGTCTATCGTTGGATTACCCACTCGATGTTAACAATCGCGATGCAATCGAGCAGATCAACTCCAACTTTCATTATCCAGGGAAGATGACAGATAAATAAAATGAGGACGTGATAACTTACTGCGCATTCCATAGAAGGAGAATCTCTCGCAGAACTCATTGCTGATGATGAAAAATATGGACTTTGGATACTTGAGCTTCTGCAAATTGAAGAACAACTTATTTAAAGATCCGTTCAGATCGATGTCTCAAATAGGATAAGTATGCAAATCAGTGAACTTAATGGACGAATGGTTTAATGAATATGCTTTTAAAAGTTAAATACAGATATTTTCTCTTACGAGAATCTAAGAAGGTAAACAAGCATTTGAGAATTCAAATGGCGCGTAAACCTTGACCAAGTTACGATTATATCGACATTGATGATAATCCAGTAATTGAGTTGCAAGAGCTGCCATTCAGTTTGGCACGCGCAACCATGACATTGCCTTGTCCCCATTCATCAACGGAGTTTCTTTCCGCAAGAAGTCAATGTCCGCTACGGAAATCGATAATTCCGCTACTAAGGGAACCTTGATCCGTGCAGTGTGATAATTCCCGACACATAATTGCTTGAGAATCAGTCACGTGATTGCATGAAAATTTTTTTATAGCAATCACGCGATGCTTCGCCATTCACCAATTATTTTCGTCCTCGATTGCGAATCCGATATACGCGAGATCACGTCTAGTATCAACAAAATATACATTCTAAGTTTCTCTTCAAATTTTAATCCACCGAACGTTCTTTATCATGTAGAAAATGAAATTGTAGAATCTTTTTAAAATCGAGCAACAAAGCTACAGTATTACGAACAATTTTCTTTTTGTTTTATCGCGAGTCAATCGCGAGAAATGAGATAGTAAAGTATTAAGCTGTAGAGTCGATACGTTCTTTATTGATATTTATTATCCTAATTCAATTGTTCTACACTAAGGAGAATGATTCAATTAACAGTATAATCGCGGCTCTTTCTTCCAGTATCAATCGAACTCCTCATCGATGAAAACCGGGCGAGATCGTTTAATCGGTAGCAATGAGCGAGATAAGACGCAAAATAATTCCTACGATTTTATTAGAAACTGTCTACTCACTGTCAGCACGCGGTTCTTGGTAGAATTAACTAATCGCGGCAATTAACCGTCCGCGTGCAATTCAATTCGCGAAGTATGGATCATTATATCCACTTTACCGAAGGATTTAATAGGGACATACAATAAGATAATAATAAAATAATAATTGAGGCTTATGTCTGCGTCAGCAGTTGAATAATAATTAAGATTCCAAACGATGAAAAGGACGCGCATATTTCCAGTTAAATACCACGTTGTACAACAGAGTGTTTCACCAGCAATTGGTAGTATGTATTCTCTGAGTGATAAAGACCTATGTAATAACCCTGATAAGCCACGCTCAATTCGCAAACCAGGTGGAATGCCGCGAATTATTTCTGTCGTAACAGTTATCGATAAATTCTTTCTACTTTCAGTTATAATTCTGAGAACAACTCAAGAAACAACAAGTATCTTATTCACTAGTAAGTATAGTGCCAAAAATAGAAGAATAGATAAACCAAACAAGTGGGATATAAAAATGTCTCTCGTAAATTTCACGGAGTAAATAAGATTCATTGTACTTGTTGCATTTCTGTACACGTTAGCGTAGTCCAATTGTAGCTTTAGTGAAGAAGCCAATCGAGTACATCTACTGTACTTCGGATAAATCGCGAACTAATTTATACGATTACAAGAGTTTTAAAGATCGTTTCTGGTAATTTAGAGGATTTAAAAAAAGAGGTAGGTTTTATTCTAAAGTGGGAAACCCGAGAAGAAATCATTGTTTGTTGACATTGACGCGCTGGCTTCTAGGTAGTATTCTGCACGCATGACTGAACACTTAGCGGAAATTCATTGACAACTATACTGGTAAAGAAGCGAAATACTAATAAACCTAGCTCACGATATGCACTGCATATCTAATCCATTTAATTATTCCCGTGTCTCTGGCTATAGTATCAGTAGGTATAAAAAAAACGACTCTAAATGAAGTCGTCGATGGAATAGGAAAATAGATTTGTTAGAGAAGTAAGAGAGACACAAATCCACTGACATTTTGATTTTTTCCAAGAATCACAAGACAGTAGCATAAAACTTTCGTTATCAACTTATCGCAGTGAAACGTGGCCTCGCGGTACCAGGGGTCGTGGAATATTTGATACCGATTTCGGAGACTTTCCGTATTAAAGTGCATCGCACAGGAAGCGATAATCACAAGGAAGAAGGATCCGTCCAGTTTTTTCTTGTTCACTCATACCTGTCTGTTATTAGCTTTTTCCGCACTTTGGGCAACCATCCTTGCTGATAAAAACACAGCGCGATTTTTGGAAGAGTTTTAGTCACTCGCGATAATCGAAAGATTGAATTAAGGATCGTAGCAGATTAATCAGAGACTTATAATATTTTCGCACGCTACTTTTTTTCTTCTTCTTTTAGTCAAGTCTCCTCACACGACTCGATCGCATTCTCCAGAGACTGTGACAGACTGAACGTCGCTTACTGGACGCGATCGCACTGTTCGCTTTGCTGCCGTCTACCTACTCTTTGTAAGTATTACGAGGCTATTACCACAAGACTGTAGCTGCGTGAAAGTCCGACCTGTGAGTGACGATTCGGCCGCGTTGATTGACTAGGGACACTGCTCCACTAATCTGACTACTACTATTACCACGACTTGCACTTCTCTTTTTACACCTGTCGCTTTTTCGTTACTTTTACCAAACACTTTTACTAACAGATGCTCAATCTACCGATTACGTAACTCAATCTTATTGTACACAATATGCTTTTAAGTCTGGTGGGAAACGTTCCAATTTCGAGATTAAAGACTAAAGATTTGGATTTTTCTTTCGAGTCTCCTAATAGTGGTCTGTTTCAATTTTTCCGTGAATCATGGAAACCAGTTTCTCGGAGAATGCAGATTACGAAAGTATACGAAATTTATGCAGCTTTAAAGAAAAAAAAAAAAGAAAAAACACATGGATGTAAGTATTTTACGAGAGAGTCAAAATAATAAAGGAGAAAAGAGTTTCTCGTTTGTTGACCAGCTCCGACGATTTCACTCGACCGAGAGGCTATTGAACGTGATGAGAATGCTTAATGAAAGATACGCTTCGATCATGTGACTGCTTTCAGTAATTTGGATAGATATAGACGTAATTGTATATCTGCGAGACTCTTGATTTCGTTCTTACCTGATCAGTGGATTCCAACCCGTTATCGTTCTCTGGCTTATCTGGAAAAATGCAAGAATTTATGACAATGCAATTGTCACATTCGTCACTCTCTTTTTACAAAATAATTCCTCTTGCAGTATTATATCTATTATTCTATATTTATATAGATATAAATATATCTATATCTATATCCATAGATCTAGTATTTATATGTATCGAGAATATATTTCTTTGTTACGAATATTCCTATTAATTTCGTTATATCTAAAGTTGTATTGTATATTTACATTGCCACAGATAGAATATTACTTTCGGTGCACGAGAACTAAATTTAAGGCAGACAGATTTGGACCAGTGCCTATCCCACTCCTCTGCGCTTCGAATTTCGAAATCTGGGTCAATAAACCTCTGGACGCGCGCAATTCTATCCTATTCTCATGCGAAAATAGTTTCTCGATAGACACTAAATCATTATCTTTCTCGCGATCATATATGTAGATCAGTGATTTTGATCTTGATCTCGTTGACGGAAGTAGCGCACGAGGAAATCAAAGATCAAAGTGTAATCGGTGAAGACCGGATGCAAAGACCGGAGGTGGGAATTAGGGCTACCAGAATTATCGGTAATCGAAAACAATAACAGCAGGAAGAACCGACTTTAAGGGCGGATGTGACCAAATCGGTTTAGTAGCTTTCCTGATAAAAAAGAAGTTAATTGATTCGCGATAAATAATCCCCACGTGGAACCAAGCGACGATTACCGATAGTAACACTTATGTACTACCAACGATAACACGATTCCTACGATGACCTAACTTTTTTTCTTCCGTCTAATTTAGTTACCCCAAACCAAAGGGATGAAACGAGGGAGATGAGACAATGAATAATCAAGTAACCAACGAAAATCCACAATCGAAAATTAAAAATAAAATCTCAGAAAATAGGAGAAAAAGTAGGTCTTTGTAAAATCTTTATCGAAGATCGTCGAAGATAGATGAAATAGACTCGATACGATTAGACACGAAATCAAACTTCAAAGGGATCTTTTCATATTTTCAAAATTCGATATCAAAAGAATAATTGAAAAAAAAGTGACATATTTCTATGAGATGAAGCTTCTCTTACTTTTGTCTGCTGTCGAAGGCATTGTTCAACCTGAGGGGTCACACTTTTACTGCTAGTTAGAATCAGAACCTGCTTCCGTGCCGGTCTCGCGTTTACTGAACCGTTTTTTCAATTGTGATATCGTCTTATGACTATCCAGGTTGCCTTATCTATCGAAACATTCACGCCAACAATTAATTTTCGAGCGAGTCTTTCGCTGTGCGTTTATCGCGGATACCGATTGGCTTGATGTCGATCGATGATCAATTCCACCTACACTTTGTCTACTGAAGAGTCGAACGTCTCCCCACATCTTCCGCGAACCACGATGGGAATCGACTTGATCTTTGGTAGCGTTGACACGCGAGTCACAATATCGTTTATCACCACTCAAACAAGTGACATTTTTTACCTACAACACTGTGAGTTACTCACTCTCGGGTTTTTACCGTCTAATTAATTTAGCAGACACAAATTAGGCAACTAAACATACTTATTATTTACATGTATTTAAAAAATGTTCAACATCCCGCTCACAATCATTTATTTTGAACAAGAAGAAATGTTCGGATATTGTTAATACATATACAATAAATTATATACAAAATTATTGATTTTTTTTTTATTTGGGAAAGACGTAGGATTCATTAATTCTAACTTATAATTAAACATACAATTATGTTATTGATTCGTATTGGAGTCTTTTGTAGAGGGAAAAATCGAGTACGATTTTATTAATGCACAGAGGAGGTTTATGCATGGAATGCATCGTTGCGAAACAGGATGATGACTTAGAGGAAGAAGAATGTTTCTTTGGTTCAAAACTGTCAGTGTCTTTTTCCTTTATCAATGAGACCAGATCGACTTCAAGTGAGTTTTGTACCTGGCTGTACGTAGGTGGATCTACCAAAGATATTGTCGTTCGATCCTGTTATTTGTTTTTTGATGGATCTCTTCGGCAAGCTTATCCATCAAAATATCCACTTTTTCAACGGATGCCGAACCGGAATATATCAGATTCTCCGTCGGCCAAGTAATCAGACCACCGCTTATCTCTCTAGTATTCAAATTCTTTACAATATATTACGCATAAATAAATATGTATCAGTGAATAAATACAACGCGATCTCCATTTTGTTTTTTTTCACTACTGTCCGTTCGGTTTTCCCAATTATATTGGTACATATTAAGGGAGCATTGAAAAGGTACTGTCATCGAGTACCGAAAAAAATGGCATACAGGTAATGGGATCGAGCGACCGATGAGGTCTGTCAGCCGGGTGAACCCTGAAAATCCCGTAAACAAACACAGCGACAGAAATTGGCGTGTCTAGACGCTCGGTCAGGTACAAACGAAGCAGGAAAACAAGCTGCGTATCGAAAGATAGTGAGAACAATGTATGTGTTTGTGTGTATAAGCGACTAGAAAAGCAAAGCCTAGGAGAGGGGAAGAGTGTTTAAATCGTAGGTAGATCGTCGATCGTCGATGGTTATGGACAGCAGGGCGCCAGACGTCTCCGTGCAGCAAAGTTACAATCAAAAAACAACGTACAGTTACCCTATAGTTGACGATAGCAAAAGCGTTTAGCCTTGTACATTTATCTTTATTCTCCAAATCTCACCAGTAGATATCGTTCAAGAAGACAATCCGACCTCGATGTATACTATTCACGCATTATGTGAGCTACTTCTAAACACGGAGAAAAACGGTGACCCTGAGTTTCTTTACGGGAGAAGAGGTCTTAGCAATGAGCAAGAGGAAATTCGCAAGTCGAGGAAGAAGCGAATTGCTAAAGGAGCCGGGTAGAACAGTGACGAATAACCAGGTGTGTGGGAGCGACTTTTCGCAGAACAGGAGACAAGGTACGCGAAAGATGCACGTTGAAGTAAAAGTGACAGAGGCAAAACGTCGGTAGAGAACCGGAGTATGTACACGTAGCAGCAAAGCTGTTGTCAGTGGGACGGGAGGGACCGAAAGACGATGCAACTTGGTCCACAGCAACTGGTGTCCAACGTTACGACGTCCGCTTCATCGTAACCAGTTGCGTTGAGATGCAATAGCCGCTCGAAGGGTTGGACGAGCGGTCGTAGTTAAGAAAAAGAGAGAAAGAGAGAGAAACAAGAGGTGTGAAGAAACTACAAGTAGCTTTTAATAGTAGAAAGGTTCTAATCAAGGAGATTCTGCATGTAATCAATGCAGCAAGTGATTAACGGTATAAAACGGTGTTCGCGGTATGCCTGGTAAAGTGCGTAAACGGGTGTAGCAGTAGTTCTGGTGATTGTGACCGGCTTTTGGATTCGGTCTCGTTACACAGCGAAGGAGGAGGTGAGCGAAGTGGACGTATAACAGCGACGGCGGTCGCGGAGCGGGCGAAGTGACCAGGGAGACGGGTCAAAACGGAGGAAAAGAACGAGTGACGAAAGGAGATAGACGTACTGGTCAGGAGCGACCGCGCGCGACTGGAGAGAGCGAGACGTATGTACATTGGGTGAAGATTGGTGGCAGTTGAGCGCGAGGAGAGGGGACGGGTGGGGGGTGGCGACCGAGCTCGAGCGGTACGGTGTGATCGTGCGAGAAAGAGTGAGGAGGGGGTGGCCGAGACTGAACGACTCGACTCGAAAGAGGCGTGTGTGCGCGGGTTTCTCGTTCGCGAGTACGCGTGTGTATCGCGACAGTGAGAACGAGAACGAGAACGAGAGAGAGAGAGAGAGAGAGGACTAGAGTGGCGGATAGGGAGGCTGGAGTGTGGAGTGGTTGACTATCCGTGAACCGAGACCACCGAGAACGAGTGCGAGTGAAACGCGGTGCTCGGGAGCGCTATACGTCCGTAATGGGGTTCGATGTGAACCGATTTCAAGCCGAAGTAGACGAAGAGTTAATTTGTCCGATATGCTCCGGTGTCTTGGAAGATCCCGTCCAGGTAATGTTCTTTTCAGATATCACACTCGATTCTCCGTTTAGCCTGCTTCTATTCCAGACCTAAAACTAACCTCTATTCCCCTACTATTGCACGATCCTCTCTCGACGTCCTTCTCTTTTCGAATTGTCTTCCACTCCTAACCTATCTGCCTAACTGTCTTTCGTTCTGGTAGACTCTACCAAAGGCAGTTTATCTGTCACTATCTTTCGGAAGTTGCGGTACAAGTTCCTTCTTGTACCAGTAATTTCTTCTTTGTTAGTTAGTTGGATCATTTTAGTGCTTGGTGTATTTGCAATTGCTGGACAGCTAGTGGACCTAGAAGAGTCAATCAGTGTACTTGGAGATTGCTCCAAAAAGCATTGCTACCTTTGTTCTCCACTCCTCCCCCCCTCCAATATCACTGTCGGACGCTATGGCCCTGTGCATCATTCTTGTGTAGGTTCACTTGCATCTTGCCGTGAGACCACTGGCCGAACTTCTTTTCCACGCCGTTCCTCTTTTTTCGTTCGGTCGATCGAGAATGACAATGATTCCTCGTGTCACGATTTCACGAGTACGATCAACAGATAATCGCTATGTATTTTAGGCTCCGGAGTGTGAGCACGCATTCTGTCGCACATGCATCAACGAATGGATAAATCGGCATCCTACCTGTCCACTGGATCGCACTCCGATCACTTCCGCACAGCTGAGAGCTGTTCCGAGAATCCTGAGGAATCTTCTGGCTCGACTTTGCATTAGTTGCGACAATATTACGTACGGCTGTCAAGTGATAGTCAAACTGGACAGTCTCGTATCACATTTAGAACAGTGCGAGTACAATCCGAAAAGACCAATGTTGTGCGAACAGGGTTGCAGTTTAATCATTCCGAAAAATGAGTTAAAAGATCACAATTGTGTCCGAGAATTGAGAAACATAATCCATTCTCAGCAACAGAAACTCACGGATATGAAACGAGAATTAGGGGAGCAACAGTTGCAGATCAACGAGCACAAACGTGAAATACACTTATTGAAGGATTTTATGCGAGCTCTACGGGTTTCTAATCCGGCGATGAGGGTGATCGCCGATCAGATGGAAAGAGACGAAGTCGTTCGATGGTCGGCTACTTTACCGCGAGCCAGAGTCACTCGATGGGGTGGCATGATCTCGACGCCAGACGAACTATTACAGGTATAACACTAAAGCATACAAATTTTCTCTACAACTTTTATTCTAAAACCGTTATAAATATATACATCGTTTATATCGTTCCCAGCTGATGATAAGGAGAACATTGTCCGAATGCAACTGCCCGCCACACGTGATCAACGAACTGATGGAAAACTGTCACGAGAGAAAGTGGCCGCCTGGATTAAGTTCTTTAGAGACGAGACAAAATTCAAGGCGGCTCTACGACAATTATGTGTGTAAACGGGTACCTGGAAAACAAGCAGTGTTGGTGTTACATTGCGACAACACGCACATGCCTCAAGATATGATGGTCGAACCTGGTCTGGTGATGATCTTCGCACACGGTATTGAATAAGATTCGACTGGTTTGTTGTACGATCCACACGGTGGACCCTGTCGATTCGCCAGGCAATTCATCGGTTGGAACCGATGCGTATTGCTGAATTCTTTTTTTTTGGGCGTAACTACTCGTGTGTTAGAATATACACGCGAGAGGAGAAACGTGCTCGCGGCGAATTTCGAGAAAAGAAAGAGCCGCCCACGCCTATTGTGATACTCAATTGTACAGATTCAATCGCTATCTATGAAATCCAATCGAATGTCTGGATCGCGTAACACACTGTGATATAATATTTCATCGAGAGAAAGAGAGAGACAGAGAGAGAAAGAGAAAGATAGAAAGAGAAAAGGAGTAATTCCTGAAATTTGAACGACAAATAGTACTCTGCCACTTACCCGATCCGAGTATTATGTACATTCTCTAAATTCCAACGAAATTTTCGGTTCTGGAACTGGAATTCCATTGAGACCTAAAACTATTTGTCACGCATTTCAGGAAGGTTTTTTTTACCTGCATAGAAATTGATAAGTGTTTTATTATGATGCTTTAGTAAGGTAAGGGGCACAAATCAGATTCCATCGAAAGAGTCACGTATCGAGCTTGTATGTATACTGCAATCGGAAGTCATTGGTTGCTACGTGAATATTAGTCTTCCGATTGACTTTTGCAGTTATTCTTCATTATAATTGAGTTCGGTACCGACGACTAAAATATTGCACTCGAATCACGAAGATTCTCTTCGCTGTGCGACGCGACTTTTGATGATCCAGTTGTTTTTGGCATTAATAAGATCGCATCGCGTGCAGCTTTCAAGGTGACTTTTACCTCCTGGTTCTGCATTCTTCGAGGAGCAATGATCGAATGACTAAAATATATTTGCACTACTGTATATGTGTGTATAAAAAAAAAACCTATAAAAAGGTTCTTCTACAAAGACGCAGGGAAGATTGAATTTCTTATCGATTATACATGGCACTTTGACACTCGTTCATTTTTGGTGTCAGGGCATTTAGACTTTTCCGATAACACTGACTGCAAAATCAGTACGATTAATCGTGTACCACATACTGAACCGGTACAACGATTTGCCAATGACTCTATGAGTGCAACTGTTTCTATGTTTTATTATCTTCCGACGAAAATCGATGTGTTTTGTACCTTTTTTTGTCCGAGCGCAAATATATAGTATGTATCTGAAATAATCAAGGATTGCCGTATGTCTCGTTTATTTTCAGAGTCAGCAATTTGACTTACCATCTCCCCTCTCCCCCTTTCAATTCACCCGTAACATACCGTAAAATACTGTAAAATCTCTAGAAAACTCTATACTTGTTCAATGGTATTACAATAAATGTTAGAATCTTAATTATAGTTTGTCGCGATGACTCAGCAACAAGTGATTAAAAAAGAATTCTCTTATCCAGGAGAATAGAGAGAAACAGAGAGCAAGATTCACGTATCCTAGAGGTTTTATCATTTTACAACTAACAAACTTTATTATTAGCATACAATTTCTTCTTTGGTTCGTATATAGGATGAGTTTGGAATGATTAAGGGAACTCAACTCTCTCTTTTCTAGTCCGGTCCAATACGGGCCGAAGAAGCGTATTATGATTCAGTCTTTTCGTAGAGTTATAATAATCGGGAAATATCCCAATTTGAGTTTTTTAATCGGTACTAGTATTGTTTCTTATCGTTACTCGACGTATGGAAGAATATGAAAGAAAATTATTGCAAAACCTAGAATAGCAGATATCTTTCGAGAAGTTAAAATCGTCACGTACAAAGAGAGAGCATTCGGAATTTCCTATGAGTCGGTCCCAAAATCACACGTAGATGCACGGTTTTCCGTGCGAATGAATGAACGAAAACGTTTATGATAATAATACCCAGTGCATCTTGATTCCATTGAATTTTAGACGTCTTTTCGCGTCTCTTTACCTATATCGTCGGACAAACGCCACTGAGAACTTGTCCGTAAGCGCGTTCCGGACCAGGATTAATCGGTTGCATGTTAATGTGAATGTTGGTAATGCATCCGACGTATTGAGCCTGAGACGTGCTACCGCGTAACCTTCTTCCAAGCACTGGATGACCTCCGATGAAGATCGGATGCTTCGAGAGTACAACTGCGACAGTCTTGCCGCCGATTCCTGGTGGAGCTGCGACGTGATCCACCGAGAGAAGTACTGCATTCTTTTGTTTTACAGCTGAAAAAGGCAATAATTGTAGGTTTAATTATCTTCTAAACAGAGATTTCATTAAAAAATGTGCAATTGTTACCTCGAATATTGTGCCAGTTCCCATCGCACAGAGCACTCGGATTGTTGGGTACGAAAGCGGTCTCGATAGAACCTTTCGCCGTCTTTACCAAGAATTTAATCGTACCGTTTACCATTTCGAGCACCAAATAATCTCGACGGCCATGCACCGATAATAAGTGTCCGGACGTGGCACGCGGCTTGATATCCATTTGGATATCAACCGTTCGTCCAACAGTGAATCTATCCACTGAAAACATCGTAGATTCGAATTTTAGTACTGTTATTACTTAACTGAATACGAGGAAAGTTACCTGCTCTGAAGAGATTGCTTCCATTTCCAGGGAAGAAGAAGAGACCAGGCTCAACTCGCTTCGAGCATGGTATTACTCCAGTCTTGTCGGATGGCTCGCCTACTAGTTGACCATTCATCATAAAGTTTCGCAAACAACCAGTAAATGTATGATTCAACCCCTAAAGAATATGAAAATTCGAATCTTGTTAGTGTTTATAATTTATAATGTGTATTATATTATAGGAAAATGTTAAGTATAATATTCTTACAATGTTAGTGAAAGCAAGATTTGACATCTCTGGCAAAACACCACCGACGTAGAAAGGTGGATTGACATCTATCGTCTCCATGTCACCTTGCGAATAGCCGGCAACGGAAGATTCTTCGTCAACTATCAATTCTCCATAGTTTCCTTGTCTCTTAAAAATCACTATGTGCCACTGATTGTCGTTGATCTTCTTGTCGCTCACAAGAAGCGCGGGTCCACTTCCGCAGTCGAATTTATAGTGAACCTGGATATTACATTAACTTTAGAGTCACATTAAAAATTCATTTTGTGGGAAACGTACCTGGCCATCATTTACGTAGACCGCAATCAAATCCTGATTCTGCATAGTGTGATCCGCGGTATAGAATATTATGCCATCATCCGCCATTGTTTTAATGTCGATTTGGAAATCGTAATCGTTCTTATATCTTCCGTTCAATGACGTGTATTCCAATCTGCTATTTCTCGCGGTGCCTGCATATAGCCGATGAATTAGTAAAAATTAAGTGCAATTAAAATTTTACTAGAATTTTTTCGATATTATATTTGAGAAGGAAACTCATCGTGAATTTCTTACCGAATCTCCAGGCGCCTTCGAGATCGGGATCTCTGGCAGGATAATATGGTAATCGACACTGATCAATATGTGGCGGCGTCGGGAATGTTGTCGGCGACTGTGTTAGTTCCGGTTCCATCGTGGTCGTGAACTCTTCGTCCGGCTGTGGTCTTTCGCGTCCTTCCAACGTTGGCTCTTCTTCTCCATTGTCCTTTTCTAGCTCGACGTCGACGATGCCTGCAATCACGCAACATATATGAACACTGTGATTTTAAATGATTAAAAAGAGAATCGTAAGATTCAATATATACAGATAAATACTCACTAATCTGTGTCGATGCTTCGCCATTCTCTTCAGGAATCTCTGGCAGCAAAGGTGGCAGAACATCCGGATCCGGTTCCACAATTGGCGGTGGCGCTACACCGTTCAATAAATCACAATCAATTAACACAATACATATTCAATATTCTTCTTACGAATGCCGTAAGGAAGGATATTTTTTAAAAAGACCTACGTGATGAATCTCCAGCCTTGCACTTTCCTAACTGAGCACGAGGTCTATCGGTAGTATTGGCAAAGTTAACAATTGCCCCGTTGATGGTGGTATCGCCAATGCAACCAACGAAAGGAGCAGTCGAGGCAGATTGACCCAGAGCTCCTATTAAGCTCGCTGGCAATCCTCCGATATAAAGATCTCCGTAAAGCATATGAAGCGTCGGCGGAGACGCATCCGTGCTATAAGTCTTAGTGTCATCGATGTCGAGTCTCAATGATTCATAACCGTGAGTAGCCGTCACGACGTGCCACTCATTGTCGTTGAATCTGATACCAGAAGAGGAATCAGTGCTCCACAACTCTTCGCCTTGACTGTTGAAGATTAGCACCCCGTCAACGAGAGACAAGTAACTTCTGGCTCCTCTGTCGCGATCCAGTGCATAGAAAATCAAGCCGTTCCTCGAGAGAGTCTTAAATTTCAAATTCACTTGTAAAGTATTCGACGCTGACACGTTGTACCACTTTACGTATCCTGGGTTGTTTTCCTCGAAGGAAACGAGACTGGCGAACTGAAAAAAGAAAGTTTATGTAATTTATGTTCAAGAGGCTGAAAAAAAGTGTCTTATTACAAAATAAAGGATAGAGTTACCCTTGCTGGGCAGCCTGGAATTACGCCAAACGCTTGAATGTTGCGAGTTAGATCCACTACGGTGTCAAGAATGACGACATCATCGATGCAACCTTCGAAACCCTCGCTGGTCACCGAACTGTAGGGGTGTTTTCCATTCGGAGGATAGCCTCCGAAGTAAATACGATCCGACGACTGCAGCGTCTTGCTGGTTCCTTGAACCTTATTGCTAACTACATCGCTACCATCAATCTTCAATACTCCCATCTTCTCAAATCGCAAAGCCTCCAAACTGTGCCATTCGCCATCGTTGTAAGCGTTCGACGAGGTCAAAGTTATTTGGCCATCGCCAAGATCGTATTGATACAAGATCCTACCATCTCGCATTTCGAGCGACAGGAATTGCTTGCCCTTGCCCATCAAGTACATCAGACCATCTTCGGCGAAAGTTTTGAAGTTGAGTTTAATGCTGAACTTCTTACCGTCCGGAGATATTTGGAAGGCTCGTTTGCTTAGAATCGCGTAGCCATGACGGTCAAATCGGTATCCGGTACTCGGTTGGAAATCAACGAGTTTATCTCGTTCAATAGCGCCATCCCGGTTGTTCTCGCCATCGACAAAGTTCCAGAATGAAACTGGAATGTCGCCGACCACGAGTTCCTCCATCTCGCCCTCGAAAGAGGAAGCAGTGACGGCTTCCTGGATCTCGAATGACGAGGGGTAACCGCCGACAAAGAGTTTCGAGTGTTCCTGGTCGACGTTGAAGATAGAATAAGATCCTGGGAGAACTTGAGTCTTCTCGTAGAGACGATCTTTGCCTTCGCCGATGTCCTCGCGGACGATTAGCTTCACGTTCTTCCCAGTTCGGTCTATGATGATCTGCCGCCAGACATTGTCCGACACAAACTTCCCATTGATGATCTTCTCCGGACCGGATCCAAGGTCGATTATCAGCACTGGATAACCACTCTCGATGAGGAGAGCCATGAAATCCTGCGTCTTGGAAGCGGCTCGTGGTGTCGATTTCGTGTTCTTCTCGTTACCGAGGTACAATAGAAGGCCATTCGTCTTGTTCGTTCGGAAGTACACCGACAACTTAGTAGACGTAGCTAACAATGGCAGGCTCTCAGGGTTCTTCAACTCAAGAGTGGTATTCCTATAGAATCGAAGACCAGGCTTAAAACGATTGGCAAGTTCACGAGCATTCGCTATTTTGTTCCGCAACAACTCAATTCTACTGTGCAAATCATTTCCAGCGAGATCGATATCCCGCTGGTTTTCCGTCAGCGAGGTCATTAATCGCGTTACATTTGGCAGAACATTGTCTATTACATCTAGCTGTTTTTTCGCTTGCGACGCATCGCGTATCGCTTCGCTGGTCTCTTTGGATAATGTTTTCGTTTCGATGAGATCCTGAGGTATTTTCTCAGTGATGGCAGTCGTCCGACCGATCGCATATTGGATGCTGTCTTCGACGTGCATTGCCTGGCTCATAGCTTCCTCTGCCAATTGCGTCGACTGTGGAGGAATATTCGCGAGGACTTTATCGATATTTTCCAAGAGATCCGTATTTCGTCTGTTTTGATACACGATAATGCTTGCGTTTATCTGTGCTTCCTCTAGATCGTTCTGCGGCTGACCAGTAGTTTTACTTAAGGTCTCCGCTGCTGATTTAAGCAAAATGTCACACGCCTCGCGTGAACCCATAAGTCGTGGAGCAATATTTTCCGTAAGGAAACTAGTATTTTTCGCAGCTTCCAATGCCTCCGTAGCAGCTTCTCGACCCAGGTGAATACCTTCTTCGATTTCTCGATAAGCAGAGACGGCGCGCACCGCATTCGTGTTTCTCGTGTCGGTCAGCAAATCGTCCAAAGCAAGAGAATGATTGTACAAGTAATCCGCGTGATCGTGTGCTCGCTGCACTGGCTCCATTAACTCCAAGAGAGTCTGATCGTTAAACTGAATGGTATCGTTTAACTGAGCGCTCGCTGCGAGGACAGGATACGCGAAACCGGAATTCAATTTCAAAACGTTATCCGCAGCTTCCGCGAGGTAGCGGGATGCATTAAAATTGAGTTCTTCTCCGGCAGCTAGATCTTCGGTTGCTTCGGCAGTGGCATTCTTCACTATTTCGAAGTTACCGGTATCGGCAGCTTGTCGATTCTCTTCGTTCAATTTTTGAACCGCAGCAGCTACTTGTTCAGCGTTCTCCGCGATTTCTTCCAATTCATCAAGTTTCTCCTCGATGTTCTCGATCATCCGATCGAGATCGGTTGCCTCTCCGGTGAGATCGTTAACCGGGATATTGTAATCCAACATCTCTGACAGCAAGATGTTTGCTTGATCTGCTTGGTCAGTGGCTTCGTCGCGGAATCCGACGAAAGAGACTTCTTTAATGTCGCGTAGAATCTGTTGAGCTTCGTTCAAAGCACTCTCAACTCTCGCACCAGTGCCAGATTCAATGTTGCTCGCAAGCGAGCGCACCTCGGCCACTATGTCGTTTACCAAGTCGATTTCGCGAGCTACATCCTCCTCGAGCTCGTTCATGTCACTCAGCGTATTCTCCGCACCGATCTTCGACTTGTCACTAACGTCCGCGATGTCTTGAATATGACGCATCTGGCCCGCGACACTTTGTTCCAGCTGAGCGATCTCTTCTCGCAACGGTAGAAGATTCACTCGACCAGGATCTAAGAGCTCGACCACTGGGTAGAGTTGATTAACAGTGTCATTGATGAACTTGAGACGCTGGTTGGTGAAATAGCTCTCTGCTACCATGCTGTACTCGTGAGCAATCGGTTGGAGTCGATTCGCCAAGTGATCGGTAACGTCGAGAAGATCGTCGGTGCATGAACCGCAGGAGAAACAGCCTTGAGCCTCGATGAAAACATGTCTATGAGGACAATGGTCACATTTCTCGCCGATTACTCCTGGAAGACAAGTACATTGTCCAGTTGTAGTATTGCAAGATACTCCGACGGAATAGCCAGTGTTGCAGCCACAAGAAGTGCAGCCCTCCGGTCCATAATCCCAGTATCCAGGTATACACTGATCGCACTTGCGTCCCGTGACTCCCGGCTTACATACGCATTGACCAGTTTGCAGATCACACTGACTACTCTCGGATGCGGGGCCACAGTCGCAAGGACGACACCCATCGCAAGAATCGAAGCCATAATGATCCGGCGCACACCGGTTGCATTCTTCTCCAATGACATTCTCGCGACAGTAGCATTGTCCATTGTAACTATCGCATTTCTCCATTCCACACTCGTCGCAAACGCAACTTCGACAGTCTTTCCGCTCCACCGCGTCGCCGAAGAATCCTGGGGCGCAAAGATTGCAAGCTTCGCCATAGGTGTTGTTCAAGCAATGTAGACACTCGCCAGTTACCGAGTCACAAGAACCGACTTGGTTCACGTCGATATTTCCGGAACACTCGCATGGCTTACAATAATCCCCATAAATGTCGGGGGTTCCGAAGAATCCTGCGGCGCAAGCCTCGCATCGAGCGCCGTAATATCCTGGTAAACAATCGCAACTGATTTCGTTACCCTCGTCGTTCACTTCGCAACCAGTGGCAAAGTTGTTCGACGGTACTGGCAATGGACAGGCGCATATCAGACAATCGGATGGGGTACCAATCGTCGCGTTACCATAATAGCCTTCCTGACAAAACTCGCAGTGGTCCCCGATAGTTCCGTTTTTGCAGTCCTATCGTGGCAGGAAAAAAAACAAGAATGATGGAGATGAAGATGATTGATAATAATAAAATGGAATAACAAAGATCGTTTAATTAGGTTTACTCACGTGACAAATTCCAGTTTTGACATCACAAGTATCGGCGTGACCATTACATTGGCATTTGACGCAATAGCCACCATAAGGCCCGGATTCGACTCTGTAGTACCCCGGAGCGCATTCCTCGCAGGAGAGGCCCTGGTAGTTCGAAGGACATTGACACTGTTCCACGCTACTCGCTGCAATACTGTATGCACCCAAGTACTGATCAGTCGCAACATCCAACGTTACGTAAGACAGCCTGAAACAGAATAAACTCACATAATTAAACTGGATCCTTATCGAAATGTTAAGAAGAATCAGAGATGAAAACAATTGAAAATAACTCACGTGGCAGATATACTCGGATCCCAATAAGTAGCGCGAATATAAATCCCTTGCAGATCCTCGAGAACAACCATCAATTGTTCTCGGGTGACTGGTAGCCGGTTAAGCGTGATGAAATTCTCTTCGACCAGTTCGACTGACGCTTGGAAGTTGGTGAAAGAAGGCGGCTGTTCATCGGCGTAATGAAGAAGCAAAGTGTCACCTGGACCTCGAAGTACAACGTCAGCTGCGCTGACAGCTTTGCCAAACGGCCCAGTGCTATAATGTACAGTATAATTGAGGAATCCACCGTAAGCAGTCAATTTCTTCCCCAAGTAGGTTTCCGTCGCAGCGAAGTAAACGACTCGGTCATCAAGAATATCATTATAAATCATCTCGACAAGAATACTAGTCGTATTGACTTCCCGTGGTTGAATAGCCGATGGTACGCTCATATTTCCAGTTTTCTCCTGGAGGATAATCGCCTGCCAATCGATCATATCGAAGATTCGACTCCAGTAGAGATTCGCAGAAACGCATCTGCTGGTCTTGCCAAAGCAGAAACACTTGGTGCAACCTTCGTCATTGTTCGCGCGGATATTGAAAGTGCCTTCCTTACATAAATCGCACGCAAGACCCTGCACATTTGCTTTACAGAAACATTCAGCAGTGTATTGGTCGCAGATCTCAGTGGTTGTGCCACGAACGTCGCAGTCGCATTTCTCGCAGTGAGGAAACTGAGAATAGCCAGCGTGACACTGATCGCACTTGCGTCCGACAACATTCTCCTTGCACGCGCAGCTGCCGTTGAGAAGATCGCACTGCATGTTACCGTCGATTACTCCGGCAGGCGAACAGTTGCATTCTTCGCAGCCGATGATCGGATCGAAACCGTAAGTACCGAGCTCGCATTGGTCGCAATGTTCGCCAGTGACCCTCGAGGGACATATACACGCACCGGTATCCGGCTGGCAAAGAGCCGTGATAGGACAATTGCATGGGTTGCAATTTGGATAGCCGTAATAACCAGTTTTACAGATTTCGCATCGGCGACCGATGATATTCGGCTTGCACGGACATTGACCTCCGAATTTCTCGCACTCGAGCGACATTGTGCCCTCGATCACGCAGTTGCACTGTAGCGCAAGATTATTGTAGTTTGTCGTCAGTGAGAAGATCGAATCTCTGCAGAAGCCCTCGTCAGTCACGTTGACGTAGAAGTGATTATATCCGCACTTCTTGATAAACTCTTTCGTCTGATCGAATTGGATTTTCTTCAAAATCTTCGGGTTATAGAGTTCAGCAGGTATTACCAAGAGATAATCAAGCCAGATACCCTTGTCGGTGTCATCCTTGAAGCTAATAACGAAATTCTCGATTAACTGGAACCGGATGTTACCGTCTGCCTGGCGAACGATGCTACGGCAACCACTGTTACTTGGACAGTGCGATACCGCGACTTTCGCTTCATAGAATTTTCCATTCTGTACCAGCACGTCGAGATCGAACTGGGGATGATTTGGCTGATAGTATTGAAGGACAAACACATATTCGCCAGGTTGCGGTACTTTGGATCTTACGTCGACCATATCCATATCGGTAGCACCATCCAAGTAGATCAACTTAGTCGCATTATCGAAAATACCAAAAGGTCGCTCTTGTGACTCGGGCACAGTGCTGTTCGTCTCGAATTCGATTTTCTTAGCGTCAGCAGCACCGGGGAACAATCCCTGCACGCATTTACCTTTCTTCCGCACGCAGATCGACTTTGGCTTAACGTAATCCAAGGACCACTCGTTCCAGGGTATCGCAACGATCGAGTCTATCGCGACATTCGATGTTGGCTCACCAGTTAGGATCAAACTGATATAGTTCGAGGCAAAATTCATGACGGCTACTCTACCATAGTTGTCGGTTACAACTTGTCTGCAGATGCTGGTATACCTACAGGGATAGAGAGTTGCTCGACCCTTACCAACACCATTCGCCTCTACCAAAACCGTTGCACTATTGTTCTCTTCACTTGGCGTCAGATAAGTTATTAACAGTACGTGAGGTCCAGGTTTCGATATCCTTAGTTCGAAGTGAACTTCTTCTTGCCTCTCGTTGATCAGCGGAAGTTCTTCCAAATCGCCGATTTCGTTGAGGACTTCTCGTTCGGTATAGTATTCGGTTAAAGGAATTCGTCGATTATGTTCATTCAAGAAGCCACCTAAACCGTGCACCGAATCAAATTTCGTCAAATTCGGGTATCCGTAATGGCGACACAATCCCTTATAGCCTACTTCGCAAGGGACGTTCACGTCTTGCGTTAAAATCGTGGCTTCATAGTACTCTGCTGGTAAAAGAACAAAGTAGTCGAGGAAGAGACTCTTCTTCGTGGCAATACTTATGCTCCATCGGCCTGGATTCATCACCATTGGTGATGGAAGGTTCCCGTGTGCGCCGGCGACTGTCACGAAAGCCGGTCTACTACTTGGTTTGAAATTCACCTTGAATTGTTGTTCGATTTCCGATGGATTGTCAGGTGTAATGGTGATCGTGCCAAGAATCGGTTCACTGTTCGGGTTGACGTATCGCAGAACCATCCGATAAAGAGAAGACTTGCTGATGTACAGACGACGGATGATTTCGTCTTGTAAATTAGAGAATACAGCGTATCCTCTCCAACTATATCCCGGAAATAGATCCTCCGAGAAACCATAACGAACGGGACTGTCGCTCGGTGTCCTACCATCCTCAGCTTCGTATTGGAATTGATGAAGTGTCGGGAAGTAATGAGCCTTCAATGGTTCGTTACAAGTCAACCCAGTGACGCGCGGCTGACATTGACATTGTCCTGTCTGTTTGTCGCATACCGAGCTCACCGATCCACCGATATCACACGCGCAATCTGAGAAAGAAAAATATTAATTAAGAGAAATACATCTCGCGTATCATCATGACAACTTTACTCTACTCACCGGAGCACCCGAAAAGATTGCTTTCCTGTATATTGTACGCCCCATCGACACATTGATTACAGCTGCGATCAGTTACGCCAGGTTTACAGATACACTGTCCGGATTTCGCGTCACACTCAGCAATATTACCGATTACACCAGGAATATTGCACTGACATTCTGAAAGCAGGAATCAAGAATCGTCAATCCATCCGTTTACAATCTGCATTGATCATACTAGTTAATCTTACCTTCGCAGCCATCTGGATTATAAGGCTGCAGATTCCAATACAATGGTTTACACAAATTGCATATTCTTCCTTCGACTCGATCCTTACACTGACACAATTCTCCGGCCGGTAGCGATCCGCATCCTTGGAAAGTAGCAACTATACCTGCGGGATCGCAATTGCAACCTTCGCAGACTGGGAAGTTGTAGAAGCCCTCTCTACATTGTTCGCATCTGGTTCCGTCAAAATTGTCCCGACACTGACACCTTCCCTCGGAATCGCATGATACCCCGATCGAACCGTGACTATCGCAGTAGCAGGCTAAAGAGATCGATCATCGTGAAATTCTGGGTATACGTTTTAATGGAGAAGATTTATTCAATAAAAATATTCAGTACCTATACATTCGGGATACATGTAGTATCCAGGACTACACTGGTCGCAAGTCCTTCCAGCGAAACTCGCCAAACACGAGCACTTGCCGTTCGCATCACAGTTGACCGAGGACGAACCTACGGCACTGCAATTGCAAGGTCTGCAATTTGGATAGCCATAGTAGCCACTGATGCATTGATCACACCTCGGTCCACCATAGCCCGGCTTGCATAAGCAAACTCCATCTTCTTTACTGCAAATTCCTGGCTCGGTCCCGCGAGGATCACAATTGCAGTCTATAAAGGACAAGTGGAACAGACGAAGATAAATATAAACAGAAATCATTGTATAAACAGAATTTTGTTCTTGACATTAACACTTACACGTGCAAAATGGATAATTGAAGTAACCATCCTCGCAAGCGTCGCACGTTCTGCCACCGTAATTATTGTTACAAGTGCAGTTACCGGAAACGACGTCGCACGTATTGTCTCGAGCTCCCACAGGATTGCATTCGCAAGCTGCAAGCGAATTATATCGCAATTAATTATTAGATAATTATATTCTTCTTGGGTTAATAATAAAAACTGGGATTCGTAGGAGAAGGAGACACTTACGTAGACAATCAGGGAAGTTGTAGTATCCCTCAGCGCAAAGGTTACAATAATGTCCAGCGTAATTTGGTTTACAAGGACAATAGCCTTCGGCAGCTTCGCAATGATATCCGTCTGTCCCGCCGAGATAACATTTGCATGGTTTACAATTCGGATAGCCATAATATCCATACGCGCAAGAATCACAATTCGGTGGCGTGTATTCCTTTCGGCACTCACACTTGCCAGTCAAGTCCGAGCAATTTCCGGTCGAGTAGAAGTGATCGCAGTTACATGCTGCAAACAATGTCACAATTGGAGTCAGAAAAACATAACAGGCACGAAAATCAAGAAAGTAAACGGCAACTTACGTTGACATACATCCGTCGCGTTTAACGGCTTGTCTCTTGGTCTGTAAAATTTCGGCTTGCACCGATTGCAATTGATGCCCTCAGTGTTATGTTTACAGTTCTTACAGAATCCTCCGCCTTCGTAATTCCCATGAATATCTAGAGACAAGTGTTTCTCATCGATTTCCGGGTCGTAGGAGCACTCGTCCGAATGGCCGAAACAATTGCAAGCTGAAACGTTAATAAAGAATAAGGATAAAAAAAAATTTTATTTTTAATACAAAATTCGATCGGATAATTTTCTTACGCTCGCAAACGAATTTCTGGAAAGCAGTCGACTGCCGCCACTTCTTCTGCTCAAAGCCTTTGCAACAAGTTGCACACTGAGGACCACAAGTGTTGTGCTGACACCTGCACACGAGCTTTTTTGGCATGCTTGGATCCTGAATGTCGCAGGTGTCCGCGTGTCCATTGCACATGCAACGACCTCCGATACTGATATCTTTGATCGAGTAGAAATACTGAAATACACATCGATTTTCCTCAGTTGAATTTTATAAAGGAAACCGAGAGACAAATCTCAACGATCTCAATTTAAGATACTAACTCTTCTGGTAACGGTTGGATCCTCCCGGACAACTGACATCAAATGACCCAGTAAATTCTTCGTCCGCAGGAACCGGAAGCGAACATTCGTGGCCCTGGTCCATTCTTGCAGTAGAGTAGAATTGAAATAATGTTTTGCCGAAGGTCGATTATTCAAAATAGAAATTGGAATCTCGCCACCCTCCAACGGTACAATCTGAGAATATTCCGTAGTGCAAATGACACTGTCATCGCGAGTAATCGGTTTATAACTATCCACTCCAAAATACGTTTGACAATCGCTCGCGGTATCGGAGAAATATTGCCATGGTGACCATGTCTTCCCATTATCCGTACTCTTTTCCAAGACCCAGAGACCTGGACGCGGTGAGTTTCCCATTCGTACATAAATGTACGCCACGTGAAATTCCTGTGGAAAATTTTATTTATTAACCCATTTAACATAACGAATAGAATTGTTAGAACTAACATTTATTTATGGTAATCATTTCTGAAAGAATCCGAAGAAAAATAATGCTTGGGTTTTCCTGGTTGAACCCCGTTAATTATACGAGACAAGGGACGTAAACTGAGACTAGTGGGGTGGTAGTGAAGAATGGGGAAAAACTTGGGACTGGACACCAGATGTGTCGTATGGTCCGCAGGTTTTAAAAGCTTTCAAAATGCAGGGTCGTAGGTATTGGACAAAGAAATCCAAAGTCACACATGCTACATGTGGTGTAGAGGATGTGACCGTAAGCAGTGAGGAAAGGAAGATGAGTAAGTCCTGCTGATTGGCGGCAGTGTTTGGGCCTCTCAGTATGTTCTGGGGTTGCAGAAAGGTCATTCACGCAAATCACTCCTTCCAAGAACCTGTTTAGCATAGAGACAATAACCCTGCTGATCGAGTTAGCTCGTCGAGTGTATGCTGGACCACGTTTATCGCGTTAGACTCGCAGATAGCAAAAGTACTACGCTATCGAGTTTCTTAACGGGGAATCCTTTGGCCTTGAAGGAAGTTCTCACAGGAAATCGAAGTAGGAAAAATTTTCAGTAAAAGTATTGTATACATATAGAAAAGCTCGAAACCCAGTTTCGTGGTCGAAAAACTCTTCGGCTTCTTGAAAAGTCCCTGCTCTTCACTCTCCTCCGGAAATAGCGCGAAGATAATTCTTTCCCGGTTTGCAGGAAAACGCCTACTGAGAGATAAAGTAATTTGTTACAGATAAAATCGTGGTACTACCACGCGCGGACAATAGTTTCCTGCTGGAGCATCTTTACTTCTCCAGTGAATTTGCAGTGGCATTCTTCTGTGTTCTTTGCTATGAGTTCTTTAATATTTTAAAAAAACGATAATCGGCTTACTTGTCCCAAATTGATCGTCAAATTCACTTCGTTGTATTTCATCCCGCGGGAAAGAGGAGGTGATTGCCACCAAGTTTCCATTCCGTCCACCGCATATTCTGGCGGATGCCGCTTTTCGGGATTCTCCGAATCGCAGTAGTCGCATACCTGTGTGACGTAACGATTAATTTCTTTCAAAAATCAATCTAAACCTCATTAGAAATATTTCCATTTTAGCAGTTATCCTTAAATGTACCGGATGTTACCTAGATCAATTGAACGATCTATTTTGTAAAATTTTCGTTGGAATTGTCAGTGAATTAATTCGAATGACCGATGGTAATAATTGGTAGATAAATCAATGATGAAATGTGTTTATCGAGGAAAACGAGAGTAACTGATGGATTTCAAAATCTTGATCCAAAGTTTTGACCGAATGGTCTGTGCGGACTAGATATTCAAAGGATTCTTATGGGTCCCCCGCACATAAGTTGGTCTCGGATGGAATTCGAGAAGGCAAGATGACTAATGTTATCAAGGGTCAGAGTTATCGGACACTTATCTGCTCTCTCTCACGACGAGTTTGTGTGCCGCATCTCCTTTCGCTGATGCGAACGTGTAGGCGCGCGCGTAACGACGAATAACCCAATGTATATGTCTCGAGATTCGAGCATAGCGTTCGATCAGATAGATCTCGATCCGCAGGCGTGCTTACCGAGAAACTCGGTTACGTTTTATCTCGCGCAGCTCTTACCAAACGAAAGAGGCGCCAGTAAATTTGCATGACGACAGAAACCTTTCGAGTAATTCACCCTATATGATTAAATATAATTAAAAATAGATCGTCATCTTAAACACCTCAGTAAAAATTAGAAAAAAAGAAGAAGAAATCGTTGAGTAAAGTTATATTAATAATTTTATCAGTAGAATATTACTGAATTGTAGATTTAATTGTACAGATTGTTCACTCGAAAGTGAAGTACACCTGTTGAATTCTATTTTACGACTATATTCTGTGAAAAAGTTCTTTTCTGAGAATTCATAAATCCCTCAACTGTTCCTTAAGTCTCTGAAAGGTCTGTGGTCGGATTTTCTCACTAAATACACCATATTTAAGAAAAGCCGAGAGAAATTGCTATTCTCGTGAGATTTTCAAAATAATCTTCAATCTCTGCAATAACTTTTACTATTCTCGTTTCTTCAATTGAGTTCGTTAGAACGATTGATCATCGCAGTCTGTTCTTATCGTAATTCCCAGAGGATGATATTAATATGCATACATCACACAGTACGTGTAAGATAGACACTGAGAGTCTCTCTTTTCCTCTTTTATTCTTCCTGTCTTCCTCTTCAGGACTTAATTTCAATTTTAATCCTCCAAATCGCAAGTGCGAGTGAAATTGGACTCCTACGGGCATTGAAAGTTGCTAGTATACCTCGAGGTATCCTACACTCGAGTAGCATCATACGAGAAGCATCATAATGATACTAGCTATCGCCTACTGTTCCGGCACGCTATCCCTCTCAACCCCGTAGTCAAGAGATAACCGGCAAAAAACAGAATGTGTACTCTCCAATGATCCAATTTGACTAGTACTACAAACGAAAAAGGAAGTAGTTGTGCAAGCGGGTTCTTGCCTCAAGACCGATAAACTCTTGGACTCGGAGGACCCAGAGGTAGAGATAAAATTCGATTCGATACTGACTTTTTCCCAACTGATCTACAAAACTCAAAGCACCCTAGGGCAAGCGCATTTTACCCGTACCTTTCAACGATACCACAATCGTCTATGCTTCTCAGTTTTGACTATATCATAATTTATCGCGTCGTTGTAAGATAATTCCAACACAATTGACAGCATTGATCAAGGGGTGAGACTGTACGAATCGACACGTAGCAAGCCGGGAAGATCGAAATAGATCGTTGAAAATCGATCGTTGAATGATTGAAGAAAAAGAAAAAGAAAAAGAAGTATTTTAGATAATTACCTGTCCTTGTATAAGATTAATATCCTCATCCTGATCGGCATTGGCGCCGACAAGTTTACAATAGAGTTCGGGTCCAGTGGTGCCGACTCCGCACGTGGCAGAGGCAATGATCTCCTTGCCTTCAGCCAAATTAAAATAAGGTGGCGTCAAGATCTCGGCACTTGTCCTACCGATTTGATCGATGAACAGGAAAACCGCGGCTACCGCTAAGATCACCGCCAAGTATCGGGCCATCCTGACGGTGCCCGGTCAACATTCGCCACCGCCACTGTCACCCTCACCTTCACCTCCACCGTCACAGTTTCGCTTCGTCGTCTTCTCCCGCTCGAATGCGACGATTTTCCAAATCCTTCGATCTCCTCCAGCAATTCCCCTGCAAATTGATCGCAGTCTCTTCTTCTTCTTCCCACTGATCTCCTCACTGTCCCTTTCCGCTGTCAGTTTTGCAACGATCGACGATTATCCTCGATCCTGTTTCCTTCGAAGCGCGCTATTTTCTTCGGCTGGCAGGAAAATTGTCTCAGAAGAAAAGATCCTCTTCTTCGACGGGTTGTTCCTCGGGGCGCGTTTGCGGCCTTCCACTGGAAGGGACCGCGAGAAAGAAGCAAGGATGCTGTGGAGAGACTGTAATGCCTGGAAGGCTTCTCACACGAAACTGCTGGAGGACTGGTGGAGGAGAGCCGCGCTGGCCGAGTAGACTGATGGACTGATGGTGATGGGCCACTGGAGGCCGGAGGTCATCGAGGAACAGCGCACCCAGCGCACCCAACGCATCCACCACACCACAGACCACTTACTACAGCTACGAGAAGTGTTACGACTCGCTCTCGCAATTTTCAATCCGGATGAGACCTCCCCCGATCGGTTGGGACCCTCCCTTGATCAGCTTGTCTTCGTATCCGGGGTTACCATACCACTGAACGATAGCTTCTGAAGTAGCTCGGTCTACAAAAGCCAGCTGAGAGACCGAAGATTCTCTCTTTGGCTACCTTCCCTCACAGGCTCGATCCCTCTTATCGGGGTTTCCTTGTTCCCTCTGTCCTCTGTCCTTTCATCATCCTTTTCCCTTTTCTCCCTTCTTACATTCCGCCGGCCCCTGTGTCCCCCACCGACATCCTTCGGCCCATAGTGCCTAGGTCTCTCTTCTTTTTTCACCGCCGGCTTCGTCCTTTTCCACGAACTCCACTCGTGAATACCTTCGCCTTTTTATTTCATCCTAGATACACCTGGGTTTCGAACTCCACAATGATCGTGATCGATGGATCTTTCAATGGAAATTCTTTCGATCTAATCGTTCAGGATTGGATCGAGGGAATTCGAAATAAGTAAAACGCTTTGTTAAATTAATCTCTTTTATTTCTCTTTTATATAATAAAACTAATTGCAGTATTCTTCTCGGGAAGCTTCGCAGAATCTCAGGACTCTAGGAGGAGAAGTTCGCTATAGTTTGTAGAAGAAAATAATAGGAATTTCTACAATTTCTGCAATAGAATATGGCACAGGATCTTCGCTTTCTTCACGATCTATAGTTGTTTTCTCGCCTTCTAATCTTGCTTGCGCGGTTGCCATCTAAAATAAATCGCGGAGAACATGACGCTACTGCTGAGAATCACGGAAATGATAAAATTTCCTAGGAGCAAGATATCGGCTGAGTCCATCCAAATGGTAAAGACTCTCGCTGAAAATAGAATTTGTTTTTCTTATCACTCCCTTGTTACGCGTTATCGCGAGGCAACGGCTTCGCACCGGCGCTCTTCGGAGTTGGCGAAAAGCTCTTTGATACTAAATTGTGGCACCTACTTAAATTGGTGAACGCCGAAATAAACCAGGTTGCCGGGGATACGGAATCCGCGTTCTTCGCGCGAATAATCGCCAGTAATTGGATTACTTTGCTCGAAGCGGAAATCGGGGTACACATCGGCTGAAAGTGCGAACGATTATTATAGTTCAGCTTAAAATTTTCACTCCCATTAACTGCTTCAGACTCATGGCCAATGGCAAACTTAGAGATAATTTTTAAAATATATATATTTATCGTAATCAACTAACCGCCAAAATTGTGAGGACGAATTTTGGAACGACCTGGACAATAAAACAGGTGGCCAGAATGAAATAAGCCACCGTAACGAGAATGGACCATACGTTAATTCTGTTTGTGTATTTCAAGACCAAGAATATTAAGATATATTCTTGAGCGAGGATAATCGGATATTCCATGTAGGAGAGTACCGAATAACCATTCGTATAATTATAGCTAGTCATCACAGTGTAACTGTAACAGGAGTTATGTGTTGCATTAATATTTCAGGAAAGAAAATCTTTTAGGGTCTGATTAAAGCAGTCTGACTCACCTGGTAAGCTCCAATAATAAGCTTAAAATTGACATTTGTGCAGCTGACTTAATCGACATTAGATTCAGTATCTGTGGTACTTTTAATACGAAACACATTCCTATTGTTATGACGCTTAATAAATTTGCTATCTCCTGCAACATCTTGACGGCGTAACGTTTATCTATCTTTCTGTAAGTACGTACATATAGCACTGGATTAGCGTTCTATCGATTCTCTGAGATATCTCGGTGACTCGCTGGATCAAGATTTGATTCTCGATCAGCCGAGTGTCCTGCTAGTATGTGCATGAGACAAATGTTTGCGCTGTTAGTATACATATTAATAGATACGTGTCAACATAAATCTATCAAAAGAACGATGAGCGAAATCAATAAGATTAAAAGACGAGCAATAAACAACAAACTGGTTTTGGCGGCATATGTTTTATCTGTCTCAGTTTTGTACACAACCAAAATGTATGTGGTGGCTTAACAACGTTAACAGAAGCATAAGGTGAGAAATGTTATGTTTTGTGTGATGATTTTTAAAATATTTTAGGGTCACACCAATATCCAGGAAACTCTTGAGAATTGCTTTTGTAATAGTTTGTCAATTGCAAAAATTAGTCCACACTAATCAACACTTTCTTCAGTCCATATATACGAATATTCCACTGCTGCTCGATTATCGGTGCTACCAGTAAACATATACATGAATCTAAAATTATCTCGCACAATAGATCATAATCGCTTTATCTGGCGACATAATACAAAAGTAGGGATGAGTGAAGGGCAGAAGACTTATGTAAATAACACAATTACACAGAGAAACGTCTAACATTTCGCATCAACCCACTATCTATTTACTCTATTTCAAAAGTACTACTTCCCCCTTGTACCACTGTATCTATCGCATCGAGATAGTCAGCCGAAAATCGGTGAAGGCTGCCATCTCTCGCTCTCGGATACAGACTCTCTGCAATTAAAAAAGAACACCCCTAATTTGAATCTTTCCCCTTAAACTATTATTTTACATTATTACTTTTCTCTCTTATTCCACATTAGCTTCTACAATTATCAATTCCTTCCCGCTGCATCATGAATCATTTAGAGTTCAATCAACCGAACGTTTCTATACATATCCGAAATGATAGAAGGATTATGTGAACAGAAGAATCAGTAAAATGCATGTGTAAAAGGACTACGTGTAATAATGAGAAAGAAATTGTTTGCTGTTAAAAGTTTGAAATTCTCATTGAAATTCGTAAGTGGGAATCAGGATTGGTGGTTCGCCGTCTAATAGAAGGAAAAAGGTATCCATCTCTTTTTCAGTGGGATCCGAGTGGTGGCGGACATGGCGAGATTGGCAAGTTAGTGTCAGCCTATGTGAGCCAGTGGCGGCGGCAGTGGAGTAGCAGTAACGGAGTAGCGGACGTTTGGCGGACGGTAGTGTCGGTAGTGGACCAATGATAGTGGACAGTAGTAGAGAGTGGTTGCGAGTGGTAGAGAGCAGTGGAGAGAAGAGACCGGGTGCCTGGGCTGACTGTCGCAGCGAGGACGAGACGGCGAGTGCAAGCGAGTCAAAGCGAGTGACTCGGACAACGACGACGACGACGACGAGGAGGAGAACGACCAACGACGACGAGTCACTGAGCTAGGCTCGAAAGGTGCGCTGAAGTGCGTAGAAGAAGGCAAAGCGAAGCGAAGCAATAGCACAAGGCCAATCTCTCCTTAGCTTGCCAATTCAACTGATTCCAATCGCTCTGGTTTTGTCAACTGTATCGGTGAACGCAACGTGAGAGATTCCCACGGCGCGAAAGTACTCGTTGGTACTCGTCCCAAATTGAGTTGTATGAGGCGACTCGTGCAACTCGTGTTCTTCGATTGGTTTCGCCGGGTTTCGCTCGATCTCGCTTGGTCCCGCCTGGTCTCGTCCGTCCTCGGTCGGGGATCTCGGGCATCTCGGCATGACAGACGGAATACGCGAACAGAACTGACATGGAGAGTGAGTTGTAACGCGAAAGTCTCGCGTTTGTCTTTTAAATATTGATTTGTCTCGCTGGACCAGCCGTTATGTGCCAATGATGAATCACTCGTCAGCCAAGTGTTGGATCAACGGGAGGCTTGTGATTCCGCGAGAGCTACGGGTAACCTAGCAGAGGTACGTAAAACTTTCTTGACGTCTATCAAACGTCAAACTTGGTTTACTTACTACCTAGGATGCAAACATCAACCATGCCGGGACGTCAAAACCTCTCCGGTACGCGACACGCGTTTTCTTCGATTCTTCATCTTCTCCGAGTACTTATTCTTATTTTGGTTCGACTAACGCGCTAAAACCATCTCGGCCGACTCGGAGTTCCGTTCCTGGAGATTCTCGGTGGCTCCAAATCATGAGGTGCCTGCTCTTGTCTATCGCGCGAGTACTCTGCGATTAACATCGTAATAGAGCGGACGGACGAACATTCTTATCTATTGTTTGCTTTACGCGAGACTTTTCTCTCTCCGCGATGTGATCCTCTGCTGCGAGAGCGAAAGAGGCGCACCCTCGCACATCGAAAGTCGTCAAAATGTGAAATTTAATGTAGTATCGTACAAATATAACGTAGTCGCAGCACTATCAAGTTCGACGAGCTATTATTACTTGATTAACACTGTTTCTTGGTGTATTCTTAGTTTCTTATTTGTAATGGACCATGCGATAAGTATAAGCAGTTGCGCCACCACTGGAATCATGAGCCAAGGGTATACAGTCCGAAACAGCTTTAATTCGGTAAGCATGTAAAGTTTAGCGCGTGGCTGTTGGATTCTAGGATGGCATAGAAGCTCGTTGTCTCATGCCAGTTTCTCTTGTCTATCGTAGGTGGCGGACGCAAGGCTATAATCGACCTTTGGCAATCTAAATGCAAGTTGGCTGTGCCAAGAAAGGAGAGAGTTTGCAATGGATTCACCACCGTCATGTTCGTTAAGCACTACCGGACCTCTAAGCGAGTTTGGTAGCAGTGGGATTGGCGGTTCGATTTCTAGTGACTCTGTTCGAGCTCATCTGGCAATCGAGGTATGTTTCTGTATAGTAGGGAAGACGAGAGACTTAAGGGATCGTCGAACAGATTGGCTTATTAATGTTGTTTC
This sequence comes from Trypoxylon attenuatum, assembly GCA_963989405.1. Taxonomy (NCBI): domain Eukaryota; kingdom Metazoa; phylum Arthropoda; class Insecta; order Hymenoptera; family Crabronidae; genus Trypoxylon; species Trypoxylon attenuatum. The sequence goes on along the minus strand of OZ022489.1, from coordinate 7,450,585 downwards.
GTTAGATGCAAGAGAGCGACATAGAGAGCAAATCGTTATCGCAAGACTCGTTCGACTATTCGGACGGCATGTGCGGGGAGAATTTCAATACACTGAAAAAGGGTCCAGGATGGGGTGAGACCGATGGAAAATTGGAGGTCGAGGTGGTGGACGTGGCGATCAAACCACCGCCAGAGTTCCAGGACAGTCCATCGCCGCCCGATTCGGAATCTTCTTCGGCGCCGATACTGAGCTACGCGCGAATGATGAGGCAGAAAACGCCACGGTGGATAGACGATTATGCTGAGAACTTGGTGCAATCGGTGATCGAGGAAGCTCTGGCGATATCTTGCAGAATCTCTTGGCCAGAAGGGAGGATAGCACCAGTGTCAAATCCCGTACCAGTAGTACCCCGAAGCGTTCACAATCCAAAGCAACGGTTCTGGGCGACAGACTTACTGCCACCCTCGTGTCAAACCGCTGGAACTTTGTCGATCACTCCCTACAATACTCTCAATCGTCCAAACTCGCGGTGTTCACTGGCATCCTCTCGTCTGTCCAGCTCGCACAACTCGATTAACACCACCGGACTCAGCCACAAAGCCGATGACAGTAGTTTCATCACATCGGCAATGTCTCACGACGTGCTGACAACTAGCGAAATCAGTGATATGTACAATGTGCCCTTCGACTCGGACATTTATACCGTGCCGATAGATGTAGTTAGACCGCTCCACGATCTTAGGACACCGCAAAAGCCGAAGCGACATCGGCACCACCGTAGGCGGAGAAGAAACGTGTCGGCAAGTTCGCAGAGCGAATTGGAGGCTCACATTCAGCAAGTGCGACACTATTGTGGCAAGCCGCGCGCTATTACCCACGTGATAAAGTCTCAAAGACTTCTCGCCGAGGTCTGTTGCAACGAAGCGGGCAACGGGAAGAGGCATAGTGTTCCCGGGACTTCCGGCAGGCACACCACTGCCCGCACCGCGAACGGACACATGCACAATATTGGCGAACCGATTCACATGACGTTACACGAAGTGCGCCAATACTTGCAGACCCTCTATTCGAGTTCCAGTGATTCCAGTGAAAATAAACTGAAACGCGAGGCTAAGCCTCCGATAAGTCACACGCCTATACATCTCGCGATGCCAAAAGGCATTAGTGTAAATAATAACAATAGATATAGCAACCCACATACGGACTCCTCAACGGACACTCCAATTTCGAATAAGAGCAGCAACGGCTTAATTCACAATAATATCAATAACAATAACAACAATCATCACAATAATAATAATAATGCAAACGCAAAAAAGCATAAAAAGAACACGTTCGTCGGCATCAAGCATAAGAAGGTCAGGGAGGAACCCCACAAGGAAAAGGCGGACTGCGAGAGGGAGAAGATCAAAAAAGGCCAGCGTAACTTTTCTCTCAATCTCAAGCAAACGCTCTGCAATATATTTCGATTTCGCCGTCTAGGCTCACCGGATCATTTCGTAGAGAAGAGGAACAGTATCGTACAGGGTGAGATCGTCGAAGAGGAAGAGGGAGCCGACTCGGATCAACATGCGAACAACAACAACACGACAACAGAAGTTGACTCGACCCAAAAGTTGCCCTTTTTTAAGCGTGCATTACCACCGTTGCCCAAGAGCAACGGTCACGTTAGCGTGGAACAAGCGGAAGACGCTCTCACGTCAATGGTCTCCAAGTCGGAGAGTCCAAGTTCTACGCAACAGCTACCCCCTTGTGCGGCTCTCCTTGGCTCGACGACGATGCTTACCGCTACACCTGGCCCCACGAGTGCGATAGCCTCGCATTCGGTCGCCGCTGCTACTACTTCTGCTACTGGCCCTTGCACCGCTTCCGTTCCTGGGCCTGGTCCTGGTCCTGGAACTTGCATCGGGCCAGGTCCAGCCGCTGGACCAGGCTCTGCTATTGGTCCTGGACCTGGGCCTATCCCTGGTCCTGGACCCGGTTCTGGCGGACCAATTTCCGCGCCTCTTCCTCTTGCGTCGCGATCGGAGGACGATGGGCCTGAAGATACGAGTATGGATTTCGCTGCGAGCATCGAAAAAGTCAAAGACGTACGTATCTTTTACTATTTTGCAAAATCTCCTCTTGTACACTTTTATACTGTATTTCTTCTCCCGTAGTACGGTTGGTACTGGGGACCGATATCCGGCGAAGCCGCGGAGAAAATTCTCTCCAACGAACCGGATGGATCGTTTATTGTTCGGGACAGCAGTGACGATCATTACATCTTCTCTTTGTCGTTTAGACTGAACAGTTGCGTACGGCATGTCAGGATAGAGCATGATCAGGGTGAGTCAACGGTTTATCATAAACGAACAGATGCCGAAAATCTAACATTGAATCGCACTCATAGTATTTTCTCTCTTCTCTTTTTCATTTTCTTCGTCACAGGTAACTTTAGTTTTGGAAGTTGCACGAAATTCAAATCTCATACGATCGTGGATTTCATCGAGAGTGCAGTTGAGCATTCGCGAAGTGGACGGTATTTGTTTTTTCTTCATCGGAGGCCTGTTCTGGGTCCAATGCGTGTGCAGCTTCTCCATCCGGTTTCAAGATTCAAGCAAGTCCAAAGTCTGCAGCATACATGCAGATTCGTTATACTGAAGATGGTGCGTCGGGATCTTATTCCGACGTTGCCGTTGCCACGGCGATTGATCGACTACTTGAGCATGCCGCATTACTACAGCGAACAGTTAGCCGAGCAAGAAGATCGAGCCGAATCACCAGTTAGCTCGTCGACCGGCGAATTAGAGAAGATATGTTTCACACCACAAGGCTTGTCGTGAGGTATATACCTGTACACGTTCTCTCTATTTTCATGATTTAACTCTGTAAAAACAATATTCCACGCCATCAACGCGAGCAACTTTGTACCAACCAAGGGCAGAGTGCATCCTTGTCTCATACAGTGGGTATGCGTATGCGTTACGCGTACAACGAACTCGTTCTGCAGCTATTATTCTTTACGATTCATTCTGGCTTTCGATCCCACGTATCTTGCACTTTTTCTTCAAAAACAAGATTTTTCTCACGAGCATTATCCTTACAATTCTATCCAGTTTTGAGTTTAGCTGTGGGAAAAGCAGTTCTCAAAAGAGATACATTTAATCGGCCCTCTACACGCTTGTTTCACCCGAATCCTCGACTTTTAAACAGTAGTACGTGCCAAAGAGATAGCCGATTCGCATCCAAACTACTAAGCATATGCACACACACGTTGCTTTACATCTCTCTGGAGAACCAAGATTAAGAGCTTCAAGGTTCCTTTCACTTTTCGATTCGTTTAGATTCCGAATGTTGGATGATTCTAACGCAACTAGGGTAAAGGTTCGTTGGATATGAATCACTTTGAGGAAACTCTCGATTTCACTGTCCTCAACACAGGAAGATTTGATATCGAATTTCGAGAACAATCGTCAATTCAGATGGTTCGAAGATTCTTCGGAGAAGACAGTGTAGCCCAGACCCCCCGACCCCTTGCTAGATTACTTAAAAATCAGTTTCAACTTTGCCTAAATCGTTAGCTTTTTTCGCTCTCAAGCTCAAGCTCTATTTTTTTCTTAAATCAGTAAAATACTTCTGGTGGATTGCTGGGTTACTTCTGTTTTATCTTTGATGTTCACTCAATTTTTCCCCTTAATTTTCCATGGGAAGTGTTTGGTCTTCATTCCGAAATAATCGATTGAAGGAACATAGGTTCTAATTGTTGCAGTAGGAAAGTTAACAGTTGAAAGGGTCTCTTTCTCGGTTAAGGGTTCGTTTACGTTGCTTGAAAAAAAAAGGTTCTCTTCCTCCCCCGACTATCGGCTGCATTGATACGGACCGAGGTGTCGGGTTCGCGAGGAAACGCGGAGAGGAACCTGTGGATGTAAAAAAAGGCGCGCGACGCGGATTCTCATCATCGAGCGACCATTATAGGGAATGAGCTCTTCGATTGAAATTTAGCGAATGTTATCAATATATATTATATATATACACATGCACGGCGTACAATATATATAATATATATATACATAGATAGATAGAGATATGCATATATCTATATACATATACATATAGCAGATTGATTTTCGCCCCTTTTTCCTAAAGCGAGGAATCAGCGTGTTTGCGTCTCCGAGGAGAGCAGGGACGTTACTTTGATAAATTTGTATTCTTTGATGTTCTACAGAGCTCTTAATGAAGCGCTGCTGACGCCGCGATGGTCGAATACTTTTTCGAAAAAGGTTTTTATACGAAACGCGTACCGACTGTTATTAGATGTTTGTGACTACCAGACGTACTTCGCTTCTCACTCGCGGGGTCACTGCCAACCGCGAGACAGACGCGCGGAAGAAAGTAGGGTGGTCACCCTCGTGAGGGACGGAAAAAACGAAAGTAATAATAGAAGAAAAAAAAACTCATAAAAAAGAAACGATGAAGAAGGGGAAGAAACGGACGAAGGAGGAGAAGGAGGAGGAGGAGGAGGAGGAGGAGGAGGAGAGAGAAAGAGCAGACGAAACAGTTCGTTAATTCGGCGATTCACACTCGTGTGATTTAGCGCTTTCGGGACTTTGTAAGCGTAGATTGCTTAATTCGCCACCGCTGTCGCCAATCCACCCCCTCTCATCATTATTATCATCATCGCCATCATCATCATCATCATCATCATTACACATTATCATCTACATTATCATCGTTGTCGTTATCATCATTATCATTGTCACCGCCGCTACCAGCGCCACCTCTACCTCACCACCGCGAAAAATGTTCATCTTGTGAATGTCGCGCGACATCGCGCGTGGAGGGACGGGTGTGCGTAAACGTATTGCTCAGATTTCCGTTTGCACTCTGCGATGAACGCTGCAGTACTACACGAAAGAAAAAAGGAAAAAAAAAATACAGATTTTGTACTCAATATTCGCATGGTAGGATTTTTGCAACACAATTAACACTATTACAAGGTTGTCTGACAGAATTGTAATGTCTTAAGGATCTGCGACGTATGTGAGTATATGACTAATTAGATAACGATTAATAAGGCACCAGGGGATGATGCCTAAGCGGCAAACGAAGGTATATATATATATAGAGAAAGCTGAATTGGAGGCTGTTTTATATTGAATGTACTTTTAAACCGATCGAAATTCCACGTACATTCTGTGTGTTACTTAGGATGAAATTTTGCGACCTGTCCGACGACTGTAATGTTATTCCTCCACTCGTTCTTTAGTGAGCTAATTTTTTTATTCAGTTGTTTGTAAATAATGGCATTACAGTGAGGTTTAACAAGTTCTATGCCAAGTGTGTATTCCTCCCGCGAAACTTGACCTCTTCACTTTCTTTTATCCTTCCGTGCAATCATAGTGGACTAAGTTGAAGCGACGTCGAATCGAAATTAATCAACCCCCCTCGTATTCAGAACTCGCGAATTTAAATGTGATATCATTGTTATTGTTGTTATTATTATTATTATTATTATTATTATTATTATTATTATTATTATCAGTAGTATTAGTACTACTATTATTATTATGTTTATAGTAATCACTGCTAGTACCACTGCTCCTCGTATTACAGTTCCCACAATTATGATTGCGACCCATATAATACGATTATCATTATAATTATTATCAACACTATTATTATTAATATGATTATCGCCCTCCATTGTTCACGTTATTCTTGACGGTACTACCGATGAGCATATCGCGTTCGGAGTATGGACATCCGACGAAAGATAAGAGATCTCGCGAGAACAATCGAAACCTCAAACCAATTGAATTGGATAAATCTGAAATGAAATCGAAATTGAAATATTGTAAAAACGATTGTCGGAATGTAAAAGGAGCATGTACACCAAGATTTAACATATTCGCTACCAATTGATTTGGATTAATGAGATTTCTCGATGTTCAAACTGCGAATGCATATGTTTATGCAAATTACATTTGTCCTTTATTTATAGACTCGTTAGAATGTTATCGATGAAGGTATAGTCTGTATCCCTTGCGCATTATCAATTGTACAAATAGGTTTCGATAGAAGTTATGTATGTATTTAGTTTTGCTCTGCGTTCGAACTATCCATTGCACTGATTCCGCGATTCCGTTGGTAGCGACGGTGTTAAGGATAAAAGATCGACACTTTTACGATGAGCCGAGATACATAGAACGCATTATTTCGCGATTGATCTCTTTTTGGACACAAAAAGGCGCTTGGCATAGAAATCTATATATTGTTTATTCGTTGTATACCAAAGCTACTGATGCCGTATTCAAAGTGGAATGCCAACTCGTCTACTATCGTCTATTGTCTCGTTCGCCTAACGCGTTCGTCGGACGTTTGTCGATTAGTCACTGATGATGAGTGTTTGCCTTTGACTTCCGCCCATGAAGATTAGTGTGTTCGCGGACGACCGGTATCCATAGAGATCCGATTCTTCCCCTCCAAAGTTGTATGCCGAGTAATACGATCCACGTGTAGACACCGAGATTCGCTCTCCGGTTTAGCTTCGATTAGGGGAAATGTTTTGCGGGCGGGTCAAGCGCACATTCATAGGCAAGAAGGGCCTCGATACAATCAAGATCTAGGTAGATTAACGCGGTGTACATATACAGTAGTCTCATGGAAAGAAAGAGAGATTGAGTGTGTGAGAGAAACAGAGAGAGAGAGAGAGAGAGAAAGAGTGAAAGTAAAAAACAGAGAGAAGACGGAACAAGCGTTCGCGAAAGTGTACTTTGATTACGGTGCAATGGTACATCAACCTTTACTGTTTGTTACAAAGTAATCGACAAATGCTAGTCAGAAACGCTGCATTTTCAGTTGAAGTTCAGTATTGTTTATTAATAAATATCAACTTACTTGCGGAGAAGAGTTGCAATTACTTTTTGCCTGAGTTTGCATCAGTGAGCGAAAGTTTGTTCGTTTGAAACTCGTCACTTTCTCTGCGAGAGATCGCTCTCGAGAGCTAATCGATTGTGTTTTCTTCGAAAAAAAAGGAAAAAAATAGTATTTCCGTTTTACAAACCGTTGAACACACAGACAGACATCACTCCTACTCTTAAGTGTGTCGTTAACGTTTAAGTTTTCTATTCTAGTCTAATTCGAATTTGTCACCAAGTTCGATTGTCATTAGAGTGATGAATGCACGATAATCAGACTTTTACTACGAGAGCGATTTTAATTTTGTAAATACAGAATGTAAGGGAGGAGAGAAATGCTTTTGGAAAATGTAAGCGATCGCGACCAAGTTGCGGTGATGGTGGTTCTTCGATTGGGCCGGGGGGGCCTCGAGAGTCAACCTTCGAAAATGAGCTTACGACGAAAGAACTAAACGAAACCCAAACGATAAGGAAAAAGCCCTTTTGTGAGTTAGCCGTTGGTCAATAACGGTATCGATTGTAATAAAAGCCAATCTGATTTTCGATTTACGACAATGCTTCGTGTAGTCCTTGGTCAGTACCAAAAAATATAGCAGGGAAGGAAATAATAACTGAAGCTTGACTTCCGTGCTATATTTCGACTTTTAGTCAATATCGTCTCTGGTGATTCGAAGATGTCGAGTACGTGTTTAAGTAGGGCAGAAGTGGAATTCTTGAGTCATAGTATTCCAATAATTCACTAGGATTTTCCTCGCGTAAACGGTGCTGTTTTCGTTTTGCCTTCCCGTTACTCGTCGACAATATCATCCCATTTGGAACGGTAGTCGAAACCCCATTTTCCAACCAATTACGCACCAGTTATGTATTTAATGTTGATAGAGTTCTTCTTCCTACGCCGAAATGCCTGATTAAGCGAGTCTACCAAATGAGTTTAATAGCGAATCTAGAATTTGTATCAGCTTTTAGCTTAACTCCCACCAGCACAACAAGTAACTCCCGATTTAGTTCATTTGGTATGGCGACGAATCATCTGAGCATGAACGGATGCGCATGTATTTGATTACCCATGTTTGTACCGCAATGTTGAAAATAAAACACATTTTTTGAGATTCATATACTCGGCCACAGTGTTGAATTCAGAAAAACATTTATTAGCATACAACGATCATAAGCAAAACATTCCGTAATCCTAACTTCACTTGCTCCTTGAGCTAATGGTTCATACCTCTGGACCTTCGCTCGAACATCTCCAGCATCAATTCGAGTGACAATCAATAACAATTTATCTTATTTTTAAATATTAAATATCCTCTTTGTCCTCTTGATTTAAGGCGGAATGCCAAGCGTTTTTCTAACTAATTTCTGCGCGATTCTTTCGAACTCGCTTCGATCTTCTCGCCACATTTTCGCAGCGTCAACATTTGCTCCGCTCTCGTCGTTCGGCTCGGCCAGCATACTCACAACACTCAATAAAATCTTTTCTACGCTCTGCACTGGACTCCATCTCTCCGCACTACTTTCGTATCCCATCGGATCGTCGCCTGGTGCGTGCAGAATGCTTATGCACACTCTTCCATCTGGGTAAACTAAAGGTCAAAAAGAAATAACGAGGACGTTAATGCGTCTCTAACTAAACCAAGTTCTTTTCGTGCTTAATGCCTAGACAGCTTTACTTTACGTACTATTGGGATGAAACATTTCACAAGTGAACTGCATCTTCGGTGGACTCAATGGATAATCGGGTGGAAATATTAGTTTTGCTGGGAATACACCACCGTCGAAACATGTTCCTTCTGGACCACTATCGACGTACCATTGAAAAAATTTATTAAAAATCTTAACAACTTTATAAATGTATATATATATATATTGCTCGGACAACGATGAGTCGGTGAAACCAACACGTCAAAAGTGCACAATTGTAAAGTTAATGAATATTAAAGAGACTTTACGAAGAAACTATGTTTGTGCAGAATAGAACTGTACTTTAAAATTAATTGACCAACTTATGAAACTCGTAACTTACGTGATTAAAGCTTCCCATTCAAAAAAATTCTCCTCATTTATCGGGCCAGCGATTATTCCTTCGGGTGGATTTAAGGTTAGTTCTGAAATAATCACATCGTAATTGTCACTTTGAATGCCATACGGTTCTGATGATTACAGTCGAGTCAAGGATTCTTCTCGGTATTTCTCGTGACTCGCTCGGGGTAAATATCTGGTTGGTTCTTACGTTTGTACTCTGCCATTAATCGCCTCAACGCAGAACCCGCCATCGCTTTGGTCATGTAAGGTTGTCCTCAAACCTCAAAGAATCTTTGAAACGTCAAATCTGCCAAGTGTTAGGTTAAGGTCGACATTGTATGTATCGACTACCGATAGAGAAGTGCTCGAAGATACTCACAGTCGAGTCACAAATGAAATCCAGGACTGTTGATTGGCAGCTGGCATCCCCCGCTATCTGCTCTGTTGTAAAGAGTGGGGAGAATTATTGGAAGAAGGGGAAATTGGAACTGAACAAGAAACGTTGGCTAGAAATAGAATCATTTGAATTTGAATCGCAGTTAGAGTCAGTAAGGTGTCCAGTTCTATACTTGGGACAGTATCCTAACCTAAGTATCCTAACTAAGAGGCACTACAAATCATTCTGGTTCTCAAGATATTCTATTAAAAATGGTACGAAAGTTTCACAATATTCTCTATATAACATTATACTATGATTCACAATTACTATTTACTAATTATAGTTCAATTATTGTAAAATTGATTATATTTCAAGCATGCTAAGTTTACAAGTTCGAGTACCACGTTTCTAATCTGTAGACATCCTCCCTTAAATCTCTGAATTATTTTAAAATAAACTTATATATTTCACAATTAAATTGTTAAGTATAATTATCCGAAAATAGTTTTACGATATATTCGGATTTAATGAGAATTTTTATTCATTTATACTAGGGGTGTGGGATCATCGCAAAGAAGAAAATGCATCCTAATACGAAGTTCGCAGGTTCAAATCCTCAGTATCATGGAAATGAATTTCCCACTTGAAACTGTATGTCCTAAGGCATGAGACCTAACAACAAGAAAATGCAGCACGTTGGATGTATAACTTGAAGTAATAACGAAGAGCATGAACTTGAGCTTCGAGAAGCAATATCATAAAAGATGGTTATTTCAAAGGACGTCTGTGCTCATTCTATTATTCACAGGTATGAACAGTTATTTGATAGAATATTCAAATGAAATTTATTATTTTAAACATTAAGCACATGATGACAAACTCACCGATACATGAGCTCATGATTGATTCAAACATGCACTTCCAACTGAGACTATCCAGTAGCTGTAATTACAATTACGTTACTCACTCTTCATTCCTAATAATATCATTTTACGTTACAGTAGTTTGACCCAATGAAGTTCAAGAGCAACAAGTGTTCCGAGAACACAAACGTAATTAATACAACTGCTAAGTAAGTATACTTTATATTTTATTTTGCTTTCACATTAATATTGGTAAATACTTGTTTATGATGATACTTTCACTGATACATGACTATCAATGATTAAGCTTACATGCACTACCAACTGAGTACGATAAAGGTTTAAATTAAATAATAATTGGTTTATGAAGATGTACCAATTGCAATTTTATTTCTTCTTACAGAGAAACCTGCATCAAGCTACCTTGGAACTAAGCGTGCCAATTTGCACTTTGAGATTCGCATAAAAAATGAATTGTTATAATATCAAACAAATGTAATAATGAGTACACATAAATAAATCTCAATAAGTATGTGATTATGAAACAAATGTTCAATTGTGTTTTTTTCTAAGAGGATTCAGATATATTCTAAAAAAATAACTACACAAAAAGTTAGGAATGAAACGGTTTCACATTCTCATAGGTTCATGAACTATATTTATCAAGGCCGATGATATGTAAAAATACATATATTATCTATATACAATATTTTATAATATTATCAGTGAAGTAATCAAGATATACATATATTATACATATGGTTAACATTAATACATATACCTCGGACAATGAAAGGAGAGAGATGTCTCCTGAATCAAATTTAAAACCATTGGGAAAGAGAGAACTTTTACGATGAACTGTATTTACTGAACATTATATACGTCACTATAAATAAATTGTACTTTCGCATTATCGAGAGAATGTATCCGTTGAAAAAATCTTATCGTATTCGAACTAATGCACAATTTGAGAAAAATTCGATGAAACGAATATATATAACGATATTCAAGTTTTCTCTTTCTTTACAAAAACTGATTACGGGAGCACAGAATTACAGCAGAGAATTCAAAGTTCTGGCGACGTAAGTATAAGCATTACAAAAAAATCTTTTCGGGAAATTCTCACTTGACTGAATCTCTCTCTCGCAGTAAGAATCATCATAGAATCTTCCTCGACAGAGGTAACAATGAAATCTGTACAAACGACAGTTTTCCAACTACGTTATAGGATTTGAAACTTCACTGATCTTCAACTGATCTTTCAACAGTGATCTCACGCATTAAAGAAAAAACTGTGCTTTAGGAACAATTTTTACGATTATCGGTGTACATGTGAGAGGAGTTTTAAAACGGCACACATCGCCAAACGGGAGAATTGAAACTTTACAAAATGTAAGACGCTAGAAGTTAACTTCTAAAAAATTGTAATTTTTCATTCGCTTTCGTGATCTTTTAAAACAGATCTGTTACTGCTCTGCGTCTGTATATGTATACATGTCTGTGTGTGTATGTGTGTGTAATTTACAGTGCACGCTAATACCAACTCTATCGCTAATGCGTCGAGTGTGTTCGTTCGTCTTCACAATTTGAAAACTATGAAAATGTTATGAGAATAAAAATTTAATTATTAACGTAACTTTATAATCCCTGTACAGGAGATAATAAACTATAACGTAATACATATTTTAAAAATATGATACGCGTGTGTGTTTGTGTATATGTATCTGTGTATGCATATGTGTAACTATATATATATATGCATATATATATACCCACTTTGTCTAAACATAACTTCATACATACATATGTGTAAGTTGTGAGTGTGTATTATTCTTGTATACGAGAAGTATACAGACATTTTCAAAGGCACTCCAGATATATGTTACACTCATATTTTACAAATTCTGCTTTCCAGATTTCGCATTTCAGGCATTTCGGCAATAACTAAGAGAAAAATCGTGGTGTACGATTCTAATTATATCCTCACTCTGGGACTCTCTTCTCTCTCTCTTTCTCTCTCTACGATATAAATTACATTCCCAATACATATAATACGTTGGATTCTTTTTCTTTTATCTCGTTTAAAGCAATGTAACCCGTAGGGACATACCCCGTGAGACTTTCACGATTATGTATCGTGATTCGTAAAGATATTTCCTCGACGAGCGATCTCGAATCTGTGATCTATGTACAGCTGCATTTCGTTATACATATAGTTGCAAGAGATTTTGTTGAGAGAGAGGTATAAAATATGAACTGTAGGCGTTCTTCTTTTTTTTTCGCGAAGGGGAGAAATTTGGATCCGGATGAGAACAAATGCAGCTGCATATATATATAAACGCTCTTCTATGTACATGAAGCGGACGTGACGTGCTAAGCTTGCGCAGAAAAGTGTACATATTACTATTATTATTATTATTACTTCCTTTTCGCGTGACTAACAGACAAGATTCTGTATTCTTCGGCGACCTCCTTCTCCTCCTCCCTCCTACTCCCTCCACCTCTTTGCTTTGCATTATCTTAGGTAAAATGTCGCAGAGTCAAACCGCGATCGAAGATCGGAAAATTCCAATTGAATGTCACTGCGTAATCGATATATATACACATATATTTATATTTATATATATATATATATATATCATTCGAGTATGTAAACGTTAATCTAGATTTCGCGTGATTGTTAAATTGATCGAAAATATAGATTGACTTCCCAAATATTGCCTACGTCTTCGCTGTTTCATCCTTCGTAATACATTCTCACACTTTGGCTGCTCGCTTTAATTACAGCAAGTCTCACAAGCCTTCGTTATTCGCGTGTTTTTTTTGTTGTTGTTTTGTTTTAAATACAGTATGTTACAGAAACACTTATTTATAAGAATGCATGTACATCACCTGTTGCTTACCTAACAATGTTTTTTTTCTTTAGGATAATGTACACAAACAAGACATGTACAGATTTCTCTTAGCCGGGTTAATAGCTTTGATACACATTCTTATGAATATGAAACACCAACCTCAGTCGGATTTCTGTTGGTAGAGCTCCTTCAACGATTTTAATTCGTCTATTAATGTCTGGTTCCTATTTTCCAGCACAGCCACACGATTCTCTAAACACTTTATATATTCTTTCTTTTTTCTCCTGCACTCGCGCGCTGCTTGTCTGGGGGAAATAAATAAAATGTTGACTTAAAATTTCGTTATTTTGTTTTTTTTCTAACTTCGAATCAATTCATAGAAATTCGAATAAAAGTTTTCTCTGCATACCTGTTTTTGATCAACCTTAATTCTCTTTTTCTAGCGGCATCTTCTACTACAACTCCGTGCCCCGTGGACGCTGAAACAGTGTAGACGAAAAATTATTTTTTATAAAAAAACTAATAAATTAAACTATAAATTTAATTTCATTCAAAAAATCAACGTCATAACAATATTTCACTGATGATACAAAATCGTATAAATATGCATGAAGAGAAGAATGACAAACCTGGCACGAAAAATTGTGTATCTTGACCCTGTGCGTATTGTACTATGGTTCCTCCCGCTGTTGTCGCATTGCTCATAGTCAAGGTATGAAGACCAGGTACACCTTCGCCTTGAGTTGCGATCTGGATAGTGCCAGCAGGTATTACTGCAAAACCGATAAGCACCCAAAGTCAATAATGTTGGAAAAATGAATAATCTGCCAGTTTTTGCCCAAAAAAAATTACAAAATCTTCGCACCCACTCTACTTTGTAGAGGTATGAGCAGATGTCTTTCGAAGATACATTACTCTAACAACTTTGAACTTTGCAATGGTACGAACGGATGTGCAACAGGCTGAGTCAAAGTGAGTCTACAATGCGCATAATATATACCTGTACTGATGCTTACGTTTGATTTTTGGTTACGGAGTTAATACAACATTATTGGTCACTGTCGAATACAACAATGGAAAAGTTTTGTACCCGCTTAAGCAAGGATGCCACACCAAGCATATACTTCAATATAAATGTGTACGCAGGCTGGGAGAGAGATAGAGTGAAAGAGCGAAAGAGAGATAAAGAGAGCGAGATACGTACATTGAAATTTCATCTAATAGTGCTGATTATTTTCCCAATCCGATACTGACTGAATTTGGGAGCAGGGAAAAAGAGTGGAGGATGCATAGATCAAAAATGGTACGAAGGACAGCCAGGAAAGACACTTAGAAGAAAAAGTAACCAACCTGTCTGGTAATGAAGCGAGTGGGAAGACACTTCACTGTCCACGTTAGAATCACACTCAGAAGATGATTCTAGGGGGGGCAATCGACCGTCTGTAACACCGAATCAACCCAATCCCCTATTATAATAGAAAACTATCTTCGACCTATTATCTTGATTTGCAAGCTGATCAACAGAATTGAATATTGAGACGAGTAAGAAAATGTGTCATTGCTATTACTTCTTCTCTGACTGCTCTCTTACGTATGTTTTTTTAGCCACTGTGCACAGTCAGCTCATACAAAAAAGGAAAAGTAGATTGGAGCGACTCCAAGAAAAGACGTTGGAAAATAAATATGTTCGTATTGTTATTCGCAATTCGTTGCAAACTCTGAATTATCTGACCACGAATGGAACCTACTATCTCAATAGGGAAAGGGATGGGAGTAGTAAATAGTTGAACAAACATTCAAAACAGAAACTTGTTACGGTTTCACTCATGATTTTTAACCCACTACACCATTTTCTGAAAGCATGCGAAAACCGTTATGAAAAAGACGATAGTACAAATGTCAAGAAATTGAGACTAAACGATATATAAGTTCTAGGTTGTAAAGTGTTATACGCATGAAGAATTGTTAGGCAAGAATTTGTAGAGTTTTCAAAATGAAATTATAATCACTGTAACTTAGAATACAAGCTTGGCATGGCATTCTTTTCAATGAAACATTAAGAGAGCATAAGTATCGCACTCATACTCTTACTTATATTCCTATATGTGTTTGAGCACATTGAAATTGTTTTGGAATCTCAAAAATGATTCTGCAATCTTGATGCGCTACGTAAATATGAAATGGTGAAATTTCCTTCTACAGTTACGCTATTGCACTAAATAATGTACCTTTGCGTATACCAGTCTGTGTATGAACTGACATGCACTGTAGTAGTATTATTAGCCTGTTGCTATACAATAGATAAACTGGAATTGATTAATTTTAATTGATTTACATTTCAATTTCTGGTGACAATGAAATTAAACCAAAATTAATACATCCGAGAATCTTTGCAAAATTGAATTCACTGTTATCCTACGCGCATTATTTTTTTTCTTTTTTTTTTTGAGACTATTCGCTTAGTGCCATACCTGTGATTTCTCCACCTCCCAGATCATTTAAAATCTTCCTATACGATGGTCTGCGTGTCAACATGTCCCTCCTCTGTTTTGGAGATTCATCGTCCGAGAAGCTCTCGTCGCTTCCGGTTTCCACCACCTAAGGTATAGCGATAAAAGAATGATTAAAGTAAGGATGAATTAAACTCGATTTTATATTTTTTTTGTTATAAGATAAATGAAATTACCTGCAGAGTTTGTAGGCTGCCCTGAGCGGTCTGGATGACCGAGTTTGGTTTGCTAACAAGAATAACATTCCCTTTGGAGATTGCAACAGGTTGGATGTTCGTCGCGGTTTGAATTACCGATTGCTGATTGGGTTGGATAACGGACTGTACCTAAACAATAACACATTGACAATAGTATTATAGCGAGTTAAGAAACTTTCTGAATCCTGTTGAAAATTCATGAAAACTTGGCAGTCGTAGGTAGCGAAGGTGAAACTTTAGTCTTTCGCACTACTCAACAAGTTATCGGACCACTATTTATTCAAGAACTACTCAACTGTCACGTTGTATAGAGCGCTAAGGTAATTAAAAGGTAAATCGAAACACCCATACCGGAAAACCAAGAGACTGGGAGATAAAAGACACTAAATGGGAACCAGCATTATGCAAGATCAAATTCCTAAACTCTGTTTCTTTCTTATCGACGATCATCGGCACAGAAGTAAAACTAAATTATGTATGCATGCTCCAAAATAAAAAGGGAAAATAAATGATCAGACATAGATACACAGGAGATTCTCCTGTATACCTGTGTTGTCCCAGACGAAGGTAGGGTCAGTTGCACAATGCTGGTAGAAGCTACCAGATGGTGAGTTTGCTGCTGATGTGTTCTATTGAGAGATTGTACCGATGTAGCGATTGCTGGCGCCGCATCACCACCCTGGGAACCCGTAGACAATGGGTCAACAGCTGATCCATTTTCCTCCACCATACTTTCCATAGCCTGGGTACCAGCAGCCCTGTGCCGAATAAAAATTTTCTTCATTGACGTACCAATGTACTATTTTGAAGCAAGATTCAAGCGAGAGTCAAGCAAAATTCAAGCAAGATTCATCCGTACGTTCACAACTATATATCACCAATGTTATTTACCTATGCCATCGAATCGGAGAATCGACGTAAGACGCTGATCAATCAGCGAAATATCTACCTTTTCTTCATATATTTGAAAGTGCATAATGCAAACAATTCGAAATACATAACACAAGTTTTCCCGAACAGATCGATTCCAAAACAACAACACCGAACCACCGATGAAAATAGAAAAAGTATAAACTGGCAGTAGAGAATTTTGAAATTTCCCGCCAGCGGCCGATCGACGGTGCTACTGCGTCATTTACATAAGCAGAGCTAAAAATAATACGAGAACAATAAACACTTAAGATGCTTTCGTAGTAAGCCGATAGAGGAAAGCCATAAAAACATATTCCTATGAGGCGAAGCCCATACACCGCGGCACTGAGCAGTAATCAGCCCGTATCGCGCGAGAAGATGTCAGAATCGTCACGTAACCCCCATTGGCCTTTTCGAGAAATTCGTACATCTCGCTCAAGGCGCCATATTTTACGGCATATTCCATAGCAGACACAAAACTAGCCGCGGTAGACCGAGGAAACCGAATGCTCACGATCTCTGAAGATTTTCGCCCGTTCATAAGTGCAGTGGTCCATGCCCGGTTGTTATTATTCTCCAGCTGGGTACTTACCAGTTACGTATTTCTCGTCACCAACTTTGCTGCAATCGGAGTGGGCAAACGGGCAGGTACGTAGCAGCCACGTCAAAACTCCAGTGGCTTCGTCACTGGTGGAGCCCACGACCTCCGCGCTGCGCGTCACCGTCAAAATGGCCGACAGTTACCACCCCCTCCCCCAACGTCCCTTCCCGCGCAGCGTTAACCTACCACCCCCACTCTCGTGATACAGGATCGCGTGGATACCAGTGGATACCGATGGCAACGATACGCGATACATGCGATTATTGCTTGTCCTTTCCTCTTGTTTCCTCTTTTCCAAAGTTCACGCTTTAGACAGTTCGAACGGTTCGAGCCGAACGATTTACAATTAGCCTCCTGACGATTCTTTAGTCACCTTTACTATGCTCTTTCGCATCTTAAGTCAGTCCGCGATGACGAATACGATTGCCTCATCCCTGACGAGCTCGGTGCCGATCGGTGACTCAATTAGAAACTTTGCAGTCACTTCCAGAACATCTGTTTTGATCGTGATACCGTGCTCGATACTGTTGCGAATGTTTATTTAAACTTTCAATTTGCCCTGATTGCGAGAACCTCCTCCTCCTCCTCCTCCTCCTCCTTCGCTAACTCGAATTCGATTTTTGTACTCACGCGGAAATCGTTCTTTTTTTTCGCGCTCGAGATAACACCGAGGAAACACGGGTGTAACCGATAAGAGAGGCGTTTTCGCTCGGGGCGAATTCATAGGGGATTAGCATAGTGGGCTCGTAATAACGAGCAGTGTAGGAGTTATCGAATTGGATTAGGGTGCGTTGCATCGGTGAAGCAAACTTTAAGTATTTGCATGACGCAAACGACTTCGTTGCATTAATCGCGCATTTTTTTACACCGACCACCAACCGCGAGGGGCTTTGCGTGCGAGCCGCGCTCGGGTTTGTTTCCTTTTTGCATTATACATACTGAAGTGGTATTATCGGTAATCGATTCTGATCGTGAACTACGTTTTAATCAGATTGTATTGTTGTATACAGTCCTCATTGTTTTTCATCATCTATCGAAAGAATCCTCTCCTGCACACATTACCAATTTATTACTTTTCGTAAGGGTAAAATAATGTGAAGAAATATTATTCTATAAAACCGAAACCAGAAGCGCTCCATTTTGATCACAAAGTTGTTCTATTCCAATATTGAAAGTTGAACGCATGTATGTAAAGAGTTTAAAGGCCAAAGTAGCGAACTAATAGTCATTTGACCTTTGTCCTTAACACATATTCAACAAACGCGTCTAGTGGATTACGATAACGATAACCAGCAGTATCACGCGTACATTTATCCTTCTCTTCTCAAAATCCGTAGCTATTTTTCCAGAAGAAATTTACATATACGCAAACGAAGCGGATACACTGTCCCTCGTTTAGTTTATGTAACCTCCGTTTTTCAGTGTATTTTTTCACCCGACCTAATCACTGAAACGTTCACGTCAAAATTATACAATACTTAGCGACCGCGATCACACAAGCTTAGCGAATCCGATTAACTGTTTATTGTTACACGGCATTGCTTTTAAAAGGTTAATTCCCGTATGCAGCTATACAATGTGCTTATACGGATAAGATTGATGAATCACGATAGAAATTGCATGCGTGTGCATATGCATCTGGTTCGTTTGCAACCTGCGATAAAATCTCACATATCCTCAAACACAATTAAGAAGCCTATATGCATACGCGTACACATATGTGTCCCAAGAATTGTCAGTAAATAACTAACCATAACTGACATGAGTCGAAATTTTCAATATACCAAAACAATTACTGTATGCGAGTAACTGAGACTATCGAAATCTGCGATGATGATACAACGTGTGTGATAGATGTTAGTATAACAACTGCTATCGCAGCTCTTGTTTTCTGTTTATTCGCTCGTGTAATTACAGCGGCGAGTTACTCTTGTAAACATGTATAACACACCTTGTAACATGTGTATTCGCACGCCTATCTTCCGTGTTTTCTCGCGTGTATCTCACTGTATATCTGGCCACAGGAACTTATAATTGCCGCTTTGCGTCCGTCGACAGCCACCAGAAGCGCCCTTGATGACGCCAGACTCCAGCGATGACGTCATACACATATTTTCATACACGTAACACCGTTGCTAGGAACGCAGTCGGATAGCAGAATTTATAAAAAGTTTTCTTATCAATCCTCCTATCTTCTAGAATGAATTTTTTTTCTTTCACTGAATTACGTGGCTTTTGACGATAAATATATACACGGTGTTGCTTCATTGTTGAGCAGGATTTTCGCTCAAGACCGAAGTGTACGCTCTTAAAATCCCTGTTAGCGACGCGTGCAAAGTTTCCCGGCAACGAGAATTATACGTGAGAAGGATATATCGATGCATAGAGAGAGAATAAGAGAGATGGAGGAATTAAATTGGGCGTGATTTTTTGCCGAAGCCGTTCCTAGTATGACACACTGAGTTGGAATTTCAGTGTGTCATACACGGTAGTATTGATAAAGTCTGTGGAAAGACGTTCGTTAGCAAAGCAGTTGCATAGTAAAATTGTTAATCAACTTTTAAGTTTCTAATAGCACATTTTACAATATTTTCTTGTAGTTAAAGATAGTTTATATTTGATCGTATTTCACTGTGAATATCAAGTTAAATTCAAAGACAATTTTACATATATGTAGGGTGTCGACAAACAGGTGGGAATCTTGAAGAAGAAGAAGAAAATTCGATATTCGTATTGTAAAATCGCATTCTCGATGTCTTTTGAAATTCAGTAGATTCGAGGATCTTTTGTAGCAAAGGCACAAAGTAGAGAAGAACGTCGATTGGCGGTTGAAGACTCACAGTGGCACGAATCGTTTTTCTATTGGGTGCACCTTAGTATGGAGCACCAAAGAGATTGAGTTTTACTCGTCGCGGTGGAAATCGTAGCGACGGTCGAGGTTAAAAATCTGGGTTTATCTCGGCCAATGGGATTCTCGAGACTCTTTATGGACAGTTTACGTTGAGTGATCATTCATTCGGATACACGATCTGCATCTGGCCGATGTATGTATATGAATGCAAAGATCGAAGGATAGAGCGATATCTATCAGGATTGATCAGGAATGTGTTGACATTTGTATTGACATAACCTTTGGCTTCCGAAAGCGTGAGAGTAAGAGAAAGAGTGAGAGAGATTCGTGGAGTAAATCATTGAAGCAGCTTGACCGTACAACCACAACTTTGCGTAGGCACGCGAACCTCAAAGGCAGCCCAAATGTTATTTCTAACATTTAAATAACTGATCGGTGCCTTTCGTACAATCGGCAAACACAGACTGTTCTGCAAAGTCTGCTAATTATTGTAAGTGGAACATTCGTTTATCTTCGGTCTGCGAACCACTCACCAATACACTTTGTCTGACAGACAAAGAGAATGCTTCTATTTGTGACTGTCTTCGGTGTACACACCAACATTGAATTAATCTGTGCTTATGAATATGCGAAAAAAAGACACACGCGAGTTCACTGATTATTCCCTGCTACGAATTATTCTTGTACAGTCTCATCCGTTGAGTTCTTGGTGCAACTGGTTAACAAGATAAATTATTGTTGTTGGTAAAATAAAGAGGAAAAACAATAATCATTGTATTTTCAATCGGATTGTAGAGTAGTCTTTTTTAAAGATATACTAGAATGCCTCGTTCAAGTAGAATACTACGTGTTTTGTTATTCATGAATACTGTGACCCATACGTAATGTTTCTTTCGCATTAAGATCCACTTATAACGCTTCGAGTTTATTCCCTTGGTTTGCGTTTCTCCCAGATTGACAGCGAAGATAGAATATTCCCATTTGATTTGTTTTAGCGATAAGTTTACGTGTTCGCCGCATTATGTTTCCTCTCATTGCCCATTTCGTTTCTTTTCATTTCAGTCCAAGCACAATGCCACAAACCACCACTATAGAAACGGTCACTATAACCAGACCACTAAAGGTAAGCAGCGCAGCTTTGAAGTATTCGGCGTGCCACGTTCGTGCCAGTAAATTAAACGTACATACAAATAAGCTATCGAAACACCCAAGGTGCTTGAGATCAGTCGAGCGAGGTCGCTAATGGAAAAATGTTCAGTGATTTTTCAAGTGCAGTATATTGCCTAATTATTAATGCAATTCATTAAGTAGTTCGCGTGTTGCTCGACGAACGAGAATAAGGTACTTCTCGAGACCTATTAATTAATAACGCTGTATTGTTTCGAGCCATGTAATCAAGGTTGACTAGTTGAGAACCACTGGCTCGAAAGGGTTGATCGCGATAATTGGCTACCGAACGTAAAGCTAAAAATCTTTTATTTC
This sequence comes from Trypoxylon attenuatum, assembly GCA_963989405.1. Classification (NCBI taxonomy): domain Eukaryota; kingdom Metazoa; phylum Arthropoda; class Insecta; order Hymenoptera; family Crabronidae; genus Trypoxylon; species Trypoxylon attenuatum. The sequence continues at coordinate 7,429,029 of OZ022489.1, read as the reverse complement.
CTCTCGTGTAAATTTCTCTGTGCGACGCACTTAGCAACAAGTGTTTCTATTCGAACAAACGTATTTTTCCCAACAAATATATTGTTGTAATCATACCAGTCAATAACAAGTATGCGCGAGATTTTTTGATGCATCAACTTTGTCCTCCATCAATCTTTGGTTTATAAAGGGAAAAAAAACGGTATAAGTAATTAGAAGAATATTCATTCCTACTTTCCGATAACAAATACTCAATTATTCACATTTTAATTAAACGACTTATTCGTAGTTACAGCTAAAAAATGAAACAAGAAAACAAAAAGAAAAAGATGATACAGACGTAGCAGACGATCTGATCTATTTCCCGAGAATAACAGTTAAGGCAGCGCATGAAATAGGATCGATTTATTCCTCCGATAATGGCTCGTTGCTAGGTTTGCCGCGAGGAAATCGATCCAAGTTAAAAATGTTGACCGTAACCGTCCCAGCAACAAAGTCACGACCGGGTAGATAGAGACGTTTGTGGATAAATTTAGTCCGTACGCGGGGCGCTGGGACGAAACATCGAGGCAAAGGTACCGCGGCACGCGCACTGCGCCACGACCTTTAATGGGCGCAGCCTCCCTGGAACGAGACTACTCCCCCAACCCCGAGCGGGTTGAAAGCGCGATCTCTCCATCCCTATCCTTGGCTTCTCTGCTCGTTAATCCGTGAAACTTGCCCGTGTCGAGACGCGGTAAGCCCGTGATTAGTAGTAGACTCCTCGCAACTTGAGTGAGATTGACTATCGATTTATCCGCGTCTCCTTGTAAAACGTCGCGGAATTTCACGAGAAACAGTAGCCCAAACGTGCAGGGTGTTTATCGGTCAGAGTGAGTGGTGTGTCGCGTCCTCCATCGTTCTCACCGATATACTAGGACGGGTCTTCAGAGTACGAATCGCTAGATGCTTCCGCTCGAGGCAACTATATCGGAAGACGCGGGGGTGTACGATGTCCCGTAAGCGTTACGCTTTCTGGACTGTGTCGAGGGGGTGAGAAATACGGAGGTCGTTGCTTCTTCCATCGAATCTTACCTCGCCACCCTGTTCATTTTTGACTCTCCCACTCTTGTCCTAACTCCCTCTCACGCTCTCTTTCTCTCTATCGCTCTGCGTACGTCCATCGTCGACAATGATCATGTATACAGTTGCCGAGGATCACATGGGCGATAACGAAATCGCGCAGGTACAAAAGGACCTTTTCCTTTGTACAAGTTCAATTTAAGGATCTGTTTTCTTTTAGTCTTGAATCACACATTTTTCTTGCTTTTTCCTTGAGCTTATTTAAAAAGTAGTTGGATGAGAGTACTTAAGTTTGCTTGAAATCAATAATAACGATGATTCATTTTTTTTTAGGTGATCGCATTCATATGTGGGGTGATAGTTATACTTCTAATGATCATGGGTCTAGCTTCTACAGACTGGTTGATGGCCTTAGGATGGAGACAAGGTCTATTCGCACACTGCATAGAAGAAGGTGCGCAGACACCTCTGCCATTTAATATTAAGATCGAGCCAGACCTGGCTGGTTGTTACCAAGCGAGAGACGTTGGTGAGCAGTTTACACCATTCGCCATATTTTCTATACTTATACGGACCGTCTAGCCCTTTTTTAATAATACTACTTGGATTCGTATTTTAGCATACATAAAAGCAGCTGCTGCCTTGTGCGTAGTATGTCTATTAACAGACATCGTTGCCACTGTCCTAACTGGTCTCGGCCTGAGATCTCAGGATCACAGAGACAAACACAAATATTACAGATTCGCAGTTTTCTGCATGGGCATTGCACGTGAGTTAATACAAGAATATCCAGTTATTTAACATTCTCTAGCTAATCCAACATTTTTCAACACCTCACAACTTTCTTCTTACAGTGGTGTCACTTTTAATAGCTTTGGTAATATATCCAGTGTGTTTTGCCGCAGAGTTGAACCTTGGTAAGTTTAGGGGGTAGAGAGAATACGGTAGATGGATACTAAGGAATACGTTAATCAACAGGACTTTTATTAGGAAACCGATCAATGTGGGAGTTCGGATGGGCTTACGGAGTCGGCTGGGGTGCAGCGATATTTTTATTCGGAGGTGCAGTTCTCCTACTGTGCGACAAAGAGAGCGAGGAGATATATTACAAGGAAAGGAAAATCGTCCGCGATGACATCGGTGGTGGTGGCTCGATGATTGGTATGGGACATCATGGTGGACGAAGTGGGACGCAATTGGCCTAGTGGCATTGCTCCCTGCCCGACGTTGTTCTTTAGGTGATTAATTTCTTCTTTTTCTGTCCTCACAATTTGTACACATAATCACACTCACTCACTCACATACATACATACATACATACCATACACATTGAGCGAAAAAACGTATACACGCAAATGTGTAGCGGAGTGAATGGTTTTTTATACATAATCCACTTGTTATACACCATACAGCATATATCGGACTCATTATCACCACTTCGGTATAGCATGTATAAGGCATTCGATCATTCATGCATGGGAGATTCGACGGTAAACAAAAAAAGAAAGAATACAATAACAAAGGATTCGTGAGCCGACTGACATGTAATTAGAAGACATCGTTCATTGGTTACTAAATCACAAGTGTCGCGGTGACAATTTTTGGGACCATCGTTGCTTTTAATTTACTATGTAACTTTTGCGTTCCCTTTTACAATGATATACACGGGAGAATTCTCGACAATGTGTGTTTTATATACGGCGTTATTAGATTAATTCTTGAATTTTTCTAAGTACAATTATTACCATTGCCACATGGTATGCATTGATGGCTAAACTTCCTGTCTATGGCATAAATTTGCGAAACGCGTTTTGCATTGATACTGCCGTCTAGTCTAGAAATCGAACTCTTCCGAAAAGTGTCTTCTTCTTTGCGTTTTCCTTACGATGGAATTCTCTTCGAAATTGCCGTATTTGCGTACTTAATATTGTGCAAAGTAATCATTTATGGCGACGGATTGAAAAAAATACCAGTGGTATTTACAATTGACTCAAGTACTGCCACTTTTAACCAAATACGAGCTTACGTCGATTATGATTCGTTTCGCGAGAGAGAGAGAAAGAAAGAAAGAGCATCAAATTCATCTCGCGTAACTTTGCCAATTTTTTTTTTCTTATTCTTATTCTTATTTTTCCAATGCTTCCGCGCGTTTCGTACGATGGGTGTACATACGCATTAGATCTTAGTAATTTATTTCTCACTTTCGTCCGAAAGTGATATTTGCTTTAAAACCATAATTTATACTTACTGACACGTTTACCAGTATTTTGAGTGCACCGTAAAGGAAAAGGATTCTTGCGATACTTATACTTTCTCGTATCCACAGTCTGTAATAAGTCTTGGCCAAAAAATTCTAGCGAATAATGTTATATTTTGTAATTATACGTATTTGCGCACAAGATACGCGAAAACGAGGCGAAAGACTCTGCCGGATATCGAAATAGAGAGATACCGTGCGCTCTAGTGAAATTAAGAGAATCGTGAAAATCGGGAGAAAAATTCGCGAGACTTTCAGGAAAAAAATCAAAAATCCAATATCAACAACCCTTACGTAACTTTCCGTTTATCCAGCGGTATAGTAGTCTTTCGTAGGTTTCTTTTAAGCTCGTGTCTATTTTAATATAAGTTTATCTTTACATACACACATACACACACACACAGCTACACATACACCTGGTACGCGTTCGAGACACCAGGAAAACATGCAAATGCTACCTCCTGTGAGTTTGTGTTTCTCCACGTGCAGCTACTACTTTCAAAAAAAGTTCCAATTCGAAATCCGAATGCTTCTTTGTCACGCGAAAAAAGCGTAAAGAAGTAAAAAGTGACACGACTGTACTGCCATTTGTATTACGAAATTCTTCGTCGCGTGACCCGCGCAAAATCACCAGGTTTCACGTTCATTCTCATTCTATGTCACTTCAGGGAAAAAAAGAGCGATCGTGTGCTTCTCTTGAATCTTCGTTAAAAGACAGATGCGCCGCAAGAACTGACTCGGTTAGAGATCTCTGTTTTCGTTGATACCATCAAAAAGCTCAAGCGAGTAGTTTTTTCTTCGAAAACTGCTGATATTGCTGCCGCGTATTCGAGCGTATGACGAGGCGTGCGATAGAAAAGGCATGCTGGAAAGAATGAGAAATGTTTCATCCTTCATTGACAAACATTCGTATGTCATGTCAGAGATATGTACGCGTTACGAGGTTTGCGGACGGTTTTTAATATTGCGATTCATTCTGGGTATAATCTGAAAATGGTAATATTGAAAATCTATCGGACAGAGTTTTTCGAACTGAGAGATACGATTTCTAGAAATTATGTACCTCACCACCGTGATCCCTGATATTCAGATACCATTCTTCTTCGTCTTCGTCTTCGTCTTCTTCTTCGTCGTCGTCATTTCGGTTGTTCAGTCGAGATCCATATGATTTATTCACATTGTGAGCAAGAGTCATCATCTCTACCCTTGTGTAGACCAAACTTTTTATCTTCCCCCATAATTCGAGTATATTTTTCTTTTACGAACAAAGCACCAAACGTTTAAGTGTGCATAAATAGAGGCAGCTCGGGCAGGTATTTATATTTTATGTTATTTGCATTACATACGTGTACGTATATGTATATATAGGTATTTTATAAATACATGTAATAGAGAAGGAAATACACCATTGCAGTAATTGCAATATACACTCGAGAGAAGAAAGAAAAAAAGAAAGAAAGAAAGAAAGAAAGAGGAACACTCGGAAAAAGAAGCGATCGCGTTTTTCCGTCAGCAGCGACGCTTCCTTAAAGAGGAATCTGGCATTTTGTAATGTAGTAGTTTACAAGTTATTACAAATCGACGCTTCGTTGACATAATAACGAGTTTGATTCTTCGTCGGACTCTGTCGATTATTATGCCTTTCGATTTTGATATGCTTTTAACGATACCGAGAGTACATACACACTATGACGCTAGCTTTAGCTACGGCGTCAAGAATACCAGATTCGCCTCCCCCCCTTTCCTCAACCCAACTTCCGGTTAACTCTTAACGATAAGTGAATATTGTTCATTGATTAACGCCGTATTAACGGCGTTAATTCGATTCGCGCGACTCGTGCGATTAGTCTTTTCTAGAGAGAGGGAGAGTACATTGCCGCGAGGAACTTTGTAAGCGTTGCGAAAACCGAACTGATATCAGTTACCAGATATAAATGTGTTATTCCTGCATCTCGTTCCGATGGCAACAAACACACACCAGATAATGACTTGACTTTTTGTACTCCACTTGAGAGAACGAGCGAGCGAGCGAGAGAGAATGATCGTAAGAAGAACAAATGTAGCTCGAGGTGAGGCGCGATTCTGTAATTACTAATTAAGAGGTATACATAAAACATAGACGTAAGTAGTCGTGTACGATGTCGCAGTAAGAAATATAAACGATGACTACTTGTTACTCGTAAATATATATATATATATAAATATATATATATGTAAACTGTCCGAAATGAAAGGGGAGAGACATCTCGTTATGCCTTATCAATGCAATAGAGTCTTTAGAGAACCATATTCCATCAGTTTTACCGTGTTCAAGCATCAGATTCAATCGGCGATGCGACTATAACAATAACCCAATCGCAATAACGATAAGTTTATTATTAATCGAGGCTTGCTATGACGCTTGTCAATTAACCCTCTTAGATTCCAATATTTCTTCAATAAACAGCAACGAGCTGTGTTCGAAATAACGAGTTACGATCTTTCGTCAAGTTTCAATTCAATAAGAGTTTCTAATGTGAGATATTTATTGTTAATTCCGATGAATATATTAACTGATACCCCGTAGGTGATTGATTAAAGTTGCAAGATATATCATAGAGAGGGTTAACACGTTAATCGACTGTACTGTATTTATATCGCCCATCAATTCTAACGTAGGAAATACACAAAAACCAAAATTCTCTTTTCTCCGTTACGATGTAATACGTTTCGAAAGATAGAATTGCTTTAAGTATATAGGACTTCTGTAATGTGTAATAGACGATTATCCCTGTCCACGATATAGTGTTATATTTCGAGCGGATTGCAAGGAATCGTTTATCGCATTAGAAAGAGAGAGAAAGAAAGAGAGATGTAATAGAGATTTCCATTGTATATGAAAGGATATGGCGCGTTACACTGGGAATGTAGACTAAACACGTTCAATTATTATCTATCGGCATCTCATAATTGTATAGTACACATATCGTACTTATCCTCATGCATATCGTAGACATTGCGAAAGAAAAGAAAGAAAAAAGAATAGAGAGGAAGGTTTCGAGAAAGAAAGATTCGAAATGGAAAATAATTCAAAAGTTATTGTAAATTTCTTTTTCTGTGTCACGGGGGTTCCGTATACCATTGTGACACAATGCCAGTAGAGTTATATCACAAGAATAATCATGCGGCATATATATATTTCGATGTAAACATATCATATAATTGTACAAAGAATAAAGAATACGCCCCAAAAAAATTGTGTTCATGTTTTGAAGAGAATAATTGACAACGAGAAAAGGTGTTTGCCTTTAAATAGAATATAATATTCAGCGATATAGCGATATACAAAGAAGGAAAGAGATTATATCGTAAGTGAGAGCTAATTTTTTCGAGCGAATACCGAGCAACAGAATTCCCGGATTCGTAACAACGATACAACGTTACAATTCAACGAATAAATACGGAGCTCCTCTTCTTGTTCTTGTTATTGTTGTGGTTGTTCTTCTTGTATGCGAGGTCCACCACCTCGACAAGAGGAGAGGATAGTAGTTCTGATGTATGTACTGCTGAATTAATCACTTCGCATCCTTTAATCGTATAAATACAAAATAAGACTATGTATACACAGATTTATATATATATATATATATATCTATATATAATATCTAAACAAAAGTAGTGTACAAAATATAAATCTATTCGGTACTTCTTCAATATAAAATTAACTTCTCGGAAAAATATATACACGCAGACTGCACCTAGTTCATGCCGAATGGCGGAAAAAACTTAACAGCTCGTTCGACCGAAAAAACTGCGACAGAGCGAATCGCTGTTGATAAATGAATCAATCAGTATTTTTCTTCGAATTGAGAGCTTGAAAATTTTCATGGAATACCGATTAACATTTCATTTTTTTCGTTTTTTTTCTTTTTTTTTAATGGAATCTTTAAATGAGATTAAATGAAGTAAATAAAAATACTTTTGAACGGCAGATTGACATGTGATAAGTTAGTGGATGATAACAGATGGAGCGATTCACTCTGTGCGCGTATTCCTTTTCACTGGGGTAACTGACATGATTTCACTCCCTCAGTTTCCTCGCCTCGCGATTTATCACAAATGGAAAACGGATAAACGGTCACTCGATGTCGATGATCAATCATTCGCCGATTCCTTCGCCCCTCGTTGTCGAGTGGCTCATCGACAGTAAAATGCACTATCAAAAGCGTTCAACGCGCGCTGATTCTTCGTGAAGGGTGGCCCTTAGCTACTTCAGAGAAATTCCAGAGACCCTTTGTTGGACCTGGCTTACCATCGTAAAATTCAACAGCCTTGCGGATTTCATAAATTTCATAAATTTTGTTCAACATATGGACATAATTGGTAGTAACGCCATTACCAGAATCCAAAAATTGACAATGTCGAAGAACAAAATTATTAGGAAGACAGAAAAAATCAAAAGTAATCAAAGATTGCGTCCGATCAACGAAGCAACGGTTCGCCATCGTCCTTAACAAATTGACCACCTCTTCACGCAAATGACAGAACTTTACAAACAGGTTCGCAAACTTCATAATCACGGTAATAGTATTCAATGATAACAGAAGCATACAATAGCAACAACAGGATGAATCGTCTATCTAATCCAAAGGGAACCATCCTCTCAATTATTCGGTATTTGTCTGGCGACCAACGTGTTCTCGACTATGACAATTTCAATGTTATCGTTACAATTCCATATAATTCCTGTGATCATCGGGATATGCAAATTTTCAAATTGGATTTCGTGGGCAGTTGGGAAATTAAGGTTCGTCGAGAGAGAGATGGACGAACACAATAATGCGATAATAATCATCGTTCCCCACTGTGGAAATGTATTTTGTGCGGGAACGATCAAATCACGTTTTACCATTACGCGTATCTTACACGCCCGTATGCATATCACATGGTTCCGTATCGAGTAGCATACCCGACACATCTTTCCCGATACTTCCACACTTTCGAGCTCAACTTTACTGACGCCGCGTATACTCGTACATTTGCCAATTACCAATTCGCGCAGTCTCCTTTTTTTTGGGATTTAATACTGTTCTACAGTGATCGACCAACGCTCTTGGTGCAGTCTCTGGCAAAATGAATTCTGTCAAATTATTGAGAAAACACCTTCAGTTGGTTCTTCAAAACTGAGAGTCGTACGAATATAGACGGTCATCTATGCAATTTGGAAGCATATAAAACACAAGCTGTAGTTTCTTGTCAAAGAGAGAGAGAGAGAGAGAAATAGAGAGAGAGCTATGTATGTGGAACTATGCGTAGTGAAGTAAATACACTAGATACATATACTCGAGTGCATGAACGCAACATAGCCCATAGATATCGTCAAGTTACTCAGTGTCAAATCCTACAGAGTGTAGTAGTATGTAGTGTAGTAGTAGTAGCCTTATAGCTTAACGAGATGTACATACAATAGAGATACATATATATCAGTTCAATAGTATTTTTTGGTCCTATTCACTGACACTACAGACACGCGTAGCACCAGCGTGTGCAAGTATTAATGCCTCTATCCGTGTTGACGTAGTCGCAAACCTAGACCTAATGCGATCGAGTATCATAACTTCATCTCCCAAAGAACAATATGCGCATCGTTACTATTAGGATCCTTGAACACGTAGTTCGTTTTGGAACTTTTATCCGTAACGGACTGCGCGTTCAATTGCCGCCAATTAATGTAACCCCGGCCACCCATTAGCGTTAAAACGGTACGTTTTGGTTGGTCAGTCTGTTGCATCTTTCCTATTTTCTTCCCAGTCGATTTGTGATTGTTACCAGTGGTGGTGATACCTTCCGGCATTGGTTGCACAATATTACTATTCGCGATGACAGACTCGTACGGGCCGTTTCGACTCGCCGTACTGCTGTTCCTCGATAACTTGCCAGTTTTCAACGAGAGATTCTCTTCCGAGCCGGATGAAGTGTACAATGAGCTAGCGTGGGAGTCGACCGACCAATTCGAGAGATCCAATGATCGCGGTCGTGTGATCTTCATCTTCAATCTACGATCTAAAGTACTCACTTTATTTGGTATCGCGGCTAATTCCGGATCGCTTCTTCGGAGAGATTCGTAAATCGGATCGATGCCAGAACTGTTTTCGTTCTCGTAGTCTTTCACGTACATCAGCTCTCCATAGAGACCGTAAACGTCACAATTCTCACCGGAGCTCTGAGAGCCGGACATCGAACTCGAAAGAAATCCACCTCCAGCACCAAGACCTCTCGGAAGAGTTTTCGATCCTCTAAACTCATACTCTTTGCTTCGTTTACGTCGAAGCATTACTGGACTACTAGCTAATTGTTGCTTCAACTTTGATATACTATTCGCAGTTGCCGAATCCAAACTAGCACGATCTCTCACTCTCGATTCTATATCTTTCGTCCTGAGTTGTACCGTCTCGTCCTCGTTGATCTCTTCGCTCGCGCAGGTCATTGCACTCTTGTTGTTCTGTATGGCTAGCAAGAAGGTAATCGGGCCAAAGTGACCGTGATACGAAATATTCACACGGCCACTGATAATTGGCACCCCTTCCAAACGTGGTAGAGGGATCGTCAGACTGATACCCACATTTGTCCCAACCCAAAGTAGACCTTTGCAAGCGAGTAATGCGGTAACGGTGATGCTAGTCTGATTGTTGTTCAAATTGTCGACACTCGAATGATTCGAAGAATTGTTCGATCTGGTTACTCGCAGTACGTTCGATGCGATGTTAATGTCTTGCAGGTGTTTGAACGTTTCGGTGTGATAAAGGCAAACTGTACTCGAATTCTTTAACGCAACCCACAGACCAACTCCAGAGTGAGCCATTAGCTTTACACTACCAACGTGTTCATGCTGGGCACTGAAGCTTTTCGTTACGTCGCCGGTAATGCCGTTAAGTACCCAAACCTTCTTGCCGCACGCGGCGTAGACGGAGGCGTTGATCGGCATCAGACAGGAGACCGGATCGCTTCCTAAAGATATCACTTGAGGCTCCCGGATGTTCCAACCTCCGTCCATTTGCCGACGAAACACCAATAGTAATCCGGTACCCAAAGCTACAAATACATTGTCGCAGTGGTATTTAATTTGTATCACTGTCCCGGATACTGGATAACTTCCGAGTTCTTCCTGCTTTTCCGGTTCGGCTGCTGCGTATATAATTATTTTTCTCGAATCGGTTCCCATCCATACTATGTCGCTTGCCAAAGAGATTGGATCCGAAGAAACACCCTTGACAAACTCGATCGCTCCTACCCTCGTTTCCACCAAGTCAAATGCCGTCATTTGTTTTAACGCGGTTGTCGAGGCTGTTGTCGACTGACCAAACACTGTCACGTGACTAGATATCCCGTCACCGGTGCATATCCACAGGTAATTTTGACTCCGGCCTCGGCGTCGCGTCGAACGCTGATTTTGTGTGCTGTAATAGCACCCGCAACGTACCTGTAAAAAAGAATAAATCGTTATGTTCCATCTTTCGAATATCTTTTTACTTTTATCTCAAAATTGTTTCTACTCACTTCGGTCTGATGTTGCGAATGATAAACAGGCTGCGCGCTAACGAAAAGTGGCATCTTCGTCGACGGTCTTTGTTCTTGTTCAGGTACTTCCCAGGAAGGCGAGTTATTCGGATCCAACGCGAGCTGCGCCAGTCGCAATTCCGTAATCCAGTCTTTTTTCACGAGCGGACTTTCGGTTTGGAAGGTATACATTTGACCCTGTTTCGTAACCAACTGCAAGCAACAGCTATCTGCCCAGACCATGTCTTCGTCTTTTTGCTGGATCGAGAGTTGAATCGACTGGAGAATCTGTTTGGTAGTTTCCAGTGTCATTCCCTAAAAATTCCGAAGATTCACTGTGATTTACGATGTTACAAGAGAATATTAAAATGAATCGCAGGGTACAGCGACGTAGCTTAGTGACAAATATTCAAGTTACCTCATATTTACCCTTGAGCTGAGCCACCAGATCGCTTATTCTCGACATCACTTCGTAATCGTGCATAAGATCGTTCATTTCTACGCACAAATTGTCCGCTCCCGCTTGTCCGCATTCCCCGCTCTTATCGGATTTCAAGCTGCCACCTTTGTTCAAGCCAGCAGTTAATAATCGACTGAGCGTGGGAGACGTGCTCGTGTCTTGAATCTGAAATATCCATACATTTGAACTGCATTAAGAAACGAGAGCATTTTCTTTCACATTCCAACGCGTGATTTTAAATCATTCTCAGATAATTATTCAAACGATTATACTGTTACGTACCTCGATATCGGTAACCGGATATGTCCATTTTAACGTCAGCCTTTCACTTCCCGAGAAATCTTCCGCGGATCGCGGCGTTACGGACACACATATTACGAGATCGTTTAACAACAATAGCCTTCTTCTCTTAGTCTTGGTTATCATGCCATTTTGATTGAATTCCTGAAGATAGAATTTCGTATTGTAAGTACATATAATTTGACAATCGAATATCGTCAGTGCGGCGCGCGCGCGTGCGGGCGTCTCACTCTCTGTATTACATATGATTCATCTTACCAATTGCGTGACGTTGTCCTCCCTTATAAGGTACCTCGAAGATGAGGAAAGAGGACGATGAGATAATTTCCCAGACACGTGTCGTAACATTTCTTTAAACGCCTGGAACTGTTCCGCTTCGCGTTTTCTCTCGTTCAACATCTCGGCCAAGCTTTCCAACTGGGTCAGAGCTAACTGTAAGGACATTCGATCGTGGTGGCCTTGTGGGGTGTGTTTCAGTAAATCCTGAAGGAAAGGTCATGATTCTTTTATTCTGCATCTGTCGTCCGAAGAAAAATTATCCACTTCGTATGCATTTCGTAGCGGGAACTTACTTGAAGAAATAATATGAATTGCGGAAACCTCTGAACTGGTTTAACCATTAGTCCAAAAAAGGATAGTCGGTCATGGGCACTTATTTGCTTTACCTGAAATCGAATAATTTTCAATTAAACATTCTAATTCCATATTACTCCGAATTTAACTCAATTTTTAAAGTGAATTAAAGGGAGATGTATGTACCTTAAAAAAATCAGCAAGCGCAGTCTTTCGTTTCGATTCTTGCTTCGCGAGATCCATCGCCACCGAGAAATTATTGATAAAGCCACTGTAAATGTCGAGGACAATAGCTCGACTGAAACTCGCGACGAACACGTCGCCTAACTTCTCGTCTTTGTCCCAGGATCGGACGCATTCCGCGAGCGCGATCCTAAACAACGAGTGGCACTGCAGTATTTCCGGTAGCCTGTGAAATAGAGTAGCAATTTTCGCTTGACTCAGGATAGGCGGAGACGATTCCTCCAGTGGTTTCTTGTAATCCTAAAATATAACAAATCCTTCTTTGTCACGTTTCTTTCCACGATATCGCTTGGAAAAGAAGAGCATCGAGAGACAATGATTATTCACGTACATTCACTAGCCTCTGTAACGTGGAGACGTAACTGTTCTCCGAGTGTACGATCGCAGCGACAATGTGGCGGCGTTTTAATTGTTGAGGAGTTAAATTGGGAGGTGCTGGCGGAAGTGCGGGCGGAGTTTGTCTCCGTTGATGCATACACTGGAACTGTACCATAGCGCTGCTCTCTTCCTCGACCTAGAAACGATGGGAAAGTTGTTATCAAAATCTTCATTTCCAGACGATGCAAAAAAAAAACAAGGTTCATTTATATTAATATTCTCCTTAGGATAATTCCTTTGGAAGAAAGTTCGAACCTCGCAGAGCTGCGGCATCTGGGCCGTTTTAATTGGACTGGTGAGGGACACTGTGTCGGAGGAATCCACGTCGTACTGTTGCGTCGATCCTCTGCGAATACTGAACCATCTGGAGAGTCTGCCATGGTTTCCAGGAGAGTCCAGGGGATCGGCATTGTTCACTCGCATATTTGGCGACCTCCACTTGTCGCACAATGTGCGCGCCTTGTGCAGCGTGTTCCTCAGTTGACAGTTACTTCTAAGCGGGAGCAAAGTTCGATATTACTTGGAAAGGCTCGTAATTTTCGCTAAACGATATTACTTCAAGACTTTTGTTTCGTTACTTACTTAATACTGATATTACTCTTCTCGCTCTCGTCATCGGAGGAGAGGTCATGGTCCGATGCCGAGCACCAAGAATCCTCGCTTCGCGCGGATTGCGTCGAGGTGTTGGACCTAGTCGTCTCCAGAGTAGGATGCTGCCTGTGCGTTTGCCCGACAGTTTCCATTTTTGTCGGTCCTACGTCATCCCATGATCTGCACCTTGAACGAGGCTCGTCTGAAGGTAGAAAACGAAACTCTCGTTTACAATCGAAAACACACAATTTATTACTAATCTCCTACGCAACACTACAATTTTAATCGTAAAGCAAAAATCAACAATCTTATGAATTAATTCAATTTCCGTCGCAACGTGATTTTTGAGTCAGTATGGTAATCGGCAGTGAGTAGTAATTTGCCGCCTGGCAAAGAGTTAAAAGAAGAGAGAGGAAAAAAGGGAACCATTAATCAGCACCCACTTATCGAATTCATTGTTAACCATTAATTATGGGAATTCAGGAGAGATTCAGTAGCGATAAATGGATGTTTTACGAGAAAGATCCGCGGTCTTGAGATGATCATATTTGTATTTCATGCTACCCCGTGACTGTAGATCCTATTTATAAAGCGTGTCCCAATCCTTCTTCGATCGATCACAGCCAGAAACGGTTTTCTCGACACGTTAAATTCACGCTCCACCTTGCGTATCGATGTTAAACAAGAACTCCACCCTCGCATGGGAATACAGCTTGTAAGATTCAGTGTCGCCGGAATTTACAATCGCCGCGGGGCTCGATCTTCTCGTGGGCAGAGTGAACTTGCTCAATCACGCCTTTATATGCAAACGACGTGGAAAAATATACCTGTTAACATCGCGCTACGACACAACGTGTATTGCACGCGACAGTCACAGGATCTCTCTCGTTTTCTCTAGAGGAGAATATCGACATAATTGAAACGATTAATAGAATATTGGCAGATCGATCGATTCCACGAAATTTCTAAAAGTTATGATATAACGTTAATTCGGGATAAGTTAATTTTTTTTAAGCACAAATTATAGAGATTATATTTGTAATGAATTAAAGTAGTATTTGTAATTTTTAAACGTTGATCAATAAGATAATATTGGGACAATATTAGAATTATCGAATCATCGATTTCGTGGAACGAAAGCTTTATAGCTTCGTGACGCCACTTTGCCCTTGTCCAGGAATATACATCTGATATCGGGAGCCCTTGAAGTTTATCGTGTGAGCCCGTGATTGCCGATCGGGAATATCCCTCGGAATTGTGCGTCATAAAAATATAATCATTCCGCAATATTGCCAAGAAATTTTCTTCCAACTCGCTTTCCGCTCCAATTTCCTCTACTGCAATTTCCTCTCCGCTATTCTTTATTTATTACCTTTCCTTTTATTTTTATCTCGATATTGTCTTTTAGGGAAGATCGATATTGGAATTGCGCGATGATGAATTTTCTTTAAGGATTCAATTCAACGAATGGATGGCCTTGAATCCGAAGGACTCGAGATGCGATTAACGAGTTATGTACCTGACGCCGGATATTTACCAAGGCAATGACGCAGATTCCGGTGACGCGATGCTAGTGGCAACGACGGGGGAAAAGAAAGGTGACGGTTAAAGTGGGTGAGATAGCATGGAAGCTGTTGCGAGATTCTCCTGTCTCCTGCCTGCGACTGGCAGCTCCTCTCCTCCTCCTCTCCCGCTCGAGACCCGCGCGAAACGACAGGATATCCGACTGCCACGCGAGGGAGTAAACGCTCTTATAAACAGCCACGGTTATGCTTGTTGTCTCTTAACACGTGAGAACAGCGTCCGATAACTGAGGCGATACTATCGAATCGACCAAACGATTCAATCTCTCAATTTCTTACCACATTCCTGAAATTAGTTACTTTTTTCCCAAATTTTGTTTTATAGGCTTTTTTAAAAAAAAAACAAACTGAATTATATTCAATTTTTACTTAAATCTAATATATTTTGATACTGGATACTATATAGAATTTTAAGTATTCATTTATTCAGTGCTTAAATACAGTTTCATTTTTAATGAACCGTGTTTGTACATCCGTTTCAAGATGGCTGAATTCAATTTCAAACATTGATAAAAGACTGAAAAACAAGTTTTTTATTATTTGAAATTCAGAGAAAATGGTAGGAAAAAGGAACTTTTGGTGTTATATAGCGACGGTATGATGAAGACTGCGGACGATTGGTTTGCGTTACCGATGATACTGTTGACAAGCGGACGATTCTCGACGAGACGCAGTTTGCGCGAAAAACAGCGAGGCGCCGGTTATAAATGTGGGAAAGAGAGGAGTACAAGAGCTGCGCGTTAAACAGATATGTAGTCTCACCCTAGTGTTAACACCCGGGTAACTTGAGTACCGCGACACGCACGCCGGAAGAGCCAATAAAACGGATAGTGCCTGAAACCCACCGCTTCCGCGCGAGGGTCTCTCCTCTGCTCATCGAGACCACTAATTGCATCGAAAACAACCTAAGTTCAAGTTCAGACACATCCACTATCTTTTCGTCAACGTTTACTCAACATGTACTCTAACCAATAAAAATATAAATATTCACGTTTTTCATAGTTTAAAGAATAAAGTAACTCGAGCGAACGACGGCAGAAAAGAATTCCGAACAGTACAGATATTGTGCGTAACGTAGCTTTCAAAACGTGGCCTTTCACTGTTGTTGGGTCGCTGAAGGGTTAAATACTTCGGTGTTGAAACGATTCGTTTTAGATAATTGCTAGAAATTACGCGTTCACTTGACCGGTTTCCACGTTCGATAATGAAATCGGGATTAATATTGGCGATTATAATTCTGTTGCGTTCGCGAGTCTCTAGGATTAAAGGTATGTATGTAGATAGGTGCTGGTAGAAAGCTCGGGAAGATGAGATACGAGGAAAGAATATTTAAGGTGGAGCGCGTTTCTATTAAGGACAGGGTGGAATATATGTCTTATGAGTTATCGGTATCAGATAGATATTTATTCGACCAGTAGTACTAGTTAACTATTTATCTATTCCACCAGATACTAGCGAAACCAGTTTCAGAAACTCGCGGAATACATACCGTCGCTATGCTTCGTGGCCCTGTTACACACTCTTTATTTCCCCATATGGGATTCGAATGCAACGGAATATCGAAATCACGCTTCCTAACTTCAAATTATTCCTCAAAGTCACAATTCACCGTTAACCCTAAATCGTGATATATCTACAGATTACACTAAAATTTTATACATATTATTCCAATCTTATTAAATTCCTTCAAAACTTTCCCATCAGATTAATATTACAAACATTATTTCATTACTTCGTTATTTCCATCCTGTAAAGATTCTTTTTAAAAAGCAACAACGAGTATTGAGATCTTTTCGATAAGATTATCTTGCAGGATAAAAATTGAATTTTTCCAATGTCCGCGGAATATTCTCGTTGGACGAATTAAGTCGTCGGCTCGAGCGTGTCGAATGGGTTAACGTCCGCGAATAGTATGCAAATCCTCTCCCACGATCGGCCATGGGTGTATTCGGCACAGCAAGTAGCACAAGTACAAACCGAACTAGCCTACTTACAATATAAATAACCCAAACACATTCACCGTAAGTTATGTAACCGAGTGTAGTAGCATCTGATGCAAGCCATAGAAACTCGAGTGTATAGCGAAGGCACATGTATACATATATGTCTAAATATTCTTTTCTCTCTTCCCTCGAGTTAATTCGAATTCGTCCTCTGCTCCCATGCACGAGAGAGGATCCTTATCTCCGAGTGGTTTTGTCGCAATAATTTCACCAGGTTTCAGGAACCTTTTTTCTTCTGCTATCGTGGTACATAGTACGCGAGACAAAGAGAAGCACAAAGGAGCAGATAGACGATTCGCTTATTGTACATCACGGTTCTAATGCCAACACAGTGTTTAGTACCCCGACGCGAATTGAAAGTGTAATTCTCAATCAACTTGAGATACGGATGCTGATGGCATGCATAGATAGTTTGTACTGATCTATAATGTATTTGGAATTAAAATTCATTAAGTTTCTTTGTCCTTTTTGTACCACAATTATAAATCTCACTAAATGTTTCGCATTTTTTATATTCTGAAGTATTGAATAAATAATTTAGATTGAAATAGAAGATCTAAAGATTGCAATGAATTTTTAATTATTTAATTTTTGTTTTCTTGGTGCATCGGTCACTCGAGCTCTTTTAGGGTCGGTTTACTGTCGCATTGTGGACCGTCGGATCAAAGTCGGCAAATTGTCACGGATCAAAGGGCGGCCGTGAAGAGAAACCATGGTGATATATATCCTTCGGATAGAGAAGCTCGCAGCGATCGTTTATCGGTGTTTAGAAGGCCGCGCCGATGCAGCAGCGTTGCGAGCTTTGATATCCGAGTAATGATCTAGCCATCAAGCCCACCATTGCGACGGCTTTAATCGCGCGCAAATGCATCCGTCAGATAAATCTCATCAATGCCGGAGAATCGCGTCAGGGACCCTGACCAAAAGACCGTGACAACGTCAATTTTCCTCTGTCTACTCTATAAACTATCCGAAAAGAATCATCCGTGAAACTAATCATTAAAAATTAATCAATATCGTTATTAATAATATATCGTTATTAATTTTTAGTATAAAATGAATTATCCAAAAGGATTTCCTCGAATTCAATAGAAAACTGAATAGAAAGTTTAATAGAGAATTTAATAGAAATTTCTAAGCCACGAATACATTAGCACTCTATTTTCATAATGAAAATTATTGTACTAATAATCTAATAACTAGACTGAGTTTCAATTGAATTGCTTATAGACAATAGGAGTTCTAGTTTGAGTTTCTAGGGCGATGCGATCGAGTGTGCATGAAAATGTCGATTCCCATGCGCCAAGTTACTATTCGAAGAAAATTGTAAGCCCAGTTTTAGAATCTGGATCGAAGAACGTGCTTACAATTTTCCAGTACAATTTCCATGGTTCATTGGGTCAGTATAACATATGGTTTTGAAGGAGAATCCATCGGGAAGAAGAAGCACGTTTGTCGCGTTTACTCCGTATGTGGAGAACATTACATAATCCAGTGCGCATAATCCGTATAAAACGCGTGCTCCGCTTAGTCAAGCGCTCGGAAAACTTTCAGTATGGGTAAGCATGAATATTGCAACAGATCAGGCCTGATTTCCCCTGTGAAGGACTGTTCCACGCGCGCGACCAAGCGGATTCGAGGAAGAACGTGAGTGCAGGGTCACGTTCAAGGGAACACCTTACTGACTCTATTCTCTAATTTCGACGAGTTACGTAATATCGTGCGCTGGACCGATTGTTACAAATTTATTTAATAACACGAACCGAAACACGTGTGTTTTTAACACAGAAACTGTTTTTACTCTATTCCTTCTTGATTTTCAGAAGCTTATTTACAAAGTCTTTTTTCAGTTTTGTCTTATTTTGGCTCAAAAATCTAATCCGAAGAAAATATTCGTATACGCTAATTATTATAGAAGCTTATTTAAATTATTATTTAGAGAAATGTTTCTTGATTGAAGATTATTTCAATGCAAATAGAGGAACCAAAGTATGTAAAATATAAAACTCTAGCTTTCTGCGTAGAATAGTTTATCTAACTTTCATCCAACAAACACACGGACACACATAATAAATAAAACCGTGTGGAAACCAGTTTCTAACGACTCGATATAATTAACGAAATTATTGGTATCTGTCGATCAGGTTTGGCAGAAACGATGTCTACAGGCATTCCGTTATCGCGACACCGGACACATAAGCAATTCCATTGTTCCGCTTAGAGATTTAAGGTCAAAGTAAATTGAATCAAGCTCCAGCCTGAAGGAACTTGACGCATCGTTGCATCATTTTTTTCTTCCTTTTTTTTTCTTTTCCAACGGCGCACAAAGCGGACGCTTGTTGCAAAATATCGGAAATCTGCTGGGGATTTCGCGTGGCAAGACTCGTTGTCGTGGTAACCGTATATGCATTGGTCATAGAAACCGCGAAGGTCCAATTTTAATCGGGAATCTTGCTCGAATTGTCGCTACACGGGAAATCGTTATGTATTACGTGACAGAGATCCGAAAGAATAATTCATTCAAGTTGGAAGTTTTTAATACATCTTGGAGTTTGATTTTAAAGTGGTACGTAGTACATAATACATACATATATGTACTCTCGAGTGTAAGTATCAGCAGCAGTAACAGAACTACACTACTACTCGCTCGACGAGTTTCCGATAAATGCTTTTGATAAATGACTCTTATACTCGCGCGAGAGCGGCATCGTTTGTCGATGTAACAGCACCGCGCGCAATTGGATTAGCGCGCCTACGGTCTGCATAATTTATGGCATTGTCCGTTGCAGGTAAGTTCTGCCGCGAATTACAGCCGGTGGGGTCGAATAAATTGCGATACCTTAGAAATAATACGCTGAAGAATTTATAAAGAATTTATAAGGATACTTTGTGGCTAAAAACAGATTCGGTTTCTAATAGGAAAAAAAACACATGTGTTATCTTACTTTCAAAATTAAATATCTCATTAAAGAAAATAATATAATTAGAGTTTGAATCGTATTTTTTTTTTTTGCCGAAAAATACTTTTCTCTGGATTTTAATATTCATATTTGTATCGTTTGTATCATAGTGTTTATAAATTAAACAAAATTCTTTATTCGAATTAATGATTCTGGCTTCTCGATCAACGCATTTGTTTATGTTAAAATGAAATAATAGAATGTTGAAACGTTGCGAAACGTTTCGTTCAATGTCAGATCGGAGAATTTCTCCAGTCGAGAATCATAATACCATAAAGTGCAATGTAAAGTTGGATCGGGCGAAAAAAGTGCGAGGGGTGAAATCGCCAGTGATAATTTGCGAGTTCAAGAAGAATGGTGTCTGTGCGAGAGATAGTGAAATACGAGGAAAGTGGGAGCCATGGCCAGTTTATCAGCGAGTATACTTCGCGTTCTATTATAGTATTAATCTCAATGAAATATTGACATCGTTCGAACAACTTTGGCGGATGCAAAACGACGAGAAATCCGACTCAATGCTCTCTCTATTATCGACTCGATTCTTGGTACATCCCAATTTTTATACTCTAAAAAAACACATTTTTATTTCTCCCAAGAAGCCTTATCAAAATAAATGGTTTCGAATTAAAATCAAACTATTCGCGAAAGCGTTAAAGTTTTTTTCCGAATTGCGAGGAACTGGATTATTGGAATTACGGGAAACCGGACTAAATATTGCCAAGAATTTGATCCGCTTAGAGCGACGAATCCAGTCTGCTCAATAATTCCTTTGGAAGCGTAAGAACTATTGGCCAGAAAGGAATTAAATCCTCGGTGCAGCACGTGCCACGAATACGATGGAACTCGGAGAGATCTTGTGCGTCGATAATTTAAAGAAGACCGTACTTCTGATTATTAATCATTCAGGAGTATACCTGGAAATTTTATGACATGATTAAAGTCTTAGATAACGTATACATATATGTTTATGGTAGACAATTGTCGGTTTCCTGAACCATATAATTTATTCAGTTCCATTACTGTCATTGTAACACATACATATGTATTACATATACATCGATTCAGTGCGAATGATCTCTGCATTTTTCATTAATTCCAACTTTCTTCTCAATGTACATTTAACTTATAAAATGATCTTTTCAACTATCGTCTTAATTTATTTCGATTATAAAAGACATTTAAAAAGATTATTTATTTTAAGTTTGTTTCAATCGTAATTGGAACCCTAATAATAATTAATTAGAATTCTGAGTGCGATAATAACGAGTGACACGTGATAAGAGAGAAGATTCAACAAAAGAGGTCCCCTTTAGAGTTTACATTAAAATCATCGGTCAATTGTGGCGTTAATGACGAAACAGAGATTCTATCATGGTGACATTGTGTGGTTCGCGACGGACCAATTGGAATTTCGCACAGTCCACTCTACTGTCACGAAGAAGCGACGCGTCGCTCTAATCGACGAACCCTTTGCTCTCATCGTTCTGACGAGAAGTCAATTATCTCACGCGGCGAGCAGTGGAAAAAATGTTATTGCTCGGATCAGTATTCGAGTAGATGCCCTTCTGCCCAGTGGGCCGAGTTGTTTGTGTAATTGGGTTAGGAGATGCTGGAAAGCAAATAAAGAAGAAAAAAAAAAGATAAAACAAGCTCCACTGATGGAATTGATCTAACAGTGTTTCCCAACCCTTTTCCAATCGCTTACACCTTTTCTCTTTTAATTCCTATTCATCATTCTTTCGTCTGTATCGTTTCAATTCGATTCTTTCAAAAAATTCTTTTTCCATCTATTTTTCCTCGATTTTCTAGCCTCGCGAGCTCATTGACAAAAATCCCTTTTCTCTTTGAAATCGAACAAACACAGGAATAAGGAAAAAAAACCTCTGCCAAGTCATTTGAATGGAATAAATGTAAATTCCAGAATTGGCAAGAAAGCATTTTTTCAAATTGTAGTTAGTTTTGAAAATTGGGCTACACGTTGGGAGACACTGATTCGAAGAATCGAACCGGAGCCGCTACTCTCGAGTAAATAACTTTTTTCCCCACCTCACCTCTCCCGGTCAGTCCTGTCGTGTCGCGACGGGCGCACTTTCACGAGGGAAAATATTTGAAAACGTGAGCGCCCACGCGTTCGCGAGAGGGCCACGCACGAGTGGCCACACGCGTATGTAACCTATGTGTATATAAGTATGCAATGCCCACTACGTATCTATAGATATCTATGTATATGTATAGTGGTCATATAAGAGTATACATAAGTACTACCTACAGCGTAGTATGTATGTCGTCCACACTCCGCAGCACGTGGAGCTCCTTCTCTCCCTTGACTCTTCCCTTAAATTGCGTTAGAAAAGACTCTTCTGTCTCTCTCGTAACACAGATCTCTCGCGAATATTACGAGAGTAATTTAGATGCAAATTTATCCTTCTCCTAGGGGAACAACCACCGCGAGAGAGTGTGGAACGCGAAGAAACGAAAATCGATAGTATAACAAACGATAATCCTCCAATTATTATATGTATGTATCTCGATTCCTTTTTCATCGTTTCATCGAAAGTGACTTGAGAATACAACTTCGTTAAGCACATTATGTATTATGTATTATAATGTAGAGAAGATCCAATATTCCTTAAAAATCCAACTTATCGGAGTAAAATCGTGCGAGGTTTGTCCAGCATTAATTAGGAGTCTCCAGCGAGTGAAGCGAAGAAAATGAATTCAGTGAGGAATGGAATTATAATTCTGTTGCAAAGCTGAGCACGTCGATCGCGATAAGGCGCGGAAAGGAGGAGAGAAGAGAATGGCATCTTCTTCTCCAGAGGGTTATTCATTTTGCAGGATAACCTGTGAGTCGAAGTGCAATTCCGTTGGCAATGACAATTCCGTATGACGAATCCAGCGTATCCTGTCAGTGGATAAATATAATCCGTCCACTTCCTATATTCCGAAAGTGTGCCGAGGAGATAGAATCGGAAGAGTCGCGATTCTTCGCAATCTCTTTCTCTCGCTAGTGTCGCGCATAAGGCAAACCCATTGGGCGAATGTAGGAAGTGCAAGTAACATGATGAACTGCACCGCGAATGGCATTCCTTATCGCTCTTCTAAGGAATGCGTCCCGCGCGAAATCTTAAAACGCGAAGGACGCTGCGCGGTCTCCAGTAATCTCTTCTTCCTCTTTTCTACGCTTTAGATTCGTTAAAAAAATTCCAATTTCACGCTTAGAAAAAAGGGAACAGAACAGAAAATTTTCTGCGAATCGAGAATCATCGTAGAAGACGTTAAATAGTTCTTCTAATATGTACATACATGACCAGGTGTTTCTTTTTAAGTCCACTCGAAAGTCACCTTTGCTTTTTTCCGCAAATAAATTAACATATATCGATCGCACGTTCGGAAAAGAACTTCTTCCCAAATTCGTCTCGAGCGTCGGTCGAAGGACGATGATAAAACACACCGGTTTATTTGCTTAAGACAGTAGTAAAAAGTTAGTAAAAAAGGTGCCTACGATCGTTGTGATTTTTCCAACGAAGCTCGGAACCAAATGATTCAATTCAATCTATAATCGTCTACCCGCTAAAATAAGCAAAACGACTATTGGTAGAATAAAATCGACTCACTGGTGTTTTACAATTCGTTTCAGGCTCTGGAGTATCCTCTCGAGGGAATCCTAAGCGATGATCCGAGTGACGATATCACTTCCTACTCGCGAGCGGTACTCTACAGCAGCGACGCAGAGAGCGAATCGCGATTAGTCGAAGAGAGCACCGTGCAACCTCATAAATACGTAACAAGCATAACAGCCATGCTGAACGATCATTTCCTTAAACAAAATTACCACAATGGAGTGTAATCGCTCGTTGCTCAATTCTCTTTCTCTCTCTCTCTCTCTCCCTCTCTCAGCAAGAAGGACCAGCTACGATGAGCCGATCGATTCGCGCGTATATCCTTCCGCCTATCGCTCTTGGATCCTCCGGTCAGCAGAAGGCAGCGAGTAAACACACTCGCCGGTGGAATTTTATCCGCTGAACTTCACCGCGATTAACTGAAGAGCCTCACTCTGGTTGATGGTAGTAACAGGTTGCACCACTCGAAAAGGGTCTCGACGATAAACAAGGTAAACAAGGGTGGCAATCGAGGGAGAAGAGAACACACGTTAGGAGAGAAAACGCGGTGACCGGCGAGTCGGAGCACACGAGCGACACTATTGCTTGTTCCCGGTGCGAGAGCTTGACTCGCTCTTTCTCTGCACACTGGCTGTGACTGGCCTCTCTGCTGCCCACGCGCTACACCAAGGGAGAGCGACGTAGTACATGTAGTTGTTCGGCTCTGTACACTCTGCTCTCCTCTTATCTCCCTCTGCTTTATGCTTCATCCTATTTTTCTCTCTTCCTCGAGCTACTCGCGTTCTTTCTCTAGCACCAAGCTTCTCCTGCTGCATGCGGCGATCCTAAATGCGCATGCGTCTCTACGAGCTTCTGTCTCTAGTCTCTCTCACTCTTTTTTCTCTCTTTCTCTCTTGAGCGCTCCAGCTCGTAGATCTTCTCTCGGATTGTTTCGATGATACAGGCTATGCCAAAAGTAGCTGTCAGTATGTATTGTGATAATTGTCATTTGCCTAAGATGCAGTTCGATTATTAAATACAGAAATAATCAACGTCTTAATTATTTTGTGGTTTTCGAGAGGAAAATATTGAGGACTATATTAAGTATTTTTCTTTCCCCGCCCCCAAGGTAACTTTGTTGACAATTTTTAGAAGAGAAAAAATAGAAACTTTGATTGCGGATAGTTTAACGAGTTTGATAGTTGATGATTGAAATCGTGTACCTCAACGAGATCGTAATCACTCGGTTAATTGCGTCAATCTCCATTTAATCGATTACGGAAAATTTCTTTATGTGTAGTTTGGAGAATTACTTCGCGCGGAAGCGATACCGCGAGCTGAATCACTTTGATTTTCAAGAATGAAACGAAACGCGTCAGTGGAACTTGGTGGGAGGGAACTTGTACGTTGGTAAAGTACATACGGTCAAGTGCCAACTCGGTTTTCGAACGTATAGATCATATTATATTTAGAACAGTGTCACGTTAACGTATAGCGAAAACAGGATTAAATCGAATCTCGCTCGGAATCCTTTCGGATTTAGCTCTCAATACATATGGAAGAGTTTGAGTTTAAAATTTAACATCTTAAAATCAAAAGTTGAAATTGTACATATAATACGATTTGACTACCAATAAATTGATTCAAAACAAACATCAGTGAAGAGGTAGATGTTTTGTATACCGATATATCGGTTGATTTCCAAGCGTTCTGTACGACGTTAATCGTACGTGACAGTCGCACTTTTCCCTCTCATGTCGCTTTCGTATTCCCGCACTAGCGAGAGGGTGGAAATGAACCCTCAATGACCCTCTCGTGCAATTGCACTTGAGCGAAAGGACGCGAGCACTGCTCTTTAACGGGTTTAGCACCTCGCATCACCACCTATTGCTCTCCACAGTTTTTCCACCAATTTCCCTCGGCACAAATGGATTACAGTTTTTCCGAGTGCCACTCGACCGACTGTGACTGTACTGTACACTTTGGTCGCTCCTGTCGCGCATAGTTCTCTTTCTGCAGTTCCACCAGCCTCTGGGAAATCGAATTGGATTTCGCGCTTGGAATTATCCGAAGTGGAATTACAGGATAGAAATAGGTTTAAAGGATTTCGGAAATATCTCCGGAGACGCGACCCACTACAAGTATCTTTGTTTTTTAAAATCGATCTCGATGAACGAGTTAAACAAAACTCCTGATTTCTTCGCACACTTTGCAGTACATTCGAACATTCTTCAATTTAATATTTAAAAAAACAGTTAATCTTCAGAAGTTAAAATGTCAGAAATCATACGAATAATTCAAAATTTAAATACTCAAACATTTGTGGATTTCCCAGAGACAAATTAGAATACATTAGAAGCAAATTACTATAATTACTATACTTAATTAATAATTTAATAATAGCCGTATTATTCAATCGACATGTCAACCATTCAACCGAACCATTTTCTGTCGCGTAATTCAGTCGAATAAAGCGCGTTGTGCAACATTGTCATCGCATTACGCGAAAACAAATTATCCACGATTAAAGAGCTGCTCGCAATGACATAATCGATATGTAGACCGTGTAGATATTTAAGACAGAACTAAGAACGTTGGGTTTTCGTTGTGTTATGGAACAGAGGAAGGAAACGCGTACATAGAGTAGTAAGTATGCTGAATAGATCTGTGTAAGTACTGTAAGTCGTACGAACAGTGGAGTTAATGGTGCAGCGGGAGCGCACGAGTGTGGCCCTACCAATGCTTTATCACTTGCGGTCCCAGCCTATTTGTTAATCCTACACGCGCAGAACCAATCTCTCTCTCTCTCTCTCTCTCTCTCTCTCGCTCTCTTTCTCTCGCATACATACTCGTAACCTGCAATACGCATGACTGCGCTTGGCAAAGCCTTATTTGTGCCTGGCCACTGAAAGCCGGCAAAAATCCTCGAGAGCACCATTGCGAATCGCGAACCTGCTTTCGAGTAATTGTCGTCTGCCGATTGAAAGGACGAATACGAGTTTATCGCGCGATTTTGCAATATTCCGCATGACATTCGTACGACGATTCTTTGGGACACTAATGTGTACCTGGTGTCCAGAAATAGACGGGAATTCTGTTCAGCAGTCGATAAATCGAAAATGTAGATTGAGAATATCGCAGGTTCAATTTTTGTTTTATTTAGATTAAATTTGTACAAATCGAAACAATATGTCTACCAAATCAGGTTTTACGTTATTTCGTTGATAAAAGGTAATATATTATAAAAAGAATAATGTTCACGAATGAAATTGAAGTAATTATTTCATTCGATTCGCCTAAAATGAAAAGGTCACCTTCTAAGTCGGATCTAAGAGATAACGAATCGAAGACCACAAGAAGCTTGGATTGCTAACCCGCTGAAAACTGCATACGTCGGATTAGCAATGCGTTTGTCACGGTTCGCGCCGTGGACCGAGGAATTCTTCGAGCGCATACCTCAATCTCTATCTCTCGATTTATCTCACTCTCGAAAGGAGCCTGTGACTATTTAAAACACTGCGGTGTGTATTGGATTTTCGAGCTAGCGAGTTTTGCGAAAAATACTTCTACCACCTTCCCTCTGCTCTCATTTTGGATGAAACCGCGAATCGCCTTACCCTTGACGCTTTTTCGCTTTTCGACCGAGAGATAAGGACTCTCGAAAAGCTGCAGGGTTTGTTAACAGAGTCGCGTGATTCCCCTGTTTACGCTTTGCCCTGCGCAAACAAAGCTGCCACAACAGGAAACCTCGGGGAGCAGGTGCTGCTACAGATTCGATGCATCTGAACACTACACCTGTGTTTGTACCTTTCTTCAGAGTACATTATAGTACACGTGCACTGTATTTTCGAGAAACCCAAGTTTCTTTTACTTTTCCAAACTTCCATTGTTGTCTTTCCCCTCAATTACCAAACCCAGTTTCCTTTGTCGCAGTTAAAGAGTCGAATAGAAATGAAAAGAGGCTAGTGGAATGAAGGATTCTTGGAATTATTACAAATTGTACTTATAAAGAAGATTTAACTAAAAGTTTTGCGTGAAACAATTTTGATTGATCGTCTGCACTTAAAACTTACTCGAGCAACCTAATTAGGAGTCAGAGTAACACAGCATCTCCATTTCAACTCTCGCAACTAAAGCAGCCTACGCTATGAACCGAGTAGGTACCAAATTGCTCAGGAAATTATTGGGTCGAGCTACCAACGGTATTAATTACCCTGAAACTCCGGGAGGTTCGTGTTACCATGAAAGAAACACGTAGAATTTGGGGGGAGGAAAATATCTGTCGATCGTGCGAATAAATAGCTCGAAACGACCTTTTGGGAGAGTGCGAGGTTATATTCTGTATTGTTCGGATGCCAGGAATACGTGGGGAGCAACGCGAGCTACGGTATCAGCGGCATTCGTCTGCTCGCGAAGCACAATTCCAGCCAGTCGAACCAGTTAAGTCGGCCGCCTGTGGTGCATTGAACACCTACGTGAATGCGGAGAGCGCTCGCCTACGAGCCGCGCGCATTGTTTCGCTTCCGAGAGAAGAGAGGCGCTGCTGTCGTGAAGCAAGCTGTTCTCTTCCCCCGGTCGACGCGGCATTGTTCGCGCGAGCAGAGACACCGAGCGTCGCATTCGGATAAGGTACACTACTAGGGCGAACTCTCGTGTGCACAGGTGCATCACAGAGCGTTTATGCTGCCAAGTTCTCCGCCCTGTGCCTTCGCAAGCATTATATCGAGTATACAGGGTGTACAGATGGAAACACGTGGGAATTTATATTCGGCTCTGTTTCTTGTAAAAATTGAATAAAAAGAATTAGTTGTTTTACTGTGTTTTTACCAGATTTTCAGATAAACATAAACTCTTGAATTTTATGCAGCAATGAATTTCGATATTTAAATAAATGTACAGAGATTTCTGGCTGACCGTCGGTCACGTTCGAAGGTCTCCAATGTGCACGTTACAAAAGTTCTCGAATAGCCAGTGATTCTTGGACTGGTGGTTTACGAGTTTCCTCGATATCCGCGTGGAATTCTCTCGCGTCGTCTCTTATTATCCGCCTTGAAATTCAGTCTGCTCATAAGTATTCTCCTTTCGAGTGCCAAGGAAAAAACTTTGACCATCCAAGAACGTCTGTGCATTATTAATATTACTCTCAGTGGCGAGGTTCGGTTAAAACGAAATCTTCAACTCCACAAAGGGGAAGCTCTTTAGCTAATTGATAGGAAACAATGAGCTTTTCAAACGAATTTTCATGAATGTCACATGATTAAAGAGTCGAAGCTGGATCAATAAGACATCAAGAAAAACTAACACTAACCCAAGATGATCCGAAAGCAAAAAGGGACTTGAAAGTTGAAACGTTTCCAAGATAGTTTCGAATCTAATTTCTCGAGCAATAAACTTTCTCGTTTACATGCATCTTGTTTCCTTTATTCGGTAAGGGGGGAGGCGGTGTATTTCGAACGATATCTCGATTCCGCGGCCTGTAATTTTCGGTCGGAAGCCGCAGCTTATGGTTCGCATGAACCCGCGCTTTCTATCCGCACGTTTCTAGTTTCCATTTTTACCCGAAAAACGCGGCACAGTTTCACCCCGTTCTCTGGTCGCGATCGCGTTAATTAGATTGAAACTCAACCACCGACTCTATCGAACACTACCGCCACCGCCCAAAGTATTGCGAAAGAGCGCCGTAATTAATTGCGAGGACGATTCAATTAACCAGGATCCGCCGTCTTTTACCGGAAGTCGCTCGTAAAGCGCATCGCCGACGCAGGTACGCGACACCCATCTGCTGCGAGAAAAAACTAGGAAGTCGTAACAGTGACGATGACGGTAGATTAAGGAGAAGGATGATACTAAAAATGACACTTTGGACATTTTAGATAGAAATCCGTTTTTGTTATTCTTATTGGTAAATTCATATGTATTCTACCAATAATCGAATCTTTTATGTGGACGAGTAGATTTTTATTGAAATCTGCTGAATGTGTGTAAGTAAGTACAGTACGTTAGTGCATATGTGCCAGTGGCGAACGTTTATCGATGTGGGCTTTGTCCACGCAACGTCTCAATCTGCCGATTGTGCTTGGTGAATGCGCCACCGACAATTCCACGCGAATGCTTTCAGCTGAAAACCCCTTTTAATTCCGAACGGTTATTTAACCGCTCGATAATTCACTCTGCCGGTCGATTTCATTCTGAACTAGCCTTACGATATTTTTTCAATTATTCTTGATGCAAACTTCGTTATTCGATCGTTTAATCAAATTGAAATTTTGAGATTCTTAGAATATTAATTTATCTATTTTTATCTAGTTTGTATCCTGCAAAATGAGATACTTCAATGTTGTTTAAACAGAAAAATTCTTATTAGAATTAATTTAAACTACCCTAAATTATTATTTCTTTAAGAATTGGAAAAAAAAGCAGCAAATCCATAATGAAATAGAATATGGTTAATCGGAAAAAATCAGAGAAAATTATAGAAAATCGGGGGCAGAGCGTGAATTGATTAAATACAGTTAGAGAAGGGGAAAATAGGGATAAGTCTGGCAACAACGCAGCACTCGAATGCTCATTGTACGCGCGTATCCCCGCAAGAGTGGCTCGCTCGCTCGAGGCCGGCTTTTTACAGTGACAAGTACACACGTGCTCCCCACTAACTTTATTTCTGACGACAGAGTCCGCGATTCGAGGAGTCATCGGCACGAGAATACTTCCTTTTTCGCTAGGAACTGCAACCGAATTTACTGCGGCGAAACTCGTTGCGGTCCCCTCGCTCGCTTGCATTTAACCCTCGAATTCTACGGCAAGCCTGATATTGACCCTCGCACTTTTTGCTTCGCCACTAACTCGAACGTAGTTCGACGACTTGTACTTACTTCCACTGAATCTCTGTGAAGCCGTACTACGCACACGAATATTCAACTAGAATTCCATTATCACTAAACTACGTCAAAAAACTAGAATTTTTTAAAAGTCCCTAAAAGTGCCTTAAACTATTCACTGTTCATTCTAAATGTTATTTTAACCTTTATTAGCCTCGTTTAGCCTCAAAATAAAAGTGCTATACTCCGATATAGTATACGGATTCTTAATCGAATGATAAATTCAATTAGTAACATAAATATCAATCAAGAGAAGATTTAGATTAGAAACCCTCCGAAATGCATTTTATCACTAGTTCCAATTAAGATAAGCATAAACGAGGCTCATTTGTCATTTGAGCTATGCAAGTCTCTGATAAAAACAGTGATCGAGTTGGGCGAGAAAGACGTAGTTACCGGTACAAGTATGCAAAACAGATCCCGCTGATTTTTTTCGGATATAACTACTACCGTTGCTTTCGAGTACGTATGTATGCATTGAGAAATTGAGAAGAGTGGTTCGTTGCGTAACCGAGCGACGACCTCCTCCGCGGCGAATACTGATTCGCAAAGCTGAAAAGAGCCATTGTACCACGCGCGGCTATTCGCGTCCTTAATTAAAGGAGTAATCAGGAGCCTCCGCGCCATGCACGGTGCTCGCATCGTAATTCGATCGACGATACGCGCCTACCATTCAGTTCCTGGTCGCTGTTTCCTTTCGCAAATACTCTTACGATTCTCCACTGCGAATTCATTCATCATATATACATCATATAATTATCAAATATCTTCCAAAATAAATTGTCTCTTGTTTAATCTATCAATTTCTTCCAAACATTGAGAAAAGTATCAAATCTAGTAAATATTCACTAAATCTACAACAATTAAATTGTTTAATTAAAAATAGAAAAATTGAATTTAATTGAATTGAAACTGGATATTCTTCAATTTACTGAGATAATTTAGTAAAATCCGCAAAAGACTTGAATTAGCTCGTGTTAAAAATATGGAACGCTAACGCATCGTCCGTAGAACCTTCTAGAACAAATTTGCGAGTGTCCTCTCCGCGGCTTCGCTCGGTGCTTTTGTTTATCCGTTGTTGGTTCTTTAGCGCACGTGGGCCTCGCGCGTTATCCACGGCTCTCCCCGCTCCCCGCCTCGCCGCACCTGCCCTCACCTTGCTATCGCGACAAACGCGATCGTCCGTTTTTCCGCGAGCTCAGCTCGCGGATAATCCCGTTCATTCCTGTTCAGGATCGCATTGTGAACAGTCTGTCTTAACGATCATTAAAAATCAGTGCCTATTAACCTGCATCCTACTTTCATCATTTCTACCCCTTTCGACGTGTCTTTTACACGGGTGTCTTGACGTGGTGTCCACGGTGTCTAAGATTTTGACGGAGCTTTCTCCGGTGACGGTCGACGTGAGATTCACGGTGTCACTTCTTCGCCTTTTGACGTGCGCTGCCACGGTGTCAGTGACGAGACGTGCTCAGCACGGTGTCTAACCGCAACGACGTGCTTTGCACGGCCTCGTCGAGGTGCTTCGGCACATTCGGAAATCATCCATTCTACCCAGCGACGATTGCCAGCGTGAGCCGACAGCGACCAGGACTTTTGCAGCATCACCGACGCCAGCTTCCTGAATCTTCATCCAGCGACTCCCCAGGCTCCAGTCTCCGTTCCGGATCTCCATCCTACCCGCTCCAAAACAATCTACGCGTCCTTCACCTCCGAATTCCGCGGAAACTCTTTGCCGAGGTCCGGTGAGTCCACCCACATTACTTCGTCAATTGAATAAACTCAATTCACCCGAGCGTTAATCCGTATTCGCTCGAGGTCTTCGCGAAACAATTTTGGTCCTTCGAGCCGGATCCTCGGCGGAGTTTCCTTGTCCGTGGCACGCGAGCAAAACTAACTAACCATGAGACTCGACCACATAGCGTTCCGACTAGACCAACAGATCGAGCAAGGGCGTGCGCTTTCGAGAGCTTTGGAAAATTTGTTGAGTGCTCCGCTTACTCGACAACGCGTTGATGTTCGATTGCAGGCCGTGCATGATCAATGGGAGGAATTCCAAATCTTCCATAAGGCAATCACCCTTGCGGTATCGAGACTCAGTTCGGAAGAGCGATCCATTATTCAGGAAAATGAATATTTTGCGTCTAACTTATTTGATGTAACCCACGAGTGCTTCCTCGAGACAGTTGCAAAGATGACCGCGCTATCTGACGACTTAGGAAACGGGTCGAGTCGCGGCTCACCCAGTCAGCCAGCATCCACGCGCCTCGTTTCGGACCGTCCTTTGCCGGTTGTTCAATATAACAACACGCGGTTGCCTCGCATAGATCTTCCGAAATTCGATGGTAACTTAGCTGAATGGCTACCCTTCAAAGACTTATTCACGTCGCTCGTTATCGCAAACCACAGTCTGTCGCCGGTCGAAAAGTTGCAATATCTAAAAACTAGCCTGATCGGTTCGGCCGCGTCTCTCCTGCAAAACACCGCTTTAACGGCTGGAAACTTCGATCGTGCCTGGGACGCTCTCCTTTCGTTTTACGAAAACGATCGGCTCCTAGTCACGTTCGCAATACGTTCCTTGTTTGCGTTAAAAAAGATGACGAAAGAGTCGGCCGCGGACATGGAATCTTTATACACTACCGTGATGCAGGCAGTTCGGACATTAGAAACCTTGCACCGACCTGTTCATCACTGGGATGATATTCTTGTTTTTATGGTAACGCCGCGTTTCGATCCGGAATCGGCGAAAGCTTGGGAGCTGCATCTCGGTTCATCGCGACAACCGCCCACGTGGAAGCAGGTAACCGAATTTATGATGACGCGGCTGTTCTCGCTTCGCGCGTTCGAAAAGACCACCGGAGGACTGCACGGAGGGCCGAAATTCGGTCAAGCCCGGTCGCACTCGACTACCACGGAGCCGAACTCCAACCCGATCAAATGTGCCTTATGCAACGATGAGCACCACGTTTCGCGATGCTCGAAATATCTCAAAGAAATGGGAAAGCAGCGGTCGGAAATCGTAAAAAATAAAGGGCTTTGCTTCAACTGTCTCGGGAAGCACCGTGTAGCTAAATGTCCGTCGACCCGGCGTTGTAACAAGTGCGGCAAGCGCCACCACACAACGTTACATAGATCGGAATCTGCATCGGTCAATTTCACGACTCCACAAACTAGCGAAGCGACCACCGAGTCACCGTCAAGCTCAGCTTCAGCTGAGACCGTCAAAACCGTGCACAACGCGCAACGGACACGGTCCGAGGCGCATTCAGTGGTCTTGCTCGCGACTGCTCAAGTAAACGCGCTTACTGCGGACCGCGAAGCAGTGTCCGCCCGAGCTCTGCTTGACCAAGGGTCAGAGGTCTCGCTCGTGACGGAGAGCTTCGTCAAACGCTTGCAATTACCGAGGACATCGTCCAAAATCCGTTTGCTAGGCGTAGGACAATCGAGCACCGGGAGAACGCGCGGCACGGCCAGCCTCACCTTGCGACCTCACTTTGAGAGCGACACAGAAATCGTCTTCACCGCCCATATTCTGCCGAAACTCACGACGATTCTTCCCACCGCGCCCGTTGAGCAACCGCGCTGGCCGCATCTACACGGTCTCCCGCTGGCCGATCCTCAATTTTCAAAGCCGGGAAAGATAGATATTATCATCGGTGCGGACGTGTACGGACGCCTGCTCGAAGGGTCGCTTGCGAGAGGCCCATGCGACGCGCCCATCGCCCAACTTTCAAAGCTTGGCTGGATAATCTCGGGCCCAACGAGTTGCGCTCCGACTGACAACACCGCGCAAGCCTTTCATTGTTCGGTCGATTCGGATCTCGACGAATTACTCGAGCGATTCTGGCTACAAGAGGAAATCGGCTCAAGCAACCGCAGCTCTCTATCCGCTGCCGAGAAGGAGTGCGAAGAGCACTTCGCAAGGACCCACACTCGGACACCATCGGGACGGTACATCGTTCGCATGCCTTTAAAAACCGAAATTAGCCTTTTAGGAGATTCGAGGCCGTCCGCGCGCCGAATGCTTGAGCACCTGAAACGTAAATTCGAAAACGACCACGCCCTCGCCGCCGCGTATTTCGATTTCCTAGCCGAATACGAACGTCTAGGGCATATGGTCCGTATTCCTGAGGACGCCGCCGAGCCTCAGTTCGCGTTCTACCTTCCGCACCACGGAGTTATTCGCGAATCAAGCTCAACTACCAAGCTTCGGGTCGTCTTCAACGGGTCGTGCACAGTTACCGGCGGACTACCAATTAATGACATCCTGCATACGGGCCCTAAATTGCAAACCGATATCGTTGACGTCCTGTTGTGGTTCCGGTCGTTTCGCTACATCTTCTGCTGCGACATCGAGAAGATGTACCGGCAGATTCAAATCCACCCCGACGATCAGCCTATGCAGCGCATTCTGTGGAAGAACCAAGTGACAACGCTCCGGTACCAGCTAACCACTGTCACATACGGTTTAGCATGTGCGCCCTATTTAGCTCTCAAGACGGTCTTGCAGCTTATCGAGGATGAAGGACACCGGTTCCCGCAGGCAACTGATCCGATGAAAAAGGGTCGGTACGTCGATGATATCTACGGAGGAGCCGACAGCATCGACGCCGCACGCTCACAAGCGACACAAGTCAACGGCCTTTGCATGGCGGGCGGTTTTCCCCTGCGGAAATGGACGAGCAATGATCTGCGTGTACTGACCGACATCCCACCTGCTCACCGGAGTCACTCTGACACAATCCTGATCCAGGACGCGACGGTGCACGCATTAGGCCTCTCATGGAATCCAGCAACAGACTGCCTCCAATTTGTCGTAAACGAGCGGTCGACCGGTCGGCTTACCAAACGAATGGTTATGTCGCGTATCGCGCAGTTGTTCGACCCGCTTGGCCTGCTATCCCCCGTGGTCATTACCGCGAAAATTTTCATCCAAGAGCTCTGGGCGATTAAGATTTCATGGGACGATCCCCTACCGGAATCGCAGACTAAGTCATGGGAAAAAATTCTCGAATCAATGACGGGCATCCAAGATATCCGAATCCCAAGATGGACCGGTCTCCTGTCGACAAGCGTCGTCGAAATTCATGGGTTTTGTGATGCTTCCCAACACGCGATGGCAGCCGTGGTTTATCTCCGAACCGAGGGGCCAGATAAGCAGTATCGCGTCGCGCTCCTATGCTCAAAGACCAAAGTCGCGCCGCTAAAACGTATGACCATTCCTCGATTAGAGTTGATATCTGCAGTGATGTTGACTCGCCTCGTGGCGCACGTCATTCGCGTTCTCAGCATTCAGGCTTCAGCCTGTCGCCTCTGGACCGATTCATCGGTGGCCCTCACCTGGATTCGAAGTCACCCCTCTCGCTGGAAAGAGTTCGTGCATAACCGAGTATGCTTCGTTCAAGAAACTCTTCCGTCGGCAAAATGGGGCCACGTGCGAGGAACCACGAATCCAGCAGATTGCGCAAGCCGAGGAATCTCCGCGGATTCACTGCGCGACCATGAAATCTGGTGGACCGGCCCAGGCTGGCTATCGCAAGACTCCTCCACTTGGCCTGCAGCCTCGTTCAGCACCACTGACAGCAGTCAAAAGTTGGAGGAACGCAAGCCTTCTACTACTCGCTTGGTCAACGTGGTAGTTCAGCAGTCGGAATGGGATATTGTAAATCGCTGTTCATCCTTGACTCGGCTAATCCGCGTGATTGCCATCTGCAAGCGAGTCATCCGTCGCGCTCGTCGACTCCCGCGATCCTCGCTGCACCACGCGCTCACCGCCGACGAGCTACAGGAGGCCGCGTTAATCCTGGTCCGAACCACGCAGCGGAGTCACTACGTGACCGAAATAAACCTCCTGCAGACCAAACGGGAACTCCCGCGTTCAAGCCCTCTCATTCGGCTCTGTCCGTTCCTGGATTCGTCGGGGCTATTGCGTGTTCGCGGGCGGCTAGAGCACTCCAGCCTCGATCCGTCCGCCAAACATCCCTACATTCTCCCGAAGGAATCAAAGCTTAGCACACTGGTTATTCGCGATGCTCACGAGAGAACTCTGCACGGATCGACACAGGATACGTTGGTATACATCCGCAACACCTACTGGATCGTAGGAGGACGCGCTCCAGTCCGGTCCCACATTTTAAGGTGCGTCAAGTGCGCTAGATATCGGCGGGCTCAAGCTCACCAATTAATGGGTCAGCTCCCTCCGTCTCGGGTGAACCCCGCGCGCGCCTTTTTGAACGCGGGACTCGACTACGCCGGGCCGTACAATCTGAAAACATGGAAGGGCAAGGCCGCCCGCACATACAAGGCATGGATTGCGCTATTCGTTTGCATGGCAACATCCGCGGTCCATTTGGAAGTTGTGACTGATTACAGCAGCGATGCCTTCTTAGCAGCCTACCAACGCTTCACTGCTCGGCGCGGCATTTGCGCCACTCTTGCTAGTGACTGCGGGACGACCTTTAAGGGCGCAGAGAAGCAGATTCGCGGTCTATTCTCTGCCGCTTCCGCGGAACACCAGAACCTCGCCTCCACTATCGCCAAAGATGGCACGAAGTGGGTTTTCAACCCGCCAGCGGCTCCACACTTTGGCGGCAAATGGGAGGCCGGCGTGAAACGCGTCAAATATCACCTAAAAAGAGTTACCAATGAATCTCTTCTCACCTACGAGGAGTTGTCAACCCTCCTGACGCAGGTTGAAGCTATTTTAAATTCTCGGCCTCTTTGCCCTCTGACGGACGACCCGGACGATCTGAACGTGCTTACACCAGGGCACTTCCTTATCGGACAATCCCTTACTCTAGTGCCTGAACCGGACTTGACGCCGGTATCAACCTCAAGACTCCAACGCTGGCAACTCCTAACTCAAATGAAGCAGGATTTTTGGAAACGGTGGTCTCGCGAATACCTGCAACGGTTGCAGGCGGTGTATAAATGGAACCGTGAAAGTCCTTCCCTGGAAGTTGGGCGCCTCGTCTTCGTCATCGACGAACGATACCCACCTGCGAAATGGCCACTCGGCAGAATCCTCGAAACCCATCCCGGATCCGACAAAAAAGTTAGGGTAGTTACCCTTAAAACCGCAACCTCCGTGATGCAAAGGCCAATCTCAAAACTTTGTCCGCTACCAACTGAACAACA
Organism: Trypoxylon attenuatum; assembly: GCA_963989405.1. Lineage (NCBI taxonomy): Eukaryota > Metazoa > Arthropoda > Insecta > Hymenoptera > Crabronidae > Trypoxylon > Trypoxylon attenuatum. Next base: position 7,391,487 of record OZ022489.1, on the reverse strand, counting down.
GGCATAATTCGTTCGCTGCCGTCGTCAGCGAAAGCGGGCGGTAATGTTAAAAATATGGAACGCTAACGCATCGTCCGTAGAACCTTCTAGAACAAATTTGCGAGTGTCCTCTCCGCGGCTTCGCTCGGTGCTTTTGTTTATCCGTTGTTGGTTCTTTAGCGCACGTGGGCCTCGCGCGTTATCCACGGCTCTCCCCGCTCCCCGCCTCGCCGCACCTGCCCTCACCTTGCTATCGCGACAAACGCGATCGTCCGTTTTTCCGCGAGCTCAGCTCGCGGATAATCCCGTTCATTCCTGTTCAGGATCGCATTGTGAACAGTCTGTCTTAACGATCATTAAAAATCAGTGCCTATTAACCTGCATCCTACTTTCATCATTTCTACCCCTTTCGACGTGTCTTTTACACGGGTGTCTTGACGTGGTGTCCACGGTGTCTAAGATTTTGACGGAGCTTTCTCCGGTGACGGTCGACGTGAGATTCACGGTGTCACTTCTTCGCCTTTTGACGTGCGCTGCCACGGTGTCAGTGACGAGACGTGCTCAGCACGGTGTCTAACCGCAACGACGTGCTTTGCACGGCCTCGTCGAGGTGCTTCGGCACATTCGGAAATCATCCATTCTACCCAGCGACGATTGCCAGCGTGAGCCGACAGCGACCAGGACTTTTGCAGCATCACCGACGCCAGCTTCCTGAATCTTCATCCAGCGACTCCCCAGGCTCCAGTCTCCGTTCCGGATCTCCATCCTACCCGCTCCAAAACAATCTACGCGTCCTTCACCTCCGAATTCCGCGGAAACTCTTTGCCGAGGTCCGGTGAGTCCACCCACATTACTTCGTCAATTGAATAAACTCAATTCACCCGAGCGTTAATCCGTATTCGCTCGAGGTCTTCGCGAAACAGCTCGGAAATTGCGTAATTACGTATTATAATAGTCACATATTCCTCCTCGATTAATGGCATACTAAAAATAGCGCTAAACTACTTGGATCTGCGATAATATTACACATAAGTGACCGCATAGAGATAACGCTACATTCAATAGTAGTACATAGTACGACTTAGGGTAGAAAAAAAAAAAAAAAAAAAAACTTGGGTGAATAAGGGAATCAGTGAAGATGCACGCGAACGGAAATGCGCGATTCGGAGCCAGTGAACTTTAATGGCGATAGTTGAACAGAGGTAACGAAAGGGGAAAAGTAAATGGCAAAACAGGTTTTAGGAAAAACGAGTGTACCCGCATCTCGTAGAATGATACAGGTATGTATCAGATTACAGGTGTATCGAGTGCGCTAATTATTACCTCGTACTGCCTTTTGCGGCCGCAGACACGCGATGGTTGTCATGGTCAGTGTCCTATTTTTTCGAGGACCAACTTTCTCACTCCTTTTATCCTTTGCCGACCTACACGCCGAATCTCTTTAAAATCTACCCTCAAATACTTTTGTTTCTTTAAACAATCTTTCATAGAAAACGTTTTTAGAATTATTTCAACTATTCGCAGGCAAAACTGATTAATTGATTCCACCTTTTGATATATTTCAAATTTAAATGTCAAAGTACGTGATTATGTCATAGCTTTTTTACTCGAATTTTTATTTTAAACCGAATTTTGATAAACAATGTACATATTGTTTCATCACCGTCGATTTAAACGATTTAACAAGTGATCGATTCATTTGTTCAAAACTGTCTTAAATGATATTTGTTGATTATTAGGTAAAGTCTCGTTTCACGGTAGTAAAAGAGTTATCAAATCGCCGTTATTACGATCGAAATGATAAACATATTTTCCATATGTAATCCCTAAAATTAGACGTCTATTAGAATATGGATTAAGACGCGCCAGCAGCTTTGCCATAAGTCGTTCGCGTAACAGCCGTATTTTGGTCGTTCGCTATGCGAGGAAAAGACCAGATACATACATACCAATACTCTCACGGAGCTTCTGCGCGCTTCCATAAATCTCCCTCGAGGCCACGGGTGTACGCGCGCTACTCACCGCAGCGAGAAGGGTGTTAACGTTAATTAGAAATTCTAACTGGAAAACTTAAGGAGAACCATGTGTCCGCGGTATGTAAGTGCGTATGTATTTAGCGGTACCCAAAGCGAAAATCTCCCGCTGGCGAGTGGTGTCACTTCACCAAACTTATACTTCCAGTTTCTTCCCTCTACAAGATGCAGATAGCGCGGGAAAAGATTTCCGGGTAACGCGAAAATAACGCGGAAAATAACCGATGTATTTGCGCTTCAAGCACCGTTAAAATAGAATACATAGTTCTCCCTTGGAGAATTAAGCTTAAAACGTTTGCATCATTGGTTATAGTTGATGTTTCGCAACCGAGAACCAATTCATGCGTCAGAGAATTTCTATTTTAGCTTAAAGAAGAGCAAATACAAGGAATAATTGAAGAAAATTATTTTTATTGGATATTGATAGATGCTTTTATTAATAGATATTATTATTGATTAAATAATTGTGAATTAGAGTATTCGGATAGAATCAGGTTAGTTTAGCAATTTTAATTGTACAAGTGAATTACAAGTTTGTTATTAGGCAGAGTTCGCACGACTTAAGTTGAATTTCCCTTTCACCAAATTCGACCGGTTCATCTACGTGCAAACAGCAGAATGCATCGGGAACAACGGTACACTTTTAATGATCGACGAAACCCTGCGAGGCGGTGTGACATTTTGACGCAGGCTTTTAAAAGGGAAAGCACGCCTACGTTTTAATAACAGGTCCCGCGCAATTCTGGTACGCACATTCAATAACGCCCGCGGGATAAGACCGAGGTACTAGTTACGTATCACGACACGAGATATCTTGTTTTAACCGACCGTAAATGGTTCCGAGGACTATATATTCAGTTGCGTTAACCCATATTCGCGTCCAGGAAAAATGACGATTAATATTAAAAATTCAATATAAAAATGATTTTCACAAAAATTAACTAATGAATTGAATATGGAAAATATTGAATAACAATAGTAGGTAATGGAACGATTTCGAAAGAAAATGTAGAATATATGAGATAGTTTGACATGCGTGACAGGTGAAGACTTTTTAAATGCCACCGATAATTTTTCTTTCATAATTGTCTCTTATCTAAAGTGATTTGAGACTTTTCAACCGCGTCGAATAATCGGGAGGATTTACAGAGCAAAATTCTGTTGTGTCGACCTTCGCAAGGTACATACGTGTGTGTACCGTCAACGAAAGATAGGCTATTACACGAGAATTATTCGCACTGCTGGCCAAACGTCAACTCCTGCTCATCGCTGAGTCACTGACCTACGCATAGATTACCGATTCCACTACAATATGAATCATCCGATACTTTTCATTCTTGACGCTCGCTGGTCACACCGGACGACGATCCTCATACCAACATTTTACCAACGACTCCCACCACTGCTCTGGGGTCCCACGATTCGAGCCGAGACTTTAGAGTCCTCCGTTTCGATTGTGCGAGCCCAATGGCATGGCCAGATGTTCCTTCATTATATTACGCTCGATTCCAACTCCAATGCTTCGATCCTCGCTCTGATTTCTATTCGTTCCCATGTTAAAAAATATTGCCATTTTTGGTCTCAACTGGAAATGAAAAATTCATGCAGGACCTTTTGGAGTAGTTTCCAAGGATCAAAAATTGTCGGTATCGCTTTGCTGAGAAACTATGAGAAAAGTTGTGAAAAATGAGTAGATATATTCTATGTGAAAATGATATTAGTGAATTGAGCGAATGGGAAATACCGGGTTGAGAATTGTTGTATTGCAACTGTTTCACGATCCACTTTAACTCATTTTCGACAACTTTCCCATCGTCTCTCGGCAAAGCGATACCGAGGTTCTTTGTCCTCTGGTAGACGCTCTCAAAGGTCCGGCATGAATCTTTCATTTCCAAGCGATGCCAAAAATGGCCTGTCTCTAAGATCCTCCGTTGACCGTGGGATTCAGGTGCAAGCGAAAGTTTCTATAGATTTTCTACGGAAAGAGATTTGGAAGAATTTCCTGTCTAATTTTAGAATTCGAAAAAAATTGGATAATCCTAACTTGCAAAGTAACTTGGATTATAACAAAATGAAGAGTCTCTCATTGAAGTATTAGATCGAGTGTACAATATCGCCAGTGGTGGCTCCCATCGGCGTCTATTTTAAAGAGACCGAATAGAAAATTGAAGATGGGCCTTGAACCGCCTATAGGAATGACGAAGTTTAGTCTCGGCTCCGAACGGAAGCATTCGAGGCACGAAAGCCCGGTTGAATAAGAGCGAGAGGAGAAGATACGGTAGCAGCGGAGGAGGAGAAGGCGGCGAAGAAGAGAAAAGAAGAGGGACACATGAGTTGTGTGCTGCACCAAGAACGCGGAACGGCCTGGGTCCTCTATCCAACGATGCACGCGCTCGGGCGTTGCATTGCAATTCATTGGGCTTCCATGAAACCGCGACGAGCGGCTAATTAGCGAAACAATGATTAGCCGAGTTACGAAAGCTCGGTTGCGGTATATTAATTGCATCGTGCGGATCACAGTGCTCCTGCGCGCCGTGAGCATGACGGAATATTCAGTCACGCCTAATCTCCAGGAACCCTCGTGCCTAGGTTATCGACTCCTCGCGAGACTCTTTGCTTCAATTCGACACCGTGACGTTTATAGTCCAACAGTACCCTCGGCAATTGGCTCTCGTTTATACGTACATGGAATATCGCTGTGGAACATACATAGCTTTCGCGACTAAAGCCCGCTTACGTATTCCTAATAGAATTGAGTCGAATAAAACTAGACACGATCTACTATATTGTAATAGAAATTCAAAACTAGATCCCTCTATTTACTCTTCGATTAGAGTATCTGGTGTCTGGTCGAAATTGTACCGAGTGCAACGATGCACATTTCTCTCCATAATCTCGTTTATCGTACCGCGTGTACTGGGTAGCTCTATCCAAAGAAGCGAGAGCGAGAATACAAGATTACTTGTTCCGTGGGGAACATTGACAGTAAGAAGAGGACATGAGGCTAGGACTTACACTTGATCAGGATGACACCGTTATGCAGCTCGTCCATCTCGCGGAGGCGAGCGTTCTCCGCGGTTATCTTCCAGCGTGGTTTTCCAGCGCGTTAATTCACTTTCAGCATGCGGTCGCCGATTCCTCCAGGGGGCCGCTGCCGCCGGATGGAAGCGGACCAAGCGTGCGCCTGTTGCGCACGCACTCACACACTCGTAAACTCACGTCAAGAGCGATACACATACACTGACACACATACACCCAGACACAACGACAAGTCTAGCAGCGACAAAACACGCAGACGCGAGAGAGTTGCGAGCAGCGGCCGGTTCCCCGAATGCGTGCGTGTGCGCGCGCGCGCGCCTGCGTGAGATTAATTTTGAAAATTCGACGTATCGCGGAATCGCGCGGGTTCCGACCGACGTGAAGGAACACGAGTCGCGCGACAAAGGAGTCCGAGAAAAGTTCTACGAGGAGGCGAGGATAAACATGGCCGCGTGTAAGTGAGCGTGCGAGGGAGCGAGCGAGTATAAGCGAGCGAACGGTGTACTGCCTCTCCGTGGCCCGCAGACCCGTCACGCACTGAGGGAGCTTGCATGGAAACGAAGGGCACCGCCGCGCCGAGCCGAGGGACAGAGACTACGGAGACTACGACGAACACGCGGAGCAAGGGAGAGGGCTCGCGATCAGAAGAGGACCGCCGCTGAGAGCCAGCCGCTCGGAACGACCAACTGCGGAACAGAGGGCGCTGCGAACTTACCCGCCTGCGAACGAGAGAGAAAGTCGCCGGCGAGAGTGAACCTTCCATCGAAAGAGCGAGAGAGAACGAGAAGCAGAGTTTCAGGAACGAGAGAGAAAAGAGATGGAAGATGTTAGACCGAAGAAGAGCGTTTAAGACGTAACAGGATTAAAATGAGGGAGAAGGAGTGCAATTAGAACGAAAGGAAGAGCGAGAATAATAGAGGGAAGCGAATGGAGAAGAGAGAAAGAAGGAAAAACAGAGTTGCCTTGGCGTTTTGTTAGTTCGAGGTTGCATGACTTGGCCACAAGGGGGCAGCAGCTCTAGCGGTGATTCTAGGAGGGAGGCACGGTCCTCGCCGAGGCCGAGGCTCTCGATCCTTTGACCTGGTCATTGTTAAATGCCGAAAGCGCATGCCAGCTGGACTTTTACAGTCCTTCAAGGCGGAGTACGTGCCCCCTGCTCGCTTTATTCTCGCTCCGGGAGTTCTCGGAACGCTTGCTGCACGAAGCTCCTTTCGTCGCGCGCGGCCTGTAGAGAAATGGATGACCTTTTGGAATTTTCAATCTTTTTCGCAGGTCGATCAGGTGAAGATCGTGGCGCATACGTTGCTGATCGTAGTAACGACGATTTAAGGATCACGCTTGCTGTACAACAATACTGGGATTGTCAGCAATTATTCGCGCTTTGTATTTCGATTTCTGCAATTGTATTTATGTATTCTCAGCTCGAATGCGTTAATTTGAATTAAAACAGTTTATATGTATTTTTTTTTCCGAGTCCCACAGGCATGGACGCCGAGCTTGTCCGCAAAATGGTCACGCTTTTTGGAGCGGTAAATTGAGCTATGTAACAAAAAATGAAAAAGAAAAAAATGAGAGAGAGACGCGTAATTCGTGACGTCGCGAGGAGCAATGTAAGCAATATGTTGACACGCGAGAAGAGAGCTTATATTGGCGAAATACGATGCGATTCGGAAGTCCACGCGTTTGCCGCGTGCTTGAAAACCCGCTTGGTTGGCTACCAAGAGATAAGCTGACGTCGACTGGACGTTACAGTGCAAAATAGCAGATAATCCGAATGCAGAATGCATTACCGTTCCTAGACAAGTCCTCTTGAATGAACTTCGCGAAACCGAGGCTAGTAAATCGATCTCCTGCCTCCGGAATTCGACGCTTCTAGAGGCTATATCGATAACCCGTAAGAAACTTTCCTCTCTCGGTAACCCAACCACTACCAATAGAACCATTTCGTTGCGAAATGATAATTGATGGCCGGTAGTGCGAGAGAATTAGCCAGCGGGCCGAAATTAAAAGTTTTTCCGACAAAATCAATATACATCGCTCGAACGAGTCTGCCAAGCCGGCACCCCGCCAAGACACCGACTTAATTGTATTTATGGAGATCCGAATCCTCGAACGAACCTTGGTGGAATAATCTATCGTCCGTTCGCTGATTTATTCACAAATCTGTTTGAATCCTGGTTAAAATTGCAGGCCCTCCCTAATAACTGCGAATAATCGTAGAAGTAATTTAAACCCGCGAAGAAAATTAATTCATTATTTAATTTGATTTGAATTTGGTTGTTTTCTGACAGTACTAAATAGGAAACAGTACATAAACTGGAGAGGAGTTCGAAACGGAAGCGACAATCACCTCGAACCAAATTACACCCCATAATCACAAACTCATCTCTTCCGCGAAGCGGGAAACGAATCAGACAGCGCAATAATCCTTTGGTATTCCTAGAAAGTTGCCTCGGCATTCGTGCCGTGAGCAACCAACTCGCAAGAGGGAGCGAGACAAAGAAGAAGAAAGAATGCTCGCAATGTATCATTGAATCATACTCCACCGCTTCTGGAATCCGTCTGACCATTCCACTTGGCGTTTTTCGCGCTGAGAACCCCAACGACAAATGGTCCTCGAGAACCCCGTATAAGGAATCAAACGAAGCAGTGAAGAAACAAAGAAGAAAAGTGGAATTATTAGAGTGAATCGATGATGATTCGAAGGATCGTCAGTTTAGAATGGCGAAGCGTGAGAGGAAAAGAACTGTTGTGGCGCTTTAATCCGAGATGGCGACGCGGTTTGTTTTCATCTCTGCTTGGCAAGCTACCAAACAGCTCTCACGTATGACTTATACTAGTACATACTGTACTACTACTGATGTACTTAGGACTCTCCAGACTACATATATCTATCCACGCATTTACATCCCCACCAGATCGGTATTAGCAGCTTCTGGCCGCGACGTACGGGTTTAGCTACCCAGCTACCCCCTCTGACCAGCAGCGGTGAGGACTGAAACCAGGTCTTGATTTTAGTACGCATCAGAGACTCGTTCATGATCAGCTCGTGGCCACCTGCCGATATGGCGCAAACACACCACCAAGCTAAGTTCCGATGTGAGTGCCGGTGGTTCGGGAGAAAAGAGGTTCCTAGTTCTCTCGCGTGACTAATGCGTTCGTTCCCTTAAATCTATTGCAATTCGGAGCAGCAGATTTCTCCCAGCAATTCGAATAATTTCGAAAGAAGTACTCCTACGGTTTCTCTACGATTCTTTTCCCAACAACCGTAAGACAATCTATCCGACTCTTATCTCTTTATTCCTTACTCGAATTATCCAATAAAATCGATTTATACTGCCATCTTTATCAATTCTTCTTTTCAAATAAGAAAAAGGTTTCGTTTAACGATTTTTAAAAGTCCAATCTGAGAAATAGAATGACATTACGTACATCGTAAAAATAAATTTGATATAAGAGCAAATGGTAATTACGAGTTGATTACCTATAATTTCGCGTTGATGTACGCGTGCGCGTCTTCGCCATATCGGACACAGCATATAATTTCAGGGTTCCAGGCGGTCCATGAATCAACTGGTGAAAAATTGCAAAGGGAAACCAACTTAATTCCACGCGTCCCTCTCCACAATTTTCCCAGTGTTTGAGCCCACTAAACGTCGCGGGAGACATGGCACGCCTGGAATCCTTTGTCCAAATTTCTTGTGCAGCGAAGCGGTCCACGCTGCTCGGTAGGATAAACCTGACATCAAAGAGTCCCAAATTCCTGAGCATTACAAAGCCCGCCATAGTCGGAACGAGCAATCCTTCTCCTAACTGTTAAGTCACCGGGACTTTATCCTCCGACAGGATCGTTAACCCTTTAAACTCGCCGTATTCCTTTTTGTCAGTAGCAAACCACTTGTACAAATGGAACTTTATTGACTTGGTCAATGAAAAATTAATTCAATCCCAATTCATTATTTTCATTTTAGTGAATTATTACTTTTTATATGAAATTTGATAAACATCTGAATAAATTGAAAAAACTTGTTATAAATTTTCAAGACGAATGTATGAAAATTGATTGTTTAACAAGTTTTATTTCTCCTTGAATCTGAATAGATTCCTAATTTGTCGTGGATTTATTAAAAAAGAATATTCTTTGGGATCGTATGCTTTTCCCGATACATATCATGAAAAAGAACACGTGTTCCAAGCAAAAGGCACTTAATGGTCAGAATCGCGTGCGTTCAAATTAATATATTCTTCCGCTCCCGTTGCTGTGCCGACGGCGTTGGGCAAGCACCGAGCAGCAACATTCCATGGGCAATATAACAAGCGTATAATAAGAATCGTTACTGCGACCGTGCGATAATAATCACGAGTCACGCAGGTGGTCGCGCGAGAGACTTGCCTCTGTGCTTCTCTCTACCTTATACGGAGGATGGATCTTGTCCGTAGGGACCGAGAGCCTCACCTGCCGGTTCATTCAGCTACGAAAGGAAAATGGAAAGCTTTTCACTGGCCGGAAATACTCCGCACAGACAGGCTGGGAGTAAGTATACACTATTTCCCACCAGGGAAATCATTCGATTCTTCTAGTCGTGGTAGAATCAATTATTATTAAATTAAATTCGAAAAAAGAATATTAAAATACGAAAGTGATGAAATTAAGGAGGAAAAAGAAAATAGTGCTAGTACTAATTTAGTTTCAATTTTTTCTTGTCACTTTTTCATCCTAATGGACGCTCAGTATTTTCGAGGGCAATGATTCATCACTATCAACATTAGCGCAGATACATTTATTTCTTTCTGACCACACGGAAGTGTTACAAGGTTAATTCTCTTTTTCTCAAGAGGAAGAGAGCAAGATTCAGTGGTTTGACGTGGATACTCGTGCTCTGAAACGTCCTAATGCCAATGAATTCGCGCTGCCAAAGTTAGCAGGATCTACTGAAATACCAAACGACGCGGCTGTCGGCTACTATTATTAGCTTATCGCGAGGAAGGAAGAAAAACGAGTTCGCGACTGCCTTCGGTCGCAGATTAATGCGCTTGTAATACAATTATACTTCGGCATAGACTATTTTCGTAATTGCGTCTGTCACTGTCAACTAGACGCAGGTTGTACTAAGAAGTCTGCCACCAGCACATTGGTCAATGAACCACCATTCATTGCGAGACAATGGAATAACTTTCTCCCTCTCTTTCTCTCTCTCAGTCTCTTCGTTTCTTGTCGCAATCGGTTTTGATAAGTCCGATCAGAATTGGCATGAGCAAAAGTGGAATCCATTCGCGATTTATACGTCTCGAGAACCGTGCTGGAATTCTCGTCGAATGCGTCTCCAGTAACAATGAAGGATCGCAAGAATGGAACCGGAAACGTGGAAGGGATTTTTTCTAGTTAACTGGTTTTCTCTCCCTCTTGGCTCACAATCATTTTCTTTCCCTGCTGTATTCGTAATTCATTAGTCACGTGTATCACGTTCGTTATCGAACTCGAGACGAGCTGGGAGAGAATTCGCGGATAAGGAGAAAATAATACTCGAGTTTTATGACTCGAGTGAATAGCGGACGCTGTACTCGCGATTCTTGGAACCTCTTTTACTGCGGATGCACAAGATTCTGGACTAGGATCGAATAACAAAGAGAATTTGCTTGATTTCTTGATTTTTCACTAAAATTGATAACTAAGAGCTTAATTAAAAATTTTAAGTACATTTTTATAAAATCGGAAAGATTAACAGAAGAATTTTAATTGAATTAAAATCATTTGTTGGAATATCGAAAAAACTTGGTAAATAAAACCGAAAATTTTGCGATGGATTTTAGAGAGGTTTAATTGCGCAAATTCGAAGCTGCAGCGGCAGCTGGATACGAGTGGTCGTTGCAAAGAGATTAATTCTTGGAAAGGAAACGGTACTCTGCCGAGGCAGAATATGTACTCTCGAAGCTTCGAAATCGGTGCGAATCGGCCTCTGACCAAGAGCAATAATTTTTAGGTATATCCTGCAGCAAATGCGAGAGGAATTCCCCGGCGCGCTCGCTGGAGTGCACTACAGGGTGCTGAAGAAGAAATGGTCCAACCTGTTGCAGCAGTACAAGGTAAAAGAACGTAGCATTTACATCCACTTCTCAAGTCAACCCATTTTCCTCCTTCACGAAAATAAGAATTCCTCTATTTAACCCTTTTCACGTTCCGCTCATCAATTAAGAAGCTTGAAATTTTCCTGATTAATAAACTTGTTTCTTAATGGAAAAAAGGATAATTGAGTTCTAGAATTGCATTAAAGAAATTTCTTGATCCAATTAAGAATCTAATTACAAACTGTAGTTACTATCATAGAAGAATTTCAACTATTATCAGAAAATAGTGAATTATTCTTATTGAAATTTCCTAAGAAAGAAATCTTATACTAGTAGTTTTCGAACGTGTTCAATTAAAGAGAATTTTTTCCTTTTGTCTCGTTCCCGTGGCACGTGGCACGCGTTGCTGAAGGAACTGAAGAATCCGGTGCACGGAGACCGGAATAAAGCGGACGACGTCTCATGGCCGTTTTACAGCGCGATCGACGAGCTCGTAGGACAGAACACGGGAACGACGAGTAACGAGGAGTACATCGATCCCCAAGAATTCCTTTGCGTTTCGGTCACGCCGGAAGAAGCTACCTCCTCGAGCGACGCGCTTCCTGCGGCGGCTAACCCGGAAATCGAAGGTGCTAGAGGATCAGCTTTCCTCTCTACTACGCAGCTTCCAACTTATCATCGCCCACGGGATCGATCCACGAGAATCGACCATGTATCCCGTAATCCGCACCCTATATCGTATGTTTCTCCAACACATTATTTCATTGCCAATTTTTATGCGAATTTTAATTTCATTATTTCTTCAAAAATTTTCGACAATCATAATACAAGAACATTGATAATCATTAACCATTAAATAATCAATATAGACGATAGTTAAAACAATTTATAAACATATATTAGATTAATTTTTAAATTTCTATTTAACTAATTTAGATATGAATGATGGAATTGATCATCATTTGAATTTATCTAAATTCGGAAACCGAATCCAATAAATCTAAACGATTGATTGTTTTAAATCGAGAATTACTGCGAATCTATTAGACAGGAAACCCTTCTCCGATTTCCGCTATGCGAAGAATTCGAACGTAGCACCTAAAACTGCAGCTTTCTCAGCTGGCCACTCTGATTTATGTTATTCGAAGTCTGGAGGACTAAACCGACAGACGTTGGTGGTCCCGAGACTTTATGGTTGACATGCTTCTCGAAAAAAAAAGAAGATTGCCGACAGAAGAAATCAGCCCCTCGAACCCAGCTTTGGCGTTATCTTCCCGCTGCCACATAATTATACCCGCAACAACACTATTGTGCATATCTCCTCGATGACTAGCGCGCATTGTCGCGAGAGATTCTCACATTCTTCGTCTTAGCGGTTTTCAAGCCGATTTGCATTCCTCTTATTTTGGCGGCCCTTCTTGCGGTCGCTTTGCGGTCGAGGGTCGTGTCTCTTCCAAAATTTTATCGACGAGTAAAGAATTCGCAATATTTCTCTTTCAACCTCACCCTATTTTTTTCAACACATTCAACAATAATTCTAACCATAAAATTACTAATTATTTGCAAACCAAAATAAAAGAATATTTGCAAGTGTTTCTTTTTTCAAATCCCAAGATTTCGCGAAAAATAGAAGAATATTTGGAAGATGCTTTAGATAAGGATCCAAGAAGATTATAGTTGCAAATTTGAAATGTTTTTAGTAGTCAAAGTGCACAGCTAACGGTGGTTCGAATGATACAGGTTTCCACTGTGTACATTTCTTTCGGTTAACAGTTACTGCCCACGCGTTCTCCAAGTCGCGAGGAGTTCTATCGTTAGTTTACTGCTGTTCCAGGGAGATAAGCGGGAGAGGAGACAACGCGAAAAGGAAACGCGGCTCGTCACGTGCGCGAGATTCACCGATCGGAGAAGTCGAAGGAGCGAGGTCAACCAGCGACTGGCGTAAGGACTTATCGAGAGATTCCGCACGAAACAAAGGGCAAACGGCGCGTAACGAGGATGAGGAAAGGCCGAGAAAGTTGAGAAGAGTACCACGAATAGTAGTACCGTGTCACGAGGGACGTGAGTCACAGATCGAGCGGCACATTGATCAGATCTTCGAATACACCAAACGACGCGACCGAGAGAATCGGTCCATTATGATGCGAATCATGCATGCTGTCGAAATCATCGCCAGTAAACTATGAACTCAACAGAGATTGATTAATATTAAAATTCGAATTTTAAAGAATTTTAATAGAAAAGTATTTTGAAAAGAATCTTTTAATATTTTACTGGTTTTGTTACCTTAGAAAGTTCGTATAGAAGTTATATTTTCGTCCTCGCGGGAATGTGAATTTTGTCGAAGAAGTTTGATCAACCCTCGGTGAAACGAGACTGAGAAGTGCACGAGTGAGACTCGTGGATGGGAAACAGAACTTAAGAGGTCGAGGAGAATCGATTGTCCACGGTGCGAATAAGACGCACCGTGAAAATCGTCAACAATGAACCGTGACAGGTTCGAAAGGAAAAGGGCAGGTCAATGTTCTTCCACGAAAGAAAGTCTTTCGTAAGAGAGATGCCAAGAGTCCGATAATAATCACTCCCTTAGAATATGCGTCCGTCGATCTCTATCTCATTGCACTGTACTAATTCCGAAGGACATCGTTAGCACCCAACCTAGACACTTGGAATTATCTCAAAATATTTTTAAACCATCTATTTGACGAAGAATAAATGCCTGGATTTTATCTGCTGTTTTATTACAGGATAATAAAATAATAATTAAAATGTTTCTTCATTCGACGATCATGACATTGTATTTAATTTGAGGAAATAAAAATTATTCGTCCAATTTACTCGAAATTATTTCCATTGAAAATGTAAGAATTTGTTAATGAGAGTTCGATAAGGATTCGAAATCAGCCATCTGCTTGTGTAACGCTACAATCCTGGCTCTTCCCACTTATGAGCGTCGAAAAGCGAGTTGCCGAAAGAGAGAGAAGGAAACGAAAATCGGCGCACCGGTCAAAGAGTCCGTCGAAGGCGGCCACGAAATCGAACAGATCGATTACGATACGAATATTACACGCTGTCGAAACCAATGCCAATAAACTTGGTCAGTAATAACTGCTTTTGAATCCTTTCCCCTCCTTTTCGTCTTTCCTTTTTGTTCGTCTTCAAACTTTTTAAATATAAAATTATTACTAATGTCGATATAAATATACAGATGTAGATATACACAGAGGTGTTATAATATTAGTTTAGTTTTCGTGAAAACTCACGAGCCTTTCCCAACACTTTCCCAAAGTCAACATAGTCCTTAAATAAACCAGACACGATGACTCCGGATGTTTCGTCACGTTACCAAGAGGCTCTAGGCCTTGAATTCCGCGGCGAGACGTAACATCCGGTCACCAGTGACCACAGAGCTATTATTGTTCGAAGTGACGAGTGTCCTCTTAAGCGCCGCGCAGGCTCCCAAAGATTAGGGTAGGCTTCGAGAACACGGGAATCTCGACTCCGGAAACCATATGGCTCCGATGCATCACCAATCAAATCGCTCTTTTCCAAACATCTGCCTGACGCTCTTGGAACAGAACTTTCAATTCAGAGAACGAATTCACAACCACCATCTTGCGACTAATCGACTTCGAATCCAGATTCCTCAAAAGTCTACTTTCAAAGATCGAACACGATCGATACCCTAATTACTCCGTACTTTAGTTTTCAATTAAGTTGTACCTCACCAAGAAGAAATAAATTCATCGAAGGTTTCATTGCCCCCCGTCGATGTTTACCTTTCCAATTGGCCGATACGAACAAAACAAAGGCAATCAGAGCGAGATCAAACAGCGGTTAATTGATTGCTCAATGCGCCCGAACGCAATGCTCTCCGCAATCTAAGCGCTCGCCAGTTGCGATTCAGCGGAAAAATGCGAGAGACAAAAGGGAATCGTGGGTGGGGGGAAGAGAATAGAAGAGAAAGAAAGAAAAGAAGAGTGGGGGGGGGGGGGTAGTAAGAGAAAGGGTGAAGAGAGAATTTTTCAGGGCGAAAAATGGGAGGCAGTGAAGTTTTGTTAGGGAAAAAGAAGAGAAAGGGGGTGAACGAGAAGGAGAAGCATATGCACGTGGTCTCGCATCTGCTCCTCTACTGCGAGTGACCCCGAGGGCTGACCCCTTCCAAGTACCAATAATTAACTCCGTTCGTGCGCCAAATGCACGGCAAGCGCTTGCGTCATAACGCGGCCAATGTTCCCATGAACGAAAGGCTCACACAGCTACATACTTGTGCAGTTATGCGCGACAAAGAGATGGAAAGACGCGAGGGTTCCCATTCGATGATCTAGCTGCGGTGATTAGACGCGTGGTTGCAGAGCGAGGATTACTCGACACCAGAGAATATATTTCGATATCGCTCGTAAGCCGTGGGACTCTCGCATCGTTGAAAAGGCGCGTTCGAATTGAACTTACGATTCGATTGTGAAAAATCACTGGTTACTAACGAATGAGTCGATCCGAAGTATGCGAGAATTAGTAAAACTGCGCTAGTAATAAAGCTACGCCGTTCGTGCGAATAAATTCTTGGGATATCGAGAAATTCTGGGTCGCGCGCGTTGCGGTTTCTCATGTTAGGAACCGTTTCCATATACGACTTTCGATCGTGTACACAGTTATAGTATACGTATATCGTCGAAAGACATATAGGCGCGTAAGTGCGCATACCTGTCCTGGCAATTGGTGAACATTCCCACTCGCGAAATAATCAGACGCACTCTCTTTCTCTGGTTCACTCGTCGTTTCCCCGTTTCTTTATAAGGGCCAATTAAAATCGTGGCGAAACCAAATCCCAAGGATTCTCGTCGCGGCCACTAGGTTCTCTCTTCCCTGGATAAGGGCATGGGAATGTTCGCCGTACGTTGAGTCGGATGACAAAAATAATAAAGTGCTTACTTTTGAGACTGCTTGTGGCCCAAGGAATCCGCAGACTTTGCAGAAAGCCGGCTGTGCTTAGACCAGCGAAAGGAGGACCGACTCCCTTTCTCCCTCTCTTTTTTTACCACGCTCGTTTCACTCTCGCATTCGCGGCACGCGAATCGAGTCCGGTGCAAAGAGAATTTTTAACGAAGTCGCGACTACAATTAATTCGTGGCCGTGAGTGCTTCGTGACCGAGACTCGGTCTTGGCTTTCTCTCTCTCTCTCTCTTTCTCTTTCGCATCTTACCACTGCCACCCACTCGATTTATTATTCTCACATACGGAGCATGCCGATAACACCGAACACCTCGGGTTATCGTGCTTCCATGACCTATCGTCAATAGCTATATCCTTCTCCGGCAGCACCTAACTGCGCGACGTTCGCAGACGGCTTTTCCACGCCCTACCGCGGCAGGTATCGCGACCAGTTGCCGCTAATGAATAAATATAGCCAATTTTCTCTTATTCCTACAGTACTAACTCTTTCTTCTACAGACTTACCCATTTTACTGCTACTGCTGCCGAACGAATGAAGCTTCTTCCAGCCTTTCCATCCCTTTTTCCAGATCATCGCAGTCTTTGTTTTTCGCTGGCCACTGGAGGATTCTGGAGTACTGGTTTTCCCGATGTTTCGTCGTAGAGAACCCAATCCGGATCTGAAGGAGAAAGAATTTTAGTAAAACGATTATTCTTCTATTGTTTCTTCTATGTAAACGAGTGATTGGATTTAATCGAAAACGAACCTATAACTGGCACTGGAGCTCCCGCTAAAACCGCTGTCCATATCGCAACCAACTGGAGAAAGCAGATCGTCCGTGGGACTGACCGAAGATAATAACTCTTCCGTCGAGGCTCCTCGCTGATCCTGCGATTCATCCTCCTCGTTATTGTCGACCACTGTCGGCATTAGCATGGCCTCCACGCTCAAGTTCAATTCGCCAAGTACGCGTCTGTGGCGCGATTGCACCCGGCGAACCTCTTCCGCTACCAAGGACCTTCTCGAGCCGTGGATCGCGCGGTGGCATTGCCTGCTAATTAATTCAGACTCTTGATTAAATATGCCACGCTACTATCTACGCGCGCTGCATTAATAATTCAATTACATATTCTTACCTAGTACCCTGAATTCTTATATTTTTGAAATAAATTTCTGCAACGTGCATAGAGTTACCAACGCGAGAAACTTCTGACTCAGTTCCTTTGCTAGTTCAACAGTTATGTTAATGAACGACCCGGTAATTACGTATAATTGTGTACAATTGTCCAGTCAGGCAATTAACGTTGAAACTGGTAGTTCTGTTCGAGTGAAATTCAAATTATTCGTTATCGAAATATCCGAAATTCCACAAACTCTATCCTAGTTCCATTGTAAACAGTTCCTCGACTCTCTGGCATACAAATTCATTAAAGAGTTGGCCGAGTGAATCGCGCGGAACGGAGAGCTACTGCTCGAAGTCTCTCATTTCGAGTTGAAGCCTGAGTTATCGCGCTGCGTGCCATGCATTCAGGGTGCTTTATTACGAGAAGGGTGGTAAGACGTTTTATTGATCGCCGAGAGTAAGAAGAGAAAGAGAAAGCACTCGACTCTGTCTCGCTTTCTCTCTCTCTCTTTCCCGCATGGATCGAGATATCATACGCGAGACGGACACCTCACGGCAAATTGCTCCTTCGCAGCCGCGACGACTCCCCTCGACTCTAGTAGTCTCTATTCTCGATGCACATCGTGTGTCACACAAGTGCGGCTCCTCGCTTAGCGAACGATCCACGACTTGTTTTCTTATTGTTCATAACTCAATCATCGTCTCATGGCATCCGGTGCGGGGGAAGATACACGCATGTCGAATCGGGCCAAGTGGCTGGAAGCTTGTTGTCCACTTAAACCGCATTCGCTCGCGTTAGTAAAGTTCAGTTCGCGTCGAGCGAATCAACGTGCGTATTCATCAACTAGTTAGAGTTGAATGAAACGTAATTCTACGTGCTATCTTCGAACTCTTGCTTTCTCTCTTGCTCTCTATCTTTGTCTTTTGGTATCGACCGTAAAGAAGCCTTTAGGCTGTGTGTCCCTTCCTTGAAAGCTAACACCGCGGTCTTCCTGCCAGCCGTATTCCGTCCGACTCGATTTAAGAGGCCAGAATTCCTTCCGCCTTTTGTGCGTCTCTCCCTCTTTTACATCCCTCAACAATATTTTCCCGAAATTTAAATAATTTTAACTACACCGATATCCTATTTAACTTACGTAATCAGTTTAGTTACGTTTTGTAGCGAGAATAAAAACGTTCATTTACAACTGTCATTTTCATTGACAACTCTCTTTCAAAGCTGAGAGTGAATTTAATGTTTTGGGAAGATTAGTCACCTGATCTCGGATATCTCTTCGTATATGTTCTCCTCCGTGCCATACCGGGTCATATAGGTGTGCCTTTTGAGAGGCTCTCCCCGTAGTGGTTGCTGCTGCTGCTGCTGTTGCTGTTGCTGCTGCTGCATACGACTCAAAGGGACTTCCGCCGGATACGTGGTGTGCAAGCGACTCGGCCCAGGCTCGTAGTAGGCGTACGAGTAATCCTGTAGGGGATGTTGATGAGAAGCGCTGCTCATGCCCGGTGCCATCGATGTCGGGTCCACTAATTCCGCACAGGCCATCTGGTCGGAGAACACCAATAGTTCTGCATTAATGAATGTCGTTCGACCTCCATACACACGCACACACACATAACATACGCACTCCTCCGTCAATATAATTAATTCTCGTGTATTCATTAGTTTCTATTGGCTGAACTGTTACAACCAACCAACAGAAACTAGTCGCAAACAAATAAAACTCAATGTCACACAATAATATTGAAAAATTTAAAAAAAAAAGATATAATGAAATATTCGACTCAACTGACCGTATTTTGAGACTTAATTTAATTCCGATAAATTTTTAATTCATTTCAAATTGTTAATAATTGGTTTCTTTCGAAGATGAATAGAATTAGATTGCTCGAATGGTTTTTAACAATAAGATGAGTTGAAAAGGTGTCACGTGAAGCGTTCGAATTGTTTCAGAAGGAAGTTAGCGAAAGGAAAAGTTGTGTAGTTGGGAGCAATTCACGAAGGACTGTGGAGTCTGCGAACAATGCTGACTCGAGATTCGTGGGGATCTTGACAGTTTCTATAGTGGTATTTTATATGGTGTCGAGAGAGCGAGATCTTACCTGATTGTGAGGGGGTGGATACGGCGGTGGTGGTGGAAACTCGAGGTT
The DNA here is from genome assembly GCA_963989405.1 of Trypoxylon attenuatum. NCBI lineage: Eukaryota > Metazoa > Arthropoda > Insecta > Hymenoptera > Crabronidae > Trypoxylon > Trypoxylon attenuatum. The sequence goes on along the minus strand of OZ022489.1, from coordinate 7,372,169 downwards.
GATTCTCCGCGGTGTTGAGACACCAGTCGCCATTCCTGCTCCCCCGAGAGACGAAGCCATGACGCTTCATTCAGGCCACTTGTTCTAATTGATACGCTTCTCTCTCATTGTTCTTCCAGCTCCCTGCAAAAAGCACACCGATGCAGACGTACGTTAGACCGCAGTAAATTTCGCAAAGCCTCGCAAATCAATTGGCCAATTCCACTTGATCTACGAATATACGAGTCAGGGTTAACAAATTGATCGCTTTAACAAATTGATCTCTAATTCGACTTCGCGAAATACACTCGCTCCGCATTAAACAATTTCTTCTGATTCAAATTAATTCCCTTTCAAAGTAACAATTTTAATCGCTTCTGCTGTTCAAACCCTCGTTTTTTCTTTAATTCAGTCAATTTCATTAGGATGAAATTAATTTTATAAAAATTGATTGAAATTAAATTAAATTGGTGAAATAAAATCGATTGAACTCTAGGATAATTGATTACAATTGGTGCAATTATTTTCCCTTTGGATTGTTACGGGAAAGGGTTAATCGGAGTTCGTGGAAACTGGCTCCTGAAGCTCTTCGTACGCGGTTTAATTAAACGCTGGCCGAATGACACTATCGCGGAGCATCTTCGCAACCGTGGTTTTATCAAACCGCCCAATTAAGAAGGTATTCCAAGAGGCGCTCCTGCGTACCCCTAAGTCTCTTTCGACGAAATTCACCGGTGCGTGGAACACACGTTTCACCTCCGTCCTATCTTCCTTCTCTTTCCTCCTTTTTTTACCCTTCGGCACTACTTCTTCGTTTCTCCCAACAGGAAAACTGTTATTAACCCTTTCGCGCACCAGGTCGACTCGACGACGCGTTTCGCCCGGATAACTCCCATCTTGATTAGACCTCCACTTTGAACTAACCTCGCGGAACACGTTCATTTTCGATTCAAAAACACTATTTCAATAAATATGCATACTATGAACATATTCTGAAAAACTGGTGAAACTTTTACTCTTTTTTAAAAAATAAAAAATAAATCAAAGTGTTCTAACAAATAAGAAGGGTTTAAAATTGTGTCTTGAGAAATCTTGAGCATCGAACGATAATTTTGCTGTTTAAAGTTATGGGAGAAATGATGATTTTCAATTCCAACCATACTTCTAGCACATTTTTGATAGTCCGTGGATTTCTCGAGGGAGAAGGCGCGCGAAATAAAGCGCGATATTTCGTTGGAAGAGCATGCCTCGGTGGAATGTAAGTTTGAGCAAAGAGTAGACAGGAAAAATAATAATCTTGGTCGAGTGGAGCGTTATGAAATTCGTTTTCCAGGCCGGAAGCATTCGTTCCTCTTCTCCGGCGAGTTATCGGCGCCCGTCGAGAAGAAAAATTCGGAAGGGAAGCTGTGCCTACGTATGCACGAGATAAGTCTCTTTATCTCGTGCTACGAAGGATGCAGGTGGAGAATTCCACCGACCATATTTTTATCATAAATCTCTTATTAAAGGAACCAATATTGAATTTAAATTCTTTCGAAAGAAAATCGAATAAAAAAAAAACCCTGAAGAAAAATACCGATCAAAGGAATACAAATTTGTTATCTTTATAATCCGAAACAAAAAGTTCAAGTTTTCATTCTCGTAAAAAGGAAATGGAAAGCGAGTAGCTAGTAGAATAGAATTTGCATAAATCGACTGTCGGCAGAATTTTGCGAGGTATAAATCGCGAGAGGAATAAAAAATGTTGAAGTGCTGGAAGTAGGTGTGTATGTGAGAGAGAAAGAGAATCTCGTGAGGCGTGGAAGTCCATGGCAAAGAACGAGAGACTCGAATGATAAACGAGCGGTGTCTATCTTCACCTGCCCACGTAACGTTAATGCAGTCAATTACCCGCTAAAGTGATTCGGCCGCGGTCATAATTCTTTTCCGATCGGCTACGGTCATCGAAATTACCCTACGATTACCAGACCAGTCGAACAAGGAAAGGACGAGCATCGCTGCGAGCCTCGAGAGAGGAAAAACTTCAACGAGCGATTCTCTTTCGAATAATGCAATTTTTTAACGCCAATCTCTCAATTCTCATTTCTAAAATATTAGCAGCAACAATAGAAAACTTATCGAATAAAGCTGTTATTTTTTTTAAAATCATTACAATTTTAATATGATTCTAAATTGATATTTAAAATCATTACAATTCTAACTGGAGAATAAAATAAGAAGAATAAAATAATTAAAGTGAAAAATGAAATATTAGTGTTAAACCTTTCTCAATCGTAATTTCTGTCATGCAATCGATTATTGCTACTCTGACACATACATACATCACGTATACTTCTCGCAATATTCAACAAGATGAATTTCCTTTTCGCACTCGGACGCTTATCTGTATCGCGATCGAACATTTCCTGCTCGAACATTCCGCTCGTTTACCCCTGTGAGTGTATAGAGGAATTAAGAGTCGCTCGGTTAAATTCTCGAACTCGAGCCGAAGCTCCCTACGATCGATCATTCCCACCGTCCAACAGTCCGAATGCAAGAGATGCAATATACATGCAAATCACGAGAATAATTCGCTTGGAAATTTGCTGATCGTTCCATGCAAATCCAAAGGATTTCGCGGCTCGAGGTTTAATTCTTGAAAGACTTCCGCCGAGTAAATACAAAGGTTTCAAATTTAATGAACCATTTGCCTTAATTGCGTAGTTAGTGGCGTCGTCTCATGTTGCTCGAACGCCTCGAAACAACTGCCAACCTCTTTGGGATCATCGTCCGAAGATTCTCGTAATTTGACCTGCTCTCTCTTTCTCTCTCTCTATCGTCGAGGTCACCGGTGACCTGCAGCCTTACTTATCGCCCTTTGTTCGATTCGCTACAAATCTCTTTTAATTATATACTTCTCTTTCCAATTATTCATCTACCTTTTTTTAATTATTTATTCCTGCGCAAATTGCAGTGTTTTTCTTCTAAACTACTTAGGTTTTAACATTGTATAGAACAATAAATGCTCGCGGAGAGAAAGCTCTTGGAATCTATTTTCTAAAGTTCCATATTACAAGCCTCTCTTGTATTATTCCCGAATTGCGGCATTTCCACTTGAAGCTATTCAAGAAAAAGTGCCTCGCGAGTGAAAAACAGCGTAAATATTTGCCTCCTTGAGACACTGAACTCGAGAGTGGCATATATATACACAATTTATGTTATCATATACAGAGTGTCTCAGAGGAAGACGATCAACAACTTGTGTCTCTTTTCCTTTTAACGTTAGGAAATCAATTTTAAAGCAATTCCCTTTAGCGAAAGCGAAAGAATAAACTTTCAATTCTTCCAATTGGAAAATCTTCTTATTATTCAAAATCGAATTTAATTGAAGGCAAAGATCGTTGGAAAGGAATAGAAAATTAAGAAATCATCCTATATGATTCTCTGCCATTCACTGGAACCAGTGTTTACTTGGAGTACTGGTGAATACAGTCAAAGAAGAAGAAGAAGTCATTGATTTAATTCCGAGCTGAAGAACCGTTCACAGGGGTTCCATTGGAACGGCGATAACTCATCGAGGTTGGCGAACGAATATCTGGGTTATTGGGGGACTTTGGACCGATTCCAAGCCACAGTATACTCTCCCTCCATAAATAATGGTAGATCGCGTCCCATTACTACATAGAACGCCTACGTAATTTTGAGAAAACTTGTGAATCTGGTGCGTGTGCTCGAGAAAGATTCAATGTCACGGTGCGGTTGAATACCAAAGATAGCGGTTTACTTCTTCTTCTTCTTCTTCTTCTTCTCTTATACATGCTTCTTGCTTGGTTGCTGCTGGATTCTCTTTGTTGCTCGCTTTATGAACGCAAGCCGCAAACTGGCATTGGCCATTCTCTCTCGAGACCACAGATATAAAGTTGATTTGCGTGAATCACTCGCAGTTCGCTCTGCCAATTGATTCGGGAAGCCTCCGTTTCTTCTTCTTCTTCTTTTCCTTCTTTTTCATAGCCTCTCGTACTTCAATCAAGTTTTTATACCCTCTATTTTTCTTAGTTTCCCTTCGATGCATTATTGTATTACATTTAGAATTCTAAGATTATAAACTCATTATAGGAATTATTGAATTGTTGTACTATATTTGTATTTTACGGAAACTTATTCCAATTCATTAAATAGTATATTATAAATGCCAATATCACTAGGTCTTTCTATTATTCGTATAAACAGTAGTTTGAAATGTATGACACGATAATTCGCTTTTCAATGACCTATAAAATCTGATGCATTCAAAATTATTCCATATTTTTCCCTAATATTCCAACGTATATTTAGAGAAAAATGTTGTTTAATTTAAATTTCATAGAAAACACAAATTTACTAATAAAAAATTACCTCATTAATAGATCAATTAGATTAATATATTTTATTATTTAAACGCTCGATTATTTGTAACGCTTCGTTCAATTTAACTTGAGAATTCTTTCTATTGTAGTATCAGGCAATGTCAAAAAGTTTCTGGGGACCGGTGATCGGTCGAGGAACGCGTGGTTCGCCGTATCTGAAATATTATTTCCGGTATGTCCTGTCGCGTGCACCCGCGCGCGCGCAAATACACATACGCAGTATTCCTGGCAGTCTGTGGTATTTTTGGCACCGGTCCAAGAACTAGCGAAGCTGGGCGTTAAGGGCCAATCACGGGTCGAAAGAACCTCCCTAACGACATTGGTGAAACGAAAATCCAGAAACCACATTTGCGAAATACAGATAACATTGACTAACCGAACCTACCGGAAAGAGAAAATCCCGTTTCCTGTTTGGGACAAGGGGAAAATTTGCTGTGAGGGTGAACCTCCGCTTATTTCAGTGTCACCGATTTATTTCTGTGTTTCGAGACGAGGAACCTCGCACGGAAAGTACAAAGGAGAGTGCCACGCTATTCCCAAGCTTAAAACGCTTTACGATAATCGCTTTTGGAAAACAGATTTCTTTATTCTACAAACTAACAGGAGAAGTTCATAAGAATATCTAGAGAATCTTCCGGAAAGTCCTCCACTTTCGAAGAGAAGAAGCATTCGATAATAATTGGCTCTAAAGACTCGTCTAGGTTTGACAATTGTATAGCATACGTTTTGAAGAGTTCCACGCGACTCGACGCGTCTGTCCAATTGACCGCGCGTGTTGCGCCCCGTGCCCTCGATTGCATGCCCTTTATCCGAGGGTACGTATTATTTCTACGCTCGAGCGCAGCACGAGAGCGCTAACGGAATTTCGAGGCTGCTCGTTGTGTCGAGTGAACCGCGTCGTCTCGCTCTCCGTGCCTGCTGATCTTTCTTTACTACCAGAACTACATTAACGAGTACATAATTGATACTGAATTTTACCAACCGTTCCAAAGACTAACTCTGTCAGAAATAAATCATTCCAGCGAGAATACTTTTTCAAATAGTAAGTATTTCCTTACGTTCAGTTTGATCTGTTTTAAAAGAAGTAATTTTAGGAAGTATTTTACTATCAACAATTGAGAAAGAAATTTCGGAGTGGAAAAAAAATTAACGAATGAGTGTCTGGTTTTCTCCATTGTTATTGGCGAGCCGACGGCAACTGGACCGAATAGAGAACGACGAAAGGGTTGCTCTGTATTGCGCACTGTTATCGCGGCGGTTAATCGCGACAACGACGACGACGACGACGACCACGTAGTTCTACCAATTACAAATTAAAGACAGTTCCTACCGAGAGGAATGTCGTCGTACTTGTTAATATCCTAGACCCATTTCGCGCGTGGAGAGTAGAAGAAAATTTATCTCCGAGGAGCCTTGAACCGATTAACTGCCCTCGAACAATAAGTTCCACCGATAAAAATACTCCGCAGGAATGCAGCGGCTCCAGAAAGCGAGAGAAAGAGAAAGAGAGAGGGCTCGGAGAGTCGCGACTCGGGCGAATAACAGTGTTATCAACGATCGCACGGTAAACGAAACGTAGGATCCATCCCGCTTGTGTTTATATCACAACTTTGTTTCAATTTCCGGGAGAGTCACGTCAAAGGACTACGACCGAAAGTTGGCATCTTTTCAAAGGAACAAGCAGAGACGTACGCAAGGATCGAATCGCGAGGTCGTCATCCTATTTCTCTTAATTTTACCGCGAGAATATTCAAAATACAAATTCGAAAAGTACAAACGTTTCAAGAGTGTTGAACGATCCTAACGATAACAAATTTGTCGTATGATGCAATACGGAATCGGACTCACCTATGAAGCGCGTGGTATCCTTACGAGGAGTCCCGGTGTCTTGGGTAGCTTCCAGGAGCGCGTTGCGAATCCATTCGAGCAGGGAAAGAACTCACGGCGGCGACGGCGACGGTGACGTCGTCGGCAGCAGCCGTTGAAGCGTAAACACTCGCCAACGCGCGCGGTCACAAGGAGAGAAGCAGCCGGCCACACACATACACACACAAACACATACACAGGCACACACGCGGCGCGGTGAACCATTCGTTCGCGCCTCGTGCTTAGATAGTTTCGCGTTCGCTCATTGTTGGATGTGGGCAAGCACGCCCCCTCGAGAAAGAGCGACCGGTCGCCCGACGACGAGAGCGAGCCTCGCGGAGAAAGGGAGCACGGAGAGAGGCAAAGAGGGAAATCGAGGGAGGAAAAGGGGGGAAAAAGAAGGGACGAAAGAGAAAGAAAGAGAGAGAGGAAGGTAGGCAGCGATAAAGGAGAGGGTCCGAGCGAGAAGAGAGGCGGTCGAAGGAATCGAAGGAGCGCGAGAAGGAGTTTCAACGGAGTATGGATAAGAAAGAGGGAGAGCAAGAGAGAGGGAAAGAGAGAGAAAGGGACGAGTCGAAGGAACGCAAGATGAGAGAATAATCCAAAGAGAACTCGTATCGAGAGACTCTCAGGAATAAACACTCGCGAAAGTTTAATCCAGTAGGCACTGTAACGCGTATATGCATACAACTGATCGATGAAGACGAAAAAAAGATCACTCGCGTGAGAAGCCGGCTCTCTCGATCGCAAGGAGCCGACGATCGATGACGAGCGCTCGGCAACGATTGAAGCCAAGGCAATTCAAGGCGACTAAGGATCCAGGGCCCGATGTACACGCGGCGCCCGCTGCCACTAGTGTACCTCGCGAATATGTATACCCTCGGTGACGAGAACCGGCGAAGATCGACGAGCGATACCGATTCCGCACGAAAATCAAATTCGCTGGTTGCGGGGTCGGTAAGCGCCGTGCCACCGCCACCGCGCTTCGGCCAATACACTCGCAGTGATACGAGGTTGATGTGCCACTCTGATCCTCGCTCTCTGGCTTTCTCACGCGGCTCTTTAAGTATCCTTGGACGGTGATTAACTCCGTGGCACGGTGGTAGTACGTAGTAACGTAATAGAGAGAGTAAGGTACACTTTCGTTCTCGCGGTCAATCCGAAGAAGTATCCAACTTGTGTGCGTTCCTGTTAAATGAGCCTGGGCACAAGATTCTTCGCTCCTTTTTCTCCGCGTGCGATGAGACGACGCGTTCTTCGACGCGGTCCGGCCTCTACTGAGAGCGAGTTCACCAGGGGGCAGTGAGGAGCGCCGCGCGCCTCCTCTCTCACTCGCTCCCTCGCTCACTCGAACTCCGGAAACCGTATTCAGAAATCCCTAGAGCCCCAGCGGCGGTCGAGCACATGCTTCTTCGCCGGCACTGTACGCCTTCGCTTCGGCCCGAGGACCTTCCATTGTTTCGTTGTCTTCTCCTTCGCTGAGAGATGCGAGCTCTCGCTCTTCGTGTCGTACACTCACCAACGGAGAATCAAGGTAGCACGTGTACGACTAAAAGCTGATCTTATGAGTCTCCTTTGGTACATCAGCCTACAGAAATGACCCGTTCTTTCCCTTCCACTTTGATACTATCTCGCCCCGCCACCAACGTTACCACTGTTACCACCACTGTTCCAGGTGTGCGACTAATTACAAGGTAGAACGCCCTGGTATGCGATTGGGATGTTTCCTGCCTCGGGGGTGAACTCGAAGTGTTGACTGTCTTTGGCAAATGTTTTCATTCGTAATTCTATGGTTTCTATGGGGTTGGCAAAGGAATGAATTGGGGGGGTCGCCAATGATGGGGATCTTCTCAAGATTGTATATTGTGGGACAAAGTTCTTTCATCTTCCAGAGGTCTTCGAGGATATAATAAAGTAGCTACCTGAATTATCCTACCATAAACTTATTCTCATTTATTAACGGAACATACAATTATTACTATACCTAGAATTCTCTAGGGGAACATGTGCGACGTATGTAACTTGTGCGAAGGTAAATAAAGAGGACCAATAAGAAGCAATAAATTGTGAATTTTACCTAGCCCTTAGTACCTTTGCGACCGGCTTTATTATAATATGTATACCCGTATAGCAACGGACTAGGATGGTAGAGTGAAAAGTTTGAGGCAGCAAAGTTTCCCTAGTTAATTTCCTGTGTTTCCTGCAGGATGAACGGGGGCCGTGAAGAGGGAAAGATCCGTAGTGCACTCGTCTAAAAAGCCGTGAATTGGCTTTGCGGGGAGAAGTAGCAGGTAATAAGTTGGCACTGGCCGAAGAGGGTCGAGTGCATTGTGGTGGGAAGACGCGGTCAGGACACGAGCTCTGTTTCTCCAGCTTAATGTACCTCTACGAGCAGGTTACCCAGCACACGCACACAGACCTACTCGCACACACGGCAACCTTACGACCAGCTTTACGACCAGTCACGCACGATCTCTGCTGCCTCGTGTATGAATGTCGTGGTCCGGTTACCACCGGACCTCACCACTCTTCATTCCAGCTCTTTCTTACACGTACGAACTTTGCACACGCTCTCCTTATATGCGACATACTCCGATGGGAAACCTCTCGAGGAGTTCTTATTACCCTGATTATTGGAAATTTCCTGAATTTCAAACCCTCGTGAAATTTCGAATTTTTCGACTATTTTTGGAAACCTAGAGGCAATAATATTCCCGAAGGAACTTTCCCCGTTGTTTCGCCTTTTCGCAGTCGACCTTCGAATCAGTCTGGATAATTTCGCTCGGTTGGGGATGGACATTAGCAGATTTAGGGCGACCGACCCTCGAAGGGTCCGAGCTAAATATCCAACGGTTTAAAAGAGGCAACCTGAGCGAAGAACATTTCGAAGAATGGAGAACAAGAAACAATGGAACCCTCGTAAAATCTACATTTTCGATACTGACACGGTTAGCGAAAAATTTGTACCTTTCTGGGCACTGTAGAGAGAGATGTTTTTCAAGATAGAGGGAATAAAGTTCAGATCAAATTTTCTATTATACTCTTATCTGGTTTTATTGTATTTCCCGTGGCATTCGTACAAAGCATCAAATCGGATTTTCCGGGGATTCCAAAGTGGATGAAGCCTCCGATGCTCAATTTCGGGCATCTCTTTTGTCAAGATACACTCTTTAATCCCGGATAGGATCGCGTGACGCCGGAAAATCGGAGCTTCATCCACTATCTGATCGAAACACAGTACAGCATCCACTTAGGTCACTTACATTAATCTTTGTAATATAGTGTACGCTGGAACCGCCGTTATTCGAAGTAATAGGAGGATAAAAAGAGTGGGAATTGGGTTCGAATTAGAGATAAAATTAAATCGCGAATATAAATAAAACTATTAAGAAAGAAAGAAATTCATAGAATCGATGGATTCGACATTTCGATGTTAGAAAAATGCACTGTGGAAATAATCGATCTATTAACAGAACAAAGTGCACATTTGACGTCATCAAAGTAGTGAATAAATATTTTCCGACAATACCGTGCGTTTTAAAGTCACGCGAGCAAAACAAAACGCAAGAAGGGAAGATCGCAATGATTTTCGTTAGCGTAACTGGGCACGTAATAGATAACGAGTAGGCCGTATCAATGATACAAAGCCAAGAACACGGCTCTTTTGTTTACGTGAATCAGAAATGGATGCAGTAGGGTTATCAGTGCTCAGTACCGTATCAACCACTTGTCACTTTGCGATAACGAGGCCTTGCTATTGCCAAGCCCTCCCATTGGGTTCAACTACTAACCAGAAATAAACCTATTTCAATCATGCGTATCTAATCTGAAATTCAATTTGTAACCCTTCGTTCACTATACCCGATAAATATTCATTTTGACAGATATTCCTGTTTAGTGTCAATTAGTGAAATTCGACGATTAATATTACTAACATTTTAAATATTAACTGTAACATTTTGATTGTTCATGTTATCATTCATCTTCGACTTTATTCGTGTTCCGTCTATTTTCTGTGACTTTAATGTTATTTACTTAGTCTGTGAATTTTTCAACAGCTCGAAGTAAGTGCGTAAGATTCTGATATAAGTCGACCAATTAGAAATTGAAACTGGTGACGCTTTTTTGTGATACGAGCATGCATGAGGGTCTCGAGAGATCAAGACAGATTGGAAATATAAGCAGCGTGGTTTCAGTGTGCGCCGTGCCTCCGTTATAATCACTTCGCTCGCCTTCGAAACAACGATTCGTTCTTTGATAAGCGAGCTGTCATGGACTTCGAACGCACGTATATCTTTTAAAAAAAAAGCACAGTTAAGAATTTCCAACGATTTCATACCATTCTCCCATTTGATTTCTACCAATATAATTTTCTCTACTTTGATCAATAATTGTAAAGAGATCAAAGATGGAGAGTGAATGGCAAAAGTACGCGATTCACGTGGAACCGCCCACGGAAATCTTGAAGCCATTGCAATTGCCAGTGAAAACTTTAATGGGTCCTGGACCCAGTAATTGTTCTGAGCGAGTTCTAGAAGCTCTGCAGCATCAGGTGTTGGGTCATCTTCATCCGGAGACTTGTCAGGTAATTCACTCTTCTTTTAAATCGAGAAACTTGAATGCAACTTTATCGTTGCAGTTAATTAGTCTCAGTTATTCCTTCTCTATTTTCCTTTCGCATCGGTTTCAGCTGATGGATGAAGTTAAAGCAGGACTGCAATACGCTTTTCAAACGAGAAATAGATTGACTTTGGCATTGAGCACCTCGGGCCACGGGGGCATGGAAGCTTGCTTGGGGAATTTAATCGAGCCCGGGGAAACAGTTCTCATTACCAGGAATGGTTTATGGGGCGAGAGGGCAGCGGATATGTCTAATCGAATTGGTGCAAAAGTACGTGATATTTTCGTCATATTTCATCACGGATTACCTATGACAAATTTTGTATTTTTAACACTCAAGAGATTGACGATATTTTTCGATTAATTTTTGTGGAACAGGTACAATTTTTGGAAACCAGAGGTGTTGGATTTACTTTGGAACAATTGCGAAAGGCTTTGGAGAAACATAGACCCGTCGCTGTGTTTGTCGTGCACGCAGAAACTTCGACGGGAATTAAACAGCCACTAATTGGCATTGGGGATCTCGTTCACAAGTATGTTTCTCATGTGTGTTATTCAATGAATTGAAAAACCTTAAAAACATGATTTTATCATTTATTGATAAATTCATGTTTTTAATATATTTACGATCCGTTTAATATATGGATACTTTTAAGACACACACACCCACCCACGCATGAAGAAATTTGAAGAAAAATGAATATTTCAGATACAACGCGTTGTTAATAGTGGATACAGTCGCGTCCTTAGGTGGCGAGCCATTTTTCATGGACAGTTGGGGCGTCGACGCAGTCTACAGCGGCAGCCAAAAGGTCCTCGGAGCACCTTCAGGACTCACCCCTCTGTCTATGAGTCCCCGTGCTGAGTACGTACATAATTCTTACCCCGTAACATTTGTCCCACGCCATATTCTCATTCGCCGAACCATTGGATTCACCATCCAGCCGCAAAGAAACCGCGGCTGGGAATTCTAGAGCTTTAAACTCTGTCACAAGGAATATTAATCGAATCCATGAGATCATCGCGTTGAACCATTCGTGAATCATAACGCGTTCGCCGTTTGAATTCTTATTCGTCGGCGGATCTCCGCCGGCTTTGGAATTGGCGATTGCGGTGTAGAGACCGCGACAGTCATTGAATTTCGATGAGCTTGCACTCTAAAGCTTCCGGTTCGGCAGAATGACAAGGGGATTTTCCCAAAGATTCTTAAATATTTGAATTAGATTAAAATTGAAGATAATCGTTCGCCTTTAGTTCAGATTCTCTTTGACAGTCAATTTCTGATTTGATCAAGATTCAATTTTAAAGCGAACTTGCGTTTACAATACTAACCCCATCTGGCTGAATCGATCGTTTATCTGGGCCTTGTCCATATTCATAACAGGAGGAAACTATTCCGGAGAAGAAGAAAGGTGCCGGTTTATTATTGGGACTTGACGATCCTCGGAGATTATTGGAATTGTTTTGGCAACGATCGAGTCTATCATCACACCTTGTCCGCGACTCTGCTTTACGGGCTGCGAGAGGCTCTCGCCGAACTTTGTACCGAGGGCCTGAGAGCGTCGTGGGCCAGACACTCTGCCGCAGCTGCTGTGCTGAGAAAGGGTCTCGAGTTACGGAGTCTTCATTCTTACGTGAAAATTCCGCAGTATCAACTGTCCACCGTTATCGCCATTGAGGTACCACCTGGCGTCGATCCTAAGATTGTCTCACAGAGAGCCATGCAAAAGTAAGCCAAATCTGAACAAATTCGCACTATCGTTCTGCTGATGTTCAGCGAATAATCCTCATAATAGTAATTCTTGGAATTCGATTAAATAAGTGACTAATTATCGATTAAGGAATAACCTGATATTTTAGGTATCAAGTTGAGATCGCTGGAGGTTTGGGACCATCGGTGGGTAAGGTCTGGCGAATTGGTTTGATGGGAGTAAACGCGACGCCCTATCACGTGGAGCTTGTTCTCTCTGCTCTCGACGAGGGTTTGAGGCATGCGATGGAGGCGAAACTCTAAATCGAGCAACGTGGTAATAATTATAGAAAAGTTTTAATTCATTCTCACAGGAAAACACTTCGCGCTAAGCTGTCCCTCTTTCATCCATCAAAAATGCAGAGTAGTAAAGTGTTTGCCGCGAGAGAGTCTTCCGCGAGACTTGTATAAAGTAATTCTGTTATTTCGTTTAGGTGTATTAATAAAGTTTAACAAGTGCGCCGCAGTATACGTATATGTTATACACTATCATTTAATCAAAGCCATAATGCAAAGTGTTCAGATGCTTGTCGATCGATTGATCGCGTGATCAAAAGTATCGTGAACAGATGAAATTCTCGAGAGATTCTTCCGATCGCGCATCCAAACATTTTGCAGGACAGTATTGTTTTGCGGAGATAGCGAGAATTGCGTTACAACGATTTTCAATAGAGAAGTAGCGACGTATCGGTTCGTAAACCCCTCGGGAGTATAGAGCGCTAACGTTTCTCTCTCATCGGTGTATCGAGGGTTGCGATGCAACAGGGATCTCCTGCGAGCGGCAACACTTCGGAATCTCACGCATCCACACAAACGATTCTCCGTCGACTGTACTAGTTTTTATTGTCCCTCGAAATACTGAAATCGGCATACATGCGCTTCTTTTCGCAATTCTGTTACATAATCAGCCACTTTTTATCGGCTAAGTTCTTTACGAATAAATCCTCTTACGAATCTTTCCCATCTGGGCTTTTATCTTTGAGATTTACAATTTTTATTTCTTTTCCATCTTTCGTGCAAACATTTCTCCCGCAAATATTACTGGCAAAAAAATGTTCCGCGAGATTTGCTATTGAATCAAAATGAAACATTCTCATTGTTGTAATCTATTACATGTTCGTATAATAAATATAAATAATTTTCAGCAAAAGGAGGAAAAAAAAGTTGTCGATAAAAAAGGAGAATTCTGGTTAATATCGCGTAGTGTGTACGTGTAAAAGGGGTTTACAGTTGAACAGCAGAAGAAGCATCCGTCACCTGTGGTAAGAACTGCCTGGCAGCGAGTGGTGTCGATTACTCTCTTGCCTCCAAGATTCTTTTTTCTTTTTCTTGTCTTCGGTACTGCGCTCTTTTCTTCTTCCTCCCTTCTTCTCTCTCTCTCTCTCGCAAGCAGTGCTACATAGTTTACTTACATGCGTTAGACTTTATAATTGACTTTTGCACGAGCCACGTGTCTCAATCGCGCGCTCATTACGTTCTTTCTTCCCTCGGAAAGCAACGTTGCTAATTGCTCTTGAATCAGCGGGATTTACCACGATGCACACACACACATACACACACGCACGCGTAAACACAAATCTTTCTCTTTCGCTCGATTTTCCCATTCTTTCGATCCCATTCGTACACACAAGAGACGCAATCCGACTGGCGATCGACACGCGCACGCGCGAATGACTTTAAATAACCGTGAGAATAAGATTAATCAGTTTGCAGTGATAATAGTGATAAGAAAATATAATAATATTAAGAAGTAAGAATTAATTGTTGACGTAACCGAGAATGCTCGAGCTTCCGCGTCGCTGCGGCGGCCGCTCAAACGGTATCCTCTTACCCCGTGACATATAAATAATAATATTAATATTATAATATGATCATGGTAATTGTAGTTATAGTAGTAATAGTACATAATAGTAGTTATAATAACAATAATAATAATAATGATGATAATAATGATAATAATAATAATAATAATAATAATAATAATAATAATAATAATAATAATAATAATAATGATAATAATAAAATCGCAATGGTAATAACTGACAGGGCGTAAATCCTCGTTACATATTACAGAATTCCTATGTACAGAATGACGTCGTGATCGACGTCTCTATGGCCGCGATTCGGGCTTATTAAGTATAGCCTTTCTAGCGTTGACTAAGTTTATATGCACTGGACACAGTACTTTCTTCCAATTGTACTGTCAAAGTCAGATCCGTTATTGCTTTCCATAATTTACCAATGTTAAGATGGATATGTACTCGTTTAGGTTGCCATATGAAATTAACAGAGTGTTTTTTGGCAAGTTTTCGATCTTAAATGATAGATTAAAAAACCGATCAGATAAGATGTAAAATTGTTTTCAAAAAATCCTTTGATCGTTAGAGTTCGTCAAGTTTGCTCTGGAAGAGAGTACAGTGCAATAAGGCACTGGTCCTCGAGAGATTCGCGCGATCTGGTCGCCCCAGGTGAGAGAGTTGCGGGCGCAAGAGTGATTTCTTCGGCTCGTTGAAGCAACCAGGCCTGCCAGCTGCCGCGACCACGTGTATTATGTACACCGCTACCCCCCACCTCACCGTTTACCACGCGTCGTTCTCGTCTTTCATCGGTTTGCCTCTCCGCTTCGAAAAAAGCCTTCCTCTCTAAAACTGAGACGTTCCGATTTTACTCCCGAACTCGCAACCAATGCCCCCGGACTCCATCTGGTGGCAAAGGAAGACGAACTGAGGATGCACAGTCGCTTTAAAGTTTAAACGATACATCCAATATGTAGCCCTGCACGAAGCACCGTCGATCTTATCGCCGATCAGCTGGGGACTACTAGATTCCGCTCGAGAGTAAAACACGAATGTCGCAGTCTCTATAACGTACTAGACTAGATAAAGAGAAAATGCACGTAGAAACATTGGGAGAGGTTTATCGAGAGATGTACACGAGTCGAGAGACGGATGAGCGGAATATCGCTCAGCCGTATCCTCGATTCCGTCGAGACTCGTTCTTATCGCCGGTGATTAATGGAAGAGTGAAGTTTTTTGCTTTCCACCACCTTTCTCTCTTTTTCTCTCTCTCTCGGAATTGATGCTCCCTTTTCTAGTGTCGGGTGACTTTGGCGCTATCAGCTAACGTCTGCCGTGAGTAACAGTATCAAATTTGACGATTGACATGATCCTTTACCAGAAAGATATCAATATTAGCATCGTGTAATACGATATAAGTTTCTGGATAGCGGCTCCGCAGTCTACTGGATGCAGTCGGGAAGGAACTTCCAACGATTGCAAGGCACGTCTTGGGCGTAAGGATAGTGTACTTGGAAGACTAATACAAGTAGAATAATACTAATACGTGTGTCGTACGTGTAACATTTTGGTTAAGACTTCTCAAAATATACGTCTCTATATACCCTTTGTTTTAGCGTCCTAGCGAAAATTCATATCTCTTACTTCTCGATAACCTTAATAAATATTCTTAAAGAATAGGAAAAAATGAATTTCCAGCGTGTCACTGTCCCCGGGAGACCGAACGAACAGTGCGAGACTCGGCGGGGATTGACGACGGCAATGTTAGAGCTACGATAGCAATAATAAAATAATAATAGTCGTGAATAACAGTAGGAGTAGCGATAGTCGTAAATAAGAGTCGCGACAATACATATAAACGAAACGATGAAGAGTATAACGACGATAATGGCGGTGATGAGCGCGTGAATGAGAATGACAATGACAATGAACATACATGAATGAAGGATGATTAGGATGACGCGCGATGACAACGACGATATAATATACGATAGTGACGAAGACGATGACGATAAATCTTCCGGCTAATTATCGTTAGCATTCGCATTAAATGATAACTGATGCCACCATCGGAGGTTCTTCAGTCTTCTTTGGTTGCTGGGTAACTCGGTGAGATTGGTGGGTACGGCAGGATTCTACGATACCAATAACGTAAGACCAAGCATCTTCGCCGATTATTATCCTCCCTTTCGGTTTCTCTCTCTCTCTCTCTCTCCCCCCTTTGGACGTCCCTTCGACTAGCCGAGCCGCGCCGTATCGCGTGAGGTCACTCGAGATGCAGAGAGCGGTCGGCTTCCGTTCGCTTGATCCGTTTGATGAGAGCCAATTGATTAATAAACTAGTCTGGCTGACTGGCTGGCTGGCTGCGGATTGTGGGTGCCACCAAAGCGAGCAGCAGCACCCATCACTAACGATTCATGTCTTTCTCTTAACTCTATCTTGCGGGTGTGTACCATGACCTCGTATACCAGCTCATCCTTTCGTAACATCTTCTTCTTCTTCTTCTTCTTCTTCTTTATCTACTTCGACCCATTATCATCTTCCGCCAATTCTTCAATCACTCAAGATTCACCGAGGAAACGTTCCGCCAATTCGTTCGGGTCTCGTTCAGCGGAAACGAAAGCATGAAAGCTGGTGATGGTCGTAGTAGTAGTTCTTCTTCTTTTTCTTCTTCTTCTTCTTCTTATTCTTCCTCTTCGCTTCTCTGTCTCTTGCGTTCTCCCTGCGGCCGGTTCTCTTCGTGCACGAGTGAGCCTCCTCGGGGTGACGATGAAGACTGTGTCGAAGCAGAGCGCTGCTTCCTCGGAAGGTAGCAGAGCGGCTGGCAGGTTGGTTGTTGTTGTTGTCGATGGCGATGGTTGCACTCGTCTCCGAGCACTCAACTGAGCTCGCGCGGTGTTACGGAATGCCGACCCGGATGATGGTTGTTGTTGCGGTGGTGACGCCGCGCGCGGCGGCATTGCACCGTGCAACAGTCGTCCGCATCCGCCACGTATTCGCCTCGCTTCATCTGGTGCGCGATTGAGTTGCAGAGAGACCGTGGACAGCGTTTCCTGTCGCACCTTACCTCGCCGTTCTGGAACAGAAAGGTATTCGATCTTCAGTCTCTCGAAGGTTTCATTACTTCAGGGAATACGATCGATGCCTCTGTCATGTGTCCTAGATTATGTATCGATCATTTATTAAATATGTATATCGTTAGATTTTAATCAGAATTGATTTTCTACCTGTTTGGGGACAACCTGTATATTACGTATTCACATATTACGTAATAAGAAAATTATATGAACCTCTTTAAACCGTTCAGTTAGTAAAGAAATCTATTGAACTATTGACCCGATAACGTTTGTTTTTACCTGCAACGATCTTGCACGTTAAGTGCGAGTATGTATACGCAATGCGGAGCGCATAATCTACTCGTTTTGCCAGTGTACGAGTCGGAGACAAATAAGGAAGGGAAAATGCAGTATTCGCGTTCCGAGGGCCTTATAGAGCGGCAGGATCAGGACAATAGAATTTATTAGAATCTAGACTATCCAGCGAGCAATCGAGATCCTCGATACTCACGGCGACACTTTTTCTCCGGTGCACCGTAATGTCGGTGCACGCGAGAGGCCGCGTTCCATTTTCATCGTAATGGATGGACCCTTTTAAATGGTCTGCATGCTCGCGGTTTCAGGCCGGTTAAAGCTTTTCTCCTTAAAGGTCCTCCCGTCTTGGCCGTCTCGGGGATAGTGGCGGCAAGTTCCAGCAGAGTTTCTACTCGCGTATGCGGCTTGACCGACGGAAAACGAGTCGCGCTCGTTTTTTCAGGAAGCCGAACAAGACGATCTCGAAGACTTTATCCTTAGTATCGAACGGTTTTAGATCTTTTCTTCGACCGGTATGCGAAGACACTTAAGGGAGTTCATTAAACACTTTGCTTCCATTTGTACATCGATCTGCTGACGCGCATGAGCAACTTCATTTTCTTAAAACTTAACAATTTTCTATGCATCTTTTTTATCTCAATTTATTTTTTCCCAATCATTCTATTTAAGGTGGAGTTCTTTGGGAAACAAATTAAAGTTTATACTATTTCGTTTTGGGTATTATGAAAAAAATCGAAATAATTCGGTAAACACGACGAGCTATCAGCCGCGAAGAGTCCAGTGGATCGTGTCGAGCAGAAACTTGAGGCACGATTGGAATGCGGCTGATGAGGGGTTAAGACCGATCGCGTAAACCGGGAACTGTCGCACTCGCGAAGTAAAATACCGCGAGGATCTTGCGCTACTAGTTCCAAGTCGGTGTGTCGACGATAAAACTCGCTTGTTTATACAATGTCCGGAGAAATCCATTGCAACGGTCCCGTGCCATTCCGGGATCCGGATCTCTCGAGCTCATTAATCTAATTCGGGCTCAGTAATCTAATCCATAATTGAATTGAGGAAAAATGTTTCCGACCAATCTGCATTAACTTTCTACAATCAACTTTATCGTCAACTATCTTATTTCTTCTATAATTTTCTTTTCAAGTCTCTTTAATTACCAATCGAATAATTTAACGTAGCGTATAAAAAATTGCAGATATCTATTGAAAAATCTACAAAGATTCAAAGAAACACATATAAATCTACTGTTTGTAGGAGATGAATAAAAATTTATTTTTTAAGGATATTAATGAATACAGTTGGATAAAAAAGTGATGTTACGCACCTTGCACCTGCATTTGACGCACTTCATCTCGCCATGGGAGTGTATGCGAGGATGCCACTCCATGCCATTCTCGTAAGGGCCACCAAGGGGATATTTGCATCCACCGGAGGCGAGAATTTCCTGAGGGGTGCGTTTGGTGGAGGGTGCAGCTTGGTCTCGGGGCAAACGCATAGCATCAGGCACGGGTCCGGCCGCGATCATAGTGGCGCTTGGCGTCGTCGGCGGGCACTGTCTGCAGCATGCTTTCTTGTCCGGCCTGAAGGCGAGCTTCTCGTCGCAGTCCAATGCCGGGCACTGCACTCGCGGACACTTCACCTCCAGCGTGACGGCCTGCAGCAAGATTAATGAATCGTCGTTACTCGAGACCTGCCTGCGTTTTTATTCGACGAACCTCGACCGCCTCCAGTTCTCTTTCTTTCTTTCTCTCTCTCTCTCTCTCTCTCGACGTATCTATTAGTCGCCGCTGATGATCGACTTCCACAGACATCGCGCGCACGCATTTTTATTGAGCTATTACTCGACTTTTAGCGACCATTTCTCATGGTTATTTATGACTGTGATTTATACTCGCGCTTTCGTGCTTCTCGCTCCTTGCACTGGCCGCCTCTCGACTGGCGAAGTCGATAAGAATCGAGGGTCTGCGCGCGGTAGGGAATTGGTAACGAGCGGATTTTTGGAAACTTTTTTCATCGACGATCTTACGACTAATCGATTGAAGAGAATTTATTCGAATGAGGGACTTACGTCGCAAGTGCAGACTGCACACGTGTCGAAGCCTACTGGAGGGAGATAAGGGTGCCAGGATGCTCCGGCCAAGTGGAACTGCCCAGCCAGAGTACAACCGCGAGTTATAGTTGTCACGTTTCTTCCTGTTGCGTTCATGTTATTGATTCCTGGAGCTGTGGACACAATTTCATATTTCAATTATTTCAACTATTTTAACTATATTTGTCTCAAGTATTATAACTATCTCAGTATCAGCAATTTCGTCTAAACTGGGATTGAACAAGCGAAGAAGTATTAGTGGGAGATTAGTTACTCGGCTCGCGCATGGTAAGAAGTCTCGCCTGGAAACTAATGAAATACGTCGGCAGACGTCGATGTATCGAGCAGATAGGATCGAAGAAAATGACGAATCCTCGGTGCTCTCCGGCTCAATCTAAATTCCGGCCAGCGATGTTTTTCCGGTAGACGAGGTGATGTGTCTCCATCACTTAACATGTCAAATCAGCACACCGCTGTAGATTCGCGCGGCCGATTAGCTCGACAGTGTATGTGTACCACGCGGCATGGCAAGCCAGCTCGTAAAACGAATGTACGCGTCCGCGTCTCGCGGTCAGACCGGTGTACGGTATCAGATATGCGCGCGCGGTCACTCGGCATCGAGCGAAGCGTAACCGAGCTCGCGAGATAAATCACAAGATCGAGGATGATCTTCGCGTTAGAATCATCGAAGGACTCGAATCTCTTTTATTTCTTCTTTGTCGCATGACTTTTTGATCGAGTCGACCAAATATAGAACAATATTCTTTTCGATTAATGTTCAAACCATCATTTTAACGTAGTAGCTATCGTTGATAACTCAATCTCCACGTACCAAACAGGAAAAGTCCCTGTAATTCCTGATTTCGGTAGGACATTAGCGTGCATAGTCGCGTTGCGGTTGCCAGGAGTAAGCCCCGCGAACGAGCGCGGCGAATACCGAAGCAATTACTTTCGCAAAGCAGGAGGCGTATAATCGGATTTAGTATCAACCGCAGACCCCAATGTAGCCTGCCTCGCTCCTCGTCAAATGAGGGCCGTGATAGAATTAATGCAGCGCCTGTCACCTGCCACTCGAAATAATAGGGGCTCCAATCGTACGAGACTATTCAAAGTGTCAGCCGAGTTTCTACGATGCAAGATTCATTTTCGCGAATCACGCAAGCCTGCAGTTTCGCTGGCGCCCTGTATCTCTGCTATTCCGATCAAGAGTAGTCAATAACTTTCAAGCCAAAATCTATTCCTATTTTATTAGAAAATCTTTCCTGATGAGTTCTTATTTCCTCACTTAATAATTTCATTTCGGTTAATTTAAAAACAATTGAGGATTAAAAATTAAAAGAATGTTTAAGATTGAAACAGTTGAAAAATGGGGTTAATTGAGGGCTCACCTGAGCATATCGGGCAGCAGTGACCAGCGGCGAGTTTGAGTTGCTTGCCCTGCACGCAGGAGAGCGCAGGACAAGGCACAGGATCGCATTGAGCAAGTCCGCGATAGCAGTGACACATGGAGCAAGGATCGGTGCCGGAGGTCCATTGAGTGCCCTCCTCGTAGAACCTGGTTTCATGGAAGCAGGCGCCAGTCTCGATCTCGGATCGCGGCGGATGCAAGTTGTACGCGAGAGCCGAAGCGACATCGTTGTCGGCATAATGGGGCAAGCAACTCAATGGAGCCCTGGCCTTGAACGGCGCCTTAAGGATTCTGCTCCCCTGTTTATCCGTCACCTCGAGGAACCCAATACCCGACTCGACGCGGTATAGTTCAACCGGGGAGAGCCCGGTGACCGAGCCTTCGAGGACGAACCCAGTGAATTCCTCGAGGAGTCTCCTCGCCACGGGTGCGCCCTGCGCCAACAGAGGCATCGTCTCGAGATAAAGACGGAAGGTGGGAGGTTGACTACTGCCAGGCGACTGTTGAAAACCAGCAATCTCAAGCTCGTAGTGCAAGGAGCAATCCAAGTCGACCGCGGTCCAAATCAGCCCAACTGGTCCAGGTTGCACTGGTTCCTGTGAGACTCTGCGCAGTAGAACCGGAGCCGTAGTGTCGCGAGCGTCGGCCACTGGTCTCTGGAGTAATCTACCACGCAGCAGGGAACCAACGTGGGAAGCAGCTACCACCGAGAGTTCACCATTGAAGAGCGGCTCTAAGAGTCGTGGACCTGGTCGCTCGAGGGATCCATTAGCCAAGCCTCCTACTAGCGATGGCGTCAGATCTTCCAATTCGGTTCGACGTTTGCCTCCATCGTCGACCAAAGTTACCAGTGGACTTTCTTCTTCCAAACCGATCAGGTTGACTCCGTAACGCAAGGACCCGGCGCGGTCCAAAAAGGCCCAGGCTATGCCGGACGCCGCTGATGGCGCTTCCGATAGTAGCATCGTCTGGTAGATGTCGCAAGTGGCGCGTGGGCCCACAACGCCGGTCAACCGGATCGCCAAGGGATCTTTCCACGACATTATGCTGATGGATAGCTTCCCGCGGGTCAGCAATCTCAAGTCTGCTCCTGATAAGGCACTGCGGACTTCGCCAAAGTTCAATTCGTTCGAAGGCTTTCGCACGATTATTTCCTCGTGGAGGACTACATAGTCCTTCTCTGTGTGCTCCAGTTGGACGATCAATGGCACGTCAGACAAGTCATTTGGGAGGAATACACCGTTGAAGACCAACGACACGTGGATCGAAGGCGCCGAGGCTGACGATGCAGAGACAATAGCCGTTGCACCCGCTCCTGCCATCAGCGAGCGATCCACTCCCATTGTCGGTTCGAGGATCGCGGAGAACTGCTCGGTTGAGAGTGCTCGATATCGAGCTAATTGTCCAGTTAAGGTGGCTGAAGGTTCCCAGATAAAGGACACGTGTAAACGCTCTTCGCGCAGTAGCTTCCGGTAGTCTCTTGGCACTCTTCTCCAAACACCGCAGAGTTTCCCAGTGGCATTTTGATACACTCCTCCGATCGGATCGATCGTCTGCTCTTCGAGGATGCTCCCCGAACCGTCGACGAATTGTATGCTTCGGGGTCTGGGCGTCGACGCCGACAGGTAGAACGAGTAGTAAAGATTCTTTCGATGGAAAGTGAAACGTCCGGTTGCTAGATAGTTGTAAGCGCTGTTGTACGTTGATGTTGGCGATGGCTCGTCGCGGCGCAGTGCCTGAGATGTTCTTCCCGTTAACAGAGTACCGAAATCTAAAAACATTGTTATGAATCTTACTCATCCAATTTAATGAACGTCATTAAAACAGAGACTATTTTAATCAATTCTGCAGTATCTCTCTGTGATATAGATACGATGAAAAAGTTACGTTTTAGACTCCTTTCTTCTTCCTCCGAGGTGAGCTGCGCCGGCAAGTCCTGCGCGATGTCCGTACCTAGAAACACACAAGTAACAGATTTTACGGTGCAAAGTCAATGCAGCGTGCAGACTTTTATTATAATAAACTTGAATGCCAATAACACCGCATTTATCCCTGTTCGAACGAATCTGCCTTGTGCCTCGGTAAACATTCATTAGACCCAAGCTTTACGAGCGAGAAGCATGTGCAGCAGAGTAAACATCAATTTAAGTCTACTGAGGGCGAAGGAGTTCCTTTGTACTCGCGCCATGCTGCTAACCGGATAATGTACGCGTTTGGTTGCAGGAGAAACGAACTCGAAATCGGAAAAGAAACTTGAATGATACTTTGTTTAGCTTAAAAATTCAATCCGATTATACGGCTTCGAGCAAAGTCGAAGTTCGCGAACAAAGAGAAGAATGTTGAAACGTGGTAAAAAGAGGGGAAAGAAAAAAAGGGGTGGAAATTTCGGTGGAACGAGAGAGTCAAAGAACACGTGGTCGATAGGTGTGGATATTGGAAACGTGACGAAGTTGACCGTCCGAAAGAGGCATAAAGACGGTCTCATGACGATGGTTCGAGGAGAGTCAAAACGTAAAACGAAAATAACCGACGCACGGTTGGCCATTCAGGCTCGATGCGTGTACCGACCATAAAGAATGCCCATGCGGTAGGAAAGAGTCAGCTGGCGCCAACCGCCGCGCCGCTACTTTGAATGCTACTTTTATGGCGCGAGCCGCGCCACACGAACACCAGCGACACGTTAATTGGTGTAGGTACAGTACTGGACAGTGACAGAGACACTATGCACCCTCGTATGGTATGGTATGGTATGGTACATGGTATCGTGTGCTGTGATTCTTGCCTTTGAGACCACTCACCTTATAACCCCGCGCTGTGTCGCCTGCGTAATGCTTACCGCACCAATCTCACTCGGCCGTTTACGACTTTGTCCAATGGCACTTTTGCATTTACAACGCGAGAGATTTTTTAACTGACTTTTCGTGCGGCACTCAAGAGCCTCGAGAGATTAGACTGACAGGAAGTTGCATACCGATTTGAGTTTCGATTTTATGGAAATACTCCGACTGCCCAGGACAACAGGTGGGAATCCTATTTAGTATCAGTTTTACGCGGCAAATAAATTAAAGGCAATTGGAAAGTGACAATATTGCAAGATGTGTTAAAAACATTGCGATATTTGATCATTTTATCATATTTTCTCAGTGAGGTAAAAATTGTCTTTTTATAAAGTCGCTCTTCGTCAATTACTTTTTTCGAAGAAGATCAATTTATTCGTAATCTCAATTCTAACATTTCTTTTTTTATTTTGTAAAAATATAATCTGAAGATTTTTTAAGGATCGAATCGGTAGGATTTCTTTGTCGGATCGTCGATTGCGCGAACTGTACCGGAGTTGAAGAGCCATGTGGTTCGTGGCGCCTGGATTCCGGGTGTCGGACGTATAGCCGGACCCAAACGGGCCACCGAAAAAGCTGGACTTTTCCAGGAATTACGTCAGCAACCGATACTCCACGGCTACTAGCCAATATTCGCAGCGATCGGCGAGTACAATCGCCTCAGCGAGAAACGCCTCGCCACAAATAACCGTGGTGAATTCGTTCGATATCCTAAATGGCAGGCGCGAGCGCGCGTACACACGTAACGCGAACCAACGATTAAACTGGAATCGCTGTCCCGAGAATACATTCGGGTCGTTATCGTCCTACCGGTTAGCAATCACTCACGGAAAATAAACAAATTTTTTTCGCTACCGATTTCTTCGTACGAAATTTGCATAGAAGAAAGTACGACGTTCTCCCAACTAATTTTTTTAGCGAATAACATATTACTTCACCAATAATTTGATCAGATTCATCATTAAAAATTATAGAAAATTGTCCAATCAATTTTTTACTAACGTATTTTTTATATTGAATTTTCAAACCGTGTTTAAAATTAAAGTTATTGTATTTTGGATTGATGTAAAAAATTCGTTTAATCGTGTTTTATAAAGTTAAGAACTTGTGATGTAGAGAATTCGAAGAGCTTGCGAAGAACTTTTACTTTGTTTTGAGGCTACTTTTACTTGCCACGCGAAGTGAAAGGACTAATTTCAGCAGCCTCCCGCAGAATTGGCACGAGTGTTTTTTCGGTCGATGCAAATTCGATCAGAGTTCTCCTCGAACGTAAACGACTGTGTTCTCTCGGAGACGAGGGGTGTACGTTCCGGAGTTTACGAGTCGGGTTTCGGAAGAACGACCAGAAGGAATTTGAACGTTCCAACGACGAAGAATCGTGATTGCATGAAAATCGACGGTTTACGCGATACGAGAATCGACCGAAGGACGATCGTTAGTCAGGATTAAGCGTTACGAACCGATGAGAATGACTACGATATCTACGTAGGTTTGCAACATATTTTCTCTTTATACTATATTTCCTATAAAAATATATTAGTCGTCAATATAAATCTGATCAATATACAATTTTAGCGTTGCTTCAAAATTTAAAATAAAACCAAATAAATTGATACATAGTTGGATTTCGGAATCGTCGCGAGATTCAAACGAGTCAGTTAGTTAGGAGGTTGACACAGTCGGAACAAAGTTCGCGGTTGAGATGCAAGCGCGATGAGAATCGATGTGACAGTCCAATCGACGCAAGCCCACAGGCCGCGATTTCTTTTCGCGCACAACGCAAAAGGAAAGCAGTCGAATGGCCGGCCATTCGACTGCTTCGTAATCGTAAACGGCTTCACCTTCCATTAGCAGGGGGCAACGAGTCTCGCCAGACAACCGCGGACGTAACGAGAAAATTGTGCGTGTACGCACACACGATGCGATCGGCAAAACTTACTGGACAGAGCTCCGAGGCACTCGATCGTTTACCGATCGGTTTCGCGCGCTGATTTCATTTCACTGGGAATTGTCCTCTAGCGAATTTCCTGACTTTCAAAGTAGAACTCGAATTATATCAAATTCCAATAAAATTATACTGAATGATTTTAATATACAATTGTCAAACATGTCACGTATTGGGTATATTATTGAAATAATTCTTTTTTAAATTCTTCCAAAAAGTTATAAATCGATTGTGAAATGGAATTGAATGAAAATCTGTCTAGCAGGGAACGTATTAATCTCCTGCAGCGTTCGCGATACTCGCAGAGTGTGATGTACGTCGTTAAGGTCGTCCGCGGTTTCCGGAGAAATTCGACGGCGGCTTTCCAAGTCTTCCCGCACGTCTCGTCTA
Organism: Trypoxylon attenuatum; assembly: GCA_963989405.1. Lineage (NCBI taxonomy): Eukaryota > Metazoa > Arthropoda > Insecta > Hymenoptera > Crabronidae > Trypoxylon > Trypoxylon attenuatum. The sequence goes on along the minus strand of OZ022489.1, from coordinate 7,345,730 downwards.
TTACCGGTAAACATTAATAACGCAGCGGTGTCGCGGATGTCAATTGGAATTCCGGACTGACCTTTCGCGCACCCTGCTCGATTGTCGCTCCGGCGAAAATAGCAAAGGCAAGCGGCCGGATAAGGAACTCTCGCGCGAAATGGCCCTGGAATGCTCAAGGAATGTGACTCTATCGCTGGGTCTGGCAGCTCGACACGCGCTTCAATTGTTAAGCTCGATAAATAGAGGGTAATACCAGAGACTGAATTATGTCTTCCCTGGTCAATGGGCCAATTCTGCCCCGCCTCTCAACTATATCTTCAAATTGCTTTACTCTAGTCATAAATTCAAACGAAAAAACTCGGAAATTCAATACTATTTTTATTTAATTCAACCGTCACTCAAAATGTCTACATCAGTTCCAATATTACAGGTTTGTCTTTTAATCTAACAATAAATCAATTTCCAAACAGTTTACAATATTTCTCTATTTTTCTTAATACAAATTTTCTTTTAAACAACCCATTATCTCTTTTGTTTTGCGAGTTTTATTCTACACATTGTTGAACTATAGTTGATTCGAGGCTATATTAAAAGATACATTTAATCCGAATGGTTAAATGATTTTTATAATTGCTGGTATAATTAACGATCGACCTGATCTCCTAAGAATACGCTTTTTTTCCTGTTGAACTTGATGAGAAAGTCGGCTGCTGACCAAACAACCAGCCTTTGCACCGCGACTTTTTTAATAACTCTGCCTCGGGATTCAGCGTAAATTCTTCATCGTTCCCACCGGTATCACGCGGACGCACGGATATTAAATGTTACGCGCGTTCCACGGGGAAACTGCTAACGATTACCGCGTATCTCTTCGTTCCGACGATTAAACTTAGTCGGATCTTAAAAAGCTTATAATCGGCGACTGTCATATTTATTCATCACCGGCGCGTATATTCGTTAAACGTTAACTTGAGACAAGGATATACGTAATTCTCGATAGTTAGTAGATAATACGTTAACATGGACAGGATAATAATTAGTGTAGAATAATAATAGATAAATACAATAAAACATCTCCGATTCCTCCAAATTGTCATTCGCAATTTTCCTCTTATTTCAGTCAATAGAATTTACCTCAACTAAAAGATTTCCATCTCTTTCCATTCACTCGGTATATTACCATTGTACCATGCCATTAAAACCACGAAGAATTCAATCCACTTTTTTCACCCGAGAATAATACAACAGTGTATAGTTAAAACTATGTAAGGAATCGTAATGGAAAATGCGAGAATGCGGCCGATTGCGCAAAAGAAGCGGCGCGAGGAGGATTCGAAATGATAAAGGATAGTAAATGGGAAAGGTAAAAGGTGAAAGGCTGATAGGTCTCGCTAGTGGAGGCGGATGCTTAGTGGTCAGACTTAATGGAAGAGAAACGATTTGTCTCTTCTTCTTCTCTTTCTTTCTCTTTTTCTTCTTTGCGGTTCGTTCTATTCCGATTCCCTCGCGAGCGCGCCTTATGCCTGATCATTACGTATGCTAATATTTACATTTAGATTGCACGGCTTAATCGAAGTGACGCCATGCGGTAATATAGCCGGCGCCATGGCGCTAAGCTGTGGCGCCTCAGATCTCTCTCTCTCTCTCTCTCTCTCTCTCTCTTCCTTTAATTCTTCTCCAGTCACCGATCTCTTCTTCTCGAGATATCTCGCGACCTCGCTCTTTCTCCGCGCTTTATCTCCGACCTTTTTCTACCATTTTCGCGAACCTTACTATACTGTGTCAATTGCAGTTTCGCAATTTCTTGATCCCCGCGTGTTTCAGCTAGACGAAGATCCGATCGATCTTCGATTTATCATTGAATTCTTCCGTTCGATCAATTTGTCCCAATTGAAAAGTGGAAAGAAAAAATATACAGATTTATCGGTTTACTGGTAGAATTTGAAATTATCGTCGCATTAGTCTTCGTTCAGAATGTGAAAGTTTAATTAAGAGACCTCGAATCAAAGGAGAGTATTTTAGTTGAATAGCTTTTTTTTAACTCGTTATCTTTGAGTAATAATTATAATATTGAAGAAGTCGAAGGTTTCTCAATCGCAAAATCTCGAGTCAATGAAATGCTTCGGATAGACCTCCGCCAGGAGAGTAGCTAATAATTTGTAGGATAATAAACCAAGCCTCCAGCGGAAAGTAGTCCTGTCAGGCTTATCTAGAAACCAGCTTCTGGATTTGCAAGAATCCGCGGGGGACAGAAGCGAAGATTGGCGACACCCGTGAAACTCATGCGACGCGACCAATGGGGAAACGCAGTTCGCAGTGCACAGATGAAAGTAGAATAAGCTCGGCACGACACAGCCTAGCGTACATCGACCAATAACCGCTAGCTAATTGATTATAACTGGCCGATCAATTTTCTTTCTCGCAGTGCAAAAGTTCCTTTAATGGTACAAAGCAAACTACTCTAAACAATCTTATCTATCTTCCATTCTCTCATTTCTTCTATATTCTTCCTTCCATCTCTTCAACATTCTATTCTTCACTTTCTTCTTTTACCGTTTTCGCGAATTTTCTTTTCACCGTTCAAATGTCCTCGGATCGATTCGCGCAGTCAGAAATCGAACTGGCTTTAATTGATGGTCTGTGCTACTGATAATGAAACGTCTACCGATAACGAAGATTTATTGGCAGTCTTGGTCGACTGGTAACAGTCTGGAAGAATTCGCGCGGTTCTTCATTTCTCTTTCTTTCTTTCTTTCGTACTGTCTGAGAATATCGCTAGCATAGACAGGACTGAAATTAATCCACGCCACCTAATTCTCCATCTCGCGCTCGTTATCTTACTTACTGGCGTTGCCTTTATCTTGGGTGGTTTAGTCTGACGGATATATGCAACTTTCACTAGCCGAATTCTTACCGTTGCATTCATGCGCCATGATTTTTTTCCGATCGTTCTGTACGTATGTATTCGGATTTCACGCTGAGCCCGTGACTCCCTCGCGTAATAGCTCGAGAATGCGGATGGAACGGACCATGGAATTCGTTCGTTCTGTAGACTCGTGGTCAAACGATTTTCATATGGCCAATTCTAACTGGATGTGGGAAAAAGTATTTAAAGCAGAATTCTCTATTTCACTACTGGTCAATTAGTGAATTTGAAAAATAATTGAAAATTTGAAACATTCTTGATTTATATAAATCCTTCTTGATACGATTAATAATTGAGAAATACAGAAGCAATTATTTTTATTTTATTGAAGATGAAGCATTTGTAAGTAGGTTAAATATTAAATAGTAAATTGAAAAACGGATTAAAAATTGGAAAATAAAACTGACAACGCTGCTCACCGCCAACGCGGTAAACGTCTCGGCGTCGAGCGGTGCTCTTATGATTTACGGATCAATTAGTCGCCAGGAATTAGCAGATGTACTGCCAGCTTAGAATATCTAGTCAGATATGCAGCGTATTTCTACGATTTGCATACTATTTTCCAGCGCGACTATGAAAATTCAGGTTTATCGTGCTATTCGTTAGCGAATCGATGAGAACCTGTCGATAGAGCGACACTGATCCTTGCGCGCCAATACTCTCATTACTGCCTGCTCAATTATCCCTCCGATGCAAGATTGGAATTTTCTCATTTGCCAAATACGGGTCATAAGAACACTTTCGCGATGCCAAACAGATATTTTTCTCGAGATCTCTCAAAAGGCAGAAACCTATTCACAAGGTTTCTCAAATGATTTCCGCGGAAAATAATCATCTGGCGATTTGCATAATGCGCAATCCGGAAATAGAATCGCGGGAACTAATCGCGATTCTTATCGCGACGATCGGCGAGGCGCCACGAGCCGGCGCCTGCGCGCGGGAATAAGAAGCCGGGAGAAAAATAGATGAAAAAGAAGAAGAGGAAGAAGGGGGGAAAAAAGGGAGAAAAAAAAATGCAAAGCAAGGAATCTCGTTAACACGCGGCGAAACACAATGGGTATTAAAACGTGGCATGTGGCTCGTAAAATTCCTGTTGGCGCCATCTGGAAGTGTATAGATTCCAGCACGACGGCGTCGCGACGCTTCGTCATCGAGGGGCCCGTGCAGGCAAGTGTGATCAGGGCACACCTCTCCTCCTTTCGCGATTGGCTTCAATGCCACGAGAGAGGATCATTACGATTCCATAAATCATCGTTCCGCTCGGCGGCTCGGGAATAAAGGGACTCAATAAACTAATAAGTCTAATCAATGGGGGTACCGCGTGATTTAATAAGCTATGGCTGGCGCCGACTGACCTTAACGCAACTGCCGTGGGACCCTGATCAACGATCGAACAACCAAGGAAACTGAGTAAGCCTCTCGAATTGCCTCTCTCTAAACACGAGCCAACATGACCGTTTGTTCTATGCACCGTTGAGTAGCGAGGGAGTGAACTTTCGAGCTGTTACAATTATACGCCGATAATAAATACTGTTTCGCTTAATGAGGGAACGACGTTCTATTGGGAAAGCGAAGGGCTCAATATGCGTGTGGCAAGCGAATTTCAATTTCTTAATTATTACATTTGGTGGGTTGAAACTAAATAATAAATTTTAAAAAAGCAAATTCTTTTCTACTAACGATAAGGATTTTAATTATATATTAAATTTAAATCTGATAAATGAATCGTCATTAGAATCAGCTAGAGATATATTCCGGGGTGTCAATTAAACGATGATCACGGCAAATGGAGGATTAAGAGGAAAGATCGATATCCGGTTGGCATATCGGTTTACTTGCAGCGAGAAACTAGGGAGTTAAGTGACATTTAGAGATCGTTCGATGGATTAATCCAACGAGAAGAGCGAGCTCTTGACTCGAACATCGAGGGGATTGAGTGGATCGAGTGGATCGAGAAGAAACAGATGATAAAGATTGCACGAGTCGCGAGTAGAAGATTATATATCTGTGAGATCAGAGAGATCGGGAGACAGTGTGTTCCACCGTCGCGTCTAGTGTAGGAAAGGCAAACTACGAAGAGAAAGAGATGGTAATCGGCCAGCCGACAAAGAGAAAGACAGGGACAAAGAGGCGGTGATCGTTGATAAATGATTTATGCAAGCCACTTGACTCTCATTAATGCCGCGCGTCTCGATATATTGTGTCTGTATCCTTTCGCGATGTTTACGAGCCGTCCTGGCATTCGCTTGCGACTTGTTCCATGCTCACTGCGGATTGCCTTTCGACGACGTTTCCATCTGTCTTTGTGTTTTGACCCTAATTACTCCCGGTTTTGCCTTCTTGACTAATCCTCCTGTTTCTCGATCATTTACCTCTTAGATCTCTTAACTTACCTGACACGTTTTTTTTTTTCAAAACATCTTCCACGTTATTTACGACTTTTAAAGAACTTTTAAGGAAAAATTTCAACGTAAATATTAATTAACAGGATTATAGTCTTATTAAAGAAGAAGATTAGATTGAATCTAAAGAATATTTAATATTGAGAAGAATGAAGATAAATTATCCAGTAGGAATTTTTAGTAAAATTTATTCAGTGAGTTATTTGCATGTGTGATGCGGCGATAGGAATAACTGAAGTTTGCTTGTGGAATGCGCGTGAGACTGTTTGTGGTATGCGTGTGAGGTCGATATTGGACTGGGTTATAACTTACTGAAGTCACCAGGGCAGGACTTGCAACATCGTCCAGGAAGTAGTATAGGCTCGTCGCACGTCAGCTTCGGACACTCGTTCTTGATGTTGCGGCAATGGACCCTCGCCACTATTCGACGTTTCTTCTGCACCTGGAATACAACAAGTATTTCTATTAAACGTTTGATTTAACACCAATTAAACAATGGCATATTATCAATTAATTCTACGTTATTTTAAAGAATCTCTTCTCGCTAGTATGTATTCCAAAATGATCTTTTAACGAGGAATCTTAATAATCGTGTGTCTAACGGTAGAATAGTAGAATTAGAAACAATGTTACGTAAAGAGGCCGTTAACTACTTTGCGACACGAACTACTCGTCCGATCGGACGAAGGAGCAACATCATCGCAGCAACGTCAGATTAACAAATCATCCTCGTTACCACTCATCCGCAACCACTTGAAGCAAGCGTCTAAATAGAAACTGCGTTTCTCGCAATTTGTTCTGCCAACTCGCATGCGTAGACAGTTAAGCCATCATAGTTGTCAATCAGTAATATTGTTCGATAGTTGCACCGTTGATTCCTGAGAAATTGGCGGTGAAGTATTAGAGAGGAAATAGTTATAACGATACCGGGTGGATAGAAAGAGGTGGGAATCTTCTAGTTGGAGTAGATTCTCATTAAGAATAATTTAATTGATAGTTAAATTAAAATATTAAGTAGATCAAGTTAATTAAATTGAATTATCCGATATTCAATTAAAATATTAAGTCATCGAAGTACTCGTTCTATAGAAATTTTATAGAAATATTTAAGCAACGAAAGAGAATAATATTATTGTTAGAATTGAACGAATGGAATCCTTTTGAACGTGAGAGGAAAAGATATTGTCATTATTAGAATCGAACATGGCAGCACGAATGAACAGTTGAAATTGCAAGTACGCCATTTTCCTGGTGCAGTAAACGCGCTTGCTACTTTATTGCCTGTTTTACGCATCACTGCACTATAGTTGTAACATTTACAACGTACAGTTCGCATAAATCCATCTTGAACGAGTAATTGGTAGGTGTTATCGATCACAAAAGTCTCGTTTATCACGATTCGAATGGTGTCATTAGATCCGCGTGGAATCTGCGATTCTGCTGATTCTGCAAATTATCCTCGTGATGTCTCTCTTTTGCACTATACGGCAAACTTTCTATCGGTCTGACCTACACTGTTCTCTCCAGCCCCCTTTCAACTCTACCAATCGCCACTGTCATTATTCACATCGATATTTACGACCCATTTGACATCGTAGATTGCTTTGCAATTTTCCTTTGTACCTGCTGCTTTCTAGATCTTTACGCAGATTCTTCGCGAACACTTTCTATTCTTTCTAATATTTCTAGTTAAAATCTTTAATTCGATTAAAATCTTTAATTTCAGTAAAGTGGCTCGTTTCAATTAAATCATTAATTGGATTAAAGTGATTCGTTTCATTGAAATAATCAATTAGATTAAAACCGTTCATTTCAGTAGACTCAACAATTTGATTAAACTGCTCGATTTTACGAAAGTGATTAACTCGAAGAAAATTATTCCTTTTTATTCTTACCTCTGTATTAATTGCACTATTTTGCAACGCGTGCGATGACCAAAGATAATTACTAGGCAAAGACTTAAAAATAGTAAATTATTGTTGTTGCAATTTGTATTGTTTCTTTGTTATTTCAAGGAAGAGGTTCACGAGTGCACGCGGTGGAGCAGCATGTGTGGGGATTAAGTCGAAGGTTTTATAGAGGTGCTCGCACGGTATTCGCGAACCTCAGAAGGAAACGGATTCGAGGGGGGGAAAAAAAGAGAAAAGAACCGTAGGACTGGCGATTCTTCAGGCATTGAACCTCGAATTAACCAGCGATCGAAGCGCCACGAGTAAATTCCGAAATTCAAAGGGCTCCGAATTATCGGACACCCGGTATGTTCCATCGGTGTCACTCGAGATATTTTTGGACAGTTCATATCGTGATTTTTCTCCCGAGATTCCGATGCAACTGGCCTAAGTGCCATTGGGATCGTCATTTCCTTAAACCTCAATTCCGAATGCATTATCTTTAGCGATAGCTACTTTGCTTCGTTCGAATTTATACATACTATCATAAGTTTTTTAAATTGCTATCATTTAACAGGGAATAAAAATTCTGCAGATAAATATAATCATTATATTCCAATTTCAATGAAAATTGTAAAATTATCTTTATTACAAATAGAAGATTCAATCCCTGATGAAGATTTTTTTACATTGTAAATAATTTTGAATTATACATTTAATATTTGCAGATTCGAATAACAATAATCTGAATTATCAGTAAATAGAATACAAATATAATGGTTAGATGAATATGTATAAACGAATTGTCTGATAATAAAGATATTTGCAGAGAGTTAAACAAGTTCGATATAAATTGGAAGTTGAAGTTTGACACTGCACGAAGACGACGCTTCTTGGAGTGCATTCTTCGCAGCATCTGTAGCGTATTCTCGGCCGATTTTCGCGGTGCAGCCACGGAACAGCAGACTTCGCCAAGCATTCGAACGGCCGTGCAAGAGTCAATAGGAGCGGCACTGACGCCATCGTTCTTGCAAACAAACCGAGAGAACGGGCTACGATGCTCCTCTCGCACGAGTAAATAGCGGTGGCGAGCAGCTGAAAACAGCGCCAGAGGAAACGAAACGCGGAATAAAAACATCAACGAGAAATTCGGCCAAAGATACTAATACAAGGCAGAAATACTTGAGAATTGTTGAGCAAAAAGTCCTGTTTTAAAATGTAGATCTTGAAAACTAATTGAAATTTTAACACTAATTCGAAATTGAGACCAGTGAATTGTTTCTAAAGATTAGGTAGAAACAATATTTTTATACAAGGAGTTTAGTATTATGAATAATTCTATCAGCCAGTTTCGAGATTTACATTTCCAATTTACCTCGATTACTTCTCAAGTAAAAATAGTCTCTACTCTCCGAATAAAGTTCTTAATGAAGTTATCGTTGGCTTTAGAAGTCTTTCAGTAAAATATCTACACGCTTGTGTAAATAATTGAAAGAAACTTATGTAAGATCGAGGGAATCCAAAGGAAACTATAAACGACGGGATCGTTTTAAGGATCCTGTCGATTCGAGGGCGACTCGAGAGTGGCGAAGAAATTGGCCGGGGCCGTGGGAAGATTTGGCGGAGTCCGATTAAAAAGCGTCGGGCGGTATTTTGCTTTAGCGTACTCCCGTTGCCGGCGTGATTCAGCGCGCGCCCACGCGCCCACGCGCGATCTTCGTCCAGAGTAGCCATTCATTATTTCGACACTATTGTAGAAGTAATGATAGAAGTCTCCCCAAGAAAGAGAGAGAGAGAGATATCTTTCCGAGCGGAAGTCCACTGCCTCGAGCAGGTCGCAAAGAGGTGCGTGGGGTCTTGACGCGCGTGGGTGTAGGTGTTCTGTGCTCTGCCAAAAGGAACCGTTTGATCCAAGCCGCCCGCGATCGAATCGATCACGAAACACGATTTCTGCTGTTGATTTAAGCCAGCCTCCGCCCGGTCAATGTCTGTCTGACTTCTTTTGGTGCCACTGCCGCGACGATGCGCTCCGTTTTGGTAGTCGAGACCCACATATGCGAGTGATGTAACGCGCGCACGGTCATTCGATGACTTCAGAAGCACTCTTCTTTCGGCTTCGCAATCTTCTTACCCTCACTCGACTCGATTCCTCAATGAAATTCATTTTCTTCCAATCATTTCCATTCATAAATATTGATTAAATTGATTCCTCAATTAACAGATTCATAAACTTGACGATTTTATGAAAATCTTCTTTTTACAATTCAATTCCGATTAATCATTCTCATAATTTAATCCATAGTCCTTTGACAAATGTTAAATTGATCCTGAGATTAAACGTTCTCGCGAAGAAGACTCAGGAGATGTGAGAAAAATAAGTAAATTCTTTTCCGTAAAGTTTTATACAAATTGTGTTGAATAAGTAATGAGCAGGAGAATGTAATTAAAATGTAGTTGATGGTAAAACTAGTTGCAGAGAGGGCGAACGATAAATTGTAGAGGTATGTTAGTCAGTGTACTGACTTATTCTACTTGAGTCTGACCACTAGAGAGGACTACGGTGGATGGGAAGAGTGGACGCGGTTGTCTTCCTTGGACTTTCTCCTTTTTCCTTCGGCGAGACTCCCGTTTCTCTTCGCGCTTCTCCGAGATCGTGGTGCTCGTCGCCGTGATGCGGCTGACAAGGGGAGGACCAGACTTGTGGGTCACCGATTTTTATGAAATTTGGTGTGGAGCTTCATTTAGTCAAGATATGAACATGTGTGTTGTAAGAAGGCGCAACATTTTGTTGTTGTCGAGATATTCAAGGTCAAAAAATTAAAGTTTTTCGATTGAACTGAAATTTGGTAGGCGTATACAGGGTCGAAGAATAAACAACACGTATTTCTTATTTTTGCAATTAAACATTGTTTGCAAAAATACTCTACATAGAAATTCAATAGTTGTTAGTCTCTTTTCAACAAAGCGGCGTGGCTAGGTTGGTAAGGCACTGGCCTAATGATAGTATTGACCCGAGTTCGATTCCAGGAAGTTGCATTTTACGTACATTCATTTTTTTCTTTTTTCTGCTTTCTTTTGCCATTTTCAGCATGTACCAGGAAGAAAACACATTTAGTGCATATCAAAATATAAAAATATATAGAAGATTATCCTATTGGGCGGAACAGGAAGAAAAGACTATCAAAGTAATACCGTGTTTGTTTATTATTATTATTATTATTCAAATATACGATACATTGTTTGGAGTGAAATGTGTCATATAAACATGTAAAACATAACCCAGTTCTACACCAAGCACATTTTATAAACGATTGTTTATGTTCCAAATGTTTATATGACGCATTTCACCCCAAACAATGTAACGTATATTTGAATAATAATAATAATAATAAACAAACACGGTATTACTTTGATAGTCTTTTCTTCCTGTTCCGCCCAATAGGATAATCTTCTATATATATTTATATTTTGATATGCACTAAATGTGTTTTCTTCCTGGTACATGCTGAAAATGGCAAAAGAAAGCAGAAAAAAGAAAAAAATGAATGTACGTAAAATGCAACTTCCTGGAATCGAACTCGGGTCCATACTATCATTAGGCCAGTGCCTTACCAACCTAGCCACGCCGCTTTGTTGAAAAGAGACTAACAACTATTGAATTTCTATGTAGAGTATTTTTGCAAACAATGTTTAATTGCAAAAATAAGAAATACGTGTTGTTTATTCTTCGACCCTGTATACGCCTACCAAATTTCAGTGCAATCGAAAAACTTTAATTTTTTGACCTTGAATATCTCGACAACAACAAAATGTTGCGCCTTCTTACAACACACATGTTCATATCTTGACTAAACGAAACTTCACACCAAATTTCATCAAAATCGGTGACCCACAAGTCTGGTCCTCCCCTTGTGAGATGCGGCTCGAGAAACGCGGCGGGTAAGCGTGATTCACGCGACGCGTCTGCCTCTTCTTGCGACCTATCAATAGCTCCTCATACACACTCGAGAGGGACTGTCATTCCTCCGACGACTAAAAATAGCACGGTCTCTCCATAAGCCGCTAACCTTTTACTCTCTTCTCTTCCGATTGCACCCCATTCTTCTCGAGAATACTCCCTTTAACCCTTTTAACTTGTGTCAAATACACTCACTCTTCAATAACACTTTCCGTCTCACTGCTTCCAGTGACAATAAAATTCTAAATTCCATAATTCTTCAATCGACTCACGATCGTATCAAACGACTTCCAATTTCTCCATTTTTAACGTACGATGAAATTAAGTGAGAAAAGAAATTGAAAAGTCACTTGACAAAGAAATCAATTAGTCGAATGATGAGACTCGAATTGAAACAGATAGTTGAATTAGAACGATTTAGTGGCCTCTAGTTTGTACCGAGCAGTTTTAACCAACAAGTTGCAAGTTAAAGACGATATTATAAAGCATAACATCCGGCTCATTAATCTCGAGAGCTTATCTGCTGGAAGCGGGACATCTCCGGGTCCTTGTAGCGCATATCCATGAAAAATGCACTCGCAGTGCACATCCATTAATAGCGCGGAGCGACGCGATGCAACGAACCACGCGAAAAACCTAGAAGTCTTTCGCTAACCACCGCCATCCTGTTCTGGCGACACTCTCCAGCTCTCGATGTCTGTCCTCCTTCTCGAGCTCCCTTATCGCGATGCGCCCGATAACCAACACAAAGCTAACTGTCGGGCTAACTGTCGCAATAACTGTAAAAAGCATTCTTTTGCTTTCGTGCTTCGCGTGTAATGCGCGCTATCGTTCTCCCGTTTCCAATTCAGTAAATCAAATGACTATAAATTATTAACGTTTAACTTGGGGCTTGAAGTTCTTCACTTTCATTTATTATCACAAAGGTTTTGCTACTTTTCACTTTGTTATCAATACATTTAAGGAAGCAGATCTAATTGCAAATAAAACTTTATAGATACAAGTTTTCCAAATACTGTGACAAATTAAATTAAATTAAAATTAAAACTACAATTCAAATTTGTGTAATTTTTCACATAAATCGCGACTCGCGAATTGAGTATGTATCCTTGCAAAGTCGGATCGCGAGAAGGGATACGCACCAGGCAAGGATTTACGCGAGGTAAAATCGCCCGGTGTAAATCCTGGCGAACTTGTTTCACGGTTCTGCGGGGAGAGGGTGTTTCTCGCCTAGACACTCGCGACTGGTTAACGAGAGGGAAATTTATTGTTTCGAGGATACTCGATGCCGACGGAATCGCGTGAGACCGTTGAAAGGGAAAATAGAGAATTATTCAAAGAGAAGAAATACTAATGTTTTTACAATTATTTTCCAAATATATGGAAACATCACATTTTTTGTTTCTTGTGTTGTTTTATCGTTAAGAAATAGAGGAGAATTATTCTTGTTTAGATTGAAGCTTAAATTAGTTTTCAATGTAACCCGATGGTTTTGTACACGGTTATTGTTGACTAGCACGACAATCGGCTTGGTGTTAACCAAATTATCGTCCACTCCAAGCGGAAGTTAAACAGAGTTCGGTGTGTTTAGAGTGCAGTCGAGTTCCCAACACCAGGGAAGACAAATACTTGGCAGTGTGTTCTGACATACACCAGTCAAGTTTAAGGGAAAAATCATTGAAACTCGGTGAAGCAGAAATATCGAGATATTAGAAAATATCTTGCATTAAAAAATGTGTACTAATTTCATAATTTAAAATAAAATCTTTGGGAACTGGATGACAGACGATGAGAGAGTACACAGTAATTGATGATGCACACGTCTGCCACGAATAGCTTTATTAACTGCACAGGGGACTCGATTAGCGTGTACATATCTTGGTACTCACTAAGTACTTTACCTACTCAACAGTTCGATCATGCAAGCTCAAACGTTCAATTTGCCGCGAATTGTGGTTTAATTAATCGCTGTTTCTGGCCGCACGGGCCTTGCTCGATTTCTATAATCATTTCCGAGACCTATTAGAACCATTTGCCTTTCTCTCTCACTCTCTCTCTTTCTGTCATTATGCAATTTGCATGCATTAATTCTCTGTTTGAATTCTCCCAGTTTAGTCTGCTTAAGCTTCGCTTCTCTGCCTATCTTATGTCATCGCACTACTTACGCAATTAATTCTCGTCGAAAGTACCCCTTGCTATTACTATAACTTCCATCCAACCATTAAAATTTCTCGATGGAATTCATTAACCCGACTCTGACGATTTTCGAAGGAAAACTTGCCCTATTAGCGCTAATTAACCAGTCCAATTAATATTATAACGTTTCAAAAGGAATTGGGAACTTTAATTCGATAAAATATACGAATTGAAATTAAAAGGTATTAATTAATGTATGTATCGAGAAAGATGATAATTGAATTTTTCCGAATTCGAACATCGGGCTTCTTAACGAAGACTCGGCGGAAGAAGAAGAAAAACGATGAGACGTCGGTGGGTCTTGTATAATGAGACGAGTATCCGTAATAGCCTCGCGATAGAAGACGCCCGACAAGTCCTGGATATCAACCGCAACACCTTCCATTGCATCGATCCTCTCGCTCTTTTACATGCCGTCAAAACAAGTGGGCGTGAATCGAATCTCAACTCGTTCCTCCTTCGATATCAATACAACGTAGCAATAGCTAGTGTTCTTAGCAACTTGCACTCACGTATCGAGCTCAAATCTTCCCTTCTCTTCAATATCCACATACGGCATTCATAGGAATGCCAATAGGAATTCAGAGTTAAAACAATAGAATTATCGATTTAATAATGTTTAAAGAAGAGTTTAATATAAGAGACTCAAATATAAAAAGTCACTTGTAAATAATTTGAAAAATGTATTCTTAATAAAGTAAATAAAGAAAAGGAAACAATTTTTAAAACTTTATTATTGGATATTTTATTTCCTGATTTTATTTAGTAATAAAATTTGTAGATGAATCAGTGAGATTTTTTATATCGCAAGTAGCTTGTGTTTCTGTCGTAGAAGTTTGCAAGACGCACGTGACGTTGGTTCACGCGCACCGCCGACGCGGTTGTTGATAAAAATAGGTGTTAATTAAACCGAGAAACCGTGACTCATGCGATGATTAATGAGTGCTCGAAAGGAAGGGTAGTGCTTGTCCTCTGCTCGGAGGAATGGATCTCGGATAAAGTGAAACTCGAAAAAAGAGAATTGGGAGAAGAAGAGAAATTGATACAGCGAATTTGGAATCGATTTGAACTACACCACAAGTGTATTGTTCTTGTCTGGTCATCGCGAATGAGACGAAGTGCCCTCTGCGAGTGCAGTGCGCGCGAGGAATGTAGATGACACTTCTCGCGCGCTCGCGTTGGAATCCGATTGATTCGAGGATCTAAGGACACCGTGACGATAAATAAAAACTTGATCGAATGAAACTAAATTAATGAATTTCGGAGATCTATGGATTTATTGGTATTCTTATTTCAGAAGGTTCAAATAGGATTCTTCTAAATTCTGATATTTAATTTTTATATTGATTTGTTTTGTGGAAATATTGAGTAGGATTATCTGACGGCGGGAGGGAGTTAATTCTCGGTAGAAAATGGAGAGGAGTCAGAGTTTCTCGACCAGTCTCTTTCTCGCCAAGTCGAGATGAAGTCATAACGTCTTGAACGACTCCGCACTGCCAATGTACATTGGCATTGTCCTGACAACTCTTCGCGTGCATAAAATTCTAATGACAAATTGCCAGTGGTGTGCATGCGATACGCGTGTTACACGACACCGAACGCGTCCACTTGCGCGGCCCAGTCCTCGTCTCACCGAGTGCCAGACATAAACTTTACTCAGTTGGAAAATTAAGGAATTTTTTACGAAAATTCTCTGGGATAATGCCAACACAAATATTCATACAGTTTCAACAAAATTCTTTGCACTGTTTCTTCATCGAACGATTTATTCATATTGATTCAATTCTCAAAAGATTTTTCCCAAAAAAATTTTTCCTAACAAATGTTGAACTTTTAAGTACAACATTTCTAGTTTGAATTTTCGAATCAGTTATTAATTTATTGGTGCGATTTTTTGAAGGAAAATTGAAGAAGAGGTGTTGACCAAGTGAAAATATGTATATGGAGAAGTAAGAAGTAAATAAAATCAGTAGATTTATAGGAACATATTATAGGAACGTATAGTTATTGTTACTGGTATAGTCAGTAAAGCTCTCACGCGGACGCCAGTCTGTCTCGCACCCAGGAATGGGATTAGAAAGCACGTCAAGTCTCCGTGGGTCACGTCACCCAGATCGAGATTGAGTCGTGCTTCACCTACCACGCCGATGCCGATATACAGGTCCTTTCAAATTCTATTTCACGCTATTTTTTCGATACCGATCCTTCACGTTCAATTTCAATCCATTCTACAAACGCAAAACAGAAATAATTATTCCAAGCACTTACTAGTAATTCTTAAATTGAAGTAGCATAAAAATCGAATGAATTTCATTAATATTTTTCAATAAATAACGCGTGTATTTAATCAGAAATTTGAAACGTTGTTCGAATTGAAATTCGTGCGAGATAATGTTCATTATTAACTCGAATTATTGACTAGAAATTTCACCATTTTCCGCGCTAGTTTTGCATACAACACATCAAACGTGACCAATTACGGTGAGTCGAATACTATAATTAAGTTGATAAATGATCGTCGGACGAAAACTTATAATTGAACAATTACGCGAAATCGATACATGGTAAATTATTAACGAAATTATTGCGAGATGTTGGAATTGAGGTGCATAGGTCGGAGGCTGAAGGGTCATAGAATTTGAAGAGCCCTGTATAAGACATTGTGAGAATGTCGAGACACTTGCAAGGTTGCATTTCTCTTGAAATTCCAATTGCGACCGATCCCTGACTCATTCCTCCGCGATCATTTTTTTCCAGACGTTCCAAATATGGAATTGCCAGGGATCTTCGTTCCAATTAAACAAAATTAAATAACTTCTTTAAATTTCTCATTTCTAGATCTTCCTTTGAAAACAAATAAAAATGATTGAATCCTCTACCGTCAAAACCATTCAAATTAATGAACGATTAATATAAATAAATTCTATTGATAATTGAATCGGAAGGGTTGAAATAATGAATTAAAATAAATAATATTGCAAATACATATATCAATGTTTTTTCGATTTCTGAGTTCGAGGAAGAGAGGAAGAATCAACTACGCCGAAGACGGCAGAGAGCTACGCAGTAGTGCGTAGGCGGCGCACCCAGTTTAATACGTACCGGAATGCACTCGCATTTGATGCAGTACATAACTCCGAAGGGTGGGCCCAAATCCGCGAACCAGGTGGAGCCCAATTCCCGTATCTGCTTGCCGAAGGTGCATTCTGCAACAAACATCCTCTCTTTAATATTGCTCAACATTAATTCATTCATCGTACATGCATACACATATTTATCTTGCTTTCAATTAATCTTAGATACTTTATTTGATTCACAAAGTTATAAAAATTATATTCAATTGGATCATATAAGCAATAATATTCTCATTCGAGGTTCAAAACCAATTAGAGAATAAAATTTGTGAAGAATAAAAATGAAAAATATAAGAATTGTATATCATTAACTATTTCATACTAATTCTCTTAAAATTCTGGGGAAAAGATAATTATAATGAGAAATTGAAATGGTCTAAAGTTTAATAGGAAAGTTTATTATAAAATTTAATAGAAATTATTAGAATCAGTTTTTTCACCGAAAACCGTGTAATGATTGACAAGTAAGTGGGTGGATAAGTGAGTAACTTAGCAAGCGCGGCATTCTCGCAAGGCCGTCGTTGAACAACGACCGAGACGCTGTCTCACCTTCTTCCGCTAAAAAAAGAAGAGAGGATACCGAGTCTCGTCTCCGACGTCCGACGTCCGGCGTCCGGCGTCGTCCTTTCCTTTTCCGCGTAAAAATAAATATGCGCACCGTAACTACAGAAATACCGAAGCTTCCCGACCCCGTTATGTACCTTTCGCTTTATCTTTCTGCTTATCCTCTGTCTCGTCCGCTCGATTACTAATGCTCGAGCGTGTGTGTCTAATGTCCAGTCGCAAATATTCTTCTTCGGCCAACAAGAACTTCTAAGTTAACACAGGAAACTCGGGGACGTTAACTGTACACGTGGATGTTTTCCAAAAAAAAGGGTTAGGTCGACTCGCATCGGACGATATTCTCCGAAAAATCACTCATATATATTAATATAATGTGATTATTTCCTTAAAACGGTAATACATTTATTCATGAAATTCATTGATTCAATAGACAATGAAGGAATTAGAAATATCGAATGATTTATAAACTTTCAATCTGTATAATTATAATTCATATTCGCAATTCATTATAATACATACACAAGTTACTATTAAAAGTTATCCACTTTTTTATACGGGTTTGTTTGAGTCAGAAGTACAGATAGAAGTGGATATCAGGTGGAATTCTAGAGCAGGATACGGAAGTTCGAAGGATCGAGTGAGGTTGACCCTGGTGGTGTGGCGATGAGGTCGAGTAAGAGAATGTAACGAGTCCATCGGTCGCGGCAAATTAATGCGGCCATTCGATATTGCCGATGGTGGCCTCGGCCACGAACGCAAACCCAAGATCCTCTATATGTAGTCTCTATACGTTCGAGTACATTCTCGTAAACTGCAGCGAAAATATCGAGCAGACATCGAAAAGGCTGTGGAGGCGAAGAGAGAAAAAGAAAGAGAGAGAGAGAGAGAGAAAGAGAAGAGGAAACGCTGGAGTATAATACCTGCGCGTCCGCTGCGGCCGGTTTCGTAAGAGGCGCGCGGTAACCGCGACTGTTAGGGGAGACGATACGTTACGTAATTAACAAGGCTGCTCGCGATCAAGAACGACAACGCGCTGTCGTTGACATCTTGCTGATATCCCGAGACTTCTAAAGTCAATTTCATTATGAATTTAATCAAATAATGGAGACTTTTTTACTTGAGAAATAATTAAGGTCAATTGGAAAGTCTCAGATTTATAGATATTTTAGTTAAATGAGAATTATGTATCGTATTTTAATCGAGTTTTCGATCAATTTATTTATTAATGTCCTCGTTTCAATTATTGAATTTATGAAGTATGTTCCGTGAAGGTGAACGTTGGGGTACCACTGTGCAATGCCGTACACGGTACTACTCAATAATCGTTAACTGGCCAGTCGTAATGTGATCATTCAAACTTTCTTTCAATCGTATTTTTATTGAAAATTAATACCTTTGGATCATTGGGAAGAGTATCGAAGGTCCTCACAGCTACTATACAACTATTTCCATCGTTAATATAGAGTTCCGAAAATACATGAATCCGTAGGTTCTTCTCGTGTCCCACTAAAAGTGACATTGGAGTGCAGCAAGAAAGCCGCAAAGGCGCTGAGTGCGAAGCTCTCGTTGCATGGGGTCGTTGCACCGCACGTGCTAAGTCGTTCTAAGCGTGGAGTCGGTTCCTAAGTCTCCTAAGCAAGCCGAGGACCGGGAAGGCGAACATCGACACGCCACCGCATCGCAAATATGCGAGGCGAAAACGGTACATCGTGCTTTCCACCTCAAAGAAAAGTCTCTTTCAACCCTCGATTTTCCCTTATTGTTAAACTCTGACTCTTCTAATCTGATTTCTTCCAATTTCAATCACTATCTATCGACTTCAATATCCTTAATAAATTCAACATGAATTAATCACAATTAATTGGAATTACATAAGTAGTTCACGAAGATTAGGAAGAGTAGAAAGTAAGGTAAAGTGTTTCCAATTAATTTCTATTAATCCGAATTGAAAAAGAAAGACTAGAAGAGAAATTGGGGAACAAAGGGCCATCAACAGGCGAATGACAAATTTGTACGATCAAAGCTCAGAGAGACCTTAGCAAACCGAGCAATGCTCCCGCATCCTAGATCCAGAAACGCATACCTCGACGCACCGATAAATTATTCTAATACAACGAAGACAATCATCGAGGGAATTAATTCCAACGGTAGATGACCAAAGTCGAAGAAAAGCGTGAAGGTCCCATCTTGAATGGCACGCTTGCCCAAGCTACTACTTTGTCGCTGGGAGACGCGTGACACCCAACTCACTAATGAACGCTCTCCTCTTTTCTCCACCTTTCTCTCGTTCCTCGCTACCCTTCAAGGTGGCCTCTCGCTTACACCTCTTCCAGTTGAGTCAATTGTTATAATATTATTAATTTTTAATTATTTTTCCATTAAACGAGACTAACTATAATTGTCTATTTTCTTCATATTGATATTTTATAATTCAGGAATTTAGTGTTCGATTCCGATTTATTTTATCCAATCGATGCAATTGAAATTATAATAATGCACATCTGTCTGTAGTTCTAAAATCTTATGAATTGACGTAATGATCGTAGATTGAAATAATTTCTTTGAAGATTGGTTCTTGAATTCTACGATGATTGACAATGTCACTTGTCAACGGAGGTTCATTAACAGAGAGACGACACAATGTAGCGTGGGATTGCGTGCCCGTTGAAATTACGGGATCGTTGGATCACGATTCACGATGCGCCCGCAGCAGTAGCAGCCGGCGACGATCCAATAGCAAACGCGTCGAATCGGACTAAACGTTTAATCTATTATTGGAAGGATGAGAATAGGACTGCGGTTGACTCGCGCACTCGCATATTCGCGCACTCGCACACTCGCATGGCCATGGTACAAGCCACCTCGCGAAATTTCCTCGCCAAGTTTAAGGGTGAATTTCTCGATGGAACATTGAAAAATATATTTCAAATTTCTTCCAATCATTTTCTACAAATAAAACCACCCACTAATTACATAGTTTTCTTAATTTAAATTCAATCAATTGATCCAATATAATTTAAAATTTAAATTGATTCAATTTATCATACGATATTACGATTAACCGATCGTTCTCAATAATGCCATTTAAAACGAATTTTGACTTCTGTTAAAAATGATTCCTACAAATAAATTTTGTAATTTTTCACAAATATTTGCACGCGAAATATGTGATTGGAATCGCGAGATATTTCTATATCGAATATTTACGTAAGATATACATGTATAACGTATTGGATATAATATGTAGTGATTGCGACTTGTTCAGGTTGATTACGTAACCCTTAACAGTATCCTGGAGCAAAAATTCAGTCGACTGGTCCCTCGCTCGAGTCTCATGACTCATTTATGACGGGGATTCAAAAAGACACGTTTAGCAGAAATAGTCGGTATAGACGAGTGAAATTCCGAAAGAAACCGCAGGAGTTGTTGGTCTGGCGACGCGAGACGAAACGTAGAGAAGTGAGGAGAAGCGAGAGTGGTTCTGACATTCAAAGAAGCTGCTCCTTGCATCATCGGTGAACTTCACGCGTCGGGTATCCGAACAATACGATCCTCGTCCGGACTTCATGCATCGCGGATCGCTCTCTATACGACTCGCATCTAATTTAGCCCGCATGTACCAGCCGCGGCTGTGGTTCTACCGTAGCAGTTCGCATCAAAGAGAACGGTAAACGGACCAAATAAAAAAATATACAATTTCTTTTCTTTCTGAAAATTTCAATTCAATTTGTTTTTTCCAGAAAGCAACCTGCAATTACCTAGACTTTTAAATTTAAATTAATTCAATTGATTCGAATCAATTTAAAATTCAAGCAGATCCATTTGATCCAGTTTCCTCAATTGTTCGCCATCCCCAATCCACCGCAGAAACAAAATACGTTTCAAGAAATAAAAAAACTGGAAAAAATTATACGATTCAAAAATAAATAGCCTTTAACAAAGTAATAATATTTTGTTATGGTTTTTTCTAGTTGTTTTATTCAACTGAATTTTTCTTGAATTATTAATTTTTCTGCAGTACTCATTTTTTTGTTCAGCAAGGAAAATGGCATTTTTTCTGGTCCCGTTAGCTTCGCACGAGGGAATACATATATGCATCGGATTCGCGAGGAAGAATAGGCTTGTGACAAAATTACTCGCGCGATTTGCATGCCCGCGAATTAGCATACGTCGCGAGCACGCGCGCGCGCGCGCAAGTTACAATGCGAAGGAATGAGGAATAGGTGAGCAAATTGCTGGTCGATTAGCATAAGCTTGAGAGCAGTCTGACCGATGTAAGTGGCGGTCGCTCGCGGACAGACTGCTCTCTTTCCCTCCCTCTCGCGAGAGAAAAAAAAACACTGAAAATGACGAGCCGTGGGCGACAGATGATGGACGACGATCATCTCAAACCGCCTCGAATGTAAAGTATCTACATCTGTTCGCGTGAAGGAAAAGAAAGAAATTTTTGGAAAATGATTTTTTATAATATATTTTATAAAGTTTAAATAGTTATTAAATAAATAACCTATAATTCAGGAGATCAAGATCAAATTGATTACATTTGAGTTTAGTTTATTAATTATTATTAATTTACCCTTAGATTATTACTCAATATTTAAATTATCATTTTCAGAAATTTATGGATTATTCTTCAATACAGATATCATTCGATTATTGTAGAAAAGAATAAAGATTATTGTCCGATGTATGTAGATCGAATATATTGAATAAAATGATTGAACTATTATTGGAAATATGTGAAAGAAGATTCACAAATACATACTGTCACGCCAATAGTCGCACTTGAGAGACGATTCGCGGGAACGTCGCGCCACAACATCGAGCAAAAACAAGACGAAGAAACTGGTGCTTGTGCGTGCACATACGATTTTAATAGCGACACTGTGTTTGATCCGTGCTCGTATATTTCGGTGCCAACGCGCGGCAGACAAGAGTCGCTTTGACACCGAGTAACCCGCCCTCTCACTAGCTTTTGTATACGGAATATAAATCCCGAATTAATGCAAATAGAATGCTGCTCGGACGATCTGGACGAAGGGGCGAGAGTCGCCGAGTACCGTCTCTTTGCCTCTTGGTGACTAAAAGTTGATTCATACTACTGACGGATATAGTCCACTTATACACTGTATGTATACACTTATGCACGTTCCTTGATTCAACACTGTATCACTAAGATTCCAAAATTCACCATTATTCTTCTATTCCTTTTTTTTCATGTCAATTGTTTTCAATGTTAGATAATTTAATATTGTCAGATAAGAGAAATAAAATCTGTTTTAAGATTTAGAGTCCAACGTTGGTTTTTTTAAAAGATCAAGTAAAGTGATTTTTAAGTGTACGGTATTTGAACGGTTCTACATTTAATAATATCTCGTTTTGTTTGCTCGCGGTGTTTTATTTAGCCGGAAAAATCAGCGGGAGCCAGCTGCTCGCGAACTATTTCGCGGGATTAAATATTACGCGTGTCGCATCGCGTTGCAACGCAGCCGGAATTAATGGCAACGTGGTGAGTTTCCTCGAAGATTTCAGAAACATCCCCTTGACGATATTCCAAGATCGAATGACTGTTCCCTAACAAAAATTGCTACTTTTATTATTACTTTCTATGTATACATTAGAATCTCTTTAAGACCCGCACAATTATTACTTATTTCAGATTGTTTCACTAGAATTATTGTAATTGGGTCAATATATCAAAGACAGATTATATCTTCAGTAATATTTTACCAATGAAACAATTCGTATAAATGCATTCACATGTAAATAAAATCGTATACTGAATCAAACTGAAGAGACGCGTAATAAAAAGGTGGAGAATAGAGATAAACTCGTATTTTACAGCGTGGAACATTCTCCAAAAATGTGAAAAGACCCGGGCGAGCGAGCGAGCAGATATTTAAATCGCGGTTGCATTTAAACCAGGATTTTTACGATCCGATCGAAAGAGACTTGGGATGCGGTCGCGCGATGGTGGTGGTTCCGGTCTCAAAATAAGTGACGCGCGCTCCGCTGCGAAAAAGCCGTTGCGAGGGTAACGCGAGGGGCGGTGAAGGAAGGGGAAAAAAAAAAAAAAAGATCGAAATCGGTCGAAGCGAACGACAAACACATGCAGTCGACAACATGTTGCTGCTTTCTGCTTCTCCTTCTTCTTCATCTTCTTCCGTTGCAACTGGTGATTTCGTTACTGCTCTCTTCTCCGCGGAGCTTTTCCCTCGATCTCGCGTGCAGGGCGATGCGGCTCGAGTTTCACGTCACCTTTAGCATCGTACAAGATCCTCCGGTCATGTGACTACCGCGATGCACCTTATGACGTTACCTTATCTCGCCGTGGCCCACCGATTCCTAGTCTTTCCTCGATGCGACACTTCTCGGAGCTACTTCGCTGCGCGCAGCGGTGACTCACCTCGAGTTTTCAGTAGAAATTCGATCGAAATTTCACCGAAAGTTTCCAAGAAATTCCTCAATATTAAGTTGAAATTGAACAGAAATTTCTAATTTTGATTTTTCAACCTAATTGAAAATATTAAGATACAATTAGACTTAAATTGAATCTTGAATTAATTTAGTAGAAACCTTTAACCATTCTTTTAAATTGATTCGAAGAAATCTAAAGACGAAGAATTTAAAGCAAAATACCAGACAGCAGTAAAAATCGATATATCGATCATTCGGTCCAGAGAAATGTATTAAAAAAAGAGAATACTAATAAAAGACAGTTTTTTTATTGCAGCGGATAAAAATGAGATTTACGAAGATAGATCCTGAAGGATACAAGGTTCAAAGCGACCGAGAACCGCGATAGTAATTCCGACCGAAGGTGTTGACATCGGGTTTCCATATTGTTTTCAGGTGTAGCGGGACTTCGATATTTTTATCGGAGGTGATATTTTTATTGCGCGTTTCGGAATCTATCTATATCTTCATCCGTGTAAATAAAGTCTGCGTCTGACCATTGGCGATAGACTGCGCAGCTTCTTAAATTACGATCTTGCAACTTTCTTAATCACCTCATAGCTATTAATCTTTGGGATAATAATCCCGTTATCTCCAAGCACAAATAAAAGGCGTTCTACTATCGAACACACTTTCAACTTGCTTCGGTCCACTTCGAATTTGTTGAGTGCTCCTATAAATAATACCCTCCCCCGAAATTTACGAATAAAGCATATTTACGATGGAGCAAAAAAAAAGCGAAGAAGAAGATTACGAGGCGAAATTCTCAGACGGACGAAGTGAGGTCGATCAACTACACGGGAAAATAAAATCGGCGTCCCACTGACCGTCCGCAATGCAAAAACCAGGCCGGTACATCTAAAGATAGGTGTCGCGAGCTCCTTTTTTTTTAGCTCCAGCCAGATGTTCCTGGAAGGTCCGTAAGGTCAAGTTAGTGACGCAAGATCGATCCGTCGTAAACACAGTGGATTCGCGAGACGAAAGTCGAGCTGTCAGTCTCATGGACAATATGTATGCACATATGCGTAAAACCCAGAATCCTAAGAGCTCTGTCCTCGATACCGTTCCACTGCACTCGATCCTCGAAAAAAGACCGACTTCTCCAATTATTTCAAATTCTATCCCATTAGCAGTAAAACTCAAGAAATTGCTTCTAAATAAAATTAGATCTAAATTCAACAAATTTCTATTTTATAAGGTATCGCGATAGTGCATAAGATTTCAATTTATAAGTAACATTATTGACGACGAAATCAATTGTATTATTTATTGATCAATTTAGAACTTTATATAAAATCGACGGAAAGAAACTCACTGATTCTACTTGTTTAATTAAAATTCGAGAAACTAATTGTTCTATAATGAAATAAAAGAGGAATTCATTAGTTCTCGAATTACACCATGCGTCATTACGTCGAGGGAGCAACCGGTGTTCCCGAGTCTCTTCCGGTCGCAGAGCCGGCCACTTTCCCATAGATCGCGAGCAAAAGAGTGCCGTCCGATGCGCAAGTGGGTAGACACGTAGGCGACGCGACGCCCGGCGTTCTCGGTCGCTCTGCTTTGCTTTTCTTCGCTTTGCTCGCAGGAAGGAGACGCCGATCTTCTTTCCGGAGATCGACTTGTGGTTGTCGTCTCTCGTATAATACACACATACATATATATATGTATATACATATATATATATGTATTATATATACATATGAATTTACCCAGGTCGTACCTGCTCCGTCAGAAGTACAGGTTTCGCGTGGGTGTGCACCTACGTGTACCTACGTGTATCGAGGGGCACCTACAATCACCTACCCGAATTCATGTCGTCGCCTGACGTCCGCTGTACGATGTACATACTTCACTTTCAATTTATACTTTACTTACAATACACATATACATATCTATATGCATCTATAGGGATATTTGTATAGGATTAATAATCGGATTGACTTGAAAAATTCTAATTATTACCTATATTTGTACTTGTTGCACTTTAATGTGTTCTGTCGTGAATCAAACGACTCTTGAATTAGATTTAACGCTCCTGAAGTTGATTAAACTAATTGAATTAAATGTCAGCACTTGATTTGTCTGACTTAATTTATGCTGATTTATGTAATTATTGATCAAATTATAGATGTAACTCTTGAAATGAAGATCCAGTTAAGATAGAATTATGGATCTAATTGTTAATAAAAGATCGGTAGTCTTTACACCTTAGAAGAATTTCAGTGTTATCAACATGATACTTTTGAACCAAAGCAGAGTGATAGTTAAAAGTGATCACAACTATTAAGCAGAATTAAGAATTTTTTTTTTCAGGAGACTCAGTGCACCCTGTAGATTCCTGTCCGGAGCAAGTCCTCGGTGAAGAGAAGTTTCCATGGCGGTTGGAAGGCCACGGCAGACGTCGAAGTAGCACATAAATCGAGAGATTGCAGCGGCGAGCGTGTCGCTTCGTGCCGAACATGGCTTTGGGACTTGGCTTCGCGCTTGCGTCGCGTCTCCTGTCGACTAACACCGGCGAAGTAGAACGCGCCCGCGACCGAGAAGTTTCTTCTCCGATCGATCATCGGAACTCTTCCTGGAGGAGAGGCTTTAGGTGGGCAGATGCGTGGGCGAGCCGCCCTCGCGACTCTCGGACATTTCTCCTTCTTCTTCTTCTTCTTCTTCTTCTTCTTACCAACCATTCCAATATCTTTAGGGTGCGTAACTAGTGGACGTGACTACAAAGAGACTTTTTAACACGCGTAAAAGAAAAACATAGAGAAAAGAAGCTAAACAATCGGATTGCAAAATCAGTCAAGCTGATTATGGATAGTATAAATATAGAGCTAATCTTGGATGAAAGCGGAGGACATCGCATTGGTCGCTCCTACGCGGACAGTAGCATTAGACGGTAACGAGGCAGCCAATAAATCGCATTACAGTAAGAGGATAAGTAGGGTGTGCAACAGGTAGGCTTAATCGGGAAATCCGTGTAAGGATCTCGAGCACGAAGCATTGGTGGAGGAGAAGAGGAGGAGGTGAAGGAGGAGGACAAACCACTGTCGGGCATGCGGCACGAGCCGCATTCCTCATCCGCAAAACGTATCGATGCGGAGAGCCGCAAAGGTTCCGTGTCCCTCGAAAGCGGTATTTAGCTCAATAGACACTTTATCGCGAACGAATCGACGACAATGCTGCATTGTATCGCTCGATTTAGACACCGACGTAATTAATTCGTACGTCGAAGAATTTCTTCAGGATTTTTCCAATTTTTACATTTAACATTTCAATAAATTCCTTGCAAAATATTACGTTTGTTTAATAATTTTTCTCTTTTTTTTTAAATTCAAAATAGGTATATATGTTTACAATACAATTTTTACGCAAAATAATTCAAATTTATAATCGTAAGTTTGGTTTACCATATATTTTAGGTTTTTTAGAAATCAATAGCTGGAACTTTCGGTATTCCATTATTTCAGATTATTGTCAGTACATTCGGAGGATCGATCTGTGTATAATCGACGAGCCAAAGGCAACTCAAAGTGGTGGTGTAGGTCCTAAAACGAAGCTGAGAGAAGCGAAGCCCAAAACCGGCATCAAACAAGAAGGAAAGGAGCGAGTCTCGACAAGAAGAGTTCGAAGCCAAGACTCGAAGCGTCCGCAAGGAGGTCACGCAAAGTCCTTGATACACCCTTAATCAGCAACCGACAAGAACTGGACGCGAGAGAAAAGAAATACATACATACAGTACACTGCTGGTTCGAGCTCGATGTTGCCTTCCACGTGCCACCCGGCGTGGCACGTCGCGACGTGGCACCCTGACCATAACGGTGGTAACATTAATACACCGTCAAACCTCCATGACAAATGGCACGATTTTCTGAGTTTCCGAGGGAAAAACTACCCTCCCAACACTTATCTTATAATCAATGGCGCTCAAAAGCATTTCGAATTCATCTGCCCACCAATACTAATGTTTACAGTTATTCGAAGTAAATTCTTCTTTACTTCAAACTTAGTATACGTAATATTCAATTTTAAAAGAATGTAAGTGAATAAGTTGTGAAAAAAGCTCTGAGAAAGAAGAGAAAGAAACAACAGAAAGTTTGACTTTTTTTAAATAAATGGTCATGAAGAATGAATATCTATAATAATTGAGGTAAATTTAAATATTTTTCTATCGAATGTTCCACACATTGGAGAACCTCCCTAACAAACCTTGCAGTAGAATTTTTCCCTGAAAATGACGAGGAAACGCGTTCAATGAAATATCTCAAGAACCCTTGGCATCGTTATTTAGTTTCTGCTGTCGACGAGGAAGAATACATACGCGTGAGTATGCGTGCACGCGTGTAGGTGTGCCGGTAGACACGTTGTGCCGTGCAGTCTGATCAAATAAGAGCATGCAAGAGTAGCAACGGGTCTCTCCTCACCGCGAATGCCACTCTCGTTGCCAATATGTACATATACATATACGCGGATCGACCACGCGTGTTGCAGTGACACACGCGTATTACAACATAAACGAAAGATACTGTTAAACAAGATGGAAGAAGAATTCTTCAATCTTTTATTTTCTAATCCAATTATAAAATTGTCAAGTGTTTCAATTTAATTCAAGAATCGTAGAATTATCGGATTTCCACAAATTGCTCGGTGGGTGAGATCGATAAGACAACGAGGCCCTTGAAATTTATCTGTGACGAGCAGAAGGAAAAGTGTGCTAGCTTAGAGTGCCGTTGTTTCCACGAAGAGCCAATAGATGTTTATCTCCAATTACCCGATCAGATTAGATCCTAGAAATAAATCGACAGCTGCCTGATCGTTATCGCGTTTGCTCGAGCGAGCTCGAGAGCTCAACGTGTACACGCGTATTTGAAGTTTGCCGATTTACGGCTGGTGGATCACACCAACAGGCATCCGAGAATGTTACTATCGCTTATGGAGCCCTATGGGGACAGTGGACCGTGTTTCGGTAAAGAGAGCAAGCCTGACGGAAATGCTCTCGACTATCCCAACGGTAACACACTGCTCTATCTAACTCTATCTAACTTCCACCAGCAACAATTCAACTAAACAATTTCCCTAAAGCTATTCCATATTTCACTTAAAAAGAGGCTTGCTTCGATAAAAGATCTTTTTAAGAAATTTCATTCAAATTCCTTACTAAATTGGTTCAACTTTTTGCTCAATATAGGATTTAAAAAAGAAGCATTTCAACGGAGGAGTAACAAATGAATCATTAATAAAATTGAAGCAATAATAATCGACCTCCTGGGGTCGCGATATTCAGGGATCGTAACAATAATTAACAAAAGTTGAAACAACGTCCTTCTAACTTTGAGAAAGAAACTATAATCAGGGAATCCTTGGGGGACTAGAATGACAGTTCACCTGCCGACAGCTTATTAACCACGGTTAATAAAGACTAATTACTGGCCTTCCGCTAAAGAAACGAGACTGAGGAGCGGATCAAGAGGGTCCAGAGCGAGGAATAGATAGGAGGAACAGGAAGAAGAAGATGAAGAAGAGGAAGGAAAAAAAGGAGCTAGAAGAAGAGAGAGAGAAAGAGGTAAGTCTCTCGGTCTCTATCACGTGACTCTCGTGGTCGTTGTCGTCGAGCCGACAACTGGCGATGCAATGCCGAGTGGCGACTGCCCCAAGTGCTATATATAGGTGGCCCTGAGTGTGCAAAAATCACCCTGCAAAAATCTGGATCAAGGGGCCATTCACCAAGCGCGCTAAGTACCACGCTGAGCGTCTGGTCCGCGCACCCTACCTACTTCTAAGTAAGTGTGTCTTCCTTTTCGTCCTCCGTCTCTTCTTCCTGTCTGGATGTCGCGCGAGCGCGCCTCTTCTTCTTCTTCTTCTTCTTCTGCTTCTTCTTCTTCTTCGTCTTCTTCCTACGCCCCCTCCGCTTCTTCTTTGTCGCGCACGGCGCCAATGCTCGCCAGTATACCGCCATATATAGTAAAGCTCGTGAAAGCTAACCGAGAGACGTCGGTGCCACTTGTTAACTTCGCTAAGCGAAGTGAGTCCGTAAATCTTCATTCGATCGAGAAGATCCCTGCGAAGCTGACTTCGATCGATCGAAGCATGCTTCGTAATATCGTTATTAAAAACCGTGTAAAAACCTAATAAACATCCTTTAATTGAATCTATAGAAAACAGATAGGAAATGAGAATTTTTCTAAAGATATTTCCCTGATGATTAAAATTCAAACTAAGAATAATCAGTTTGAAAGGAAATAGGAATACGGGAGCGATCAATGTT
This sequence comes from Trypoxylon attenuatum, assembly GCA_963989405.1. Taxonomy (NCBI): domain Eukaryota; kingdom Metazoa; phylum Arthropoda; class Insecta; order Hymenoptera; family Crabronidae; genus Trypoxylon; species Trypoxylon attenuatum. The sequence continues at coordinate 7,315,967 of OZ022489.1, read as the reverse complement.
GATTTTAACGAATCGAGACAACGCACAGTTCTTTAGAGTAGAATTTTTCTGTTGGCCGCCTATAGACTTGTCAATGTCGTTCTCGCAGACGAGGCTGGTAGCTTTTAAAGGGAGACCTGCGCTCGATTCCCGGCGCCAGGAAACCGTTAAACCGAAGGAACGAACGAACGAAGGAGCGAGCGAATGCTTGGTACAAAAGCCGCGAGAGGAGAGCGATCTGGAATGGAAAAATCGTCGATGGAACGGGGTGCACGGGTGGCAGGTTCGCTGAAAATGGTCTGACCGTGTTCACCGAAGGAAAAGGAGCAGGCTCGTTGTTACACTTCCTTACACGCGTAATTATGACCGTATTTGTCCCCTGGCTCTGGATCACTGCTGCTGACCATTGCTGGACACTGTAACTCAAGTCCCTCCTTTTGCTAGCCTCTCCCTCTCCCTTCTTCTTTTTCTTCTCTTCTCGATCGACTGACTTTATTCTTCACTTCTCTTTGTCCCGCCACTTTCCTTTCTCGCCTCTCGATTGTCTGTCTTCACTGCAATCGGCTCCCTCTATCTCTCTCTTTCTCTCGCAGTCGTCTCAACCATTTTTACAACCTCCAACCACCGCGGTAAAAACTCCCGTAGCCGCTGAGAAACGAGACCAGAGGACTTTCCTATAATCCTTGCGGAATGACGATCCTCCGATCGATTTCGATTTCGGTCTCTTCGGTCGGAATAAAAAAAGGCAGGAAAATTCAATTATTCTAAATTCATTTGTTCATTTTAAACAAAATCTCACTATAATAACTCGTTAAAATCGAAAAGAAACTAATTCTTATTCTATCGTGATTATATTAATGTATTCATTATTTAATTTGAATTAAATTTCCTCTTTCTCGAAGAACCACGTCGTATGTGGTCCGCCCTCCCCTTTCGCGAAGTCAGTCGCGTGCACGAAATGACGTTGCCACGTTGGATTTGAACGGTGGTTTACCTAACGAAGCGCGAAATTAAGGATTCTCGGGCGAAAAGGAGTCGCCGTACGATCGACAAGCTTTCCCCTACTCTTCAACTTTCCCCACTACTCGAATTTTGTTCCGGCACTCTTACCCCCCACTCCTTGTCGAGTTTAGCGAGTCGTTCACGCTGCCGAACGAGAAACTGACTTTCTTCCTCTTCGCCGACTGGATGCCGGAAGTCTACCCTCGCGGTCGTGTTTCGATTTTTCCATATTTGCCCGTGGATTGACTTACGATTAGTGAGAGCGAGGCTTGCGACACTGGCGCCCGGGATATCTTGCGGGCCGATGGATTTCCAGCTCGACGTTGATCAGGGTCGAAGGCTCGCGTGTCGCGACGCGATTGCTTCGTGTAAAACAACGGGCCCGATTTGATGTAAATCTGTTGCGAAGCTCGCTCATTTCTTTACGATCCACGCAACCACTGCTAATTTAAGCACGTCACAATATTACACGTGTGCGAATATGTAATCGACGCACATTAATTAATATGCATAATTAAGGGAAATAAAAATACTCTGCCTGTTAATATTTTACGTTATAAAGCTACCAATATGTAAATTGTTTACTCGCGTTACGATATTATACACGTATAAGAAAAAACAACCATTGTTACAGTTGCGAAATAGGTGTAAATCAAAGAAATTCTACCTATTAGGGTTTGAATGATTAAAAGCGTTGTAAATTATAGTGAAACGACTGTAATCATAACAATTAAAAAAAAAATAATGTAACTGCACATGACCGAAGCATTATAAAGTTACCAGTATGCAAATGAAAATGTGATACAATTCCAGATCGAGGGGTCTCCTCTTACCGAATTCCCAGCGATGAACATTTGGAGCTCTTATAAAATAATAATAATAAAAAACAGGATTTGTCATTAAAGTTTCGTAAGATCGGCAAGTTAAAGGAAACCTTTTCTACAGCCAGCGCGTTAATATATTCGTTCGAGAGTCTTATCCTGCGCGTGTTACCGTCGTTCACCTCTTGACCGAACATTTCCTCGACAGCGCTCCCTCCCTTTTTCTCTTTCTCTTCGCGCGAGATAATCCGATGTCACGACTCCCACGCGGGTTTCCTCCGGGTGTGGTGGTTCCAGTGGCAGGGTGGGAGGCGTCCCAGAGACCCGAGGACTTTTAATTCGACGATGACCACGCCACCGGATTCCGCCAATCGTTTGCTTTCAAAATATTTTCGCACTGGATCCTTGACCGCGCGAGAGACTGCCTGCTGGGAGAAATAATCGAGCGACTACCGATCAGGGTCTAGGTATTACAAAAATATCACACACCCTCGACTTTTTCATTTGGCTCTTCGAACATACATCATTCCTATTTTTATATTATTTCCAATAATCATACATATTTACAATAATCTGCATTTGTTTGATTTATAAATCTATAGGAAAGCTATAGAAAGTTGAAATCAGACTTTTGATTTAAAAATAATTATAATTGAGTAATTAATTTGAGAAGTAGAAACAAGGGTACCTTGAAGGTCAATTCCTGTCGATCTTAATCTAATAAGATTTCTGTACTCAAAAGAGAGCGATCTAATCTAAAAGCGAGCTGAATTTCCTCCGCGAAACGAGTGCCTTCCTTGCGCTAGACGCGCGGAGGAGGAATGCAAAAGAGAGAAAAGGTGGAGGGGGAGAAGATGAAGAAGAAGATGAAGAGGGGGAAGAGAACTGTGGATGAGGACTCAACGGGGTGCCCCCGGTGTGCGTATGTCAGCCGTTGCCGGGCGGCGAACGCTGTAAAGTCACGGGTAGGCAACTTTATTAGCCGCAAGGTGCGAAAACATTGGATTATTAATAATGGAGGGTCAAGGAAGAAATAGAGAGAGAGAGAGAGAGAAAGATTCAGCGGCCTTTTAAAAAGACTGACAAACGCGCGCGGATTAAGCCGCATTTTTACGAGACACAGAAGCATTATGGTTCTCGCCATGACCTCAAAGACATTCCTCTCTCCTCGGATTTAATTATACCCCCCGTACTAATCCCGCCCGCTGGGGATCCCTATTAACCCGAAATACCTGCCACGCTATCTATCAAACGAACCACTCAAAGTCACTCGCCTGCCAACTGGAGTATATTGTACGCTGAATTTAGTGCTCGACACTAAACCAACCACGCCGGCGAGCGTCTTAGGAAGGTTAGACGCTCGTGAAAGACGCGCATTCAACGAGTGTACTCGTGGTCAGGGATATCTGCGACATGGGAACTCGAATTCAATGTCTCTTCAGTTTCTATTACAAGCGAATACTTACACTTCAGATATCTACTTTCCACCTAAATTTTCATTCATAATACTGATTCTATTTGAGGAATTTATTAATGAATAATTATTCATACTTAAGTGATTAGTAATTGACGATTCAAGAAGAAAATGATTATTTTATATTGTAATCTTTTTAATTGCAATACAAGACCTTTTCCATTGGTACAAATTTCTAAATACTTTCACATAATTCTCACCTAAATTCTCACCACTTCCCCCACCCTTATTTCGAAGAATACCGGAAAAAGCAAGAAGAAGAAGAAAAGAGTGGTAGTAAAATTTCTTCTTGACTCTCATGCAGAATCTCTCGATCCTCGAGTACTCGAGGGTCTCCCTCGTCCCACACTAATCACGTCTAGCTCCTCGAGCCCATCGAGCGTGGACACTAACCATCCGTGTCTCACGACCGGCTCTAGGATTGGCGCGGACTGAAAAAAATCGATTAGAAGTGGAGTAAGAGCATCTCGCGAACTGAGCGAAAGAATCGAGGAGACGACGAGTGGGAGGAGACGGAAGAATAAGAAGAAGAAGAAGACGATGACGAGGAAGAAGAGGAGTGGGGCAAAGATTTTCTTCTCCCTGGCGCACTCGGAATGGACTCGAGTGGTAGAGGGTCGGTTGTCCGCGTGTATTTCAGGCAGTACGGGCCACTGCACTACCCCTACTACTTCGAATACGTGCTATCTATATCGTACCTTTCATATAATGCACCACCTACCACAGGAGACATGTTTTGTGGGACCGATGGATAAACGCTCTCGCGGTTCTAGGCGCCGACAACTCTTCTCGAATACTCCACCAATGCTAACACACTGCTCCACTCGCCTCTCGAAACCACAAGAAGAATCTCCTTGACGCCTTGAGCAAGAATCTACTTTGTTTTCTCTCTTTTTCTACAATATCTTCTCTCTTCCCATCTATCTATCTGTTTCTCTCTCTGTCTCGTTTGTTCCTCTGCCAGTTGAACCTCCGACAATGAGTAAAAGCTCTTACGCCAAGTGCCTGGGGACTTCTTAATCTCGCACCACCAGTACAAGTGACGGAATGCTGATTTTTTTGCAACAGGGTAATTCGATTGGAATTCCAAAAAATTTCGAGTCACCGTCTTCCATTCTTAAGTAAAGGATTTAATTAATTCTGTTTGCCGAAATGCTCAATTGAAATCCATTACTTTTCGAAAAATAAAACGACAATTTTTAATTGAAATCCATTCATAAAAAGCATATTTGATCATATAGCAATCGATACGTTACTAGTTATTATACAAGATTATACAAGAAAGGTTCATTGTGATTGAAAAAAGGTAAATGAAAGATTGACGAATTCATCGATAAATCACAATCGATAATTCGAGTGGGAAGAAGAAAATAAGGGAGGATCGAGGAGTGATACATAGACGACTATTCGCGTCGGTATGTCGCGAATGAGAGCCGCGCGAGTCGTTCATTAAAGTCAGGAGAAGCGCAGTTAAAATTAAGCGGTTTAATTAATGCCAAACCAGCGAGACACAGAGCTCTCTCGTAGTCGGCCTGAGGTTTCACGCAAAACGAGAGAATCCGAGGGTTCCCTCGGCCAAGTGGCAACTATGTACTATCGGCAAGGCTGATGAAAGCGACCGATTTAATTAACCAGCACGAGCCGCGAGGTAATCCGCGCCGATCTAGATAAGAGGTGCACAATTGAAAAGAAACGCTACCGAGAAACGCAACGTGCCAGATACGACTGTGTCGTCTCTCTTTTATGATTCGAACTTGTGTATCTTCATTCGAGATCATCCTCGTCATTCTTTTATTTTACGATACTTTTATTTATCGAGAAATTCTTGGAAAAATTCATTATCAACTACGATTATTTTCAAGGGGAAATTTGGAAAATAAATTGAAGAAGTACCGAACAAAATGAGAAATAAATTTCAATTACAAATTAGAGAAAGAGTAGTAATCATTTTGTGAAGAGAATCGACATTTTTCTGCTTAAAATTGGAGGTTTTGTTTAATGGAGCTTAAATTAGAATTCCTCATAATTTCTCATGTACGAAGTGGTCAGTCATCGCACTTTAAATCCAGTACACGAGTGAACTGTGCCCTCTTTCTCTCTCTCTCTCTCTCTCTTGTTCCAAGCATCTGCCACAATGATCTCGTGAGTTAAATAACTCTAACGATCGCGAAGGATTTAGTTGCCACGCGTTTCTCTCTCTTCTTCTCGAAAGAATAAAAGTAAGAGTCGCTTCGAGATCTTAGTAAATCTCAAATTTTCGTCAATAATTCTAACTGATGACTCACAAAAAATAATTGGAATCAAACAATACCTATCAAATATTTTAAATTTAAATTTATTTTAAATTAGGAAAAAATTCAATCATAAGCACTCATCGATCATATATCAAGTAATCGATGTCTTCGTCAAAGAGGATTTTTTTTTCAGGCAATTAACGAAACGTAGCTAATTCCTAGATTCTCCGCGACCACGCGAAACTGAAATCGCCGGAGATTGGATCGCTGCGAATTGCCGCGTGAGGTCGGTCAGTAAAAATACCACCAACAGGTTTTTATTGCGTTCGCCGGGAATAATAACTGGCGCGTGAACCCCACTGGCAACGATGACCCTCGCAAAATTGATGGAAACAAATGATCGTAGCGCTTAGGGTTGCTCGAGACGCGATTCGCATGATTCCGCGACTTTTCGCCACGTGCATTCTCGAGAACGTAACGTGTGCTAATATATCTGACCAGTTAACTTCCACTTTTGCTGACCGGCCATTTCACGACAAAACTATCTCACCCAGACGACTACTATTTCCAATTAATTACGAGAGTTTCGCAAAGAATCTAATCAATCCGTATCACTTCTAATTAAAGCAATAAAAGGGATTTAGTCAACAAATTCTAAAGTTAGAACTAATAAATCCATGTACAAAGGATCCATCAATAAATAGAAGAATTAATAAATAAAATAAAAACATAAGTGTTTGAAAAATAGAGAATCGATAGATAGAAAGTTTAATGAATAAATTAGATAAAGTAATTGGAGCAAAATAAGAAGATCGTGTTCCGTCAGCTTAAAGGGGCTAATCCCAATATCACAATAGTGTATTGGAATAGGTACGTACTTAAGTATTTACATACCTGGCATACATACATGAGTATATGAGTCGCAAAGAACCAAGGTATGCTTATCAGCGCGCGAACCAATGGTGGGATCGGCCGAAAGGCTTGGCCAATATAAATGCATCGCATTACGCGTGCACTGACTTAAGCCGCAGCCGCAAGGTCGGCATTTTCCGACGCGCGGCCGCACGTACGCACGCACGCGTGCAAGTGCGTGCGAGTGCATCAGTGCACGGGTGTTCGCATGACATCACGTAGGCGTGAGCGATGGAGTAAGTACTCCCTAATACCCGCGATTCTATAAACACATACACACACACACATATACGGTGTAATTCTACAATTGAATCTCAATTAAAAGGATCATTCTATCGTCTGAAACTAATTGACGATTAAAAATTTCAAAATTGTATTGTGGACTTCATTATGCTTTTCGTGACAATTTTAACTGTATATGTATATCTAAAAACTACTGCTACAGTGCAACGTAATTTTTGATCATTTTTCCCACCGAAATTTGATAACGGAAGTAAATTTTTTATGATTGGATATTGATGATGGTGGATCAGAGAATTTCCCTGATTTCGCTATTTTGGTACTGGATTTCTGTGCTTGTATCGACACATAGAATACGGGGTTAAAATTGTTCCACGAGTCACTGACTCACCCTGTATGTGTAATATATGTATGCATGTATACTAGATCGGGTCCGGTTATGGCATAAGATTGGCCCAAGTCACGAGATCCACGTACTTACATATTACCAAGCCTCGCATCGCCAGCTGGTTAATTTATTAGACGAACTCTCGCCGTATAGATCACGACCGTCAACAAGGTGATCGCCTATCGCTGCTGACGAAAATAACCGATCACCCTCTGCACCCATCGGACTCTGCTGCCAAAAGCGTAGCTGCTCGAACAACCGCCCAGATCTCAATCCAGGCAGAAGAAAAAAGTTTTCGAATCTACGAGTCATTAGTTATCTTCCAAAAATCACAACTTTTTAATCAAAATGTGAATTCCAGAAAAAGAACACTCCACTACTATTTTATCTAATTACTAATCAAATAAACCGATTATTTATTTAATCCAAATTAAAATTGAATTCAATTTTCGCTTAATTTCTATTTATTATATAAAGAGTTTAATTTATAATATTTTGAAATAGAGGTATTTTACACGAAATGCATAATCTTCTTATCGTGCATGGTCTGAATTATTTGATGCTTCGGGTTCCCTATGACCTATCCTCTTTCCGAGATTATCGACACGACTTCCGTTATACATGTATGTATTCCGTTAAATACCATATTCGATCGCAATCTAATTCACCTTTAATTAACCTTCGCCAATATTCGGAATCTCGGTATATATTTATCGAAGAAATAAGCAACAATAAAGAATTCTTAGTTCTAGCGAAGCAGAAGAAGATAATATACATATATACATATAGGAATCAAGCGATCGGTGATAGGATATACCACCAAGGTTGAATTAATCCAAGATTTTTTCGACAGTCCACCTTGGGAGATTTTGTATTGGGTTAACAGGATTGGCCAAGTGCCAGGTGTTAAGCCGGGCTTAAATCAAAACTGTCCAATGGATGATCCAACGCTGTCGGCGAGTGGCTCATTCGTACTGCTGTCAAGCTCTCGCCGGCACGTGTCAATTCGCGAGCCAAGAAGACTGACTGATCGACTCGGTTCACCAGGTTTTACCTGCTTAATTCTCCAACACTCAAAATTTCTACTCAAAATTATTACGCGAAATATCTACTCAATATTTCTAATTAAAATTGATCTAAAAAATTATTTTCAATATTAAAATTTGAGAAGAAACGAAGGAAGATCGATCGAAGTAGGTAGAAAAGGGTTACCAGCGATAAGTGTATCAGTGGTTAATAAATAACGTTGGATGTAGGATCGCTCGCGGCGTTTTTGTCGCGAGACGAGAATTCCAAGCGATCCGCGAACGGTTCTCGGTCACGTAGATTACGGCGAGTTACGCAGAATTCCCTCGAGGAAACGAGGGGATCGCTCGTCTCTGCCAATCCCGGTGCAAAGATGATAGATAACCAGCCGCACGCCGGTCAATTGGTGCGCTCTTCTCATTCGCAACCCTTCAAAACCCCCGGCGCATGCTTCTGCTTTAGTCGTTAAGGATTACCGAGAAGCTTTCTCATTTCTGCGGTGATTCACCGGGCAGCACCTTCGTTAACTCGATAAATCCTTCTTCTAATTGATGCGGCAAATTTTCTGCGATTCTTATTCCTCCGGATTCCATCTCGGGTTTCTTCCACGCAAAATCACGATCTCCCTGCAGATTCCATTGTGCAACATATTTCACATTTCTTATTGTATTCACTTTGGGAAAAATCTCAGTTTCATCGGAAACGTGTTCTTTGTTTATTTTTTATTTTTTTAAACAGAAGAGCAAGAGATAATTGAGTTCTCGATAATTTCTGTTTAATCGATATTGGATTAATTGGAATTTTGATAAAACGAGTTTGGTATTAAGAATAATTTTATCAATCAGTTCCGTGATTTAAGATTTAATTTCTATTACATTAGAACTTGCTGGTTAACGATTATTCAGTAGTACTCGATAAATTACACGATTGTAGAAATACAATAAAATGGAATAAAACGATTTAAGATCGTTGTTTGGATCGTCGCAACCGAGAGTGATAATAAAGTAGGACGATGGAAGCGATCGTTAGGACGATAAGTCGGACCGATACAAATCCTGCGGTACAAGATCTGGAAAGATTCCTCGAAGCGTGAGAACCAGAGCAAAGGAGCACGTGGGAACTAGGAAGGCCTGGGCGACTTGGTAGGCGCCAACGACGACGATCGAAGTCACGACGCGGCGCAAGACGCCGGTGTCTTTCATCAAACGGGATTCATCTCGGTAAATCATCCTTGACGCTCGCATTCGGCTCACGTACTACACCGCGACCGCTTTGGATTCGGGATCCGAACTCTCCTGAGCAACTTGCACTCACACTCGTCTTACTTATTTCAAGCAAATTCCGATGGAACCAGTGGCTTTTAATCCCGTGACCAGTCGGTGGATTAATAATATTGTATTTTGAATGGATAAACAGAAATATGTTATTCGGAATCTTTTTATAGATATAAATATATATTAATGTAATTTAATGGAATTATACATTAAAAATCATAGTGTCTTGTAAAGAGATGCATATAAGTAATAAGTGATAATATACGTTATTGAATTATATTACTTAAAATTCGATTTTTTGGAAACTACAGTGATTCGAAAGAGTTTAGTGGAAAAAGTGGACAGACGTAAGTGTGTGTCTGCTGGGAGAGCCAGGAGTATGCCCCACAAATATCCGAGACGCGACCCTGTCCGCTTTATTCTACTGCGATTCCTTTACAAGATTCTCCGGCTACTAGCTATTACGTTTTTCTCGTAATAGGATTAATATACAGTATTAATATTATCATTATTGCCGTCGTATTATTATCGCTATTATTAGGATATTCGCATTACCAATGTATTAACTAATATCAACTTCGCGTAGTGTTACGTCTTCGATTCTGCTTCAGAATTACACATCCACTGTTATCTACGTTATCTGTGTTACGTGTCATCGGTGTTGAAAAAAAAAAATAAGAGCGTAACTATTGTGACATTTATCCAATGTATTGTTTAGAGAATCAAAGATAGAAATTAAAATTTTTAAATAAAAATTGCTGATTCGGGATTCTAATGTAAATAATAATTTAACGATTTCCATTTGGAATTGTAATGGATCGAAGGAGAATTTTTTTAGGGAAATTGAAGAATTGAGATTTTAATTAAAATATTGGTGATAAAAGGTTTGATTTGATACACGAAATTCTTGAGGTTTGAGAAGTATCGAGAGAACGTGCGACTACAATAATACCGAGTGAGGTTCGAGTTTCATTGGTACAGGGGATACAAAACACGAGCATGACCAATCGACAAGCTGAAACAAAATTCCCATTCACCTTACACGAGTCCGGGTGCCCACGGTCGCAGAAAGAAAAAGGTTGTTCGGCAAGAAGGAGGACAATCGAGAAGTGCGATAAGGTGCCAGAAAATCCTGGCCCGAGGCGTAATGTATGCAAACGCACGCTCTCGGAGGCGACAGATCGAAAAGAATAGCCGGAGAGGCGCAAGCGAAACAGAGGAAAAAGAGGAAAAAGAATAACGAGAGAAAGAAGGCGAAGGGTGTAGAAGCAAGAGAAAAGAGAATCTCTGGTTCGCACGATCCAACCGCATCGAGCCTTCTCATCTTTCTTTCGCGACTCTACCTGCTCCGCTTCGCGATCGTTCGGATCCCCTGAAATCACTGCGATCGACGCCGCGCTCATTTTTTCGTCTTTTCTTTACCTCGCCGGAAAGAGAGAAAAATAGACGAACATAAAGGAACGACAGATAAATTGTCGAACAAACGAAAAGGGATAAAAACAATATAAAAAAGAGACGAAGCAAAAATGATACAATTAGTGGCAAAATAGTGAAATCGAAGAATAGGAAAATAATAAAGATAATAAACAAAGGAGAATCATAAAAAGGGGAAGAGAGTCGCGAAAATAGAAAAAGAAATAGATATAAAGTTCTAAAAATGGATTTACGGGAGAATGGAAGAGCACGATGGGAAAATGGATAGATATAAAGATAGAAATAAAAGGAGATTCGGTGATGACGGACTTGTGGTAGAAAAAAAAAGGGATGATGGTGGTTGGAGAAAATCGAAGAACGAAACGCACCATTGGTGATCTACCGACGCGTTTAGGCGCCGCGCCACACCATGTAAACGAGTGTTCCTCCTCGCGACGAGGGACGCAGGGATTTTTATTGGCCAGGCATAGACAGCCACCGCAGAATCTGAAGAGAATATATGTAGATCCCGCCGGATAAGAACCCGACAAACAGTATGCGCCTTCCTGCCGAAGGATTTTACATACAGATTATTTCTAACCGATGTAACAATAGTAGCAACCAGCCGTGCGAGACTTCAACATATTTCTTATTCTTACAAAACACGTTATTGTATAATTATAAATTGTAATAATAAAGGGAGAAATTAATCCGAATTGCGAAAAAGATCCGGTGGTTGTAAATAACAACTGAAAATAAGAGAAAATAATACCGTTGATTTAATTTGTACGATTTCTCGTAATTATATTAGTTAGTAGTTAAAAGTAAGAGTCGATAAGGGCACGATGTAAAAGGTGTAGGATTCTGGAACAAAGCGACGTAGAGATTCGTAAAATCACGACGAGTTCCATGGACTCGGTCAAGCTAAAAAAGAAGTTAACCCGCTTAACGACTGTTGTGTTCCTGCAATAAAACCACTGGTTCGATCGATGACCGACCACTATCTCTTAACTCTCGAATACAACAATCGGTAGCTGTCGACTTGGCAATTATCATGTACCGCCTACTAATTAATTCCCTCTCAAATTCAAACAACCTTTTTTTTCAACAATTCAATCGATTCCGATCAAGATCGATTCTTTACAGATAACTTAGGAGATAATCGAATTAAACGATCGATAAATTTATGTAAATATTTGAGACGGAATCTCGAGTGATTAGTAAAGTAAGATTGAAAATTGCTGCGCCAGACTTATCGCGTATTAGCATAGCTGCGTTCTTATTTCCGAGCGGAATGAAACCTGATAGGACGAGATCCGCGAAGCGTGATTTATCGCTAGTCATGTTTGGTTGTGCCAACAGTGTTTCGGCTGTCACGGCGAACACACGCAGCCCGTGGCCGCGTAATAAAGCGAAACGGTGGTGCATTAAACCGGATTACAAGGTAGTAACGAGAGAGCCGCGGAGTTTCGGATTTGTGCTGCCATGCCATGCCGTGCCACGACGTTCACTGATCTCGTGTTTCACACATAACGCTTCCGCCACACGCGTATGCACCTACTACCTACTTGTATATTGCATATGTACTCTACACTTCTCGATGATCCTTCCTCGAGTCTTCATCCAGGTCGTTGCCTCGACGAGCGACTTACTCGCGTTATTTCATCCGTTTTACTCAACAATTCTTATTCGATTTCGTTTCATCAATAATTCAATAATTTAATGATCATTTCAATCCGTTTCAAATCAATTTTTAAGAATTTATAGTTAGAAAACATGGTTGCAAGGTTTCGAAATATTGCAAATTTCAATTTTTCTAGTTCTTATAATCATGAAAGAAATTAATCTCGTATTAGTTTAATAATAAATTAATGAAAGGAATAAGGAGAATAAAGAGGTTTTTGTGAAATATTGTTGTAGAGGAATAAGTTAATGGTACGTAATAGGAAAGAAAGGAAACTGCTTTCGTGCAGTCTGATCCACGCATGGTAGACTACTTAAGTGAATAAGGCCTATTTTTCACGGCCGTCTGCCCGTAACGCGAAAGTGAAACCAGAGAACACGGACCATATTCCAACAGTCTCCGCTTCATTCACCAAATACAGAGGCTTCGACCGGACAACCAATGGAAGAAAGTGAAACCTTGGACGGGCCGATAACTTCGAGCTCGATGACGGCCACTTACTCGAACCTCTTTCATTCACCCGATTCACTCATTCTCATCGTCACTAAATCTTTCAACAATTTTATCCTCATTTTTTAACTCAAACAATTCTTCTCTTTTGCTGATAATAATTATGTAGTTCTTTTACCCTAATGATTCGATCAGTTTTTTTTTCTTTTTGGTTCAAAGATTGTTAGGATATTTTTGCTTAAGGAGAGAGAAAAGTGGTTATCGAATGTTGAAAATTGTAGGACGATACGACCTTAGCGATCGAGAGCCAAATGGGCAAGGCTCGGCACTGAAAGGGTTAAACGGGATTACCGCATAGCTCCGAGGTCAATCAGCTGCAATTCGGCCACGAATCTCCATACAATACGGGGCGGACCCTTGCCACAGTTCTCATTGTCATCGTAAGTTGCACTCGCGTATCCGCATACGGACTATCTAACTCTGCTGATCTCGGTATAAATCGATTGCGATCAATTTTTTCCTACAATCCTGTATACATCCTATCCTGTATAGAAAATTCTAATTGCTAAACATCACGATAATGAGGATACCATTTATATTGAAAAGTAAATATTAATTAATAGGATGAATTACAAATGTTTTCGTTTGATTAAAGATTTCGTTGTTTCCTAAAATCCAGGATTATTTTCCAGGATAACTTTAGTCTTTGGTGTATTTGCTTCTCCGTGACGCGATTGAAAATCGAACGGGTCGTTTCGCGCAACCCGAGGCCCAGTTTTATTTTTTCTGCACCGCCGGATGGCTCTGGTTTCTCTCCGGAGAAAAGACGGGAAAGTTGGTAATGCGATCGCAAGCTGGATTCGGTTTGTTAGGTGAAAATGACAAAGATTAGATATCTCGACGATATCTCCGCGGAAGATTCATTAATCATGAAAATTGATGAAATTCATGAAATGAGATAAAATAAAAGTAAGTAAATAAAATGAAATGAAATAGAGTAGAATGAAGCGAAAAGTGTCAATCTCTGTAAAGATTCTCCCCCGATTTATCGAATCAGTTTGGGTCTCTTTCTCGAAATCCCTCGCAGCAACCCACGGACAAGAGGGTTAAGCCACATTTATACGAGCGCTCGGGTCGCATGCCGCACATACGTAACGAGGAATTTGGTTTCGTTGCGTCTGGTGACCTTGCAAGCATGCGCTCTAAAGGAGCAAAACCGACAAATAAACGGCTTCGTAATTTTAGATTCATGAAGTCCGAGCGCGGGCTCTCTCTCCGCCGCCTCTTCTTTCTCCCAATGCCCTCCCCAACACTCATTCTCGCTCGAGCGTCGTGCCACGGCGTCTCGGTGCCTTTCTCGGACGTGCCGGGCGCAGAAAAACAGGAGCTCCCGCGTTTCTACTTGAAAATTTTCCAGGCGTTAACGAGCTCTTCGCGAAACGCGAGAAAGAACAATCTGAGATTCGCTGGAATCCGAACTTCGCCCTGGCGAATACTTAATTGCGCCTCAGCTTAGCCTGTCTCCCCCGAGAACCTCGATCCTTCGTCTTGAGAATTTTTCCTACTAATTAGACGGGACAAAAGACTTACCGATAACGGAGATTCTTCGAGGCGCCACTTTAAATTGGCTCCATCGCTTCACCGCGAAGTTCGATGCGATTCAACGCCAACCAATACTGTTAAGTTCCTTTCGCGATGTCTCTCTATTTCTCTATCTCATAATTCTTCTATTTTTGCAAACCGCTCGATCAAATTCACCAACATCGAAGATTATAAATAACTTATTTTGAGAGAATTTTGAGTCGAAGTTCAGAAGATTATCGAAAGGAAATTTTTCCGTGGCACAGCTGTAATAATTTGCGAAAATGGCACGCGGCAAGCAGATTGGCAGTAAAGAGGCGCGAAGCGACGATTTATAGGCGATGCTCGGCACGTATTAGTAAAGGTGTCAACACGGAGGTAAATCTTCCTGGGAGGAATGCAGGAACCGCGCCTCTCCTCATCGGGAAGTCTATAATGTGGTTTCGCGTATCCTGCCGTGCCCCGTCCGGCCCAGCCGATTCGATCATTAACCAACTCCGCCATACGCGCGCCATAGGTACCATACACCATTGTGGCTGTCCGCGTCACCTTAATGAATGGTTATAAATCTCCGAATGGCCCGCTTTCATCGCTCTTAAGTATACCCTTCTCTAGCTGATTGCTCAAACCCTCAGTTATTATAGAACTCCGGACTTCGACCTGACATTGATTTTGCGACAATCTAATGCTAATCTTACTGACTTTCAATTCCATCGATTCTCAGGATTGTCCGATCCATAAGAATTTTAACAAATACGTATCTGTCTTTTAATATTCGAATTTGTAAAATTTGTCATCTTCAGTTCTTTTATTTTTTATCATTTATCAATATTTTAGTCACGTTAGCTGCATTCGAATGAAATTGATTAAAATTGCTTTATTATTATAATAATAGAATATCGGCAGATTAATTGTGAAATGAGGAAAAAGTTGTAGCGTAAAAGAGTCTGTCAGCATGGGAGAAAGGTGGGTCGATGTAGCACCGAAGAAGAAGAAGAAGAAGAAGAAGAAGGAGAGGAAGGGAACAGGAGAAGAAGAACGAAGAGAAGTCGTCGCTGTGTCGCGTCGCGTCGCGTCGCGGAGGTGGTAGTGAGTCGTTTTGTGTCTGCAACCCGTCTAAATATACACGGGCTTCTCCTCGGCAATGCAGCCGTTCGCGAGACAGAGAGGCAGAAACGAGGAGGACTCGCTAGACTATCGAGAAATCCACGCTTCCCAAGAGACAGGAAATCCAACGAAATTCGCCGATACACCAACAACTAATCAATTAAATGCCCAACTGTTCCAAAGAATTCGATTCACTTAAAAAAAATTACAAAAGTTTCTTTCGGATCAGACAACAAATATTGTCATTGTGGATCGCTGTTTTATTTCGAAAAAGCACAATTTGGAAAATTATTGCGGTTTATAATTATCGAATTATTCCAATCAAGAGTAATTTTTAAAATAGTACAGGATTTTTTAATTGGATAATTAATTTTACTTCGAAAATAAAAATGTAAAAAATGTTCAGTTCACTTTAGAGAATTTTTCTATAATTTTAATAATTGGGAAGTTCAATTAACTCTGTAATGATATCGCGAAGCAATGCATTGAAAAAACAGTGGGTTAAGTGGAAAGGTCTTGGAAAGGTCGAGAACACAGGAAAGCTCGTTAATCGTTAGATTTACTGTTGACGAAGCAGGTAAGTAAGTAAAAGTACTTATGTTAGAAGAGTAGCAGCAGAGAGTGGCGCTCGACACGGCGACACTCTTAAAATAAACACGCCGCGATATCGTGTTTCCGAAGTATTCGCCCGAAGTCAAAACATCGGGGAGTATTTGTCGTTTATCATATCGGCTCGCGGGAGCTCGAAAACATCGTTAATTTCGCTAGAATCGTATTAGACCACAGGTATGTACTACGCATGTATGTATCTATTCCAAAGTGACAATGTTTCGGTCGCACTTTCATCTTGAATCTCGTGTCGAGCAGATAGTTTATGTACGCGGAATTTCAGTATTATCGATGATCCGAGTTTCTCGAGAGTATATTGCACCGGTGACAAGTTTCAACATCGAAATGTCCACTAAAACATCATAGAGTCAAAACCGATAGATTCAAAACTGTCGCGGAGAGAATCAATCTCCTTTAAATATATCACAATCGAAAATAGACTCTTTTACACAAGAATAAAGATAATAAAAAAAATCATCATTCTCTTCATTTTTCTCAATATTTTTACCACATTTCAATAATCAATTAAAATCAAATAAATAAAAGAAATTAAGATAAAATTGGAATAAAGTTTTACTAAAGTTACTTTTTTAAATAATTAAATTGCAAATGAAGAGAAAAAGGGAAGTGAAATGGAGAAAAATGAAGTGAGTGAAGAAAGAAAAGGTGCTTTTGGTTGATCGAATGGCCGACAAAGTCGATACACGGAAGCGAGAGAAAGAGAGAGAACGCAAAGGGCGAAATTCTGACAGGTTGCATCTTCTATAAATAGCGAAGCGAGTGCTCGCGCGATACCCCGATGCAAAAGAATGCTCGACAGAGGCCAGTAGCCATACGTCACGCCAAACAATTTGGCAGTGTGTCTTTGTAAACGCCAACATAATTATTCGCGAAACATTGAAAGCATTTCTCATGACTCTCCTACTGCCGGTATTCATAAATCGGGAATGCCAACCTCGCGCGACCCGAAGTAGATAGTAAAACCTCTGCAGACCTGTGATTTCTTTTCTTTTCTCCCTTTTTTTAATCAACTATGGGGTCAATATTATATAACAAATGAAGACTAATGGATTAAGACTAACACAATAAAGTGTTTAATAAAAAGTTGTACGAGAAAAGGAATAATTTATAATATAATTCTTTAGGTGAATTCGATAATTGTTGAAATGTTAATTCGTATTGTAAGAAGATCGTTTTCATGTTTGTTTTTTTTCGCTGGATAAATTGAATTGAAGCAAGGTTCAAATGTGGATAATCAATTAACGAAATTGGATTCGATTATGCTTGAATTATGTGGAAGATTAATTTGCAATTTGCTAACTCCGGAAACAACGAAGAGTCGAGGCGGTTGGAAATTCTTCGAGTGTGAGCCAAGCGAGGTAGATGCAAGCGTATTTGTCACGCGATTAACTGCTACGCTGTGATTAACAGTTCTCCGCCCGCTTTTGAAAGCTGATACTTGCCACGCGAAAAGAACCCTCTGAGATAATATCGTTATGCACTTTTCTCTACTTCTTCCTCCAATTTTATCTCTTCCAATTGTTAACAATAAGACATTATTAAAATTGAAATCTCAATAATAATGTGAAAACATTTTATTTAGTTCGTAATCATTTTTATTCGATATATTATCACATTGTCAAAAAGAAATCGTGATTATACAATTATTGAATTAATGGAATTATTGAAAACTGTGAGGAATAATGTTGGAAAGCAGTGGGAATATCATTCAATTATTAAGCAGCATGAGAGATATTGAGAAATCAATTAATCCGCGAGTATCATCGCGACTATATAACAACGTTTCATCAACATCCTCCGCGTTGCGTCCGCGTGCACGCCTCATTTGCAGACTATACAACAATGTCAGTTTTTTTTTTTTAATCAACTCGAACACGTTGTTTATCCAATTTATCCGAAATGCGAGTCTTGGCGCGAAACTGCACTGGATTGGTTTCACCAGCTGCAGAAAAACAGAGGGTAATTTCGCAAGGGAGATCGGTGCACAAAGGGCAAAGAGCGTGTCCCGCTTGTTTGTCTTGTCTTCTTCCGTCGATCGACATTCGTTCGCAATCAACAGAATCGCTTCTAATCGTCGTTAATTGAATATCTAAATCCGATTTCAAATCAACTTATCAAACTATTCGAATTAATTTTTGCGGGATTTTATTATGATCTACAATTAATTGTTTGATAAAAGAAATTTTGTTTGGAATGGTTTAGCAGATTTTTTTGAGGGTAATTATGATTTGTGTGCGTTAATCGGAAATTCCGGCGAATTTTGAGTATCTTGGAACTAGTTCAAAATTCGAGTCTCTTGACGAAGAGAGAGAGAGAGAGATTATGCAAAATGATGTAATCTCACATCACCCTTTCGTCGCTTTATTATTACCGCAGCTTACAGTGTAAACAATTTCACTTTAAATGAAAAATTGGACTCAAGACTTAGAATACTGAATATTGAACTCGATTTAAGAATTAAATTCTAATTCCATTAAATCTTAAATGACCAATTCCACTAATCGTTAAAACAAGATAATAATTAAAAAAAAAACTCATAACAATAATTTAAATAGAATATAAAGTATAAAATTGAATTTGAGTGTAAATTCAAAAATTCCCTTAAGCATTAAATTGAAGAATCTGAAACGACGCTAGATGAATTTCAATTACGATTTTGATTCCGAGTGCACGCGGGATTAAAGAGCAGGGTCGAGCGAATAAACAAACTCGAGGAACTTTATATTCTCTTTTCCATCCGCGATAATGGAAAAATGTGTCTCCGGCGCGTAAATAGCCGCGCGTGCAGACCGATTAGAATGCGTGCAGTGCAGCGAGCGTGCGAGATTGCATTAAACAAATACAAGTAGCAACGGTAGCAACGGAATCGCAGCTACTGGTCGCAACGACGATGTATCAAAAAGGGCAGAGATGTGGAAGTAAGGGAAAAAAAAGTCAGTAAGAAAAATCAAAGTGTTAGCAAGAACGGTTGAAAATATGGGGGGGATAAAGAAAAAGGGTGACGTGAGCGAACACCTAGAGAGAGAGAACGAGTTTCGGAATCTCGAGGTTAATTCTCATTCCGAGGGAAACCGTGCACACGCTTCGCTTAGATGCTAAAGGAGAATAATTCAGTACACCGTTCGCTTTGCGCTCTTGGCACGGCCGTTAGGTGGTCTTCGGACCACCACGGTTCCTTCCGCGAATCAGGCGTCAAGTTCTGCTTTCTCATGCCTTTACGATCTTCCAATGATAATGTACCCAATTGGCAAAAGGTTCTCGGATCCTTCGGAAAATCGTTCAATAGATCCTATAGATCCTCAATCTTTTCAGCTTTTAACAATAATTAAACAATTCGGAACAATCGATTTAATCAATTCAATATTTTCTTATAATAAAGAATTTCGTGAAGATTCTTTTTTTTCATTTATTCTATAATTCTTTTGCCAATTAATCAGTAATATCGATGAAATTTTAAGCTATTTTGATTTCTTAATTAATTCGTCTGCAATAATCAATATTAGATGGATGATTCACTCAATTGAGCAGCGAAGTTCTGTTGAATAATAAGATAAGAAAAAGAACTAGTTGAAACAGCACGGTTTCGGACATAAGACTCTAGAGTCTAGAAGTTGGTGAACGCGTCACGTGAGAGAATTTGTCCGAAAGTGGCTCGTCTCGGTGGTACAAAGGTTACGAGGTGCGAACAAGCGGTTGTTAGTCGCTTCTACCGAGTCGTGTCCTCCTCAATCCTCATTTCACTGGCTCTTCAACCCACAGTTCAAAAGAGCCTCGACCATTTTCACTCGTCATTGTTTCTAAATGAAGTTCAAGTTGAACGTAAGTACCTATTAATTCGTCTAATACCATCTCTAACAATGATAATCCCATTATATCCCAATCCCACTCCATCCGAGACTTAACATAAAACAATGAAGAATATTTATTCTATCTCCTTAATCGACGATAATTCATTGATATTTCTTTTAAATTCTACCGACTAATTACAATATTTCTATTCTGTATAAACAAATATATTAAGTCAAAGTGTTCCTTTTAAATATTTCATTAAACAAAGATCTTTGGTTTAGAAATATTTTCTTTGATTTTCTCTTGGTTGGAAATGATTGGAGAGAGGAAAGGTTAATGATTCTGAATTTGTTTACCACAAAATGTTTTGGTGTAGCATTGAATTTTTGCTTCGAGCGGGCAGCTGGTCGCGCGATTTACCTACTTAAAGCTTCCATTGGCTTACTAAACTTCTTTAACGCACAACGAGCGCGTTGTCCTCGCGCTGCTGCGGTCAATTAGCCGCGAATCATGTGGCGGGAATCGCGGTGGCCGCTCGCGAAAACGAGACCAGTCGAGAGAACGAGAGAGATAGAGAGAATTGCGCCACGTGAATAAGGTCCATTTACGCAGCGGACCCTAGCTTTTATCCGCGAGCTTTACCCTTCTTCGACATCCCACGAAATTCGAAAGAAATTCGCTGGATTCCTATCGCTCCTTGCCCCCCATTTACCACTTTCTCAAGAGAAAACCATTCAACGTTCACTGTTTAAATCAAAGAAACTTAAAAAAAATGAGCAAACATTTCAATTTACAGAGGAATGAATTTAATTCGAATTCTTAAATAGTTTAAGTATTTCAAGATAATTTGGAAGAAATTTAGCTTGATATTAAAATAACTAATCTTATGAAATATTAGACTTTTGATTCAGTTATAAAAATGAATCTACATAAATTATTATTTGAAGAATAATTCCAATATTTATTCTAACCGATGATAGTTTATATCCAACTTTTTTATATCGTCACATTACGCAGTGATTTTCGTGAATAAAAAGCTTGTCAAGTGGAATTGAACGAATTCCCTCGCAACATGCAAACTAACAGAAGTATAATCAAGAGAGAGAGAGAGAGAGATCATTGGCAATAAATATCAGATCGCAATCCATCGATCGATCAGCAGGATAATTATCTATTTCACAAGTTTATTCGCGATCATGGATCAGCCTAAGGCATTAGATCTACAAAGTGGAGCCCATTTCCTTGTATCCGGGATGCTCGTGTGAGGTCGTAGCAAGGACATTAAGTTCCATCGTGCGTTTAGCCACCAAGCTCGTCCTAGTCGTCCTAGTCGTGTGTCGCCGAGTCAGCAATAAAGACTAATTGAGATTAGCGCCAACCGCGCTAAGGTAAGCAGCTGTCCGTAGCCTAGGTAAATCGAGTTCCTGCGAGCAGGAAGAGAACTCTGTGCGCCACTTTAATGACGAAGACGAGGAAGATGACGACACGCATACTTCTCGTTCTCTCTACCAATCTGTACTTCGCTCGCAAATGCATGCAAATACTCTCTTTAACTTTACAAAAGATTCGCTAATATTTCTTCCATTACAAATTGAACAAATTTAAAGGGAAACAAGAAAAATCGTTTTTTTAACTTCATCTCGATAAAGATTGAGTAAATTAATGACTTTAACTTTTTAGGAAGACTGGATAAAGATAGAGAAGATTCTGCAAATTTTCTTGAACTTTGCGACAAGAGTCTACAGTATGAAATTAGTAAAATATTCACTCGCAAGAAAGTCTCTCTCGGCAGGATTGTTATCGCTCGCTGGCTGCAGCATAAAATGTAGGTCCCTGCGACCTTCTCCGACGGGCACCGTCAGATACTGTTGCTGGTGACAATCGGTTAATTTGCTTCTTCGCTGATACCGTTGTTCCCGTTTTTTTTATTGTTCCACACGATGATAACCGAATAAAGTATTGCCTGGGTGATGTCACAGGCCGATAAAACGGTATCTATCTCGTGGCTCGGATGCCGCGTGATCTTTCTTTCTCTCTATCTCGCGTATTCCCATTCTCATTCTCCTTTGCATCCGTTCTGCAAATTTCTCTTTTCTTCACAATTCTCTATCATTCTCATTCTTACCTTCCAACTCTCTTTCTCTCTCTTCGCGTTTCTCCCGTTCATTCGCCTCTCGTTCATATTCTCCCTCGATTATCGAACGAGTGACGTCGATAATAACGCAAAATAACCATTTTGAATCAACAATCGTCTGAGCTCGATTCACAAAAAACGATACGATTCTGTTGAATCGATGACTTGGAAACAATTAGAATTAAGTAGGTGAGAAAGATTGAAAGAAAGATCGATGAGTTTTTCTATTTAATTAAATCTTTGTTCTTCTAAGTGTTCTCCTCCCCCTATAACGTATCTCCCACTTTCGCTTCTTTCGCTCTTTCTCTCTCTCCCCGAGTGTAATTCAATCGTCCCGCGGCGTTATGCACGACAGTTTTGCGGTATATTTAGATCGTAAAACAGAGTTTCAAGGCAGCCGGAGATCGTATCGAGGGAAACGGATAGCGTTTGGCCGCGGCGATAAGCCGCGAGTCAACGGACAGGTGGAAAATCGCGGTATCGTTAGGAAACAATGGTACCCTGCTACATAAAAATCTCCAGAAAACCGATATGGATCAACCGTAACTCGCAAACTTAAAAAAAAGTCCTTTCATGCAAATACATTTATCTTTTACAATATTTCATATTATAATTTCTATAACTTGATACCATATACATCGACGATATTAAATTATAGATCATTGATGATAAATTAGAAATTATAACTGTATTGTAAAATTTCATATTTAGTATTCTAATTAGAGGAAACTTGTATCGAATAAAAAATGGGGGGGAAAAAGGAAGTATATATGGATGAATAGTTTGGCGTCAAAGTAGCGGATCGATACAACGAGAATTGAAAGGAAATCGAGTAGTTGGAGAAAAGCGAACAGCGACCCACACCAAGTCCGGATCACTTAGAAGAAGAAAATCTAGTGGAACACCGCTTCCTTGACGCCACGTTCACGCGCATGGAGCAGTGGCAGCGTATTAAGTCCTTAATAAAATTCTCGTAACCAGATATGAAATTACAGCTCGTCGACCGACCGACTATGTACTAACATGGTGACGAGCAATCTATTAAAATTACCCCGCTAACTGGCTCTTCTTATCTCGAGCGCGTCCCGCGATGAGACCCTGTTGGTCGCAACGGTCCCGTTAATTGGTTCATTAATGCGCGCGCGATTCCATTAAGTTCGCCGGTCGATGTCGATCCGTCGACGAAAGGAAGAGACGCGCGATCGGAGACTAGAAGAAAATACACACAGGACCTAGTAACGGTTCGAAACTGAAACTCTCATGCTTTTTATTGCGCATGCGCATGTCGCTGGCGACATCTAGGAGACGATTTTTTTTGAGAGTTTGAATTTTTAACGAATCTATCCCTTTGCCGGTAATACATTTCGATTAATGCTGATTCTAAATTAAGATTCAAGAGAAATACGAATCTGTGGAAAAAATTTATTTCATTATTCTTCTTTTGTGAAAATTTAATGTAATTTAATTTAATTTAATTTAATCTAATTTAATTGTTTGAGTGGTAGAGGTCTGCTGAGGTCAAAGCCATTGGTTCGAGAAATTCGCAAAAATTGCAAGAGCAATATCTTCTGGCAATTGTAAGAATGTTGTTATTTATATTTGGAGCAAAAGAAGCTTGTCAGTCGTGCAGCGGCAGTCACCACTGACTGCAGTTACTGACTGACTGACTGACGGACTCCTCCTCGGACGGCTTTTGGTCAAGATCCAACTACTCTCTCCCTCTGGTGATCGACGGCCAATTCCCGAAACCCGAGAACCGTTTTTTCGCGTCTCTCTCGTCAAATTGATTACTGGAATACGAATTCGATACTTGATTCGTCTGGTAATTCGATCGATATTGGAGGTAAGTATTGCGCCTACGTAATCTAGAAGCAAGTGTAATTAATCCTCCAAGCAACGCCACACATTTTCTCTCCGACTCGATTTTTCCTCGTCTTTCGCTTCGTTCACGAAAAGCTTCTACTTCATCCTACTACTGGTGAGTCGAGCTGATTATGATTTAGTAGTCGATCGCAATGCTGAATCTTTCGTGTGTTGAAATTCATTGGAGATTGTATAAATGTCAAAAATACAAATATTTCTAAAATTGACAGAATTCTTTAACGTTTGAATGATAAAGTGAATTTTAAATACTCACATTTAATGTTAATTTGAAGGTGATTTTTTTCGATTTCTTATTTATCGATTAACGACTGATCGGATCGTTAGAAATTGAATTGCAAGAGCGTCAAAGTTTTGTCCGACCCGTGAATTCGCGAAATAATTGCGGTAGAAGAGAAAATTGTAGCAGGTTGCGTTTAAGCGAAGCTTCATAAAGTGCGCGAAATTGAAAAGTTCCACGCGTTCGTTCGCCGCTAGTGTCACTCACTCGCGGCTCGCGAGCTCGACTATAATGCACGCGTGTTTAACTCGTTCTAGCATCTGGGTCAGTTCGAGGTGTTTAAGAACCGGTACATTACTTCCTGGCTCGTCGTGACATCCACGCCGAGTCCCCACAGTTTCCCCCAGTGGTATTAGGCTTTTATCATGCCAAGTGCAGCGCACATACGGTTCGAAAGTCGAACGAATTCTTCGCGAAGTTGATCGCTGAGAAAAATTCAAAGAAATCGATTCCGACTATTTCACAAGTTTCGCAGAAATTTGCGGAAGTATCGAGTCCTAACGGGGAAAAAATTTAGTAGCAAAAATATATCGTGACTGACAAAAGAAAGTTTAGAAGCATCTTCGGTATTGTATTATGTATTAATCCAAAGGCGTCATCGAAAAATTCAAGCTGTCAAGCGACATTTGTTTCGAACTTTGGGAATTTTCTTCCGGCACAATGTCTTCCTCGCTGATTGTCAATTCGCACCGTGTGTGTTCAAAGCGAATCGCTCGAAGCGAGTTCCCGGCGAAAGAATCCCCCGCCTTTGCGTCGCGTTACGCGACACCGATTCAAGGTACGCTACACACCATCGGCGCACTTCAATTCCCGCCTTTTTCACGTGGCTCTCGTTACGTAAAGCGAGCGAGCAAGATCTCGGGTGGATGCCCCGTGTTCTCACCTTTAAAGGGAGAGAAACCGTTTCGGGCGTTCGACCGCAGAGTAGCAGCCGGTGTCGAGGATGTCCGCGATCGAAATCAGGATCTAGGATGCATCTAGATCCTTCGAAGAATAGATGCCGTGAGTCCCGTTTAAATCGCAGATGGTTCGGAGCCGCCGTGAAAACGTGGATGCGCGGAGTGGGCCAAGAAAAGAGCATGGCTCGGCAGGGCCGGCCAACGGAAGAAGTAGAAGAAGTAAAGAATAAGGGTAGTAGTAAGCAAGGGAAGAAAGGGAGAGAAGAGACTTACCAGCGGCTCGATGCGGTCTCCTCGCCCAGTCATCCTCCATCAAGGGCGCGACCCTACGTGCGCGCAGGGTCAGAGGGCAGGAAACGACGATAAGTAAGATCGACAAGAGGAGGCCACCGTGGAAACGCATCTCGTCGAGTCTCTCTTTCTCTCTTCTTTCTCTTCCTCTTTTCTTCCTCTCTCTCTCTCTCTCTCACTCTCTAAATATATATATATATTTCTATCTATCTTTATCCCTTTCTTTCTCACTCTCACTCGCGAGCTCACGCACGGTCTCTTCTTCGCGTTGCTCTCCTAGTTGCTCTCGCGTCCCTGGCAGTCGCCGCGCGCTGCTGCCTCAACACGCATATATAGCGTTTGCTCTCGGTGTCTCTCCTCCGTCGCGCTCGCACCTTCCTTCTCTTCTGTCTCGCCCTTTCAACTACCTCTTTCTCTCTCTTTCTCTCTATTTGCGTGCGCCTTCTTACTCTTTCCTCAGCTTCCTTCGGTCTCTCTTCTTCTACTATTGCTACTCTACTATTTCTTCTTCGTCTTCTTCCTCCTCTTCTTCTTCTTCTTCTTCTTCTTCTCTCGATTCGTTTCAGTCCTCGTTGCCTCCTTCTCGACCACGCGCTCTCGGTCTCTCTCACGGAGCCGCGGCACTGGTCTATTAACGACCGTCACTGCACAAAACTCTCTGCACTCTACGCCACTGTCTCACAGAGCACCTTATTCCGTGTGCGGGCGCGCGCGCGCGCGCGCAACCGCCGGGTAAGGACCGCGGCCGAATGCGCGCACCTCGCGAATCTTGGCGATAACGACGACGACGACGACGACGACAGGAATTACCACGATAATAACAACGGTGACAATGACAACGGTGGTCCACGAGAGGATCACTTGCGGTCCGCCTCCTTCTTCCGAGTCTCCTTGCACTATATTTATTATTTACCGCGGAGATAACGCCGAGCGTAATCTTCGCACGATCGAGAAGCACCTCGTCCGCCGGGCGGCCCACTGGCCTGGGGTGAACACGCGCGCGCGCGCTCGCGCGCCCACCTTCTTCTTTTTCTTCTTCTTCTTCTTCTTCTTCTTCTTCTTCTTCTTCTTCTTCTTCACTCTCGATACTGGTTGCCGCTTACTTCTCTAAAGTAACTTGTTACTTTGGTTGCTGTAGCGCTGCTGTTACAGTGTTCCTCTTACGCCTCCTCCTTTCTGCGCTCTGCTCTCGCGGAGACTGCGGTTGACTACTGCGTGCCACGGAGAGGCGAGCCTTCCGTGCGTGAGGTTTCCTCTCGATACTCCACACTGCTGCTTTATTCACTCTCTTCCTCTATCTCGAGCTTCTCTGCACCTCTTGGTCTCGTCCCGAGCGCGCACACCTCGCTCCTCTTCCCGGTGGCGCGATGCGGCGCGCGTATGCCGTGGTACTGCGCGCGCGTTTTATAAGGCGGCACACAACGGGCTCCTAGCAGCAGCAAAAGCAGCAGAAGCAGCAGCAGCAGCAGCAGAGAGACACGGTGGGCACGAGAGAGCCAGCGGCGTTGTTGGCACTTGTCGTCCCTCTTTTCTTCTCTTTCTCGGTCTGGTTTTCTTCTCTCTTTCCGCGCTCT
Organism: Trypoxylon attenuatum; assembly: GCA_963989405.1. Classification (NCBI taxonomy): domain Eukaryota; kingdom Metazoa; phylum Arthropoda; class Insecta; order Hymenoptera; family Crabronidae; genus Trypoxylon; species Trypoxylon attenuatum. The sequence continues at coordinate 7,288,904 of OZ022489.1, read as the reverse complement.
CTTCTCTCGCGTCTGATCAGAGATCTCGTCCCTCTCGCTCCCTCTTTTTCTCTCTCTCTTTTCTCGGTCTCTCTGTCGTCGGTCCCCTCTCTACACCAACTTTACCTAGGAACGGAGCACACGCGAGTACGTGTCGCCGGTGCAGAGTCTGACAGACGATCGACGCGAGACTACTATCGAAATTGATATAGCACTCCGAAATCGAACGATTCGATTAGCGATCCTAGGGATCCTTGGATCTTCTTCCTCTTCTTCTTTTCGTTCGTCTACCACCGGAGTCGCGGTTGACACCGCTTACGAGGCGGTGGACAAGGTTCCGCGATCTGGCGTATAAATCTGGCTGACGGATGATCGTTTGAATTTGGATGACCGAGAGCTCGACGGTCGACCCTCGACAATAATAATAATGGCTGGCGAGTGGTACTGGTCGGTAGTTCGCCGATCGGCGAGCGGGTTCCGCGCGAAGCAACAGACCGGTGTGCGTCCGACACGGTCGACGCGTGACTGCCGTGACGGACTAGCCGATCGTGAGTGACCGACTGGCTGGTGGGAGGCTGGTACTCGAGGAGGCTTGCTCTTTGCGCTCGTGCCGCCACCGAATCCGACGTATCTGATCATCGACGCACCGTGTCCGGCTGGCTCGCTCGAAAAAGCTCCGCTCCGCTCGCTCGCGCTTGCGCTTCGCGACTCGCTCGTTTTCTTACTCTCGCGCTTCTCTTCTTCTTCTTCTTCTTCAGTTTCGTACAGTTCGTTCTTCACCGACGAACTCTCACTCTTTTTTTATTCGCGCTCTCGGTTTCTCTTCCTTTACACTTTCGCCTGGTCGCGCGTTCGCAAGATGAGCCGCCAGTGACGGCCGCGGACTCGCGACGAGGAACGACGGGCAAACACGACGCGACGTCGTTTGCCCCGTGGATGCGTCGTCGCTCTGTCTACCGCTTCCCTTACCGGCTCTCTCGTCCGCTGCCTCGCTTCTCTCCGCTCTGCTCTCTTCTCTTCTCTTATAATAGTCTTCAGCCACGTGCTGCGCCGTGCCGAGCTGCGTCCTCGCCGCGGGCCGGCCCCAGACTCTCTGCGGTCTCGCGATACCGGAGACTCACACTTCTCCAAATACCGATCGCACTCTCGATACTCTCAATATCAAAGAAATCCAATTTCTTCTCCTTTTCTTCTCCTTCTTCTTCTTTTTCTTCTTAATGATACACCGATTCGAACCGAATCAAACCTCGCCCATTCGATCCTCTTTTTTTCTTTCTCTTCGCGATCGAGAAATCTTTTGAGGAATCATTCGTGTCGATAGTTGATCCGGCGATGTTTAAGCAAGTTAGAGATCGTGCAGTCGACGAAGCGAGTCTTCCTCGCGGCGTGAAGTTCGCGCGGCCTAGCCGACGATGACAACTGTCCGCAGGCCGGCCGGCTCGGTCGCTTTTATGGGGATAGCCGAGAACACGACGGTGGGCCCGGTGGTGCTCGGTGTGCGTCGAGTTTATCGTGCGCGAGTGCGCGCGCGACTGCTGCCGCGTGTGGGTGTAGGGCCCCGTCGCGGATCGGGAGGGCGAAGAGCTCGGGTTACGCGGCGAATGCGTGCATGCGTGGATGGATGCGTGTGTGAGTATAGGTGCGTCTTGTAGGCTCGCGGCCACACGAAAGAAGCCGGCGTGGCGCGAGAGAGCAGGGGTTAACCGGGAGAACTCGTGTCGTTCGGTGTGATACCTCGATCGCGGTGGGTGTCGCGAATGACTGTGCCCGTCCCCGAGAGGTGTGCGAGAGCTCGCCAAGCGTGTATGTGCCCCTCCCTCTCTACCAGAATTCACCACCACCACCACCACCACCATTGCGATCCTCGCTACTACCACCACTTTACTGTTAGGTAGTAGTACTGGTGGGACCAGCGCTGCTTCTCTCTCTTCCTTTCTTCGCTACACTCCTATCGGACACGTTCGGCCCTGTAACCCAACTTCTCCCTGGTTCCTCGTTCCTGTGCCACCTTCGATCTTTTTCTTTTTTTTCTCTTTTTCCCTTGCGCCTACCGACTCCCTCGATATCTGCCTCCTCTCCTCTGACAATGCCTTTTCCTCCCGCCTGAGGAAGCGAGTGCTGTCCGATACCGCGGAACAACTCGTTCCGCTGGTTGTATCTCGAGAGATAAGCCAACGATTAGGGTAACCAGTTCGGCAAACTTTTGCGACCTGCCGCTTTCCGACTATGATAGTTCCTTCCGCGAGTCACTTCCACCCCTCTACATTGGCACTTATTGCAATCCGCTTATTTAAGCTCATTACTAAAACTTATTTGAATGTGGATCTCACGATGAAATGGTTTTTGCGATTGGTCGTAGAATTTGGCTGGTCCGACACGTGCCAGTTTCAGTGCGAAGTGTTAACGTTAGATAAGGGTTGAAGAGGAGCCTAAGAGGCGAGTAATAGATTCTAGGGTCGGAAATAAGCCCGAGGGTATCCAGTCCCTTCCAAGCTAATCGGCCATCGCGGCGATGACGGCCCATAAAAGGATACCTTCCGAAGTTGGTAATTAACATAATCATGTTCGGAGGAGTATTTCAGCAGGGCTCACGCCAACGCTCACTCCACCCTCCGCGCTTTGGCCTGGCAAACAGTAGGAGGGCGCTGACCACCTTCTCTGGCCCCACTTCACACTTGGCTTTTTGCCCTGGAACATCGACAGGCTGTGTTCTCTCGGGTTCGGTGGCGGCTCGAAACTCGCCGTCGCGGCTGGAATTGCAAATGCGGGAGGGTGATTGTCTCGATTCGAGTTACGGCCTCTCTGCTCGGCTTGCCTCGGCTTGCCCTGCGTATCGGGGGACTCTCAACGCGGCTACAAACACGTGGAAGACCCTGGCTCTCTCTGGCTACCGTACACACTTCGACGAAACGTCGTGATTTCTTCTTCACCTGGAATTCGTGTCGGTTGACATCGTTCTACGTTCTGCGAAAACTCAACGCTTGCAATTCCTACTAATTATCTATTGGAAAATGTATTGGGGCCCAAATGAAGTGAAGAATGAACGTCCGGAAAATTTTGAAAAATTCCATTTTTTCCAAAAATTTTAATGCCACTACCAACCCTCTTCAATACTCTTTCTTATAATCGAATCTTTTGTTCAGTTTTTGCTCAACGTATCAAGAAGCAATTTTTCAAGATATTTTTTACACAGAGTAATTGTTCGATCAGGCGGAAGAGCTAAAATTAGAGGATGACGCAATGGTTGAAATCGAAGGGCAGAGAAGTTACGCGAAGGTACGCGGCTCCGGTAAAAAGGAATTCTCGGATAAGCGAGCGGCAGATAAGTATCCAAGGGGAATACATTAATGGTGCATGCGCGCGGCACGATGCCATGAATGAACCGCGCGCGAGAGAACCACAAGCTTACTCGATTCCATGGAGGTTCTTTGATTCACGACGTGTCGATATGACGCGGACCTTAAATAATGTGTTCGAGCCACGCGTATCTGCGCTATCTGCGAGGTCCGCGGCATAAAAATCGTTCTCGACACTTTCAACACGTACCTATTATAATATACGGAGTAAAAAGCAAGTTTAAAGGATCAATGTTATGGTGTAAAACTGAAGAAAACTCAAGTGGAGATGATCGACAATCAAAGAGGCCTGTTTCAAGCAGAATACGATAATAAGGATAACGAAGAGACGAAATGGATATTCTAATCGTATTAATCCGTTCGTAAACCGCAGCGTGCGTCGAGGACAGCCGGGCACGAGAACTCGTTACGAAATGATCCGGCTACGTAGCAAGGGTGACTAATTGGTAAGCGGCTTGTAAAAATTCGCAGGACAGTCTGTCGACATCGCGTTGCACCCATCTCATCCCGCGCTCCGTTATACTTTTTGCGATGGTCGGCGCGACTCTAGTGCGCTCGTAGCCGAAGAAGAAGAAGAAGAAGAAGAAGGAGAAGAAGAAGAAGAAGAAGAAGAAGAAGAAGAAGAAGGAGGAGGAGGAGAAGAAGAAGAAGAAGGACGAGGCGGAGATAGGTGAAAGAAGAAGGGAAGGAGGAAGAGGGTAAGGAGAAGGTCGTGTGCGTGTGAGGCCTTAAGGTGAGAAAAGAAAAATGGTGAAGAGAGGGCCGCCGGAGCCAGCCAGCCAGCCAGCCAGCCAGCCGAGGAAGGAAGGTGAGAGGGGACACACGGCGCTTTCGCAGATTCCACGTGAGATACCTGCGGCATTCTTCGCTCTCTGCACCGGGCATTAAGCCGGATGCACATTCGTCGTGGACGACGCCCGCTGAATTCATTTCCAAGAAAAATATCTTCCGCCTCGAGACGAATTTTACGGGAGATTTTGTTCGCGACCCACCACCGTCCACCTTCTTCTTCTTCTTCTTCTTCTTCTTCTTCTTCTTCTTCTCGTAGTTTTCTTCTTATTCCGCGGACAGACGCGAGAACCCTGCCCCGAAAAGAGCGCCGGCAATAAAACTTCTAATCCCGGGATAATCCCTCGAGACGAAACTTCTACCCGGCGACCGGCGCGGCTTCCTCTGCGGCTCCAGTGCGCTTTGACACCTTCCACACAAGAGTCTCGAGGGCCCTTGACCGAATCGAGGACTCGCCTCTCGACTTCGGTCGCTCGATTAATAGAAAAATTCACCGGTGACACGAAGAGGGTAGAATGAAGGATTAGTAGTATAATAGAAGAAGAAGAAGAAGAATGAGTAGGTTAATTAAAATTCACAGTTGAATGATCTATTTTTAAAGAAGAAAATAATAATTGGTGTGTGTGTGTGTAGAAGACATTTTAATATCCAGTCCCGTGAAATCATTCGATCCTGATGAAGGTTAATTGAGATCGCGAAAAAAAGAGATTCGGTCGAATTAGGTGAGACCCATAAAAATCGTCGAATCGGTAGATTAAGATTCTGACGAATCGTCTGCGCAGTTCCATCGGCTACCAGAAGATTCGTGAGTCAAACAAGAATCGTACTGTGTTGGCACGTGCGCGAATTAATTTTGCCGACTTCTATAACTTCAATCTTTTCCTCGTATCAGTCTGATGAAAGCGCGCGGCTCAAGTGTATTTTCGACCAATCGAGCGTCACGTTCGCTCTCCAAAACAAGGCTATAAAAGCGAAATTGGCGGCATAAAGATTCACTTTGGCGATCGTCGCACTTGGTTTCGCGATTGAAGCCACTCGAAACAGCAATCTGCAACTGTGACCTTCTTTCGCAAGATATCTGACGAGTCGAACCACAAAGACTAACTATAAAAAGTTGCCTTTCAACGTTTAAAGCAAAAATTGCTTATTTCATTGAATTACTTCAATCGACCAATTATCGAGCCGAAGGTCGATGCAAGTTCATGGATCAGGATTGAAATAAATAATGAAAAGGTTGAATAAAGGCAGAGATTCTACCGATCCGAGCGAAAATCGGTTGGACTCCCGAGCAACGGGACAAACGGTACGGCGCGTACGGATCTGCTCGCGATGAAAAATGAGCCGCGCAATCCCCCTCGATACGACTTCCTTTTGGACAAGTGGGCGGTTCGCAGTGCGCGCGAAATAAAAATGCCTTGGAGGCCTCGCGTGAGTTTTATCTCCCGTGTGCATCGGTTCGAAATGAAATATTTTAATACTTCGCTCTCTGTGTACCACCAGCATTCGAGTCCCTCGGACAATTAATTTCCATTTCCTATCGTTACCGCTTCCCCGCCGCGGACCACACGCAAAGAGAGGACCCTCAATTATTTCATGGAATTATCGGTCGCATTTCTACAGGTTTACGAGCGAATTCTGACGCTGCATCTTCCGTTTCTGCAGGTATTCCCAGTGAAGGTAAGAGAATTCCGTGAGAACGGAAGAAGAAGAAGAAGAAGAATTAATAATAGTGCAAATAGAAGCGGAATTATACACTGAAAGAACACTAAAAGAGAAGAATAATGAAGAAAACGGAATAATAGAAAATAAAATAACTAGAATTAATAGTAACAGTACAAGACGAAGAATAATTATAAAATAAAGGCAGAATCGGTAAGTGAAGAAGAAGCAGAAGAAATTGAAGCTGAAGAGAAGGGTAGAAGAAGAAGGGAAAAGCAATGGAGCGTTCGAAAAAGGCTGGTTCGGGTTCTATTCATAGTTCAGCTATGACAAATCTAATAGATTCTTGGCGAGTATAAGAGGGCTCGAGAAAAAAATGAAGAGAGAAGAGAAGAATATATTTCTATTGAGAGAGCGGGTGAGAAGGAACGGATGTAACGTTCGGTCCCTTTCGGAACGCGCTTCTCTAACAATGATATCCCTCTGCGGCGAAAGGAGACCGAGAGAAATAAAGTCAAGCTCGCCGTTGGTCACCTATAACAGAGACGCTCGCTCACAATACTCATTGTCGTGCATCGTAGGAATGCGGGAGGGTTTGGCATTGTCGGGCGCACGCCAAGCGCCTTCTTCTACCAATGCTATCCTTCACCATGGATATTAACCTCCATTTATCCAACCAAATATTCCATCTCATTACGCCCCACGCTCAACTATCATCTCGCGAAATATTTATCTCCCTCCTTAATACGTCAGTTTAACGGCGCAGACAAAGCCGTAATTCGAGACCGCGAAGAGAATGACTGTGAGCCGCGATAATGTTGCCGGGCGCTGCAACTCTATCTTGGAGTCAGACCAAGGGTACAGTTATACTACTGAATAAATAGAGTAATCGGACGCATCGAAAACATCGCTTCGCGACTTTCAAATTCACCATTCGAAAGATCAATATTTATTCACGAATTTATCCTTTCTCATCGGAAATATCTACAAGATTTCCCCAATGGACCAGTTATAATTGTTGTAATTAAAACCGTGTTGAATTAAGAAAGTTTCTGTCAGTTTAGCAGGTATTTTGATTGGCTGGAACCAATGATCCGAATGAACCATTTTCGATCTAGCGTCGTAGGAGGAAGAAGAAAGGATCGAAATAAGTCGGAATGATCGCCGGAAGCGAAACAAGAAGAGGGGAAGCGTGGAAGAAACGAGCCACCGCAGAAATTCAATTTGAAGCGAGGATCCTGAATAAAGCCTCTCTTCTTTCATTCTTTCTTTCTTTCTCTCTCTTTCTCTCTCTCTCTCTCTCTCTCTCTTTATGCCGAGAACCTCGAATCTTTGGAGTCCAAGGGTGGCGAGAGGTGGAGGCACGATCGCACAAAGAAGCGGAATCTTTCGTCGAGGCTGCAGCCCTCGGGGACGGACGGTTTCCGCGGCACCATTAATCTCTAAGAAGACAATGCTACCTTCTACGAAAAACTGTGAGGCCTGCGCCAGCCGCCACTACAACTACGCCGCTACGGTCATTCGAATAAAGTTAACACCGGCAGTTTCACCTGGAGCATCCCCTGCTAATCCTCGCAACAAGTGCGAAAGCACGTTTCGATCGCGTCAGAACCTTTCTTTCAAGGCTCCCTTCACGAAGATTCGGCCATTTAAACCGACCCTCTTCTCTCTCTCACACTTTCAACCACTTTTATTCATACAGTCACAGTATTTCGTCTCTCGTTTTAAATGCTTCAACAATATTTTAAATTGTAAAAATCGTCAGATTTTTCATTCTTGTAAAATTGTAATTTCAAAGTATTGAGAAATATTTTCGAATGGTTTTAAAATTCTTTTTGTAGTATAGTAGTAATAATTAAATTATTAGAATTTGAAATATTCGCGTGAATTCTTTGGAATTCATCTTCGGGTCAATTTATGGTCTCGAATTATTCTTCTCTTCACTTTTAGTCTCTTTCATAGTCTTTCGTGGATCTGGGGATGCGAAGGAAGAATAAAGTATATGGAGGCATACTGTTCCGCGTCACGAGGCGGAAATAATTCCTGCTGACTGTCTTGTGTATACCCGTGTATACGAGAAAAGCCCTCAGGCAGAGAATCTGTTTATGACCCTCCGGCGCCTTTCCACAGACACCTGCTTCGAGAATAATTTTCTCTTGGTACAACGACTAACCGGTTAAACTGTTGACACGTTCAACTACTTGAAAGCTTTCAATATCTTTAATAAATTTATTAAAATTAGTAATATGACTCAAAACATTAATATTCTTGTCTTCCTTACAATTTCAATCCAACACATTTTGAGATGACTATGTTGATTAAAATGAAATGTATAATTTTTAACAAATATTAATTTCAACAAATTTAGGTTAAAACAAACCGAACACAATGTATAAACGAATTGACGAAGAATTTCGTTAAAAATTGATCTATATTTCCGATCGATAATTTGGAGAAAAAGAGAGGGATCTATCTCGAGATAATCATGAACGATAAAAATAGAGAGATTCCATTAGCCTCGTACCCTTGAGAGTTTAGATCGCTCCCGTAATCACGCTTCCTTCATTCTTGGCGGCCCATCTCACAGCGATCCTTGAAAATGCGCGTTGTTAACACTCCCATTCATCACGCACCGCTTCGCTCTCGGGATACGTGGATGGTGTACCTCACCAAGTTGGCTCGCACCTCTCTTGCAGCCTGTGATCGTGCCCCCCCCCCCCCCCCCTCACTTGGCATTAGATTCACGAACAATTCGACCATGGTGCAATTCCACCAACAACCTAGTAAACTTTTTATTATTTAATCCTGATCCTTTAATTTCTTTTACTAATATTAAACTGTTTTCTAATCAGTATTTATATACCAGAGTTTATTATTTAATACAGTTTGATCATATTACCCAAATTACATTCAATACTGCTTCTTAAATAAGACACAAATTAGAAAATTTAATTTAACAATAGGTTCTTGATCTATATATTATTCCCTTCCAAATGTCAGAATTAAATTAATTTAATTCATTTAAACTTTAGATTTAAGTTTGGGTTTAAGTTTGGATTGCTGTTAAAAAATGTATTAAGGATTTTTATCTGGCAATCAGCAATATAAAATACTCGCGTTCGCGACTCTTAGGTAGATTTCGCATTGGACAGGGTACCGAGACGGTAGTTTCATGCATAAAACTACATACATACTCCTATTTCGAACCAGTAACCGAGCGTGATAAGACTCTGCACACGTAAGTAACTGGTTGGCTTAATCCCGTTGCCGGATCAGGAATGCTTTTCAGATAATCAAACGGTAATGGAAATATTAACTTGATTTGCAAACAAGTTCCACCTATTAAGTCTGACCGCGCGCTTAATTAAAATGGAACTTATCGGGGAATTAATCAAACTTAATCTCGAATCGAAAGATAGTCGAGTGTATTTGATGATTCGTTCGCATGTGATTTTATAATCTGCGCAAATTCAAATAATTGCATTATCCAATGCTAATTTCCAATTACAAAACTTAAGCTTCTAATCAATAAACAATCAGTGAAACAATTATGATTTTAATAAAAGTCCATTTTTTATGAGACAATTGTTATATTGTTATTGAATATACGTGAGTGAGTCATAATACGAAAACGCTAGTGAAGAATGATTTATGAGGATTTATCGGCTGGTTGGAAATTCCAGGGCGTTGAGAAGCGCGCTGCATTAAGTAGCGATAAACACACTCGATGCACCAGGGCTATTGGTATCTTTGGTGTTTTGATCGAACGGCTGCACCCATTTCGTGGCAGTAAGATCTCGGCTGGCGCCTTGGACCGGCGCCAGTTGCGCAAATTTCTGAAAAGGAAGCCCCCGCGGCTCTCCCGGCCATTCACGAGGCAAACAGGAAGTTGCCAGGGGCGCGGATTGTTTGCGCTCTGCGCGTGATAGAATTCGGAAACGATAGACACCACAAGAATTGCTCTTTCCCTCTCCCTATACAAGGTGGGAAAAGAAAACCAGTTTACGATTCTCACACTGATCAATACTCTCTCTCTCTCTCTCTGTGAATGAAGAAGAAATATCCCTCAAATATTTTCTTTATAAAATAACCATCTAGATAGAATGTGCCTTTGAAAATTGATTTATAGGAAATTAATTGAAGAAAACAAAAATGAAACTCAAGAAGGTGTTTCATTTTAATAAATATACTTTAAAAGAAGAGATATTGAATTTACTGAAGAAAATGTAAATAATTCTGATTCTTTTACTGCTAAAATAGACAATTCAATATTTCTACTCGGTATAATTATTTTTGAAGCGACTAAGGCAAATGGTCCGTCGGTTGCGAACAATCGTTTGTAACTTTGAAACTATTGACATTTTGAGATAAGTTTATTGGAATTTTCTTCTTTGCTCGACAAGTGTTATCTACCCTGAAATTTGCAGAGTCCCTTTTTATCACCCTGTATATGTCAGTGGAAGTGTACATGGTAGCCAGTCACCGGTGGCTGCATATGGAGACGGCCGCGTAGGACTTGCTTGAGAGACACATCCGCTCTGGAAGTGGCTCCCACACTGAACATGCCAAATCGTTCCACGCGATCCCTGGGAAATGGACACACCAGAACTGGGTGGAAAGGGAGACCGAAGATTAAACGATTGGTTCCGCTCACGATAACGACTCTCAGCTTTTTATTTTTCTATAACAACAGACAACTCTAATACTAGTATCACACTAGTTTCCCTATTTCTTAAACCATGTCAACCGTATCTACATATGCAAAATATTTATCTATTAACCTACCGCATATCTAAATAGTTATGTTAATTAGAAAAATTTTCCCATTTTTCACTATTTATAATAAATGCAATTTCATCGGCTTCATTTATCGAAGAGAATTTCAACGAGAAACCCTCGAACGTTTGTAATATTATTGGAAGAGAGATAAGAAGAGAGAGAAAGAGAAAATTATGAGATTTCGAAATGAAATTAGCAAATCAACGGTGGTATTGGGTAGCTTCGCGCTATTCACGCAACCATTAACCTTAGCGATCCCATTTCACGCTTTGTCACAGGAGGGGGCGTTATCGAGGCGACAGTAGCCGGGCAGAACAACAAATACACACGTTTGCAACGGGGGGAGTAGGCCACTCATTTACATTCGGTCGGGTGCGCTCGTGAGCGAACGTGTATGATATACAGTATAGTTACTGTCGGCAACGATGCGGGTAAAGAAAGTAGTGGGGGATGCCAGAACCGATCGGCAGCTTTCGCGAGCGAAAGATAACGATTATTATTGCTCGTCATCGATCTATCCGCGAGCGTGGCCAGCCGCTATTTAAACCGGATCGAGGCCGGCGCCGTCGTACATATATCCGACTCGCGACTCAATTATGCCTCTCTCGACAAACATGCTTTCCGCATTCGACCCGGCCGGTTCTCGTAAACTTCCTTGCCCAGCGAAAAACTCACCTCGAATTCTTCGAGTCAAGGCTAACGATTAATTCTCTATGTTATTTAGACTATTTCCTGGCTACTGTTATATTCCAATGACTATATTTCATTTTAATTATAATATTCGCTATATTTATTCGTTATTTGCAATTGTTACAATTTTTTAAATAAATACCAATATTGTTTTAATGGAATATTATTGGAGTGTGGCGAAGGAAATCTAATCGGCACTATATTAAATTTCGAAGAATTCAATTACTATTTTCGTTTTTAACGAGTTCGAAGCAAACGGAGGATTTCTGTTGGTCACAATGGATCGTTTCGTTTCCTCTATAGCCGTGGGACGAGCGTATCCTCACACGAGGCACGGACCGTGCGACGTCGAGAGCCGATCGAGAGGCGAGCGACGCGTCCGCAGAAAAATTTGCGTCGACGCGACTATTTTATTTATGGCGCCCCAGCGAATTGGGCGTGATAAGCTGCGGAACAAAAACGGCAGCGGTCATGCTACTCCCAGCAATGAGGTCAATTAATTACGGCGCCAGAAGGAAAAAAAGCTTCGTGAATACCAAGGTCTTGTTTCTTTTTTTTCTCCAACTTTTTCTTTTTCAACTACATCGCCAATCACCCCGAAAATACCACGACTGCTTTACTTCCGATTTTAAAATAATTTTCCTTTTCTTTGCAATCAATAACTTGACCAATAAACAAACGAAAATGTTTTCCTCTTAAAGAATCACAAGTAAAATAGTAAATGAAGTTGCGAAGAGTTTAAAGAAAACATTTCCAAAGTTGATTTGCGATAGAATAAGTCGAAGCGAAGATGAAATCGGATGATTTTCCCCCACTCCAGAATATAATCAGGCCGAAATGATTGGTTTCTCAGACGGCGCCGAACCGCACTCGAGGAGGATCGCACCTATTACACAGCACCCATCGTGGCCAGGCCTAAAATAACCGACAAGCCGACAATATGTAGCGTTGCGTGGAGTGAAGAGCAACTCGAAACAACGATTACAAGGGCCGAGAACGCGCAATCTACTGGGACAAGTGGCCCCAAAAATTCGAACTAGCGCATATCAAGATGAGACTAGAGAATACGACACGCGGACACTTCTGAAGATTTGTGTCATCGCGGGTACGCGTAAACAGCCTGCAATAATACTACTATAAATACGCAGTTGGTTAGTCGTTGGAGGGGCACGAGAGAGTGGAGGAAGAGGGTAAGCGTATGCAAGCGCCGGCGCCAGCGTACATTACACGCGCCGGGGACCCATTATCCGGCCCACGTACTCTTACTCGCATACTTACTTACTTTCTTACTTACATACTAACTTACTTACTTACTTATTTACTTCCTTAGGTACATATTTATCTACTTATTTAATTCCTTATTCATTTACTCACTCGTTCGATGTCTTCAGCTGTTACGTCATCGGCAATATCTTCTCTTCTTCTTCTTCTTCTTCTTCTTCTTCTTCTTCTTCTTCATCTTCTGGTGTTTAGAACGCCCTCCACTGAGATCGGCAAGTGGTGAAAGTCGTTTGAGCTTGTTAAAAATCATTTTCAATGTGATTCTGAAACTTAAAATTAATTATCAGACGTTAGTTAAAATTTTACTTTTAGTGCTTCATTGAACAATACAGGATGTAGACTTTGTTTCTAATCTACCGCGTAATCTTCATCTCGACGCAAGGCCACACGACGGGGTTCGCGCTCGTTAAGCGCGAGATCAATCTGAATTCCCGAAATTCCGAATAACCGTGGCAGCCCCGATGGAATCGCTCGCAAAGTCCACTTGTCAGTGTCAAACCGCATCGCGCGCTACAGCGGCTTTTGCAATTGAGGAACGCGAGTGATATATGACTCAAACCCTTCTTCGTTCCTCCCCCATTCGCCTTTACAGTAATTCTGAGATTCGCGCATTCTAGTCTATCGATTTTTATATACACAACATTTCAATCTTTCATATCGTTATGCTACAAACAACCAACCGAAATAACATTTCGAAATTATTTATACAGTATAAAAAATTGCTATGCTATTATCATACCCAGGAAACTTTCGAATATGTCTGGTTCTTGGGGAAAATTATAACGAAGCAGATAGTGAAGTAGTTCCAGACACATTAATAATACACGAAGTACGTAGCCCACTAACCCCGACGTATTAGTACGTATTAATTAGCTGACGAGGAGAGCGAAATGCCAATGGTAGCCGTAGCCAATAAACTGCCCAAGAAACACGACGCTTTATTATTATTAAAAGCACAAGTACGCGCCGGATGGGATTTATGAGAATCGCGAGATCGCAGAACCGAACATGAGAGACCCCCCTTAAGAACACATCGTGGTACTGAAACCACTGACCACGCCGTAAAACTCGCGGACAAGAATGGTACCAGAATCAAGTTTAACTGCGGCCACGGTGAGTACAGGTTGCGAGGAATTAGCCGTAAAGTCGAGTACAAGCCATATCCCGATAAGAGAGTCATTTGATCGTTTCGATAAATCTGGGGGACTGCCATGGACCTCGCGTGCTTCCCCTTCGAATATTTCACTATCTACTAACCACTTATTTAGTTTCATTGTGCAACACACTTCTTTTTTTCCCCCCAGAGATTTTCCTCAACATCGCGTCAGACCAACATTTTACATATCTAAATTTACAAATTAGTTTATAGATTTGATAAGTGAGACTTTTAATAATTCCTTAAATTTTTTTATAAATTAGATTTAGTTTTAATTTTTAAGCCAATTTTTGAACAGTAATCGATGACTAATCCCGAGTCTCACGGTAAAACACAGCTTGAGTAATGAGGTTCCACCGTGCTAGCGACTCTAATGAAGCGAGCCACATTCTAATTCATTGCCCATCGGTAAAAAGAGCCTCGACAAAGTCTCTCATAAACGTCAGCCCGTTGCGATCGGACTTTCACCAGTGTTCCACTCGAGTGATTAATTAATCATACCTCACTGTATTTACGAACAAGCCACTCTTGCAACCGCTGGAATTATGTTGCTGGATATAAACCCGTTGATCCCAGGAACAACTGTATAATACATTGTTATCACTGTCAATAAAACTTAATTCCGATTACTTATTGTTAGATCATTTTCATCAATTATCCAAACGGAAGATTCATCGCGAACTAAATCTTTTCATATAACAAAAAGAAGCAAAAAAAATGTCATTTGATATATGTTACATAAATATGCATAAGTGTGATAAAATAATATACAATATTATTGTTTTTCAAAATGAGAAATATTATGATTGAGCCAAAATGAAGTTAATCGACTTGAAGGAACGATTCGATTTGTAATAATATTAGAACAATATTTCTTTTTGCTATCTAAAATTATATGTATTCGATATACACGAGACAATCTATTCCATTCCCTCTGGATAATTGAGATTCCAGAAGATTTCACGAGCCGCAATTCAGTGACAGTTGTTGACGTATTTCGATAATGAGTTACCGCAACGACCCACTGTCGTGAGTGGTTTTCGCGAGCGACGTGTGTACGCGAGTACATACTTTTGTTAGTACAAACGCAAATGGTACGCGACTTTAAGTGCTTTCTCGAGCGAGTACGCCAAGAAAAGGCTGCTTAATTTATGTACATAGGAATAATCGTCTTAAGCAGATACACACCCTGCATCGTGATCCTTGCACCAGTGACTCGACCGCCCTCTCCACGACCCGCGAACCCCCGATTCCTTCTTAAACGCTTATCTCGCGCGAAACCTGTGCAATTTCTATCACTCTAATTGCTGATTAATACCCCCGACACAGAGCTCGACAGCTTTGTTTATGACCGGGGCACGGCGTGAACGGCTGGTGAATGTAGTCGAGGAATTATTATACAAACTCGAAGCCGATAATGGGAAATTAGCGCTAGAACTACGAGTAATTAGCGAATGCATATCCTAGAAAAATATTTCCTTGAACATTTCACTAGAGAAATAATTCGTTCTCGATGGAATTGATTCAATGAGCATTTTCCTTTTCCTTCAAATTCAATACAATTATAAAAGTGAAAGGAAATATTTTCCTGGTCACTTTATTGATCATTAATAATTATCTATATTAAATAAGAATTATAGCAATCGAGGATCTAACGAATTCTCCTGAATTATAATTATTGTTACGTTTGGTCCGATGGTTATTAAAATTATCGAACTTTGAAGTTCGATGAAAAAAAGCGACGATGAATAAAATTCGAGAATTGTAGAGTAAAATCGACGGAAATTATCACGCGGTGTATTCGAGTCTTGAATTCCAAAATAATGCTCGCGGAATAATGCATCGCGTTGAAAAGTGTGCAAATACGCGGGGCGGCATTATTCGTCCCACACGCGGGGTCGTTATTGTACTCTCGAAGTCGAGCCTTCGCGTGGTTTATGCCGAAGGCGCTCAAGTCCCGCGGCTTCGGGGCGCGTACATGTTTATGTAAATCACCGACGTGTATGCACCAACCGAGCGACTTACACCTCTCGAGGAGGACGTAGCCGGAGCACTCGCGTTATACAGGGTGATATTGAAAAAATGGCTCAAGAATTACGAACCAAAAACAGGCCATCCAAGAAAAAGAAAAAAGTTCAAATATCGATCGGTCAAAATATCAATTCCCACTAAAGTTACAAACAATTCTTACTTATATTTTTGTAATGCACAAGGAGATAAAACAATATATAAATGCGATTTAATGATTTTGCAAACGAATAAGTCGAGCAGTTCAATGGTTGCAAACAATCGTTAATAACTTTGAAACTATTGACTTTTGAGCGAATGTTTATTAGAGTTTTTTGTGTGTTTCAATGTGTATTAAGAGATGATGATATTTTTAACCGGCCTGTATATGCCAGTCGTAGGAAAAATAAGAGCGACTCTGTATCCCTTCCCTTCTTTCCCTCCCAGTCTCCTGACTCCCGACAAGCATCGACCTCGCTTGTCGCGTCGATGAGTTATAAGTCTGCGAAAATAAGAGTAATGCGCGTGATTCATGAAGTTCATTGAATAAGAGAGCGGGATCTGCCTCACGGGAGAGTCCGCAGACGCTCGCGTGCCACCTCGCCCTCTTCTTTCCGTCTAATTTTTCCATTAGGAAGTCTCTCCGTGGCTTAGCGGAAAAAAGTTGAAAAATCAAACATTCTCAGTACTTGTATTCCGACTACACTATATTATTTGCCTATTAACAATTCCAAACAATTGCATTTATATAAACGATAAATTGGAGAATTTCATTAACAATTTATTTAAATTGATTGTCTGCTTTATTTAATTATTTGATTGAATAATTGACGAGTTAAATTATTGTCTTAAGTGTCGATAAAATGAAGAAGTTGGTTTTGGAGAAGTAGAAACACATCCGCAGCAAACATTTGCAACTTTGCAAACAAAGTGTCTCTCGAGCGTTTCGTTGTTTCAGAAAATAACAAAACTGTTGATACGAGCTGGCCGTTTTTGAAGCAACAGTATCGTGCGAAGAGTTTGTGCTCGATGTCACAGTTGAATTATAGCAGCTGACCGTAATTCGGGGGAAAACCTGAAACTATCGTATTTCCATCTACAGCCGAAACGGCACCGTCCTATACTTAGGCCAAAGCACATGGCGTTTCCGAGCTCGGTAGAAATTTCCAATCCCACCGGCAACATAACGCGCTACGATTTATGCGATCTTTCCGCCACGATAAACATCGTCAAAATCCTCCGACAGTTTTCTCATCCGCGCGCCGCCGGTACACTCTTGGAAATGCGTGATTAATTTGCGGATACGCGCAAACACACACGCTGGACGCATGCGGGACGCTAACCCAACAAATCTGGAACTTCCAGAACTTATAATACTCGCTATGAAACTTTCTAATGAAGACTTGGATTTGATTGAGATATTACTGTAATCTAATTCTAATAAATCAGATATATCAAATTTGTTTTTTAATATAAAACGTATCAGATAGGTAAAACATCTGAAATATATCAGATATATTGAACCTATCGAATATATAAAATGTTATATGTCTGGGGCTAATATATCATCCTGTTAGATTTCTAGGCCGAATACGTCAGCATTCGGAAGATCTCCTCGCAGTGGTCACAATCGCGTTCCGCGAAATCCAGGAGTTTCCATTGACCATCGCGACACGTCCCCGAGTTACGCAATTACCTGCGCTCAAGATCGCGGAGTATCTGGTAGCGCGGAAAAAAACTGCGTAAGTGGCCTTAACGATGTCAAACTATTCGAAGCGAACGGATTTCGTCATGATCGTGCACCGACAGTCTTGAATGGGTGACGCGAATCGCGCGCATCATTCGTTTAATAGGCGACGATTAATCACGACTACGATTGCATCTCTACACTCGGCTGCCTTCGTGAAAACCACCGATCCATCCTCGCCAAGCCTTCGGGGAAAAGAGATATCAATCAGACCAAGCGGTTTTCCGTTCGAAACTGTTAGGAGAATTGCACCAGACACCTATTCCACCGGCAATTACCACCGGAATAAGAATCCCAGTCGTTAGACGCCACTATTTATTATCGCAGACATTTCGCAATCGAAGTCTACAAAAAGGTGAGCTATTAGTTCTAATCCCGTAACTAATTGAATATACGAATAAGAAAAAAAAAATAATTGTTAGCTCTTTAATCGATACGTGAAATTAGAAGAAGAAAATTTTGTCAGATTTTTGCGAAATATGCAAATAGAAATGAAACTTAAAGATCGAAGGATGTAGAGATTATTCCTTGAGGCATGAATACTAATGTTCGCGTGTATTGAGGAGAGTATCAACGAGGGAGTATGTGGCCGAGGTAAATGGGTTCCCGCGAAAAATACAGAGATTGGAAAAAAGCAAATGTCAGGGGCGCCCCCGGAAAAATAGTTACTTTGGTCGCGGAATAACCTCGGCGGAATTGATCGCGACGACGCCACCAATGGTGGCTTCTAATAATCGGATTTACATCAGTGGCAATCGCACGTCAATTAACAATTAATTGTACAGCATTCCTTTGCAAACTGCCGACGCACCGTAGTCGAGAATTGTTCACGAGGGACGCGCGCTACCTATTCCTCTTTTCTATTTGGGTCTCGAGGACAGAGAAACGACTTCGTAGTCTTCCATTGTTCACTCTGGAACTCGTTCCAAGCAAATTATCTTTGTACAAACCAAGTCTCGACGATTTTGCAATTTGGACAATTCGAATATATTAGGTTATATCTTACTCGTTATACAATTATATATTATAGTACAAGATAATCGTATATTTATATTTTGTTTGCATATGTTGTATAATTATATAATACAATATAATTGTAGACAATCAATTGGTATGATAAAGGTGTATTGTTTATATAATTCATGATATAAAGAGTGGTGAATATTTTGTATAGCGACTAAAAAGAGCGTGGAAATATTGAATGACGCAATAAGGGTTGCCTGCGTGCAAACAGGACGATGCTAGGATCTCTACTGACATCAGTCGCGTAGAGGTGATCCTAGCCCTTGGCGAGGTCGGTTTTTGACCGTTCGAGTTTGCGCGAGCTCGCGTCAATACACCATTCACTATAGGACGATTCCAAAGTCAGTCCGCTTTTACAAATGGGTCTCTAACGATCGCTTAACCATCGAATAATTAAGAAAACTTTCTTCTGGACGAAAGTCTGCGATGCGGACAAAGTCCACGAGTCAGTTAACTGTTTTCGTACTTCTTAATGAATTATTCCACCTGGGGCAAAATTTAGTACAGTTCCCCTTTTCTCTCTAATTATTCATGATTCCGTAATATGTATAATTGATCCATTCTGATAAAATTCTCTACAATGTTTCAACAAAAACAAAATTTAATTTCTATGATTTAATGAGAATAATTTAATGAAGATGATTCAATTTAGACGATTAGGTTTCTAGAACAATAAGAGTTTTGAATATTTGGTGTTTTCGGAAAGTTTTGGAAGCTCAAAGCAAAAAAGAATAAAGAAGATTTATTGTTTCGAGAACGTTTCCGGATCGCATTAGTTTGTGAGATGAAATTCGGACTGTGTTTCTCTATGTAACTCGCCACCCACACATCCTCGTAGCTCCACGCTAAATCCGCGGCTCGCGTGTCATGCGACTCGTGTGTCTGGGTCGCTCTCTAACATTTTACGAGAGTCTTACACGCCGGACGATGGGAATGTTGGCGCCACCCGATGCCGTCCGCATAATGTTATGCGCATGCACGCACGTTTTATGCATGGCTCGACTCACGATAATGATGAGGCAAGTTAAATCTCGCTTGAGATTTCACGACGGTACGCGTCGACCCAGTCTCTATTGGGCTCTTGCGTATCAACACTCTTACCAAATCCGCGCTACCTCTTCTTCCTCTCTCCATTTTCCTATTCGCCAGAATTTATACACACAGTTGTGTCTCTAATAAAATCTACGAGCTGATAACGAAACTAATTTTAAGTTTTATATTTAGAAACGTCGTAACTCTTAACATTTTCCCATGGAACCTTATATTATTCGGTTAGCTCGATTTAGTACCGATCAAAGTCTTGTTTAACACCCGATTATTGCCGGATTTAGTACTTAATGTGTAATGAGTATAGAAGAGAAATTGTTTATATGATCAGAGACACACAAATGGCAAAATAAGTTGATGTATTGTATATGAATTGTGTATTGAAAAGGAAAATAGAACTGAAGAAGCAAATAGTGAACAAACGATCAATTCCCAAAGTAAAAGTCAGATGGGATGCTTCAGTGAGGGCGCCTCTCGGTAAAAGGCAACTCCTGCGGAATGTTGCGGCCGGACGCAGCAACAATCCGACCCCGACTTGGAATAATATTTTCCCAATGTCCAAGGAAAATTGATAACCGAACCGGAGCAAAACATAAACCCGAAGCCAAAAGAGTTTTACTGTTTTACCCACACACGCATACGTTGAATAATACAATTAAAATCCTAATACCTAGTAAATCAATTCTAAATTCTCGTCATCGATTGAGGTTATTAATTCCAAAAGTGGAGCTTCATTCGTGCTTTAAAGTAATGGAAGTATATTAAATCAAAGCGTTTTCCGGTTTTTAAAGACACAATATCGAATGTATTTGAAAACATAATCACTTACGTGTACATGACCACTGTTAATGCAGATTTACCCACGTTCTACCAATTCTAGGTGAAACTTCGATTACCCTGCATTCCTACGAATTGTCCTGCTAAGCAAACTTTCACTTTCGTTGCGAAATGGGAGACTTCTTAAAATTCCGCCAGTAGAGCATGCGCGAAAGAATAAAAGCGGCATTGCCCTGCTTTCGAATTTTTGCGACGTTGAGACCTTTATCTACCGCGATATCTACACAACGCGCGCGCGACCGCGCTACAACATAATAACACGATTTTATTGCAATTTATACGAGAGATAACGTTAACCAACCAGTATGGCAGTTGTGCCCCGCCCGTTATTGCTACACGACTCCCGTTTTCTTCGAACTAATGTCTCCGCGACTGTTCCGAAAGATATACGAGCCCCTATTACACCGTTTGCCTCGTTAGCTCAAAGGATTTCGAACTACAACAGTGCCATCTAATGCTTCCAACTGGCCAACAGATCGAGCTTCTGGACTGGCTGACTATAAAGTTTGCACGACTACTCGTTCTACTGTTCTTCGTCGATCACACAGGTTTGTCCCGTGTATCGCAAATTACAAATTTCTCCACAATTCCCCAAAATTCGATTCGATCCAGACCTTCCGATTGGTGTATTTCGCAATATGACTTGTCGATTTATGGCTCGTTAATAAAAAGTCGAAGAAAAAGAGTCGAAGAGTGGTTTTATTCGCGATGGATCAAAGCGTCGACAGCTTGTACAAGAGCCGAGTTACGAAAGCCCTCCACGTGTAATCTGAAAAAGCTAAGAGGACGAGGATCGCGAATGTGGACGGTGCGTTATTGCTTGCGAGAAGAAATCTGGCGCCGTCTGCACGGGCCTATCTATCACGAACAGTACTGGCTGACACTCAATACGCGATCGTTGCTTCGCAGGTTGTTACCAACTCTAAAAATACGAGGGGTGCCAGTCCGCAACTTCTAAGGGAACGTATAACACTTCACCGTATCGAAAACAACCTTCCATTGGAATTCTTCTCTCGGAACTTATGCAATTATTTGTCCTCTATATGAAATGATCTTGTATCTGATTTTTTAATTGCACTGCTTCAGTATTATCGGTAGTAATTTTCCTAATTAATTTTCTTCTTTTATTCGAGGACTTCTTCTTACTTTTTCTAATTGGATCCTAGTACGATGATTTGAACGGATACTCTGAGCAACGTGTATTCGCACCGGCAGATACCAGTTCCCTAATTAAAAGCCATTGAAAGTGCGCGAAAATGATCGATGGATCATAACTTCACCGGCATGTATCGCTATGCATATTTCCCATGCGTCTCCGGCTTGACAAGTTGCACGGGAAAAATACTGTTGGCGATATCGCGAACACGGAGTATAATTTATGTTTATCGGCCGTTAACGTACCCGGCACCAAAGTGATCACGACGTTTCCTCTATGGCTTACTTCGAGGCAGGTGAACACCGAAGTATGTAGTAGATCTTTTCACGAGGACTGCTGAATAGCTACTAACTACGAACGATGCATTCCCGATCTACCCTAAACCGTCCCCCTCGCAAATCTTCACCCTATAAACTTCTTGTCAGGTTTCTCAATAATTTCAGGTTAATATATCAATGATTAATTACCTAGTAAAGATCTTGGAGCGATTTTAATTCTCGCTGGCGTTGAATCTTTCCCAGAGTTTCTCACAGTGATTCTTCGAGGATCGATCGGAAAGAGGAAAAGCTCACAGGAGCTTACGAAACCGGATTTACTGGTAGCATAAATCTCGCCGGTTTTACAGTTAAAACCACGCGACAATATACACTCCGCAGCGTGTATCTATTCATGTAAATAAGTCGGACAGCGAAGGTTAGCTTACGCGCGCGCGCGAGCGCATAGGAGAGAAAATGTCACGACACTGAGGTCATGCACATAGGAGCTAACTCATGAATGCAAATTATAAGTATTTAACCTACTTATCGTTGTCAGTGCGATAACATTCCTAGTGCTGCGCGGCCCGAAATATTGATCCTTAATCACTTCCAATTAATATTTTTTCTCAACAACGTACCAAAGAACATTCCGCCGATCGAATAATAATACAATTAAAACAACTTGCACGAGTACTTACTTGTGCAATCAACTTCGTGTCTCCCTAATTGTTTCCGGCTAATCGCCATCGGTTCAACACACTGAATAACCGAGTGGAATAATCGAGAATATTTCATCGCAACTACTAAAGTCAATTTCACTTCGTATCGGGGTTAATCGCCTCGGTAACGGTAACGAGTGAACGAAGGGTAGAAAAATTCTCTGGGCGACAGGGTGGATTTCGAAAGCAATGTTTCTTGCATTCTAACGTTACGCGCTTGTACAACTAATTAGAAAAAACAAATAGCTGCTTACAGCAAAACTCAATTCGTTGACTGCCAAATTCGTCCAGCAAACATAAATAAAATACTTCTTCGAATTTTGTACAAATAATTCACAAATATTTTTTGACCAATTACTAGCAATATTTTGGGGTTAAAATATTGAACATAGTTTCAAAAGACCTGATTGGCAGTATACGCATTGTTGTCCCGCCGAATGATCGTAAAACAATAACGAATTCTCACTTTAAATATGTGGCTTTTTATTTCGATCCTGACAGAGTAGCAGTGGCAGCGTCGCTTCTCTTCAAGACCCAATATAGAGTTCCTAATAGTTAAACGTACACACGCTATACGGAAAATTGCAAAATGAAGAAAAAGGTCGGGACTTGGCGGGGGGGAGGGGGACGAGTCCGTCACACACATATCTAACACTAAGAAGTTTACACACGCCTGGGGGAGAGAGAAAGGAGGAGGGCAGCGGATTAATCTCTAAATTCGTCGGTTCGATCGCGTATAACTAATGTATTATTTCTCTATAATTATGTCGGTTAAGAAAGTAACTTAAATCGCTAAACGAAACATGCTGAATGGGCGGCGTGCTTGTGACTCAAGTAGCGTCGTCTTCGAGAGAGAGAGAGAGATAGGAGAGAGAGAGAAAGAGAGGGTTGCGTGCAAGCTGAACCGAGGACAGCGCGTCAATACTGACTACTCCTTTTTTTGAATCCACGTTATATCATTGAACTTGCGGATGTTTCTGCATAAATCTCAACGCGTTGTATATTGCTATTTGTACAAAGTCCAGGACCTTTCGAACGAGCATCGTCTGCTACGTGGGGTGGCAGTTCGTAGAATGCGTGGGTGACTTATTCGTAAGGTTGCGTGAGATTTGCATAAAGCATCCGCAGGTGAATTACGAGAGCTGCGGGACTAGCCCTTTATCAGTCTACACTTTCTCTGCGCAATGTGCATGCACCCCCCTCCCCCCCTCCTTGAGAAAGAGAGAGAGAGAATCAGTGGGCTCTTTTCTCTCGTTTATTTTCGCTTTCTGTCTCTTTCGCATGGTTCATCTACGCGTGTCGTGCTCTGTGCATGTGTGTGTATTTGTGTGTGATGTTTACATGTATGTAATAATACTCTTCTATGATAATAGTCAGCCAGAACAGAAAGATAAACTATTTAACGGCAAATAACACATAGACTACGTAAAGCACAATTACAGTATATTTCACAAATCGTTTAAACATTCATATATAATTATACGAATCTTCGCATATGACGGAAAGGCGACTTGATCAATCAGGATCTCGGAAGGGGGGCGGGTGGGCAGTTGGGATTATCATCTTGTAAAAACAATGTATATATATTTCGAAGGAGAGGAGAAGATTGGGAGATCGTAGGGTGTTTTTTTTTTTCTTTTAGTTTTCCTTTTCGCGAGAAATGGCTCCGGAATTAATGAGAATTCTGCGTAGACGCGCGCCATTTCGGGTATGCTGGCGTAAAAATTGCGAGGCCTATCCTCTCGTCTCGTCGTGAGAGAGGTTCTTTCTAGTTTTCTTTAAAGATCATCATCATCATCATCACTACCACCATCAATCATCATCATCATCATCACTATCATTATCATCAACAGCATCATCATCATTTCTATCTCGCTCTCGTTCTCTCGCTCTCATTCTCGTGATTCTCTCACGTCACTGCAAATCCCGCCACGATCGATGCTCTGAATTTTGGAATGTCGACGATACCTCTAATTTTACCTTATCAAGGTGCAATAAATAAATGGTATATCATCTCTTTTACACTGAGATAAAGTTACGGCTGGCTGGCCAACTGTTTCGTTGAACCGCGGGCAGGTGAAGGAGGGTACGAGTTGCTGCACCTGCCAATGGCAACTAGCGAAGGTGAACAACCATCATCTCTATAGTCACGCGACTTTATACTTTATTTCCCCCCAACGTAGTCTACCACTGGAAACTTAAAAAAATAGAAACAAACTTTTTGCATTTTTGTTTTTTTATCCCCCTTGCAACTAGAAACAGTAAGTCATTGCACCGTCAGTTTTTTATTCACTCACTGCATGTTGTTTTCTGTGTAGATTTGCTTTTTCGTTTCGTTAGGTTCGTTCAATTTTCTATTTGTCTCTCGTATTCTTGTCTTCATTTTATTTGTGTTCGGCCGAGATGCGACTTTGCTTTGTTGTTTTTTTTTTGTTTTCGTTTTTTAATGTAGTGGACAGAGCAACATTCTCTCATCTATTGATCACATTTTATCATCGTATTTATATAATGTAATGTACAATATGCAGCTACATTATGATAATCAGTATGTCCAACGCATTCAAACTGACAACACCGTGGGTACTTCACCATTTTTTTGTTTGTTTGTTCTTAGATCGTGTCCGTGTGTCTGTATGCATGTGTGTGTATGTGTGTGTTCGTAAGTGGCTTGCATGTCTGTGTTTGTTTGTTTTTCATTTCTCTCGTTGGTGTGTTTGTTTCAAAGATATCGTTTAAATCATTAATTAATCAATGTGTATTGTATGTTTCAGAGTTAAGGTACTTTAATACAATTACTTCCAAGTTTTTTTTTCCACTTTTCTCGTGGTATCTCTGTGTAAAAAGTGTAACTATAATGCTAATATAATAATAATTATGATAATAAGTTGCACAAGGCAAATAGTCCTGTGTGGCCGTTCGAGTGTGTGCATCCGGCCGGGCTTCCCCACTCCCCTCCCCCCCGTTTAGCCCTTTTTTTCCCACGGAGACGAAAAAACTTCCTGGCACAGTGACAGCTTTCGGTAATAATCTTTCTCCACCCTCGAGTCAAGGATCCGCGGGTAATCTTGCGATCTTGCGGCTTTGCACTCTGCGTTTTACCTCTTTTTGTTGTGTTACTCTCATTCGTTTTTCGGGGGGGGGACAGGTGTGCAGCTGATTTTTTTTACGATGTTAATATAGCAACTGAATGTTGACAGAATAACGTTCGGATTAGCGATTGGCATTTTTGAGCTGATTGGAGAGCCAATCCAGGCCCTCGTACAGTCCATCTCCACTTGTGGCACACGTTGCTTGGATGAACCAGTTACGGTTGCGCAAAGAATGCAAGCCCAACTTGTCGGTTATTTCTGCTGCATTCATCGCATTTGGGAGATCCTGGAATAATTAGCGTTGGTAATCTGATTTTTGCTTCTCGCAGTAACTATCGAAAGTCTAACTTCGATGGACAGACTTTACAAAACTATGATACGCAAAAAAAAACAAAACTAGCATCCGATTAACAACTTCGAAGTTGTGCTGTTTTAACAAACGACGATGAGAGATCAACTGCAAACTCTCATTGCGTAAGATACACTATACGTTATGCACCAGTGGCAGTTAGGATATTAATACCAGTGCATGATGTAGCGTGCTTTAATAATAGGTTGTGGTTTATACGTCTACTTACTTGTTTGTTAGCAAATATAAGAAGTACTGCATCTCTAAGTTCGTCTTCTGCTAGCATTCTCATCAACTCTTCGCGTGCTTCCCCAATACGTTCCCTATCATTACTGTCAACGACAAATATCAAACCCTGCAAGAGAGGAGAGGTTATTTATTAATAATATGATTTAGTAGTAAATAAACGATGGATTGGAGCGGCTTATGCTGTTATTCAGAGAGTCGGATCGGTACGTACTTGTGTATTTTGAAAGTAATGCCGCCATAGAGGTCTGATTTTGTCTTGGCCACCAACGTCCCATACAGTAAAACTTATGTTTTTATATTCGACTGTTTCTACATTGAAGCCTGCAACACACGATTCACAAGATCGTTAAATACCAGTCTTAAGAGCAACGGCGATGCATTTCGGAGTTGACTTATGCAGCGACTTATATAGGCGGATCGATTTCACTTTGATACGCACAATTGTAAAAGATTGTATAATAGCATGCTTAATCAATTAGAAAATTGACTCACCTATAGTGGGAATCGTAGTAACAATTTCCCCTAATTTTAATTTGTACAGTATTGTGGTTTTACCCGCTGCATCGAGACCCACCATTAAAATCCTCATTTCCTTTTTGCCAAAGAGGCCTTTGAATAATGTCGCAAATATATTCCCCATAATTGGTGTTGGCTATGCGAATACCTGAAACAAAGGAGGTCGGAGTCATTGGAGCAACGCGCCGCAAAAATTCCACGTAAGCAGAAAACCGGCAAAAATGTGAGAAAACACGCGAAAGGTTTGAATTCTCTCTCCCGAAGAAGCAGTACGAGAAAATTGAACAGTTCTAGTTCGTTGCCGCTTCACATAACGCTCTCGTATTCTATTGCAGAGTGAGGAGGTGTATCAACACGTCACGGCGTTAAGGAAAACACGCATGCAACAATACTGAATGATAGCGAAGCACGATACAAGGCGACGTTTTCGCGAGAAAAAAGAATTGAAAAGGCGTATTAAACGATGAAGAAGCATATGGAGATAGACCTCGGAAGAGATTAGGGGTGTTCGAAGAAAGGGGAGCTCGGCGATGTGACACACTGCAGGTACACGCACAGACGATCACAACCGAGAGACTAAACTTCTATTATGAGTAATAAATCACGAGGGCCGGTTCGGAAAGTTACACTTTCGCGAGTTTAACAAAGTTAGAGAAAATTTGACTCAATCGACGGAACAGGGAGGAACGATCCATGCAAAATCTCGCGACAGCAAAGTGTCTCTCGAGTGGCTCAATCGCGACGGTCGAAAAGCCACGTTACGGTGAATGATGTAGGAAAAAGGTGAAATTACGTAGAGCGAGGCTGGCAGGCAGGCTAGCTGGCAGACAGGCAAGCAGGCGGGCTGGTTTGCAGAGCCGACGACAAATGGAAGCACGCGTAGAATATTGATATACGCTGTCAGAGCGGAACTTAAAAAGCTAACCTGCACACACGAAGGAAATTAGGCTTAATAGGAAGAAAGAGGCTCAAGACGGGGACGGGCAATCAGTTGTTCTAGCGTGAAGAACCGAGAGAGAGAGAGAGAAGAAAAAGAAAAAAAAAAGGTGTTGAGGCACGCACGAGATGCTCACGCTGCCCGCTATTGATTCTCATTTTAATACATCGCTATGATTATTCGGACTAGCATACCCTTCGGGATCGGTTTTTGCGCTCTTTGCCGACGATTTATCTGCCTTTAATACGTGATCGGCTAGCTAAGACGCCAATACCAAGGTATTGCGAGCAAGGCGGAGGATATTGTGCGGTTTGCGAAGCCACTGCGTACACCCGGTTGTCTGTCACCTTCGACCTACTCCCCAGCGCGTATCGTCAAAGGTTCCAACGCTCAAACTTCCATTATTTATAAACGCAGCACGATTATTCGGACCCTCGTGTAACGACACCCCGCGCGTATAAGCCACTTGCGTTACTTACGTCTCAGTAAAAAAGATTATTTTCACGAGAAACGATAAAACATAAAACCAACACTCTCGAAAAGTACCGTATGTCAAAATGGCGGACGTGGAAAGGATTCATGCCTTATGCCACGTATAGGGCCAACCGAATTCAACGATTGGTTAAGCCGGTCACGTGACCGAAGAAAATCTTTCTTAGTTCGCCGTAGTGTCAGTAGTTGGCGCTACCTTACCACCACGGCAACCGATCAAACTTGCAAAAGTAGTGGTGGGTGTACTATCACACTGTATCTCGCGCACTATGTACAATGTGCGCAACTATATGTAGGAGTTCGGAGAACCACGGAGAACGCTTACCGATGCTTCTCTTGTTAGTTCCAAGCAACCATTAAACTTTTTCTACTTCATTTTTCACGCTTGCATGTGCGCGATTCTACACTTCTCTGTTTATCGCTAACCTAACCTCTATCTCTTTGGTCCATTCGAACCAACTCGGACTACTGTTTGTAATAACACTGTCAGTAATTGCGCGCGACTAATTGCCATGCACAAGTCGTACGATTTAAAGGGACCGTTTAAGAATGGAGAGGCAATATATTGCGAATTGAAAGAAGATCTACGGAAAGTTGTCATCGATGGAGAAGCGATAAAGGAGGATGAAGTTGAAGTAATAATAAATTGTTTCAATCTTGTAGAAGATTATGTTGTAATTTTCTGGGGAATTTTTAGGAAAAATTAAATGCGCTACTCGACTGGCTGGAAACGTGCCCAAAACATACCTGTATTAGAGTGAATACACAGAAGACAAATGCCGAAATGGTTTCTCAAAAAATCAAGAACTATATAGAACAAGTAAATTATAACTCTCGTGCTAATCTTGTAATTTTATGTAGCTGTCGCTCCGTTATATAACTCAATCATTGGTGTTTAGGAAACTGGGAGATTACCCATTCTGTCTATGGAAGCCAAAATGCCGGAAGTGATTCTTATTCACAGTTGGGATAAGTCCAATTTAGATCTAAGTCAGTACGAGAGGGAAGTAATCGTCGATTCCATCTGTGGCGAATTTGTATTGAAAGGAGCTCCAATTTATGGTCCAGGCATTCTGGCTATGCCACACGGTAAGATTATATGCTTATATTCTTATGGGATCATTTTCCGTATTTCTAGCTGTACCAATAAAGTTTTTCACGTAGGATTAAGTATCGGCGATAAAGTAAGTGTATTCGCCGATAAGTCTGGTCACTGTCTTAAAGGTTCATACAAGTACAATGACAGAAATAGAGTATTCTTAGGGAATGGAATTTTGAAACAGACAAGGCATTCCCTATTTGGCTCTAATTTAAATGTGAGGTATATCGAAATTCTATGTTGCCTTAACTAAAACTGAACTACAACTCGTTAATTCCATACTTTAAATAAAGATGGTTGGGTCGTTGTGCTTGTTTTGTCTGAAAAATCTGTCCGATACGATCGATTTTACATGGATAATTTAATTGCAGAGGAATTGCCGTTTACATGACTGATTTGGCATCTCAACTTCCGCCGATTCATGTGAACGACTTCCTGAAGTGCGAAGCCATGCCACAACATTTGCCATGTGTCATTTGTACCTACGTTCTGAACCCGCAACCAGGAGAGATAATTCTGGATATGTGCGCTGCACCAGGAAACAAAACAACCCATATATCAAACTTTATGAAGGGAGAGGTAGTAAAAACTATTGTAATTTCAACTATTGGAGCTGAACGATTGAAACTTATCATTTTTATAATTTTCAGGGCACAGTTATCGCTTTGGACGTAAACAAGAGAAAGATAGAAACTATGAAAGAAAAGTGCAGGGATTATTCTTCTAACAATATAAAAATATTCTGTTACAATGCAAAAAAAGCATTCACAGAGAAGAATGATTTATTGGAAGAAGGACCACCCTTTGGATACGGTACATTCGATCGAATTCTTCTCGATCCTCCTTGCAGTGGTTTGGGTCAACGACCTCAGATTCTAAACAAAATTTCCCTAAGTGAAATGAGATCATTTAGAACACTACAACAAATGCTATTCAAATCGGTATGTTTTTTTCCTCCTAGTTTCTTTTTCCTTCATAGTTGAATTAGTAATTTAATTGTAGCTTTAATTTTCTGATTTTTTAACAGGTGGTGCGACTTCTGAAACCGGGAGGCACGCTAGTGTACAGCACGTGTACCATTACCGTATCGGAGAACGAAGAAATAGTTTCATGGGCGTTGCAAATGTTCGAGTGCCTTAAATTGAAATCTGTGCGACGAAGATTCCATGTAGAAGGATACGGTGCTCCTGGGTATAGTATAGCTGGATTAACAGAGGAACAAGCGAACGATGTTTACAGATTTGGTCCCGAAAGTGATTCAATCGGATTCTTTATAGCTTGTTTCGAAAAATCACTTGAACAGGATTTATTCTGAGATGAAAATATAATTGAGGTTTCTTTTTTTCTTCATACACCTGGTGTGTAATACTTTTCGTCAAAAATTCCTTCCCCATGAATTGTACAACTTTTTCTACAATTTTTAAGACCCGTTGATATTTCTAAACGCTCCATCGATTCCCCAATTTTTCTAAAAAGATATAAATATTTTTGTCGGATTATTTCATGCCTAAGTGAGATTCAAAAATAGAGGCTTGTTTTTTGAGTACTTTGGTACGAATTCGATCGTAATATCGTAGAATGAATTTCCCTGAATTATCTTCGGTACGAGATCCTCTTCGCGTAAAATGAAATCACAGTTGTCAGACTTCTTCGAAATCTTAAATTCGTAGGCGAGTGCTATTGCAGAGCGGAGAAGAAGAAACTAGTGTATACTTTTTTAATATACGCAAGACTCTGAATAGAGATAGAATTACCAGTTAGATTTTCGATTGTTAAGATCATCTTTTTACTGGTAGCCACGTGGACATATCCAAATGACAATGCATTTGTCGATAAATTGAACGAAGGAAAAGCGACTTGCAAAATTAATTCAACCATCTGTAATTTATCATTAAACACATATTCAGCGATAACAAATTATATTAATCATATACAGATAAAAGAATGAAGAGTACCTGAGTACTTTTATCCGAATGCGTAATTACTAACAGTTCCTTCTGCGTGACGGTCGAATCGTGAATATCTCTAGTTTGATCATCGTTCATCAATAAATCGATAAGCTCCTCGTTTATGATACAAAGAATTTTCACCTGTGCTAAAAATGAATTTGAGAACATAATAAATAAGTTTTATCTTCGATTAGGATTATATTGAAATATACCTCAGCATACGTTTCACCGTTTATGATTGTACGATCAGTGTCGCGAGGTGTCGAATTATTATAAGTCGAAATACATTCAACGATAAATGGAGTTTGGGTTTCGAAATTCACGCTGATCTCTTCGTCATCCAAATTATAGAAACAATAGCGTTTTGTTATCCTACGGTGGAGAAGTTTTGTTGTTTTAATTGAACGACGAGCGGGGAAATAAATTGACGAACTTTAACATTTTCTTTGGACTTTGAACTACAGCGATTGCGGAGAACATAAACGTTCGGTCTGATTTCGAAATGTCGAAGGTCAGCTGCGGTCTTAGGACAACTGTCTCCAAATCGATTTCTATGGGAGGCAAAAAATACTCGTCTTCTCTTGAATAACAGTAATACTTGTACCTAGAATTATCCAGTTGCCAATTAACATTATCTAATTATATTTCTTCCTGTAAAAATGAAATTTCTTCACTTGTCCATTGGCGCAATACGCAAGTATCCGACAATTTTGAAGACTAATTTCTCTAATCGAACCGTCGCATATGATTCTGGTTGTATAGAAATTGACAGGGAAACTGTTCCGTATGGTGGAATAAATAATTCTTCGGGATTCACCTTTGAAGATCGAGATATTGATAATCGAATCAACGCAAGAGTTTTAAATTCTATTCTTTTAAGGTACTCACCAGACAAATATGCTGATTGGTAGTACCATAGTAAGGGATTAATGAGAGTTTCAGCTCCGTCGTATTCAACAATTTTCCCAAATTATTTTCTTCTGTCACCCTTTCTTTTTCTTCCGAAGAAGAATTTTGTTCCGTCGTAGATATTTTTATGGAATCTGTACTAAATTCGTACGAATCCGGTAACTGAGGATCATCACAGAAATAATACAGTCTAAAATGACGAAATTTTTCAGAAAATATTGAAATATCAATAAATTTGATTCTGAGAATAATAGACGAGTGAAGCTTACGACCAGTCAGAAAAAAGATTGTCTTCGAAAGTAGAAAAATTTGACTCATTATTACTTTCATTAATATCAAAATCATCCTTAGAATTTTCCCACATTTCTTTCGTTCCGCTGTAGCTTTTGTTCCTTAAGATTCTCGCGATAGAATTGGTAAATATTGTACGAATATCGAGGACCACGTTAAATGGCAATTTTTTAGCTTCTTCCTTAGATTCGACTAGAAACGAATGCCAGTTAATAGCTACTGGTATCGCACTGGTATTTTTTACCACAATATTTCTGCTGCTTGATTGATCTCCTGGTCTAATGGTGCCAAATCTGTAACAAGTAAGAAATTTAATTTAATTTAGTAAGAAAAATAAGTGAAATTGTGCTGCAAGTTCAAGATTAACTAATAATAAGAAAATTGTACTGGACATTGTTAGCGAGAAATTGAAGTTTACCTGAGAATGTAAGAATCATTGGTCACGTGTTTAGGCATTGGTAGAGATATAGGTGAGCCTGTGCTTTGAACACACAAACCCACAGTATACTCAGGTAATCCAGTTACACTTATCTGTAATTCATCGACATATACACCCCAAGTGTCAGACAACACATAGATATTTACTAAAACTGTTTCGAAAGGTCCAATTTTCCCTTTCAACGGCACCGCGAAAATAACGATACCCGCGTCAGGTGACTTCAAGCGACTTAGCATTCCTTTGAATTGTATAAATAAAAGAGCTCATTGTTGCAATGTCTCTCACATACATAAATAATTATTTGTCATACTTGACTCGTAATCCTCCGTAACATACACTTTTTCGTAGACCGACTCAATAAACATTTCTTCTTTTGTTTGCTCGGATGTGAACGACGGCTTAGGAGAGAAATTCTTCACGATAATTTCGAATTCGGAAGAAATTGGAGTTTCGTTTCGTATTGCGAATCTCTCTTTCTTTACTGGAAATCAAATTTGAAGATTAGTGATCGAACTCTAGCTGCCAGGATCGACGCTCTTGCGTACCTAAACCTGTAGGGATACTAAGGAATTCGATCACGATCGACTGTGAAGGATGCGGCAATGCTGTTTTATAAAAAGGCACTAAATCACCCAGCGAAGAAACTAACTTTCGTTGAAATTTCTTCGGATGAAGAATTTCCACGAATTCTTCGTGATTATAATCATCCTAAAACACAATTACTAAGATGCAAGAAGAAAAGAAAAAATACATGTAGTTTGAAGATGCAATTAATCTTGGGTACATCTTCATTATCTAAATCGTGAGTTGAAAAACCAATGGAAGCATCTTTGAAAAGACTTCCTTGATCCAAACTCATAGTTTTCAAAACTCGTTCTTCTTGGTTTTTATGTTTCTTCAATATATCCTAATATAATATCAATAGTTTCATTAGCTTCATTTTCCAAAACAGTATTTCTGACAATATCCAATGCTCACTTTGTTACGTATATCTTTGTTGAAGAGATCAAAAGCCACTTTATAGCTGTCTGCCCTCCATTCCACTTGTTTAACAGCCCTTTCGGAACGGCCGGACTCATCGATCGGTGGAAAAATGAATGTTACGTGAAATTTCGCAATTGTACACTCGATCGTGAGGATTAAATTGTTCATTGATTTTCCAAAGTAACAAGGAACGAATAAAGATCGTATTTCACCCTGAAATTCAATTTTAATTGCTTCAAAATCAATTATAAATGTTTACTGTTCAATTAAAATAATAATTATACCTCTTCAGTTGGGTTTAATTGTATCTCAACTTTTTCGCAAGAACTCTGTGGGATTTCTCCTTTCACAGGAACGATGCTAACAGCGAGTTTCTTTATGTCCACGCCATTTGGTGTTCCCCATTCGTAATGAAGACTATGCTCCGATAGGTTTCTCATTGTCAAGGTACAAGTGGTCTCCACGCCAACGTATAAACTGTTATTATGAAAATAAACTGTTTATCGTATAAGTGAATAATTGAATTGACATAGAAGAAATATAATAGATTCTTACTTTGAAACTCTCATTACACTGATATTGACAGGACAGTCGGATAGAATCGATATATTCTGTATATTGAAAATATTTCTACTGGAAAATGATTCGTCTATCCTCTGAAAGATATATTTATTTATAGAACTTTAATCGTAAAATATTTATAATTTTCAAAGAATATCTATTAGCATTTGACAAATAAATATTTACTAGTTTAAACAATTGTTTATCTCTGTCTGCTTTATCGAAGATGCGCTCATCACTGATATTAATTGGAGCTTCATTTTCATAAAAATCTGACCAGTCACTACTGAATTGAAGATTTACATTTGCGTCGTTTTCTTCTTCTTCTTCGTTACGACCAGATGATAAACTGACAATAATTATTCTAGTTGAATTAACTACTCGCTTGATATATTTTTATGATAATAATTAACTGATAACGAACTAAATATCATCGTCAGGATTGTACTGCAACCGTACTTCGATATCAGCTACCCAGATATCTGCAGACTAACAATTATTATGTACAATCATTTTTTACGATATTTTTATTTTGCGTAAAAAATTACCGATTGACAAATACGTCTTCGCAGATAGCATTGCTTAGTTCGCAATGTTAGTTGCTCTGGTATTGCACTCAATGGCACATCCTCGATGTACAGCCAAAAAGTATCAAACGACAAAATGAATATATTTTCGTGATGTAACGTTTATATAATTTGTAAATTAATATTTATATAATTGAGTAAACGTCAAATGCAATTATACTTCTAGTAGGATTTTGAATAATCAACTTACTGCAGAACAACGAAGTACTGAGGTTCTATTAAATTCGCGAAATTCGCACTTATGGTAACGCGATGAACGGATAAAGGTTCAAATTCTCCATTAAGAGGATGAATATTTATCGGGTCGAAAGGTAAGCGACTATGTTTAACTTTATCATTCTTTCCACATTGTTTTACCACTCGCTTCTCCCATCGGAAGTGCAATTTGATCTCGCTGTAAATATGGAATTTGTTAAAAAAAAAAAGAAAAAATATTTGTATGAATTTCTCATACCTCAGATTCGTAACTGTAAATTCTCTACTTATATTCGTGTCTTTGGTACTCGAATCGAAATGAATAAAATACTGTGCGTCACTATTTATGTAAGTTTCTGGCGGAAGTATTTTTTCCAGTCGCTGTGTAAATTTATTTGATTAGAATGATTTTAAATATTATTATTATTTTGAAATTACTCAGAAATTATTTATTATTATTTATAATGATAATTACCGGATCGATTTGAATGAAACCCGGCTCATATAAAACACCGTCGCCGATTATTTCTAACGTCCTTGCAGATCCACTGTCACACACGATGTACAATCTGTCCATCTAAAGCAGCAACGAAACATTTTTATTTTTTTTAAAAAATAACTGACAATGAAATAGATCATGGAAAACGTATTGATGCAAATGTCAAATACTCACGTGAACTCCAGTCGAAACGGGAAAGAAGTTTACGTGGATATTTATCGTTGCGTCAGTGTTGAGAGCAAAGTAAGCTGGTGATATAGTGAAAGAAGATAATTCCAGCGTGTTCTCGTCAGTAATGTCCTTATAAATATCGATTATTATTCGAACACAAGTAAAATGGAAATTCAATGCTATTGTAAATGATTACTTCGATGTACATGGTACACCAATCGATTTCAGTCATTATAAAGAATCTAGCGTTGAATCCAGAATTTTGGAAATTCAACACAGTGCGAATCTCTTCTCCAATGAAACCCATCTTACAATCGAGATTAGTGCTGGGTAGTTTCTTCGAGGATGAATTCATGAATCTCGTAATCTCGTTAACGCTAGTAAAACTCTGGAAAAATTCGTTCGAGACAAAATATTAATATTTATCTTCATCAAAAAATTAATTCGAATAATAATTTTCTTCATATTTATACTAAGTTCAATCTTTCTTTTTTTCTTTTTTATTTTTATTCATGGCAATTTTAGTTATACTTCCAAAGAATTATACTTCTTCCGAAGAAGACGAGGAACCTATAATCGATCGCCAGCTATCAGTCGCGAGACTCAAGTTCTCTATCGTGAAAGACTGCGCGTCCTCGTCGATTTCCTTCATCAAACTAATTTCCTGTACTTGTGAAGAAGAAAGAAAGAACTTGAATGTAATAGGCTAAATTAACTGTGGAGAAGAGATTTTCAAATTTGCATCGATACTTTTTAAAACTGGAACATCTCGGAATGCATGCAATCGAATAATAACCGATCTACTATTTTGCGCGCTTATTATAAGATTCTCATCGGCTTCGTCAAACGTTTTGCACCGGAAGAAAACGACAAGATGAAATTGCATTCCTGGAGGAAGAATATGATTCGCCGATTGGAATGAAGAAATCATCACGATGAACTTTGATCGGTTTGGTCGTCCCTTCAGTTGAAACTTAACTGGATAATTGCTAATATTCTGCACAACAACTGTCTTCTACATTACGATAAAATCATTTTAGCGACCAATATCAAGACACAACTTATTAAATATTTACCTTGTACAATTTGTTCAACTGAAAGTTCTGAAACGTCACAGATGTAGGTCTCGCCATTAAAGCTGCTTTTTGCACTTCGCCTTTAATTATACTTCGTCTGGTTTGCCCTTGAACATTTCTCGATTTTTTAAATCCTCTAATTGAAAAAGAATCATTAGAAATTCTGCCTTGAGTCTATAGTTTATAATTTAGCGTTTGATTTTTTTTTACTTGAACCAGCAAACTTTCTTCAGTATCGTACGGTCGATGAAGACAGTTTTCGGCGATGAAGTTGATCTTCGTCTTGATTTCGCAGATTCCACGAGTTTCTGGTAATCTTGAAGAATTTGCACTCTTCGAAGTCGCATTCGCGAATTGTCGCAGCAGACTTTTTTACCGAAAAAGTTATGAAAATTATTAATTGATAGATATTTTTAGAGCAACATAACTTGGGCGACGTCACATTAAAGAGTTTACCGGTCTTCGTCGTACAATTATCATTATCTTCTGCTTTTAATTCATCTTCCGCAACGCGATTATCCGATTTAACGAAATTTCCTTTTTGTCTTTTGCAGAAATTGCACTCCAATGGTGTACACACTCTTCGAGTGGCAATTTTCTCCAAAATTTCCCACCTGAAATTTCTGCGCGGACACAAAATCTGCAAATCACTCTGCGGGGGTTCCATAGTTTATGGAACCGAACACCGATTTCTATCGCGTGTTCACGATGAAAAATTGGCGAAGAAAAACTTTGACACACTTCCCTTTTAAACAAATGGATTCTGGGAGACACATTCAACAAACAATTGAGGATTTCGCAGGCAGTATTACACGGTTATCGAATTGGATTTCATAAAGAAAAGAAAGTGGTAATATCGTTGTTAGTTATTTTGAATGCAGGTAGACAGAATTTCTATATTAGTTTCAAGTACATGATTTATTTGGAAACAATGTTCGATATAAAGACTTAGAGCTTGAAGATATCTATATACAAAGAGGGTTACGTTAGTAAAATACTAGGATCTTATACTTCTGGCCGTACATCATGTAAAATAGAGTATTCTTATACAACGAGATATACATTATACACGATTTTCTCAATTTGAATTTCGTGTGTGCTTCTCAATGTTCCCCACTCGTTATTATCATAGCTTCTTGAATCTAGTTTAACGCTAGCAACGTCGATGAAACACTCGGAATTTCAGCATCCGAAGAGATCGGCAAAATTCGTTTCGATAAGAATCGTATGCACAACATTTAAAGTTGGAAGAAATGAGGAGAAGGATTCGGCGGAAAGGAAGAAAAAGATAATTGATCTTAATCGATAGAGGTTGATAAGTACCGGAAGCTAAAGAATATTTCAATAAAATTATGAAAAGACCCTGTGGCGATAGTATGCTCGAGAAGAAGGAATATGGGCTCAGTAATGATACGCGCATGATCTTCCATTAAACAACATTGTATTTTTAAAGCCTTATAGATTCAGAAATGATGCGCTTTCTCGGAGAAAGGTGCACTTATGTATCCTATAAGGTAAAGCATACGCAGTCCACAAGAACGCTCGTGTAATAAATTTACAATAGAAATTCTGTAAGTTGTACAGACAGACGTGTTTCTCCGTCCCGGTTTGATATCGGTCGAATTTAACAAATGCAACTTACTCTCTCTTGATCGCGATCATACCAAAATAAAGTGTGTTTGGTCAAACTAGGTTCAAGTACTACGAAAAATTGATTTCATTTTTTTGTTTTTTTTTCCTTTTCTTTCCCCCATACTTGTCTCCTTTTTTGATGAGTATGTACATCTCTCCTTCGAGTGTGTCGACGATTCGACAATGTTCGGTGCTTAACATGCTAGCTGCGTGGGTAAATCTGGACGTTGTATGCAAGGAATAAAGTCTTTTTCTTTAAAGCCTACGTATTGTTTGGAAAATATAAAACCCCAGATTATACTTCACTATCCTACAAATACATTGCTTAACTTCAAACGTTGCATACTTGTGTATTCGCTCGATGGTGTGTGCTATTTCTTCATTGATAAACTATGCATCCATGTGCTATTTATAGAAGGTGTGTCTTTGTATGTATGTATTAATGTTTGTATGTTTTGTTCCGCCTGTTTTTCTGTATCCACGCGTGTACTCGTGATACTGTTATCTATGCATTCCTCGTATCATAAATTAAACATAGAAATTAAAATTCCAGTGTACCTGTCTAACACTCTGTCGACATAATTTCATCTAAAACGTAAATTATCCAATCTAAAAATCTAGATTTCTCATATGTGATTTTGCTTGCATTTGTCTTTACAAATATGCCACAGCTGTAATTTTGCGTAATCCTCTCAATTGAGTTTGGGAAACGTCAGTATTTTCACTGCATCTGTACGAAGTGATCGTTCTTACATATGTACAACCCACGGTCACCCTTAAGCGTACAACGTCCATGTAAATATAGTTCGATGCATCCTCGGTTACTTATTTTTTCCCCTTTTATACGTGTCAAGGTGTCGAATTTAATTTCACTTGTCGAGCTCGAGTGCTGCATATTGTTCTTCGTCCACTTCGGTCATCATCAAATTCCCGTCCGGTAGTAACAACACGACTCTTCTGGTACCGCCTTGCAATCGAACAGACAAACATCGTCAAATTTGCCAATGAAAATCGAATTGAAAATTAATTCTAATCTAACAAACTTCAAAAAGAAAAAAAAAGAAAAAAAAAGATGAGGAATCAGATCTTACCTGGAGTCGGTTCTTCGGCTTGTACAACTTGAGCCACGACTTGTGCCTGTCCGTCGTTGTCTTCTTGTGCACCCGTGACAACGTCAGTAGTATTAGCATTGTCCATTATAGACATAACCATTGGATTCTCGGCGGGTTCAGTGCCCCCTTCCTTTACGTAAAACTGCGGCGCGAGATTGACTTGATCAGGGATTAATTGAGCGACAGCTTCGGCAACCGCGTGATCAAGAGTCAAAACAGACCCATCGTCACCTTGTTGTTCAGTGGTGACGTAGACACACTGTTGTTCACCATCCGCGCCACGAGTCACTAATAGTGTCTGGCCGTCTTCCGCTTGACCCGTGACTTGATACACCACTCCGTCTTCACCCGTTATTGTTACGAGATTCGACGTGTCATCCGTCGGTACTTTCCTCTCTTCCGAAAGCTTTTCCTCGGTTTTTGTCACATCGCCAGCTGCGGTGACCGATATTGTAGTAGTTGAGGTGACCGTGGCAGCGGTGGAAAGTCCAGTGACAATTGCGGATTCGGTCGAAGGCACCGTTGTCTCGGTGAGAGGAGTAATTGACGCAGCTGTTGTGGTAGGCGTGCTGACAGCAGGACCGGTATCGTCCAAACACGGAAGATCCGGTGCCGGCATTGTCACATTCGACAAACTCATTTGTGCTGGTTCACTCGTTTGCACTATTGTGCCAGTGGTCCCGCCAGGACTCATTTCGACTCTCATAATACCACCGGCCTCGGTTAGAGAATCGAGGGAAGGTAGAACCAATTCGGCGGCTGTAGTGTTTGCTGTCGCGTCTATACTCTCGGAAGTTGTCGTCGGTGTTTTGGCGGTAGAAAGAGGAGTGGCGGGTGTAGTTTCGGGCTCAGGCTCAGGCTCGGTAGGCTGTTCCACGGGTTCGCCATCGGGACCAATGATTCTTCCGGTGAGAGGACAGAGGGTGAATGGTCGGGGTGGACTGTCGGGTTCGGC
This sequence comes from Trypoxylon attenuatum, assembly GCA_963989405.1. Taxonomy (NCBI): domain Eukaryota; kingdom Metazoa; phylum Arthropoda; class Insecta; order Hymenoptera; family Crabronidae; genus Trypoxylon; species Trypoxylon attenuatum. Next base: position 7,248,331 of record OZ022489.1, on the reverse strand, counting down.
AGCGAGGGCTTCGGGATCTGGTGGTGGAAGTTCCGGCTCTCCTTCGCTGCTACTTTCCTCAGAGCCAACTTCGTGAAATTCCATATGAAGACCATCGCCTTCTGCGAGTTTACTTTCTTTCGGTTTGTTACCGCCGGGTGTAGTAGCGGCGGGCGATGGTGTTGATTCCGTTAATTTACCACGAGCTCGAGCTACCGGAGTCCGAGCACCAGCCAAGAGACCTCCTCGAGCTCCTGGTTTTATACCTGCTGCTTCTTGCGCTTTCCTCTTGGCCATTAACAACTTTTGCTGCGGAGATAATAATGACTGTTGCTTACCGATCGGTGGCTTCGGTGACTGTTTTATTTGTTGGGCCGTAGTCGTCGTCGTCGTCTTTATTACTTGTTTCGGCTGGGAAGTAAGGACCGTGTACTTGGGTCTGATCTGCGTAACGGTCCCCGGACTGACAGAGTTGGTTTGCGTGGTAACAACGGTCGTACGCTTTTGCAGAATTTGACGCGTTTGCGGGGACTGCACTTGTCTGGGCGCTGGCGCCCTAACCGGTGAACGAATCGGTGAACCAATTCCGAGTACACTTGTAGGTGCTGTCGCGCGCAATGGCGGTCTCGGTAACAAAGGACGACCATCCGCAGTACGCTGGGCTGTAACAGGTCCAGGACGTATTCCTGTGCTTAGTCTGGGTTGTAAAGTTATAGGTGCCGGCACCGCGGTCACAACGTGTATTTGCGGTATTTGCGTCGGATCCGGTTTCGGCTGGATCTTTATAGGTTCTGTTTTCTGTGTACCTCCGGCTTTGCTCGTCACTGGCTTCGAGACCACTTTCATCTGCGTGACAACTTGCTGGCTTCCATCCATCTTCGACACCACCTTAACCGGTGTTATTGAATTCGCTTGCGACGCAGAAATCACTTGCTTCCGCACTACTCCGCTACCGTCGCGATTTTGAACCATCAGAACCCCCTGTGTCGTCGGAGAACCCTTCACCGCGAGCTTACCGCTCGGCGACGAGTCCAATTTTATGATACCATCTTTTCGGGACATTACGTATACCCCGGACGTTAGATTCGGCATTTGCTTTGGATCTACCTTCACGACGCCCTTAGCGTTCGCGACCAGAACCGGTGGTTGAGTTGGCTTTGTAGCTTCTGGCGATTGCAGGCCAAGAGACGTTGCGAGATCGCTTGACGAAGCACTTGCCTTATTCGCCCCGTTCGACTGAGCATTGGCGCGATTAAAGGCTCGCTGAATGACGTCACTTCGTGCAAGCAATTTCTCTTCTTCCGATTCGCCAGTCCAGTCTTCGTCGCTACCAGTATCGCCCTTTGCTCGCTTCGCGGCACTGCTTCCATCTTCGGAATCACTCTCAGAGTAATCTATTCTTCTCTTACCTAAAACTATAACATCTCGTGAACTGTTTTGCTTGGAGGAATCGCATGCCAAAGGATCTTTTGATACGTACGTTCATTGTCTTCGTCTTTCATGGAACCACACCATTGCTTCACTTGATCCATCGCCTTAGACTTGCTTGAGCGCATTGGTCGCCTAAACAAAATGCACGTAACTCAGATAGTGATAAAAAAAAAAGAATATCAATATCAATTTTATCGGAAAGAAAATTCACGTTATCCGTTGAAGGACAATATTGTTATAATTAAATCTCACCCTGCTTGAGCTGCAGTGCTTGGCCCAGGTTTACTTGGCTCAGCTTTCACTACAGTCTTCTGAGCAGGTAGACTCGCTCTTCCTGCTGCCTTAGCGCTTGCTTGCTGTTGGGCAGCTTTCAATTCTTTTTGCTTAGCGAGATTCCGTTCGAATTCTTCGAGTAAAGGCTTACACGTGGCTACATGCTCCGCAGGTTCCCATGTATTGTGTTCACTATAAAGATACACGATGTTGTTACATCCATCACGATACTTCATATTTAAACAATTAATGCTACTTACTGTCCGTAACCTTCCCATTTCAACAAATATTCCGAACACCTTTTCTTCGGATTGAAGCGTTTAGCCAGAATCTTCTCCACTGTGAATTCTTCCTCACTCGATTCTTCTTCACCCGTTTTTGATGATTTTCCCTAAATATTTACAAAATTTTCTAACTTCTCTATTGCACATAATATTGACTTTTTAGAGACGTTAAGAAACTTAACGCTACCTTCGGTTTTATTGACGGCTTCAGTTTAGGCTTTTCTTTCTTTTCCGGTTCAGGCTCTTCAGGCGCACCTTTCTTCGTATCAACTGGCTTCACGTCTTTTTTGCTTTCGCTTGCGTCTTCTGGCTGCCCGTTTCTAATCACTTTTCGAACGACAATGGGTTTACCTGGATAAATACCATTGAACGAGGATTAAACTGGACCGTTCTACAAGAATTTCTCAACAAAACTACTTTTGCTAATACCTTGGTTTTGTCGCGGGACATCCTGCATCTTTGCATTACTAATTTTTGTGAAGGTTTGAATCGTCTTGCCTGCCGCGATCCATGAATCTCTCACGTGTGTGTCCATTTTGCACCATTTCTGATAAAGCTTCCAGGAATTCGTGGAATCTTTATCGTTGTTCTCGTGCTGCATCTGGGAGTCTTTCCACAAAAGAAAAGCCCAGACCTGTGCCTTTTGCTCGTTCTGTAAGATTTCAGGATACAATTTAGACCAGTGTTTATCTTGCTTAATTCTAAGATAATCAAAATTTATACTATACGCACATTGCTATTCTCACGAAAGTGTGAAACGTGCGAACATGCTCCATCTTTGTTCCTGTGCTCTTGAAATTCTTCGATAAAATGGAAAACCGAATGGCATTGTCCACACACGAGAACGTCTAATTTCCCCATTTCTTCTTGCGCAGCTAATGGAGAGCCAAACTTATTACATTTACCTTAAAATACTATACGCAATAGTCGTTAGCTTTACGGATCATAAAAGTACGTTACAAAATGCAAGGAGAATAATGTAACAGCAGTACTTTATACCAGAAATTTATCATTTTTATTTGGTACTGCTTATATAAATACACTGTAGCAGCTTAAGGTCCCCTATTAAGTTTATACCAATGAACTGCTCGTTTCTTAAAACTAATTCAACCAACACGTATGGGTCGCTGGAATCTTGAGTCAAGATTCTTCGCATATCGGCATATAATGTAAGTTCTCAAAGGGATATAACGACAGGTACAAAAACTTCTGTTTTACCTTTTATAGCCGTAGGATTAGTACTGACGGTCGATGGGCCGTCTCCCCCTTCCATTGTGTCTAAAATAATACGCAAATCTCTGAGTGTAATCTGCCCGTCTGAAAATCAAAATAGAATATTTCTTTTTAATTCGCAATACCAATTGATTGTATCGCATACCAATGCCGAAGCAGAGCACACTCGTATCGCTGAGTAAAAATTGTGGACAATTGACCATAAATCAAATCACCACTACTTTATTTATTAAATTTACCAATAGAAACAATTATATTTCGATTGTTATCGTAGTTCAGAATCGGGTGCATATCAGTATACATGTAGCACGATCGCAGTAAATAACAAAAATAGAAAATAAAAGGAAACAGAAAAAAAAGAAAAAGAAAAGAAAAACAAGATTTGGTTGGTTTAACGTATATGAATGAATGAAAAACGGTTGAAATTCTGCAGTGAAGAACGCCGAAGCAACGTGATGCGAGGTACTGGCAGTGTCCATTTGGGTTCGCGATTATCGCGCAATTCCCGCTTAGCCTCGCAAGGAGAACCGCGACGAGCAGAGCTTCACTGTGCTAATATTCTCTTTCTCGTCGCAGCAACAATTAAATCCTGCGAATGACGACGACACTGACAGGAGAAAAAGAGGAAAAATTGAACGAAAATTGGTACGTTCGAAGTTTCGCGGGTAATGGAAAAATTCGGAGACAACATGCCGGTGATAATCGAACTGCGAACATTTTTTAATAAGACACCACCGCCAATTGTTCGGCTGATCCACGGACTCACTGGACACAAGCTGTCGAAGTAGCGGAAAAGTTTCGCGGCACGGGGTACATTATTTCCCTCGATCAGTGGCTCGCCCCCGCGAAGCGCACTCATTTATTTAAATATAAACGAATTCCCGCATAAATGATAAGCAATCGCGCGAGACACACAGCATGGAGTCATTGTAAACGCGGCCAGTGGCGTAAGTTACCAACGAAGAAAACTCACAGATATGCGAAGGATCCCGAAAGGGTCTCGCGTCACAGGGTGAAACTTTGTTAAACTTTGGTCGAAGATTATTCTAACTGGAACCACCGTGAAGCGATAGTAGAGGATACGGAAACATCGTGGAAAAACGATGCCATTGCCGCCGCCGCAACACACACGGCCTCCTCTCGTCCTCTCTCGTCTATCGCACACGAGCGCGAGCAAGCCGATGCTCGTCGTCAAGATGGCTCTCGTCACGAAACCACTCTCTCTCTCCCCCGACTGTTCACTTCCTGTTCAACCGTGGAATACTTTCCGAACACACTTGCTGTCCTCACCGATTTATCACAGTTATCCTCGGCAAACCAATTCGAAAAACTTACGCCGATGAGATTCTCGGGAAATCAGGTTTCCTTCGGCCGGAAAACTCTCGTCGCCGCACGAGACAGGATGAAAACAGTGATCGCGTCTGGCGACCCTAGCGCCATGCCGCTTTGCCCGCCTACCCGCCACGGCAACAGCTTCACCAGCGAGCGGGCCACAACGATCTTTTGGCGGGAAGACACGCCACCGAATTCACCAACTTCTTTGCACTTCTTTTACTTCCTAGCCACTTTAAATCTCTATTCGCTGGTCTTCCACTTGAGGAATAGCGACGATTTTTAAATTATCCTGTTTCTTAAAAATCCTCTGGGAAAATCACGCGCATGGGTTTCATGGGAAATCTCAAATTTGCCGCGGCTTCCGACCGGATTTCACTGCTATCCTCTTCCCTCGACCCACCGATGTACTCTTTATATTCTCTATAGAATAAGCGAGTTTATACGCTAATTAATGTCAAGATTATGTCCTATGCATTTATTAATCTTTGCGGTCTTTTTCGAAAAATCAGCCAACAAGATTTTTCTTTCTGATCGCTTCGCTTTTAGCGTTCCTCGCATCGCGAGGCTATTTTTCTATTTACTTCGCAGTTCCTGCGATTGATTTACATCGGAGGATTGTTCGGCATCGTATTAGCGAATTTCGAATTGACACACGTGTAAAACTCGTGTGACATTGTTTTTCTCGTAATAATCGTATGTAACATTCTTCCACGTATCGCGGAAATTCTCGCAGCCTTTGATTTCTAGATTTATTCGACAATTGGCTAGAAATTCCACTTTCACGACATTCGCACAATTATGTCAAGCCAAACGTAACGTAAACATCATTAACCTCGCTGATATCAAGGCACTGGTCTAGTTCGATTCGTGCGCTTGCGATTTTAGTGAATAAAGAAAGCAATCCATTTCACGTTAATTTCCTATGATACTGACATTTCTTATCAGTTGGTTCTAGATTTTTGAGAGGATTAAAAAATGGCCGATGAGGAGGAAGAGAAAGAGTACCGGTGGGAGACCGGTTACGAGAAAACATGGTAATAATGATTAAACAATGCTAAACGATTCTTGTAGAAAATCAAAAAGTCACATAGATAGAATAGCTTTTATTTTTATTTGCTCAAGCGTTACATTGTTTTGCTGTTTCACGTAGGGAAGCGATACGAGAAGACGATCATGGATTGGTAGAAGCATCGGTGGCGGATATCATTCACAATGCCAAGAGAAAACGGCAAATGGGAAAGAAAGCTGGCGCCAGATTGGGAATGATGAGACATCTCTACGTTATCTTAGACTCGTCCGAATCAATGTCAAATCAAGACTTGAAACCAACTCGCTTACTTTGTTGTTTAAAGGTGACTAGTTTGCCGCAATTGTTTTGCTAACTGTTTAGCGTTATACTTTCGAATATGAAATTAAAAACCTTAAATTCTGTGTCAGCTTCTTGAGGATTTCATCGAGGAGTTTTTCTATCAGAATCCTATCAGTCAGTTGGGTCTTATTGTTACTAGGAATAAACGTGCAGAGAAGATAAGCGAACTTGCAGGGAATTCAAAGAAGCACATTAAAGTCAGTATCTCAATAATACATATATATTTCTATCATTTTTATGTCAACAATACTGGTTATTGCAATGCAGATTTAACGAATTCTCTGCAGGAGTTGCAGGCACAACAACAGACTGCGCCAACCGGTGAACCATCCTTGCAGAATTCATTGGAATTAGCTTTAAAATCACTCCGCCTATTGCCATCACACGCTAGCAAGGAAATTCTTGTCATAATAGGAGCTCTTACAACCTGTGATCCAGGAGATATTAATGAAACCATACAAGTAAGATGCAGAAGAATCTTCTCAGCAAGGATATCATTGTAAAGGTGCCTTCTACGATTACAGAACATGAAATCCGATGGTATAAGATGCAGCGTAATAGGATTAGCTGCTGAATTATACATCTGCAAAAGAATGGCTACTGCGACCGGTGGGGAGCATGGTGTTGCATTGGACGATAAGCATTTCAAGGAACAGTTGAACATGCATATAGATCCACCACCCGCTGCAACCAGACTGGATGCAGCTTTAGTCAAAATGGGTTTCCCTCATCATGCTTTACATTCCTCTGCGACCGATACTCCGATGACACTTTGCATGTGGTTCGTACTTTGTTTACTGGTGCTTGATTAGAAAAAGGAAAATAATTCGGGGCAAATCGTAATGTGACTTGATTTATCGAATCACAGCCATGCAGAGAACGCGGATGAATCGACGAAAGTAGTGAGTACAGGGTATCTCTGTCCCCAGTGTCTTAGCAAACACTGCGAGCTTCCTGTTGAGTGCAGAGCATGTGGCTTGACTTTAGTGTCTGCGCCACATTTAGCGCGATCGTACCATTATTTATTCCCCGTGAAGCAATTCGAAGAAGTGACGTTCGAAGGAAACGTGTCGTCTTGTTATGGCTGCCAAAAGAATTTAACACAAAAGGACAAAAAGGTAGAGTAGTTGTTGTTCTAACAATTTCTCTCGTATAAATTTAAAGAATTATCAAAATTATGTGTCTTCGATTACAGGTGTACATTTGCGAGAAATGTAATTTAACATTTTGCATAGACTGTGAAATTTTCATTCATGAATCCTTGCACACGTGTCCCGGCTGTGCAACTAATCCAGACACATATCAACGATCTGCCGATCGAACATGAGTGACTCAGTGTATGTAGAACAAACTTCGCTCGTACTGCGAGTTTAACTGATTAGGATAATAATTCAAGGATCAGTTTCGCAAGTTAAACTGACCCTCGATGCAATCAACGTTTGTTTAGGTATCGGAAAAATTTGCAACTTGGCAAATAATCTCCATTATCTTCACGGTGTATTTATTTGTAGTGCAAAATTCCAGCGCGTATCTGTCGTCGTTTTTAAGAATACTCGGGGTCTCTATAATTATTCTTATAAATCAAAGTTTTACATAACGCGCGCGCGCGCGCGTCGAACGACCCGCTGTATATTTATTCCTTAATCGAATACTAGGTCAAGAACAAAAGTGTTTTTTGACACTACCGACAAATGCCCGTGCGCGCGCGCGTACAATTGTACAAATAAACTCACCAAGGCAAAAAGACAATGATTGTCTCTTCACTGTAACAATAAAACTTTTTAATCTCGTTTCCTAAGGGAAGCCTTACTCATCCTGCGGCCAGTTGATGCGTAATTAATTGAGGTACTCTTATTACTGATAATCCAGCGTGTCAGTTAGAACCACCGCGTTAGGTAGTAGGTATGCACAAACAATTTGCACGAATGGCTCGCGACACAAACCAACCCAAGTGGGGTTGTTTGTATACGGGCTACTGATAAACAGAATTCCTAGGGGAAGAGGGGGCATCAGCGACGGCAGTGAGGAACCGAAAGTTTTTCAAAGCGCTAACACACGCGGTCCCTTTAAATTCATGGTGGGAGGAGATCGAAGTTTATTAGCTAGCGGACAGGTGGAAGCAAGCATCGTGATATTACTGTACATTATTAGTTCGCGATCGTCCTCCGGTGCGACCGGTTCGAGTGCCGTGCGACCTACTCCTGATCCGATTACGTACATGTTCATCATATATCGTCAAAGTTTCTTCGCATGTGACACATTTCCCTTTCGATTGGTCTTTCGTCTAGTATACGCTTCGCATATCAGGTAAGAGCCTCTTTCTCCCTTCTCTTTGCGAAACAAATTTGTCAATTCAAAACTCTCTGTGACTTGCCACGGTAGAATTTGGGAGAAACTTTTAGCAATTCGAGGAATCCTTAAATGTATGAAAATTTGGATAGTTCTTATCTAACAATTGAATAGGATAGTATAATACGTTGCATAACTATCTAAATGTTGCGTGTTGATGTGTCTTGACTGCTCTCTTTGAATAATGTGGAAGTAAACAAGTGTGCAGTTAGCAATTTTATATTTAGTCGGTTTCGAAGTTTCACGGCTAACAGTCCGCGGGATCTCGACGCTCATACACACGCGGTTCGTACGTCGCTTAGCGAAGGTACTAATCGGAGGCCGTTAGCCGTTTTTGTGAGATTTCTTGTTTGTATTGATTCTGACACTCGACGATGCATTATTCCGCGATCGAGGCAGTATCTGCTTTGTTTACCGACGAAACACCGGCGTGGTACTACCACTTGTTAATTCAACTTAAGAGGGCCGTAAGTATCTCCTCATTAGGGCAACTAAAGCAGTTTTCTCTGAGAAAATCAATGTTCACAGATTTAAATAACCCTGAGTGAAATTGTGTGATGGAACCGATTTATCGATTCGATCGAATCGTTTCGAATCTGGAACACGAGTGATTCGAGAAACGATTTTCTTGGGAAAATCAAATTTTACATTTGTACCGTGCAATTTGTCCTTCGTGGTATTAAAAATGTTTTATTTCTCTTTTGGGACAATCTGTCGAAGCGATGTAACGAAAAACAAGTGTTATTAATTTTTATCACCGCATCAGACACATTATCGCACTTTACGCGAGTGGCGGCTGTGAGAACATTTTTACAGAGTTAATTTATATACCCCAACGGAAGATGAGGTGGCAGGGTCTCGCTTTTATTACTCGTTAACCAATAAACTAATGCTACGCAGAAAACGGCGTGCCCTGTTGCAGGGTACACTCGATGCAGCTTTCAAAAACAGTCTTGCTTCGTACATAATTAATCGACGACAAGCCGTTTACATTTATCAACCCTTTTCAACGCTCAGTCTCCATTGCGATCTATCGCATTCATCGCATTCTTCGCATAAGCGAATATAATTCATAGAATTGTTACATGCTAATTCGTAATTAAAGTATGACACTTGTTTCTACGTTGTTTACGATAACCGCAAAGATTCCTCTTACGAAATTGAATTTTCAATACTAAGATGGCGATTAGTCAAGGATCAAGATTTCGCAAGGTTTAACTTGACAAAGAAAGCGAGCCGATAAACCTTGAAAATTACAATTCTTAATAAAGCTTTTTTCAATATCTAACTTAGTCAAGCTAATCATTTCTATATGAAATATTTTTTATATATAATTGTATAAGAAGAAATATGGTAGAAAATCTGCGGTTGAATTTCTCGAAATTTCTTCTCTTGACCCCACCAGTGGTTTCCGGCCATTTCTCTTTCTCTTTGAATTGTGTCGGCCAAAACTCTCTGCGTGACGAGTGTCGCAAGACTGAAGAGATTTTTTCGGAATCGGATTAGCTAGTTTGTTTAGTTAGAAGTTGACTGGTAAGCGAGCCAGCAGCATTTCAACCGGTCTTCGCTTCGCTGGGTCTTCGGTTCATTGCTCTTTAGTGAAATGAATTTTTTCTCATCGGCACGTTTGACCACTGACCGCCTTACGGTGGCAATAAATTGCGCCGAGTTTCTTCAGAATGCTTTTTTCCCCCCTGTATCCACGTTTTAGTAATGTGTTCGAGTTTTCGCGGTCACGTGGATCGTTCGAAACACGCGGAAACGAAAATAATAGTGGTCAACGTGTTTACGTCATTGTAAACTGCAATTTGAACAACAAAAGGCATTGTTTGTTAGTGAGGGAGTTACCTTTACTCGGTGATCGATTGTCTTTTTCGACGATGTTATGCTTTTAACTTGGAATCGCGGCAGATACGTGCCGAAGCATCTCCGATTGCACGATACCAGCAACAAGAAGCATTTCGTTAACGATTTGGAGATTACACGCTGGTTATCTTCTTGGATAAACTGATCAGCTGAGAAATTCCTCGAATTAATTCTCTGTACCACGATTTTCTTCTGCGTAAACATAATCCAAAAAAATATAAATTCACTATACTTGTTGAGGAAAAATTGAAGAACTCAATTCGCAATTATAATTTATCATTGTAAATACAGTGATCTATTAAAAGTGTTTAATTGTAGATACAACATTGGTTATTCGTGTTTAATAATAAAATCAGAATTAATCGTTAAAAGGAATCACAATGAAAGTGATATGTAAGGCGAAGTGAACGGAACAGTTTTTTCTATGGAAGAAAAATTGTTGGATGATAAAAAAAGTTTAATGTATTCTTTTCTGATTGATGATGTTTGTTGGACAAACATGAATCACGTTCTAGGTATATATTTCTTCATCTTACGTGAGAAAGTAGTTCATTTTTTACTTCAACTTATAAAGTAGCATAGATCGAATTCCAATTAGTTTGCTTAATTGCTTCGTCAATGAGATTCATAGTATCTCAGGAGACCGAAGGAAATCGGGTTCGCGATTCGAAGGCCGCGGGAAAAGTCTGTTATAAAATTAACGCGATTCGACGTCGATATCTGCCGATCGAGAATCAATATTGACAGAAATTATTAATTAACAACAAACCGTTTAATTATAAAACCTGTTGGTCCGTTAATTCTGAGCCAGAATAGATTTTCTCCCAAGAAGAATCATCGAATAATAAAGAAATAAAACTGTCTATTTACGTATTATTTATATCGATCTATCGTAGGCGTCTATTTCTTTTTTACATCAGTTTTTCCATAGGAACATGGATGGAATTCCTTTCTCTTTCATTATCGCATTCACACCGCGTACCAGAGGACTGGTTACGCGCACAACACACTTGATAGCCTGACGAGATCAGGACAAATGTCCTTAGAAAGGAACGTTGCGATATTCTTGCAACATAGCAACCATTTCTCGCTATCTTGTTTTATGACGTAAGACGCAGGGATTATTCTACTTAAGATCTTCTGCAAGAGCAACATAGATCATTAATTAGAAGTCTCACTGGAATCTACTTAATACTTGAATTATATTGTTTTTTGTTAAACAATGTTGTATGTATCTTGTTAAATTAACGAAAAAGAAGAAGAAGAAGAAGAAGATCGATCTTAGTAGATCAATAAATTTATTGCTCTAGAGTAAACATGGATTTTTTGGTTGAAGACAGTATCTTTATATCAAGCGCAATCAATAAGATGCGAAAGATGTATTAAAATAATAACCTGATAAAGTAATACCGCGTAATCTATGATAATCTTTGGTTTTTACACCGCATGGCGCGACGGATAGTCTGATAGGCAACTTGTAATATTCCAATAGGGAATCTCTATCTGTTTGGAAAGAACCGATCCGTCAACTTTCTTATTTTTAATCCAACTTCCATTATCATTCGTAGTATCTACTCATCTTAACATTGGCTTCTACGAACAATTTAAATAAAATTTTCCACCTGCCTAATATAAATATAGATTGAACCAAGCATCAAACTAGGACAAAAATCGAAAATTGTAAATTTAGCGAAAAACGACTTTGTCAAATAGGATAGAAAACAATTTTTATCTTATTTCCAACACATCATTCATTTATTGTTTCTAGACACTTTGTACATATCTGCGTTGTCATCAAGATCTCTTCTCCCTGAAACAACAGTGCAGCAGAGCGCGCATGGAACAGTAGCGATAAGCAAAATTGTTTGGCGCGCAAAATATAGAGAAGGATATTAGTAGCTAGGGAGCGTTTGAGCGGAATCGCGCATTGGGGCCATGGTATCAGAGTACCTTACCTTAATTGGCTTGTAACCTTGCCATCGTTGTTCAGCATCAGTAGTAGCAGTAGCAACCATTTAGTTTATTCCTTTGTGTCAATGTCACATTAGGCAACGAAAATCTCTCGAAGGTCTTTTCCTGTCTGCTTATTATACGATTCTTTGTCAAAGGGAATAGGCAAAAATTTCCGAGGAAACAGTTGCGGTTAGTTGTGGTCTACGACAGTATCCTTGCTGCAAGAATTTACTTTTAATTCGTTAGAGTGCGTCATAACAGAGTATATGTAATCATTTCGCTTTCGGACTAACGCGATCTACGAACAATGCTAATTGCAGTGGAACTTTAATGACAAGAACCTTCGGGGAAAATCAGCTTCGACGATGTAAAGTAAAGGCGTTCCATGTTAATTCTACTTCACGTGGAAGCTTTCCTGTTTTCTTAAACCGATCACGACTGCTAGCGAGCCAAATGGCTCAAGGTGGCTTTTCGAAGACACGTACTACTATTCTACTTTATAGCCGACATTGGGAAGAACTACTGCGACAACTGCCAAACTGCTCTCGCTCTTTTTAGAACCTTCTGATTATTTTTATATAATACTATAATTTATTAAATAACTAACTTTTTATTTACCATATCTTAAAAAAAAGCTTCATTAGAAAGAATATAATAGACGAAGAGCAACCCTGAAAGAACATGATGGAACATATATTTCATCGCGGTTTGAAGAAATAAAAAAAATCCGGTGTAATTGGTATTTTTTGCCTAGGATAGAGATCGGTAGTGTTGCGATTGGTTAATTAAAGGTTCAATAATCCTTTGAAACGTTCTGTGTTGATTTTGAACGCGTGACACGCATCGGAGATTCACGTGACTACTGTTGCAAAGGAAAGATGCCCGAACGTGATTCCTCGAGAGGAATAAACGTAGAATTCCTCGTCGATAGAGGCCAAGTTACGTAACGCGATCCTGATGGCAGTATTTATGTCCTGGTTACATTGAGTTTTTCTATTCTACCAGAAGCTACTGGACACGGAGAGAGAATTTTAATACCTCGTTCGAAAGTGAGACCCCGATGAAACAAAACTGCGAGAAGGTTTTTACATAGACTACACATTTATAGTAGTTAAACCGGAAACACCGAATGTACCGTTCACGTTTCTAATTTGAGGCAAAGATATTCGCAAAGAAATCTTGATACGATTGGTCACTGTGAATTTTTATCGGTAACGAATGAATAAGAAATGAGTTTTTTTAGCCAAAGATATACGTCAGCAAGCATTCTCAAGACTCGTATAGTTCCTGTTACATAATTTCTTTCAATATAATGTATGTATATGCAAATATCCGATATGTCAAAATATGCATTATCTGGATTCGTAGAAAGTAAAATTCGTAATTAGCAATTTTCTGAAACGGGACACTAACATTGGTTTATCAGAGTTTTGCGGAATTCGTAATTACTAATAAATAATCGCAGTGATTATCGTGTTGGTTTGGACTAATTTCGGAGTGATAAGGCAAGAGATCAGTCTCGAGACAAGCAAGTACAAGGTACAGAAGTATCATCGGTACTTCAAAGAGTACTTCACGATTACTGGGGAATGAGGAAACACTGACAAAATAGATTACTCATAATCAGAATAATCAGTAAAGAAATCAAGAAGAAAATCTTAGAAGAAATTGCAAGAAATCGAAGAGAAACATTTCCTTAAAAATGAAACAACATATATTTGCCATTTGATATTTAAAACAAACATTAGTACTTATTTACAACTAATAAATTAGTATTGTTTACTGATCTCGAAAGTAAGATGTAATTTTTAGAAATTCTATTTTTTGCCAGAATTCTAAATCTCACGAAATGAGTCACCTCGAGAGAATTTCTTCCGCTTTTTAGAAAGAAAAATGGAGTTGCACGATAAAGCACGAGTTGCATTTTGTCACGAAATTCGTACCTGCTTCGAAATAATATTCTCCCCACTTCGTTTTCTCTTCTGCTGTTGCTGCCGCGAAAATCCAGGATAAGAAATAAGAAGGAATCGTTTGAGAGTAGTTTTTTCGGATTTTAAGGATTCGAAGAGAAAGGGATTGTGTTGAAGTGTACGAATCTATCGGAAAATGATAATCAGTGATAATTAGCATAACGACGTGATGGATCGCATCGATGAGACAAGAAGAAAAGGATGGATCTTGTATTTGGCGATCGATGTCCGTATTTTTTATCTTCGCAAAATTAATACCGCGTGCGTGCAGATTAGAAGAACATCAATATATGTACGCGGAAAACTCGGCTGCATTGACTGTAATTTGGCAACGACAGATATTAATCGAATATAAAGATTAATTGATTTTATCGATTTAGTTTATCTAGTTGACTTAGTTCTCCTTCCGATTAACTCTCGATTCTCGAAACTTATTGATCTTCTTGCAGACAGAAATATCTGCGATTTCGCAAAAAGAAAAGAATTGCAAAAATAGGATTCTGCTATTTTTAACAGCCTAAGTAAATACATTAGGAATTAGTTTGAAGAGTATCCTAAAAATAAAGCAATTTGGGAAGAAAAAATGATTATTTTTCGATAGTTGTTTACGCTTAAGTCTGAATAAGAGATTGGTTAAAAATAATTGAACTGTTTACGGAACCTTCTCCAGTGTCCCACTACATACATATATGTATATCACTCCAATCAGACAGTCGATACTCACGTACGATTACCCGATAACATCATCATCGAACACGTGCTCCTGTTTTAGATCGAATCAGCATCGAGTTTGACAATTCTGACAGACGCAGCCAATCTTCGAATACCGTGATACATAAATACTAAGAACGTGCGTTTAATTCATCAGTCGCAAGGTCGTCGAGCAAATTTTAAAGAATTGAATTTCGTAAAACAAGTCCGACTCTTATCTTCATTAAAATAATTAATTTCCCTTTAAAATAATTTACATATGGTTTATTTTGAGAGAAGATTAGATTAATTGAGGATTTTTTTAATTCAACAAAGTACTTACTACATGTTGGTAGGTAAGAAAAGGAAGAAGAAAGAAGAGTAGATAAGACGAGAAGAAAAAGAAGAAGAAGAAGAAGAAGGGCTGGGGATGGCAAGCCGCGTTTGGAAGACGTTGTCTAGGCGGCGGGTGGACGATAACCAGGAAGGGAAAGGCGAATTGGCACGAGTTCTCGATGTGTTCGATCTCACGGCACTTGGCGTGGGCTCGACCCTCGGCCTCGGCGTCTACGTTCTCGCCGGAAGTGTGGCCAAAGAGACGGCCGGTCCGGCTGTTTGCATCTCCTTCCTCATAGCTGCCATCGCTTCCGCATTTGCTGGTAAATTGGCGCGCGTTCACCACTGTCCGTTCCTCCGGAAATTAACAGTTTGTCCCGATCAGACGGAATTTTAGGCGGCAGCCTTAATTACTATCAACAGTTTCGCCCAATCATAACTACTTAATTTCTTCATCGTAACAATACGTACTAAACTATAAGATAAATCTTCCGAATAATTTTACTAACAGTCTCAAACATTTTTTGAGAAACATTAAATTTTCATCTTTCGAATATTCATCATAAATCACTGTCTTGAAGCAAGAATATGTTTCTTCAATTCCTTTGTATTGCAAATAGCAAAAGTTTCTTTGGATATCTAATACTTTATCGGTGCACACTGCTTTGTGACCAATAACTTTAAACTTGCTTTCAACTAAAAACTCGTTAAGTTTATCAGCAACGTTTTTCGTTTAGGCATGTGCTACGCTGAATTCGCTTCGCGAGTTCCGAAGGCTGGATCCGCTTATGTCTACAGTTACGTCACAGTCGGGGAGTTTATTGCCTTTGTCATAGGATGGAACCTCATTTTGGAGTACGTCATAGGTATGAATCATTTTAAGCATATATATTTTCCATTGAAAAAGAAACATACAGTTTTCAAAGTTTTATTTATAATATATTCTTCATGGATTTGTTTCACCAGGAACAGCAAGCGTCGCTCGCGGTCTCAGCAATTATCTCGATGCTCTCGTGGGAAACGTAATGAGCAAAGCTCTAAACTCAGCAATGCCAATTCATATTACCTTTTTATCCGAATATCCGGATTTCTTCGCATTCGGCATGGTCGCACTCCTGGTGATCCTACTGAGCATTGGAGTCAAGGAATCCTCGATGTTAAATAACATATTCACCGTGATAAATCTAGCTACCATTATGGTAGTAATAGTAGCGGGATCCATAAAAGGTAGGCAGTATAATAATGACAGCAATAGTAGTTGTATACATTTTACACAGAGATTTCAATCTAAATACAGATAAAAATATCCGATATAAATACCAATAGAAATGAAAGTAAAATTGAAAGGAGCAAAAGAATAGATGAAAGAAGAATAGATCAACCCCTCAATGTTAAATTCATCAGTAGATTAACAGTTTGTATACTTATGAAATTTCTAGCTGACCCAGCGAACTGGTCGATCGACGAGAAAGATATTCCACCATCGATGATGGGTGGAACTGGAGGTTTCATGCCGTTTGGAATAAGTGGTGTAATGGCTGGTGCTGCAAAATGTTTTTATGGTTTCGTTGGATTCGATGCCGTTGCCACGACCGGTGAAGAAGCCAAGAATCCACAGCGAAATATACCAATCGCAATTGTTTTCTCCTTGATTATCATATTCATCGCGTACTTTAGCATTTCCACGGTGCTGACCATGATGTGGCCTTATTACGATCAGGTATAGTTACTGTTATATTATTTTATTTTATTTTATATTATATATATTTCTAAATTTCGAATTCTGGATTTTCAATTCCTCCTAGAATGCGGAAGCACCATTTCCATACGTGTTCGACCGAATTGGCTGGCCAACGATCAAATGGATCGTGAATATCGGAGCGATATTCGCTTTGTGCACGAGTTTACTCGGCGCTATGTTCCCATTGCCGCGGGTTCTCTACGCTATGGCCAGCGACGGTATTATTTTTAAAATCCTTGCCAAAGTTCATCCGAAGACTATGACTCCAGTCTTGGGCACCATAGTGTCTGGATTACTAACTGGTTAGTCTCTCTCTCATCCTTGAACCATTTTATTCCATTTTCAATCAAATCTGTACTTTCAACAATTTTTCATCTGTTTTTCAAACCAAATACTTTTTTTTAGGGATAATGACCCTGATCTTCAATCTTCAGCAACTGATCGACATGATGTCGATTGGAACATTACTAGCGTACACTATAGTGGCTGTCTCAGTTTTAATACTAAGGTACTCGATATTCATATTATAGAAACAATTTTATGTTATTCAATATATAACTAAATATTGAATTCCGTAGATATCAAAAGGATGAATCTATCCCCGACATCCACGCGGTATCGTCGATCAACAGTTACGACGTGACACCCGTCAATATTCTCAAACAAATCTTCAATCTACATAATCAAAAAGAAACGAGTGAAGTTTCAGACAAAATAGCTAAAATTGGTATCGCAATTCTGTGTAAGTAACAATAAGCAATCAATAATAACTTCTTTAAAAGAGACAATGAAATTTATCGACACGTGTGGAAATATTTTTCCAGGTATAAATGTCCTTGTTATTGCTCTTTTGGTGAGCAGGGTGGGTGGAGACATCGCCGATGGAAACATAGTAACATCTCTGATACTAGCTGTACTCGTAATAATCCTATTTTTAAATCTGGCAGCCCTCGGAAGGCAGCCAGTCGAACATATTGATCTACCATTCAAGGTAGAATGAATTCTCAATAACCAACAGATCATTTCTACTCTTCTTTCGCTTTTCAATTGTATATATACAATTTGTGAAATTCTTTCGCAGGTACCGCTAGTTCCACTGATACCGACCTGCAGCATTTTCATCAACATTTACCTAATGCTACAACTGGACACGTTCACGTGGATTAGATTTGCAATGTGGATGTTTGTCGGTATGTAATAAAAAATTTCTTCAATCGATATCACTTTAATTTTAATTGACTTCTTTTTCTTATTCTTCTCTTCGCAGGTTTCTGCATTTACCTGTTCTACGGGATTTGTCACAGCGAACAAGGGAAGCGAGACCAAAACGCGGCGGATCAAATAGACCGAATGTACGTCGATCAAGTTAGGATAGTGACCAAGTTCTAGCCAGCCTACTCTATAAAGTTGGGAACACAATTGCACTTACGGCGAAGCCGGCGCACAAAGTGTACCGCTTCGAGTCAAGGAAGCGAACATAAAGAGTCAAGAACGTTCAAGATTATTTCGATAGCTAAAAGCAAATCGCGTCTCTTGACGATCGGTCTATTATGTTTCGATTGTAACATCAATAAGCTCGGTTATCGATATCCTTTTTTTTCTTTTTTTAACAATCGTTAACCAAGTAACGGAAGATTACAGTAGCAAGGATTGAATTCCTTTCGAACAATCACAGCGATTCTCTCAGCCAAGCTTATTTACGTTACGGACTACTAATACAGTTTTTTTTACTATGTTACCGCGATACGTCCAGGAGATTTGCATGCGATGCTTAAGCTCAAAAAAGACGTCGCGACGACGAATCTCAGCTTGCAGGTGCTGAATCGAGTAATTAATACTGTATTACACGGCTGCGGTGTCGTTTTTCTAAATTGTTCTGACCTACTGTATAGTGTATAGATGAGGGACCCTAGTGTCCTCGTTGTTCCTTTTTATACAAGTTGTCCGTATACGATGTGGCGACTGGCAAAAAGGAAAAAAAAAAACAAAAAAAAAGAGTATTAACAGTATTACTATCCGCAATTTCCATTCGATCTCTTCTAAACAGAGAAATCCTTCTTCTTATATTCACCTTTCGAGCGAAATACATTTTTGCCAATCGTTACGTCATATCCGGACAAACTGTGATCGCATACTCAATACATTAACGTGTACATACTTCTTTAAAAGTCTAAGTTCGCCGCATATTTTAATCATTAAAACGAATGCGAATAACAAATCATTTTGTACTAAATTTAAGGAAACCGTGTCTGTTTAAATAGAGAGAGTATGCGTATGTATGTATGTGTGTGTGTGAAAGAGCGAAAGAGGCATTTGTTTGTTTGTTTCTATCTGCTATGTTAAGGAATTCTACACTGTAAGCATTTATTGTCTTTATCGTTGTTATTATTTCATCGAATACAGAAAGTTACACTGAAATTGACTTAGATTTAGATCAATAACGACATTCACTTCAGCAAAATCTTATTTATTCCAAATAATTTATGTAGAATTAATAGTTCCTAACACTGACATTTCGAGCGAAAGGTGTGGAATGTGTTGAAAGAATTTCATTCGACTAGTAATCCGAGTGCTTCCGTTCCTTAGCAATTTGTATATCGCTGCTAAATGCACCATCGATATCAAAGGTAATAGTGAAGATCAAAAAAGATAAACAGAAAAGAGAGTGAACCAAGTAAAAGATGCTTTTATCGCAATATAATTATTATTATACAGGCATATGTATTTTTATGCGCTGATAAACGCTATAATTATATATAAATAATTAAATATAACTTGTTCTTGGAGAATTGGAGAGAAATGCACCCGCGCAATTTGGTAACTTACGATTTTTGGTCTTTTCTCTCTCTTTGGGGAATGTCTGTTTACGCGCCAATTTAATTCTATCGTCACTCATTTTATACGGCTAACGTCACTTTTTGGTATCATGGAAAACGGCTACGCGTTCTACGTACGTACATGCATATTATTATTACACATATAAAAAATTCATCCGAGAAATCTTAAACCAGAGGCAAGATAATGTTGCTGCGTTAGAATAAGGTAATACTTTTTACGTGTGATTATTCCAAAAGATGAATCTTCGACTTACGCGAGTCATTCATTTCGTTTTATTTACAAGCCCTCCTACGCTTATATGTTGCCAGTTTGCCTGTTGAAAATGTAGAAATTCGTGTTAGATGCAATGCGACGCAATCGTTGTTAATGAATCATCAATGACTTACCCCAATGCCAGTGGACCAACCAGTACCAGCTGGATTCTCCTCCGTAACGCCGATTCTTCGGCATACGATTCCCGCTCCAGAAATCGCCCAAACTTGACCTAGTTCTCTCGCGACTGCCACATGTCGGAAGCCTTGTTTCGCGTTTAAGACGGACATATCTGTGAAGGAAAAAAACCTAATTGGAACGAGCAGCTTAAAATGACCACCGCTACGAACACCGATACAAAACGAAAAAGATCGAAATACAAAAGAAATACAGCTTGATACATATTATAGAAAAAAAGAAAGAAGATGATATAAAAATCTCTAGAGAGATACGTGAAATCAAAAAGTACCTATGTAATTAGGTTCACAGACAATATCTAAATTAAGAGGTATTTCTTTTATATCAGCGTTTCCCAAAATTCGCCGTTTAAACATTTTGAGCGGTGATCTGCGAAGATTTCCAAAAAATGTAGTTGTTTTCGACTCCACCCACTTGGCTGAAATTTGTCGAAAAAAAAGAGTATTAAGCAAGCCTTGGTTAATTGAGTTAATTAGCTCCGCTATGGAATGATAACACTAAATGTCAGTGTATGTCAATGCGTTTAGAGATTTGATTAGGATCGATGACATGAGCGTGAAATGACAATCACAATCAAAATTAGTATCTCTCTCAATTCTACCGATGATTTTGCGAATAAAATGTGTCGACTGATTCGAAGGAATTGGGAAACGCTGGTGTCTACCAGGAAGACACAATTAAGGAGAATCTTTCTACCTATGTGAATCGGATCGTTTGGCATCGCAGGCAACGTTTGCCAATGTGTTCCCTCAGGAAAGACGTTCGCCTGAATATCGCGACGCACGGATAATCTACCCGTCGTGTCCAAAGCCCATACTACGTCTTTTCCAACCGCTATTTGCTTTAGTTGAGCACCTGATGGTGGTTCTACGTTCTGCCATTGTATTCCTAAAAGATCGATTTAATAATTGTAAATATATTTCTGATGATAAAATGTTAATTATTAGAATAGTATAATGAAAATCTACCAGTTGGTTTCGATGGTGTTATTCCTAATCTCCAATACGACGATCCATTTTTTCCAACTGCCCAAACTTGACCACTTGGACCACACGAGATACCGATCAAAGCTTGATCGCTTGGTATATGTTCCCAGGACACTCCCTAATTAATAAAGCGATTTAATTTTTCTTCAAGAAATTAAATTCCTTGAGCATCTATCGAAATAAACAACTGCTGACAATTAACATACCATTGGACAGGATTCAGTAACGCCTCGCCTAAATAAAGCTTCACCATTAGCTGCTACTCCCCATATGTATATAGGAGCATCAGTTCCTGGCTCACCAGTTGCCTGATGAATGCAAAAATGTGCAATTAAATCCATTATTAATTCAAGATTAATATATGACTAGATAATTCAAAGCAACGATCAACGTACGTATAAAGATACATCAACCAATTTAGTATTTCCCAATTCTTGCCATGGACCACTGGTCGACAATTGGCACCTTCTGAACCATCTTCGTCGTCTAACGTAATCTGTAAACTGTTTTTTCCCATGATACTGCGATGGGAAATCTGTCGCGTACTGCCAACCATCCCGATCGACACCACCTGGTGTATGGAAGTCAACTATCCAATCCGAAACCTAACAACACGTCACATTCTTTTAGCGGTTTTACCTTTTTAACGGTTCAATTATTTACAGAATTATTTGTAATATTTTCGTAAGAATTATAAATGGAAACATTACCCAGTGCCAATGCATGGATAATAATTTAGTATGTTCGCGAGTACGCCTATGGCGACCGGTAGCGTCACTCCACATATATCGATCAGTAGGGAGCCCATGCGAAGTGTATCCCGTAACCGGATTCCATCGTTGATTCTCATAGACGTAATAATTGTGAGTGTCCACCATAGAATTGATCCCAGTATTGCTGTCGAGTCCTAAAAGAAAGACACGTGAGAAGAAAAAGTAAAAAAGCGCACAAAGGATTACACTAATTTACCTTTTAAAAATGCACCACCCCAACCGCCGGTGTATACCCACGCAGTACTGTCGTATCCTATTCCCCATGTCACCCCGACCGAACTGGTCTCAACTTTCCTCAAATGTCCACCCATTTGTCTCCAAAACATCGTTGTTGGGTCAATGATCACCTAATGATTATCGAAGAAAAATCTTATGTTTCATCAAATTCAACTTGTATAATTATACAAAAAACTGATGAAAAAACTGATACCTACAGACGTGGATTTATATAATACACTACACAATGTCATTAATCCTTTGATTCGTAGATGCGTAATACTTTGCGGTAATATTCTATGGCTATAGAATGCGAATTCGCTGTCGTTGATAAAGATTCGATAGCCTCGCGATTCGCAGAGAATGTTTAGCATGAAATCGGAGCCTGCTTTCAGTGGACTACCACCGTTGCGTTCTTCGTCGCCCCATTGGCCACTTTGATATGTATTTCTTACGATCACGTTCTCTTGCAGTCTTGGATTAAGGTGAAACGCGAGATCGTGTCCATCTGCCATTGCTTTGTGCTTTAGAGACATGGTCGTGTAACAAACCAGATTGAACGAGAGCCTGTAAAATTAAACATATGAAAAATAAATCATTGTGGAAAGATATAAAGATAAATTAATCTAGTGGACCAGAGTGAAAATTACTTAGATTTACCTGTCGGCGTCGTCATGAATGCAGCCGGTAATTTGAAGAGAACTACCAAACTCAAAGCCATTTTGCAATATACATTCGTAAGGTAATTCTTTCCCAGCGACATCCAATTCTTGGACGTACACTCCGTTAACCAATTGGTTCTCCTTTGAAAAAATAATTTATTCGTGAGTATAGTAAATAGATGTCTCATTTCAGACTGGTTGTAAAAAGATCGAATTCATTTACTTCTGCAGCAGCTGGATCGTAGACGTAAACGTCTCCTAATGCGGTAGTAATCCAAATGGAATTTGGCCCAGGTCGTCCGTAAGCGTTGTTCATTTGGCACGAAACTACAAAAGTGATAAAATTGTGATATCTATTGTTATAAATTCAGATCAACGAATGGCTACCTGAAGTTAAATGAGACAGCCAATCTTCCATTTCGGTGTCGCTCGAAAATAATAATCGCACGATCTTCGAGCGGGATAACCGAGGCGTGTGAATTGCGATTCGCGGACTTCCTGGTTCACTGCAGCATCCGACGCACATGATTTCCGACACGGGAAATTGGATCTGAAACGATTTTGTATGAAATGAAAACGAGAGCTCTAAATTTATTGACAAATTAAATTGAGATATATTAAAATTGAATTCAAATAATTACAAGAGTAGTCACGCCATCCGAATTGAGGATCGTTACGGTTCCCGAATCTAATGAGCCACTGTCACTACTAATCCATTCGAGTTCAATGATACAATCCTCAAACGAACTGTTAGTTTTCATCTTACATTTTGCGTCTCCATTCTTCACCCAAGATGATCTAAGTACATCAATTTTAAGTTTAATCGAATTCCTACTACTACTATTATATCTAGATACTGAACACATACATACTTTTCAACAACTTTTTCATATATGGCGGGGTCATACTCGACTTTCCCTAATCTATTCTTCAACTGCTCTAAAATATACATTCTCCACGATTCAGCTGTTTCGCCTTGAACAGCACCATTGGTATCTGCAATCCTAAATTATTGTATCGTCAGATAAAAATAACTCTTTGCATTTGATTCTTGTATTAATGTTAGTTTATGTTAATTCATGTTAATTCATGTTAATTGTACCATTTGGGTGGATTAGAGGGATCGACGAAACATGCGCCAGCTTCGACTTTGTACCAAACGACATCGCACTCTGCCCAATAAACGGCAGCTGTGCTTTCATCTTCGCCATATACTTCGGAATCTCCAGTTAAGTCGGGATCGAAAATGCTTCCATCTGTTTCAGGATGAGCTTCAACACCGACCATAGATCCAACCGAATGCACTGGACTCCAAGCAGCTGGATTTATCTATATTCCACATAATTTATTAAAAATTGAATCTATTAACATAATCATGAAACACATAGCTTGCAAATTACCTTTACAGTGCTACTCATTCCTTTCCCAGAGACGACTATTGACTCGTCAGTTTTGGTCAATGATTCATTCGATATAGTAATGTTTGCGACACTGGCTTGCGTTAGATCGCTATTATCCAACGAATTTGTCGAGCTGTCGCATGGTAAAATAACAATGTAGCTTATAATAATAATAATAATAATAATAATAAATAATAAGACTTACCGCTTTTTTCCTTCTGCCAAATATATATCTTGAAATGAAGTTTGTTGCGGACTCTTCACAGCAGAAGCAACATCGCTCGTTCGCTGCCACAATTTTAAGGATGTGGGTGTTGGAGCCGAACGCGATTGTTCTTCCCATTCGCGTATCAATGTTGTACCGTCACTCGTGCTATGTGGTCGATTCTAGACACATACCAATTGCGATAAAAAACGTTGATAATACTGGAACTACTGGATTAAGCTACTCCAGAAAATTCACCAGTGAGCCCCAACTTTGATGACGTTGTTGCTGCGGTGTCCCACATGTGCTATGCCTGTTGCTCGATAAACTAGCGTTGCTACTCGCTCTGCTAAGTTGAAGAGGCGCATTGATTTGTCGCCATTTTCTACCGGTTAATTCCGACCGAGTAATTCCAGTACGAAAGTATAAACTCCGGTCCTCCGAACTAATCGCCCATACCTTCAAGACATTTGAGAAAATGAATAAGTGTTTCATACAAAATACTAAAGACTTTTCATAGATTTATTTCTTGTATACCTGATCGTTTGGCGCGACCGAAACCAGGGTCATCTTACTTAACATTTCCACCCAACCAGTTCCAGTGGCTAATTGTTCGCAAACTCCACTCATTTCGCCTTTGATACCTTTTCTAAACCATACACCACCGTCTTGCGTTACTGCCCAAACTGCGTCAATCCCGACGCTGACCTGCATCAGCTTCAATTCTTTTTCTGGTGGGTCTACTTCTACCCAATCTTCGCCTTTAGGGAGACAATTATTGGATATATATATATTGATTCAATTCTATTTTGGTGCAATATTCCAGTAATTCGACTGGCGAAACGTACCCATTGGATTCTCTCTAGTAACCCCTGTTCGAACTATCGCTTTGCCGGTCATCAATACTGCCCATACGAGACCAGTCACACCAACACTAATTTGAGAGACTTCGTGACCCGTAGCTAATTTTATCGAACTCCACCTTTGTCCTTCGGGGCACGTTGTACTGGTACCGACTCGGAACATTACCTAAGAGTCAATTGAAAACAGGGCACAGATTCGTATGGATAATTTAAACGTATTACACAACATGCATGTGGATATTGTGGACGATAAGAATACAGTAATATGTTGCAAAAGTATTTTTGTGTTATACCCTCCCATGAGCTGTTACTGCCCAGACTACAAGGCTTCCAGGATTACCTCCGGGAATTTGATTTCCACCGACAGCTATGTCAATAAATGGCTCCTAAAAATTAATCGTTTAATTAGTTACATGCTACTTTAGTCGCTAATTCTCACTTACGACGAATATATATATACCTTCGTTGGATCTTTGTGAAGTGGTGCAATGGCACACCAGGAGTTCATAGCACTGTATCTTCGATAACGAACCCACTTTCGCCTTCTTACACAGGACTTCCATTGCTTTTTTGTTGAATACGTAGCTGGAAAATCAACTGCGTATGTCCATCCCTACCAAAATATCAGATTCTCTGTGATCATAACGCTTTGTTTCCACAGGGACAACTGAGAACATCGCTACATGTAAACAGAAAGTTGTAAATCATATAACTGCAAAGTAAAAGATAAACAAATGAAAAGCTAAAGTGTCCTTTGGTAAAGAAAGAAAATGATGCAAAAGAAGTGGAAAGTATTGCGTGTGTTATCGGTTGATTTATAATACAGTTAGATATATATATATATAAATATATATATATATATTTACATCGTGATCCAAGGGTTGTCCATCTAAAGTAGTCTCTATCTGCCAGTCCCCTTCCCACTGCCATGCCATCGATGGCAGCTTCACTTTATCTCTACTTCTGTCGACTGTACCATCTTGATTAGAGAAATTGTATCTATCGGTAGGTAACAATCTTCCGCTAAAACCTTCTAGAGGAAGCCAGCGCTGGAATAAGTAAGTTTAAATTGTATCGTTGTACGTTCATTAAAACGACCTGCCAAGTGAAAAAAAAACTTACCTCATTCTCGTAAGTTTCTTCTTTTAATCTGATCGGCACATCTAAGCCATGTACGTGCACATAAACTTGGCGATCACCACCGATCGCCCACATAAAATGAGGCACTGCAGAGAGCTGCTTAAACTCAAGCCCAAGATACATAAACTCACGCCACATATTGCCAGACGTGGACAAGCCAAACACACGCCCTTCATTGTTTATAGCGTATAAATATGAGCTCGGCATCTTGAATACAATTTGCTTACCAAGTCATTTATTACCTGAAACGTAATCCACGCACTTATTACCATTACTATATGACAATTGTCACAGGAACATCAACATCCACAGTTACCATTATAAATTCACAAAAATTGTAATTAAAACTTGTAACTAAAATAGGAATCCTATGAGTACAGTAGAAAGATATTTTCAAAGAATTATTTAATAACGTAGAAAAATTTGATACAAAATCAAGTAAGAATGCTTTACCTTACTCACGTGATTTTTTCTAATTGAACCTATTCGGTGCGATACATGCTATGCTAATCGCCGCAGATAAACCGAGAGAAAGAGAAAAGACAGAGGTTATGGATATATCGTACAGTTAGAGAAGAATAAGGACTTAGAATCCTGCGCGATAACATTGAACGTATTATACAGTTATCACATATGGTAAGTGAACTAAAAATAAGAAGCAAGTATCGCTATTTTACTGCGTCAATTTTCTACTATTCCCGATAAAAATCGGCATTCTTTCAACGACACAGACACCGCCGCCGACAGCTGATATGCGTCAAAATCAGCTAAAGTGTGTCGTGTGTGTACTGTCCAACCGTCAAACCACAGTCTCCATTATACATCTACATATTCACCGCATAGATATATACATGCATAAACAGTTCGACAGAAGATGGTATTTAAACACACACACACATGGAGATTTTCACGGACAATGTTCTGTATATGGCACCCGGATTTAGCAGGTAAATAGATCTGGGCTATAGTTGCTATGTAGATTAGGTAGATCCCCTTGTAGGGTGTACTTCTGCACGACTGCTGGTCACTATCAGCTTGACCAAGCTTGACCAAGGCTGCGACCGTCACAGCTGGTCACAACCGTGAGCTCACCTGAGCTCGACCCAGCTCGACCTGGCTCGACCGCTAACAGTAGTGGATCATTCAGAATCAATTAATCTGTAATAATTATATATACAACCTCAGCTGTTTGTTTTTATTGTGCGACAGGCAGCAGTTTGTATACATTCTTTATTACATTAAGAAAACTTTACTCTAATTATGATATTTATGATTTAAGACAACAATATACGTTTGTTTTGACGTCATTGTTGTCGTTGGTTAAAATTAGTCAGCTGGCTATGGGAAATTCAGATTTGCGCGTATCGATCAAAACTTTGTCAATTGCATCATGTACAAAGCGAGTAATTAAAGGTGCAAATGATCGCGGTAGAAAATTGAATTTCTTTTGGTGTTTGTCGAACGCGCAAATCTATTGGTATGCATGTCATATTTTTCTGACTGGAATCATTTAATATGTAAGTGTTAAGTTTATTGAGACAGAAAATCTTTAAAGATATATAATTGGAATTTGTTTATAAAGTCTGATTGCATTTGTAGTTTTTATTTACCACGCAGAGCGCAAATGCTGAAGGATCGTTGTTTTCTTCTAGAGTAACGAGACAAGATGTCATTGGAAAACGCACAACACGCCGCACTCAAGGCTGTAAAATTCGATGGTGATGGACAGCACAAGCAAGCTTTGTATTACTACAAAGTCGCCGTTAATTATTTATCCAAATTAGAATTGGATGCTGCTCACACGCAGAAACTAACAGAATATAAGGAAAGGATCGCGATTTTGCAGACTCTAAGTAAACATTCAATATAATGGCGTACGTTATTTAAGAGCATCTTCTGGATGGGTATTACATTGGATGTCTTTCTGTATTTAATGTTTAGTTCGCGACGAGGAACAGAAGTTGCACCGTGGACAGCCCGTGTATCATTCTCAGCTGCAACGATGTAAGTTTCTCTTGAGCCAAGCTCTCAAGGCAGATGAAGCAGGATTGAAAACTACGGCGATTGGATTATATTCCGATGCTGCTGAATATGGCCTTAGCATTGTAAGAAATCCTTAAGTATCAGCATGTAACAAAATCTTCCGTTTTATGCGCATCGTTACCTAGCTCGTATTGCTTCTTAGAAAACTACAGATACAGAGGTAAAAACAAAATTAAATTCTCTAATTCGACTTGCTTTGGATAGAGCAGAGTTCTTAAAGGGTATTAAAGTTGAGGATGTAAATAACGATATCATATCGAAATTGGATCAATTGCCACCAGTGCCCGAATCAAATTTACCTGACGTAGACACCGTATCGTCTTTGCGAGCTACTCCAAGTAATCCAAATGGTAAGCGTGCAAATCAGTTGATTTTAATTTAAAGTAATCTTTCAATGAATATTCCCGATTTTAGGGAGGCCAGAGAGACCTCCGCTTCACAGAGGAAGCAGCGCACATCTTAAAGTCGTAGGAGGTGATTCCAAGTACACGGAGGAGGAAAAGAAAGTCTTACTTCTAACGTCTCACATCAATGACCACGAATTCGTCCCTTTCATGAGCATTGATCTAAGTGAAAAGTTTCAATATGCTATTCCTTTTACTGACAAGGATGGTCTGTTGGCAATGACCGCTAAGCAGAAACCAGATTTTGCCAGATGGTGCCGACCAGAAGAAATATTTTCCGAGCCTAAAATGATTATGGGACGTCACGTGGATTATTACAGTATTAAACAAACAGTAAGTAATATTATTTAAGTGAAATTTTCTGAATATAACTATAGGCATTAGTAATATTTATATATCTATTCAGGTTGTTTCCGATTGTTCATTTGTTGCTTCGTTGGCAGTTAGTGCTCAATACGAGAAACAATTCGGAAAGAGGCTTATTACCTCTATCATTTATCCAAGAAACAAGAATAAAGAGCCAATATATAATCCATTCGGTAACGAAGTCATTTCTCTTTATTATTTTGAATCTCTTGATCCGCAAATAAACTATTACGAATATCGACAATAAGATCAAAATTTCGTGTGTAGGAAAGTATATGGTGAAATTGCACATTAATGGGATTCCCCGAAAAGTTATAATCGACGATTTGTTGCCTGTGAGCCGATACAATCAGTTACTCTGTTCCTACTCGAGCAATCACGGCGAATTGTGGGTTTCATTACTGGAAAAAGCATATATGAAAGTTATGGGAGGCTACGATTTTCCAGGTTCCGACAGTGTAAGTGACTTTCGAAATCTCAAGAAACATGTAAATATGTAACATGTAAATTCTTTCCTTTATCCAGAATATCGATTTGCACGCTCTTACTGGGTGGATACCTGAACGATGGACCATAAGATCGGATGACCCAGATTTTAACAAGGATCTTTTATTCGACACTTTACTCTCACGGTTACACAAGGGCCATGTCCTCGTTACAGTGGCTACTGGAGTGCTAGCAGAGCGCGACGCAGAGAGGACAGGTTTAGTACCCACACATGCTTACGCAGTTCTCGATGTCAGAAACTTGAATGTAAGAATATTTATCGTATCGCAGGTTTCACAAGTGATTTAAAATATTCTTATTTCTTTCGTTTATCTGTTTCTATCATTTGCCTATTTACAGGGAAAGCGATTGTTGATGCTGAAGAATCCATGGTCACACTTACGATGGAGAGGAAACTATTCGGAATTGGATACTAGACATTGGACGAAGGAATTGAAGGAAGCATTGAACTACGATCCTGATTCTGCGTCACAATTTGACAATGGAGTATTCTGGATCGATTACGACAGCATCTGTCGGTTCTTTGATGTATTCTACTTGAATTGGGATCCCGGCCTGTTTAGTTACACTTATTGCATTCATCAGTAAGTCGCACAGAATAATAAGGCTGATGGTCGGGAGAAACTTATTTCATTTTATTGAGAGATCTTTTTTTGTAGATCCTGGATGGCGGGAATTGGTCCCGCTAAAGACGCTTATAATATTGGTGATAATCCGCAATTTTCACTGGAAGTTCAGGCTAAAGTCACTGGAGCCGTGTGGATTCTTCTTACGCGGCATATTACTGATATTGCTGACTTTCGGGAGAATCAAGAATATATCACTATATTAGTCTACCGAAATGATGGGAAGAGAATATATTATCCTAGTAGGTACAAAACTAATTTCTTGAATAGTGGGATCAAGAATTTTGAATTAATTAGTTGAATTATTTCAGACGATCCACCACCTTACATAGATGGTGTTCGCAAGAATAGTCCACATTATTTGTGCAAAATAAAATTAGACCCTGAGAGTGATTCGCGATATACTTTAGTGGTTTCTCAATATGAAAAGTCAAATACGATATATTACACCCTACGCGCTTATGGAACGTGTCCGTTTACGTTAAAAAAGATTCCACAGTATCATAAATACGAGAAAGAGGTATGTTCCGATACATTATGACCAATAAATATTGCAATATAATTTCTATATTCTTCTAATAATTCCTGCAGATTACCGATCAATGGAAAGGTATCACCGCCGGTGGATGTGGCAATCATCCTACTTACCAGAATAATCCGCACTTTCAGTTAATTCTAGAAAGTAGCGACAATAGTAATTATTTACTCGTGATACTAAAAGGACCGAAACAGTATCAAATTGGATTCGATATTATAACAGTCGTGCTGAATGACGCAGGTGCACCTGGAACGTTCAAAACAAAGAATTCTGGTCTATTTCGGTGAGTATTTTTCAAATACTATTTTTAATGTATTCTTTATAGTTTTATATAAGTTAAGAATAATTGTTACGAATTTCGTCAGAGCTGGATTCGTCTATCTCGAGTTGGAAGATGCACCCGCAGGAACGTATCATATTGTACCTTCAACATTCTTACCCAATCAAGAAGGGCCTTTCTTCTTGATTTGCAAATCTTCCTGCAAATTAATGCTCCAGCGGTTATAATGTTCGACGTGAAATCAATGAATCTAGTTGAATTGTTAAGTGAAAGCTGATTAACCGAAGAACTATGTGTCCTAATCAACTCTGACTGTTAGCGAGAAACGCTACTAGCAAGTACTAATTGTCTGCCGAGAGGCAAATAATCCGAGGACAAAGATACTTAAGAAACACCGAAAAATATCTACTCGATGTACATTCTGTAAAATCGGTGTATGTAAAATTTGTAAATAGTAATATTTCGTGAAACGAAAAATACTTTAGGTGAGAGATTCGCAAATAGTAATCACGTTGGAATCAGTACAAATTTATTTTATTTTTCATTCTGTAAGTGTACAAATTATTAACGGGACTAGACACTACTGACTGTTTTTAATAGTTCGTGGCACTGTATTTTATCGTAATTCTCCGCTAAGTGTGCATTCGTTTATCCTCTCTGTGTCGTTAACAAACAATGCACACACGTATCGTCCTTAACGTTCGATCGCTTAATTACGATGATCTTTTGTACTAGTTTTTTTTTCACGCTTTCCTGCTGGAGCAGGTGCAAAGATTCGAAGCAGATTCTTTCTGACGCGATATTCATGAAAATTTTTAGTCACCGGTCGCGAAGCGGTACTCGGGATAACTGGAATCTCAATGTTAAGTGGTTACATAAAAAAATACACTGTGAGAGTGTTGCGCAAAAGTTTACGTACATCTAGATACACGAAAAAGGGAAAGAACGCTTTTTCAGTGTAATTCTGGCAATTAACGCATATTATTGAAATCTCTAAATGTTTCAATGCAATTCTTACGAATTTGTACGACTATTTTGAAACCTGTCCTATCGTCGAACACTTATCTTATGAACTATTGGCCTTTGCACATTTTGCAATCTTTAATAATTGAATTCTGTAAGATGTTCAGGATATCCGGAAATAAGTAAGAATTCTAATTCAGGATAAATTCTATAAGACAAAATCATTGATTTTCGTCTGACCAACTCTGAATGAGATTTCCATCTAATTCCGAACTCCTCGAAAACTGAGTCAAAATCAACCGAAAGATTGCATTACTTATCTACGCGAATTACAGATGATTTACAATGTATTTTTCTAGAAATATTACGTGTCACCAAATGAAGAGTTTCTGTATTTATGTAAAGATTCATAAATGTACGAGAAAATATATCTGAAATAAAATGTAAATGTATTTACATTCGTGTCCACAGATAAATTAAGGGAGAATCGTAAATCATTATACAAAAAAAATGTACAGAAATATGAAGATGAAAGCGAAGCGCAATATGGATTTAAATTGTTGAATCGTGTAATGTACGATTTGTCTTGCGGTTACGGAGGTAAGACTTTATCAAGAATATCTCTCTCTCCTCGTTCCACAAATCGGACTTTTGATGCACATAAGTACAAGGCACTATTGCTGAATGTGTCTCGTGTTGCACGTGTTTCCGAGAAAAATGACATTCACGCTTTTTTTCTTCCACGTGCCTGTTGGTCTATGCTCAATACAGCAATCGATTAATTCTAAATTTCGATTTAATCAACTTTGTCGCAACTCGCGAAACCCTTTCCTCTCTCTTCACCTTATACGCCATTTACATTACAGCATGTCCTCGAGTATTATTTCCAAACGCTAGCGTTGCTTCGTGGTAAATTAAAAGTGATGCAAAGCGGAAGATACAACAAACGATAATACGTAAGATGATAATACAACAATTACAGGACATCAACGCAGTCTGATTTTCTTCTATAATTCTAAATGAATCGATTGAAACAATCGGTGAATTCTAGTTATAACATGATGTACACGATTGATTTATCTCGATAAATGGACCCATTTAAACGATGCTTCGACGCGCAAAGTTCTACGGCAATTTTTGATTTACACTGCGACATTCAAAGTTCCTTTCGGAATCTCTTTCACTGGGCGGAGAATGAATTGTATGTCGGAATTATATAAAAATACACGTTTCTCTTCGACATTCTATTGACGTCGAAAGAAACAGGATCTTTTTGCCGGCATTTGCGCTACGATATACGTGCGGTATTGTACTTGAAAAAAAAGAAGAGAATAATTTATTCGATGGTTTAACGATAAGTTTCACTATTACTCTTTTTCGTTCTACCGTAAAGAATGAGTTATTGAGCATTCGTTTTAATTCAACTACGAAAATACCGATTGATTCTCATTGAAGAGGTATCTTTTGATAAAAGCATCATCCTGAACGATCTGTTACAATGAACGAGTCTCTTACACTTTTCGGCTACAATTAAACGTGTCAAGTGTAACACTATACAGCGGCGTATATGTATATGTATATTGATATTTACAAGTTCCGCAAAGAGACTCAAGCGGTGGCTATTAAAGTTAATCGTCAGCTGCGAATTCAGTATTTAATACTATGAACACTTAAGGAGTTTAACTACCTGTAAATTATTAAAATATTCATATGTATATATATATATATACTTTTGTGGATATTATTGGAATAATATCGCTACGTGTAATATATTCTAGCTAGAGTTCTACAGTTACGTGGACGCAGCGCTTTTATTAAAAAATACTATATGATACAGACTGAATATTTCACGGTATTCAGAACCCTTTAAAATACCGTTTGATTACGAGTACATACCTCTATTGCAATGTGTCCAATCTTTCCGATATGAGAGCGAAAGAAGTATTTGAGATTGTATCTAGTCAACCGTCAGCGCAATAATATTGTTTCTTTTGATTTATCGAGATTCTTTTATCATCGAATCGTATGTACTCTTCTTTCTCTTCTGTCAAATGTGAGACTAGATACTAATCTTGTAAATCGAACGGAAATGCTCGTTCAAAAACCATTTAACGTTACTATCGCACATACGAGTAAGATACATATATAAATATCGGATTTATGGCTCCTATTGGCTCGCATGGTTCGAATACTAGATCTAAATAAGAAACGCGGCAAAGTTAATAGAGAAGAAAACCTTTGTGCGATGAAATTGTGAGATGATGACGGATCTGTCAGAGTTAACTTATTTGTATTAAAATGTGTAATAATTTCTATGATTTTTCGATCACTCGCGTTCCAGAATGTTCATTCATACAATTCTGCATATATGTACTTCGCTTAGATTCTTTTCTTTTTTCATATAAATTGACGACTTCTTTTTTTCTTGGCTCAATGCCTGTCAGAGAAATGATACTTTCTCTGGTATTCGGCAATCGACGCTTGTAAAGTTCGTGGGACGTTTTAGTTATGTTACGTATAGAGTAAAATTATTATCACGATCGGGGTGCCCCGCAATATAAAATAGATTTCAAAAATAGAACTGCACCGGGGCAAAGAAAAAATCGGTGTATCTAATGGAAGGAATTCGTTTTCTTCATTTGTCGTCGCGTGACAATGCGTGTATATTTATCTTTTTTTTCGGTGATAAAACTTTCAACTTTTTGTACCTCAGACCCTTGGCGAGAGTACGGGACATATCGAGAGAAGAAAATGGCGCTCGTAGAAGAATAAATTAAATGAATTATATCGATGTTCGGCCGATATTTCGCGTGTCGGTTACGTCCATCAGTAAAATCTACGAAATTTCCACGGTCGAGGTACGAAAAGTTACGTGGATTGGGCGATTATGACGAAAATACGGTTTTGTAAAACGATAGAAGATACCTATATCTTTAAATACTATACATATGTATATGCGTCTTTCGCTAACGGACGATATACGAAGATTATTGTCAGAGTATAAAACTAGGTTCTAGTGACGGTTTTTCTCGGAAGATGTAAGAAGAAATGATAATTACAATGGTATCGTGTTCGAGCGTCCATTTTCATCTGCTGAACTCGGGAAGTGGTTTAGCTATGCCTTCGCTGTAGGCTTTGTGAACTGCTTCGCAGACAAATCGATATTGACTCTGAAAACGAGAAAAATGAACAATTCAATATCTGAAGTAAGTAAAATTATAAAATTATGAAAACAAAGAGTAATTTCTTACAGCATTCTGTATCATCATTGCTCTTTGATCTCTCATCGAACGAACGATGTCCAAAGGATACACTGGTTGATTCGCTTCGATGAGACATAGTGCTGTTTCCATTAGCACCAAAACACCGGTTCTACCTATTCCGGCGGAACAATGAACTACTGCAGGTTCTACTATTCCTGTTCGAGCTGCCCGTACCCGTTCCGTGAACGTTGTAAATTGTCGCCAGTCACTGGGTACACCGTGATCTGGCCAGCTGCAGTATTGCATATGCGTTATATCTCTTTCTTCACCGGTCTGCGCAACAATAACAAGATTCGAATTACTAAAATTAATAATCAAGAAACAATTAGTCAATTCTAATTACTTTGACGTATTTACATTAATATCGCGAAGAATAAACTCGCGAAATATAAATGTGTCTTCGACATTTTCCGCTGTCGACGTCAGAGTTAGATTCCTCAGAGTAAGAGTCTCGTTTAGTGCAGGCCAATACTGATGGCACTTTGCGCGACCACGTTCGACGAGCGTCGTCAGCATTACAACTAAGGTACTTCCGGCTTCTAAGACCATTTGCCAGAAATCTGCTACTGTCGATGACAACGGACCCTGCGTCGCGATGTATCTGTTGATAATCCCCGATCCAGGTATTTCCATATTTACATAATTTGCATTAATGTAATCTCCGTTCACTGATCCCATTAATATTACTCGCGTCACGTCATCTGCAAAATGTATCAATCTTGTAGTTTTCTTTTGCGTATATTATTTACATTGTACATATATTTGTTAATATACACACATGGAGATATATCTCGATAGCGATTCTTGTTTTGATTTTCAGGCTTCTTCGATTCCAATGACGTTAGCTCGGGATTTTTCCTGTATAGCTGCTCGTATTGCGCAATTAACGCTCCACTCGCGAGACCATCGGCGAGAAGCAACATGGATTGCGCTAATGCGTCAGATCCAATAGTTGTATGAGGTGCATCTGGGACGTACCTTTAAAAACGAAACACCGGTCTTTATTTTTATAACAATTCGAATATTAAGTTTTTTATTTCATACCTGTATGGGGGCTCTTCTTCAGACGTTTCATCCGTTCCTACTAATGCATTGTACAGAGCATTCGGCCTAACAGTCAATGAAAGTTCACCTGAACCAGAATCGCGAGACTGTCGGATCAAGTTGACCACGTGCTCGTGGAGCAGACCACTCACGTCCATTCCATTTATGCAAACTACCTGTTAGAAACAGAAGGAACGTAGAAATGAAAAGAAAGTTCTTGCGAAAAGAAGATTCGCGGAGTTAAGATACTTACTTGATCCCCTTCGTTCAATTTCGGGTAACAACGGTCAGCAGGAGTGTTCGGAGCTACCCTAGATACCAGAATTGGCATATCGAGATCCAATCCTCCCTTTACATTGAATCCAAATCTACCTTGCTCGTCAGGCGTTAATGTTATTGTCACCAGTCCATCTTCCACCAGCTAGAATTTTGGTGTTTGTAAGAGTAAACAATGTATTGTACATATTAAGTTGTATAAGAAAGTTCTTCGTACGATTTCGACAATTTTGATATCAATCGAAAGCTAGTATTTCTATGTTTTACGAATATTATATTACCTGTGGCGCAGGCGAACTCGTAGGTTCACTATAATCCGGAATATCATAAATATTTCTTTCGGCAGTGGTATCGTCGTCTGCGTAACTCAGAACTCTAGAACCCAGCACGGGAGAAAATGCACCGCTCTGAGTATGTGTGCCAGTGATCTCATCGCGAAGTGTCAAAAATCCACCTTCGCTATAGTAACAAAAATATGCAAATCATACGGATGATTATTATTGCTTTATTTTTCTGGAATAATCCTTTGAAAAATAAATGTCTCTTAGTAACTTACTCATCACTTGGGTTTCCTTCGCCCCATGCTTGGCGAGGTTCCCGAGAACCAAGCGACTGAACTTTATTGTCATAAGGTCGCACAGGCCTCGTTGGTGGTATTGTTAATTTCCCTTTCTCCTCGATAATCGGCGGCGCCGTAACACTGTGCACTAAACGTTTACTGGGAGATCTAAGCAAAACGTGTAAAAATAAATTAGGAATTTCATTGGAAAAAGTTATTATGTTGATTGTGTTAAAAAAAATATTTTTCGAGTGAATGAATAAGAAAGTATTACCGGATGAAGGTTCGCTCTACTCTGGCTCTGTGTTTTCCATCTTCCATCGTCTGAAATTCTGTGCGACCCGAATAAGTAAATCTACTGCTTAAAGTAAGTGGAAAACGTCTAGGCCTCATTTTTGGACTGTGAAGTCTAAAGAAGGTATGATGCTCGACACAAGACTTCCATAAGTTCTTCGAGCTGCGATATGTTTGCATGTTAAAGCCAAGTAAAGTATCGTAATCTTCGGACTGGAACAAAATACTTCTATATGTCTCTGTGATCGTAATACACTTAAATAAATATTGTAATAAATCATTAATTTGAATACCTGTTCTCTTCGAAGCTGAATGAAAAATTGCTTTCTTTTGAACGAGATCTTGACGATTTTGGACCAAGAAAATACATTTATCTTTATGTTATTCTGAAACACTACTAAACCTATGGATGTTACTCCCAACTGAATCTCCCTGTTCGCGGAATCCTGAAAAGATATTTGTGATATTTTCTAGAAGCATTTGATAATGAAAACAAAAAAAACAATAAAAATCGCTTGTTTTGTACCCTTGCTTTGTGAAGATCTACACCATACATGTCGAGTCTTTTCGCATGATCCAGGAAATTAAATTCAGCGTCAGCTGGTAATTGTCCTCTAAAATAAATACATTGTTATCGTATTCGCGTATTTTTCTCTTCGGATAAACTTGATATATATATATACCCACTTATGAAGCTTATGTAACTCAGTTATTTTCTTCTCCATTTCTTCCGTCTGTCCCGGTATCAATTGTAATCTTGTAAGATATCCAGGTCCATGTTCCTCTGGATGGTAATCACCCAACTCCGCTGTATTTCATAATGCCAATTTTATAAATATAGTTGCAACGTTTATTGACTATATACACGACTTCAAATTCACTTACATTGAACGGTATAACTCGCTATAAGACAAGCGGTACTTTGTGGTAGCTGAAGTTTCCCATGGAGTATATCTCTCCTTATTTGCAAGTAGAACTGGTACCGAGTGTATTCTTCTTGTAGTTTACTTGGGTCAGATACATAAAACTTTACTTTAAAGAAGAACTGTCCTCCTGAAGCATTCAACGTATTGTCTCATATTACTGTGCGTATATTGTTAAAACAATTAATCAATATATAACTGTATAAATCGGATCGTTACCCTTGCTTCGGATCTGTTTCTTTACGGGTTTTGTTGGATCTAGCCATCTCTGAAGAATCAAAATTAAAATTAGACTGAGTTTGGCGATGACAGAATGGATCTCGTACAATGTAGCAAAAGGAGTTTACCATTACGTCCGGAGAAGGGATTTGCGATGTGTTTCCATTTTCAGCATACTGTAGCCCGAAGTAATCTTTCTCGATAAGTTCTAAATGCTGAAATACTAAGTCCAATAGTGCTTGACCCTTTGCCCTCTTCTAAAATATAATGAACGATCGATAGTATAAATTTATGTTCTAAGAGATTAAAATGATTACATATTCGTGACTTACATCTAATTGAAATGTGTGTTGGGTGTCATCGAGAAATACAACAGTGGCAGACAAGGACTTGAGTCTTCGATTTCTAGCCAGCTCTGCACCACGAACGTGGTAGCTCCCACTGGAGCCACTCAACGCTCTGCGAGATACACTTTCAATCATTTCAATGATCGGAAGACGTATCAACCCCCTTCCTGGCACCAAGTTTCTATTATGATCACGACCTGATTAAAATTGTCATTATTGAATTAGCGACCGATAAAAGGTACCTTTACATTTACCGAATCAATGTAAGTGAAATAAATGTCAATCTATAAACCTTTAAAAAAGAAAAGTAAGAAGTAGCATTGAAGTAAGGATTTTACAAATCAACAATTCTTTAAGGTCTAAGTGGAAACATATTTATCGCAGTATTTCTATCTGGTACAAATTAGTGATTCTCAACGCAATACAGGAGAAAATAGGTCTAAGAATCCAGACGGAAGATGCAAACATTAAAATATGCAACGTAACTTGTTCATTTGGAGATAGCATGCTACAGTTTTATTGTCATTGACTCAAGGGAAGAATATTGTACAATTCTAATCGTTCAATCTGACCTGAGGTACGCCTGCAAAAACTGAAATTGACACAAATGCCATTGAACTCCCGTGGCACGCACATTTCACTTGGCTGAAGCACGAATCGCAATTCTTCAATGATTACAATTCTCTTGTGTTAGTCACGGTTTGAGAACCACCAATTGTCTTGTTACAGCCGCAAGGTTATGTCAACAATTTTTTACAGTCGGTTATGGAATTTGGGTTGCGTTGTCAAAGTTAATCCTTACTGTCGTCACACGCTAGTTAGATAGAAAGTACAATTAAAAACTGTTTACATCGAGAACGTGCCATTGATATTGCATTCATTGGTATATTAGGTCAGTAATCTAACGTCAGTTACATAAGCAAGTTCATGTCTACTGCGTGCCAGAATATTGTAGACCTAGGTATTCTGAAAATAGTTTACATAAAAGAAGCAAAAGTGTAGCATTAAATTCCACCAGAATTTGACCCTTCCCATTGGTATTTCCACCTGGATCAATTCGAAAGCTTCCCTTCTCATTACAATTTACATCCCAACATTGCACATCTGTACAAAAACGAATTGATCCCACGAATAATTGTAAACAAATAAAGATAAGTCAATATAGAATAAAAAATACATTGGCAATTTCGAGTTCATTATTCAAGTTGAATTTAACTCAAGTAATTGGTCAATTGCCAGAAGAAATTGCGATGAGAAATTAACGAACAGAAGTGTTAAAGCGAAGAGATACTTTTAATATGAAAAATAAAAGTATCGGTCGGTTGACGTCGACATACACACATCGTGTTAACAAGTGTTCGAACGCTCCAAAATAAATGATATACTGAGCGTTCACCTCGACCAGTCAAATACGTTACGGTTAGTTCAACGAATTTATAATAAACACAGACAAATGCAAACTTACATTCATGATCTGTCGCAGCACTTGATTCGCGGTTTTCTATCGACGTTCAGTTAGAAAGCGTGCACCAGTTCCTTGTGATGAGTAGCTTTTACCGAAACGTCCAGTGGAACAGGTTTCCTTGGTGGTCCCTAAGTTTCACGAAGTTTCTTCCTTTTCATAAGGTTTTTCATGTTACTCGCTGCGCGACAAACGGCAACGAAACATTTGTAAGGATCATCTCGACAACGAAACTGATTTCCTTAATACTTTCGGACGGCCCTCGTCCTCTTCTGTCTCAGGTTGTACTCGCGCAGAACATGTTGGCTTGCAGGAAATTGCACTTCTTTCACTCGGTTATCGTATAAGGCAACAACACGCGAATTAATCGGCTTCGATAACTAACAATAT
Source organism: Trypoxylon attenuatum (assembly GCA_963989405.1). Classification (NCBI taxonomy): domain Eukaryota; kingdom Metazoa; phylum Arthropoda; class Insecta; order Hymenoptera; family Crabronidae; genus Trypoxylon; species Trypoxylon attenuatum. Next base: position 7,207,485 of record OZ022489.1, on the reverse strand, counting down.
CAATGCGATTTTCCAGCGTACCGATTACTTCCAGACTCAAGAATCGCGAACTAACGTCGGTATATCGTCGCGAACGATTTTGCGGTCAACTCCGCCGACTCGCGGTCTCTGATTCTCCCTGCATTATATCGGAAAGATTAGAATCTCATTACGGCGAAGGTGTTTGATATCTCGATAGAAAACTTGCGCGTATGCACACATATACGTATTACGACATACGCGTGCGTGAACACTTCTATATATGTATGAATTTTGTCGCCTGAGGAAAAGCGATAGTTTCGATCAATTCTCACGCATTGAAGAAATGAGAAATACTTTTTGTAAAATATTCCAATGAATCTAACAGAATCTAACTATACGAATATATCGTTTAAAATCAGATACTTCGGTTTTAGGTGTGTCCTAACTAAATAAAGGTTTCGATAAGCGAGAATATGCGTCATACTCTCGATTAACGGAGAGAAGGGTTCAATAGAAGAAATTAATACGACTCAAAGACTCCAATTTTCGTATTAGAGACTATATATTTTAAAATACAATTATATTTTGGGAGTGATTCTCTTCGGTGTAAAAATAAGAGTAGATTTGTTTTGTTGAAAATCTGCCTTGACATTGTGATGTGCGTTTAGTTGAATTATTCACCGGTAGAGGCTGAAGTAGCGGAGCACAAAAGATCCACGATTCTGAAGCGGTGTGCGCCGTGTGCGTTAAAAGCGTTCCCGCCGCGTGGCTCGTAGTTCGTGGATTACGGTTGCGGTACCACGCCGAGGAACTTTATTATACTTTTATGTTAAATTGATTTTACGGTCGCGTGTATTATTGTCGGGCAGTTTTCGGCAACAAGAAAGAAACGATGGCAAACGTATCTCTCGACAAAGACACATTCTTCCGTCGGATGAAGCGGCTTTACGCTGCTTGGAAGGTAAAGTTCTCCTTGCGAACTCGCAAATTCGCATCTAGGTCCCGTGATCCGTTTGTTTACTAATACTGCTGCTCGTTTGCTTGTTTAATAGGATGGAGAAGTCGGTACCGATGACAGTTTCAGTAAAATGGATTGTCTTGTCTCAGCGGTGGGCACCGACGAAGATATCGTTTACAGCAAATCGACAGCCTTACAAGTAAGTTACTTAGCCAAGCATCTCCATTTTTCAACACTTTTGACATATGCACCTTGAATGCTACTTACGCTGTGTCTAATGTGGCTCTGACAACGTTACACCATGTTTATACGTATTCCTGCATCAATATTTTGCTCTGACGCGTGGCATTGAAACAGACACAATACATGTTGGTTTTGGCTTTTGTTTACGATGAGTCTTAGACGCTACCTTTCTAATGGAATTAAAGAAGCGGTCTTAATTATATAACCGAGACATAAGAACTAATTGCCAGAGGCACAATGAGAGTGAATGCTGATAATCGAACGTCGTTTCAGACATGGCTGCTGAGTTACGAACTTACGGACACCATTATGATCCTGGCAGAAGATGCTATCTACTTTCTGGCCAGTAAAAAGAAGATTGAATTTTTGAGGAAAGTGGAGAATCAAAAGTCAGAAGAAACAGGGGTACCACAAGTCAAGTTACTTATGAGAGACCGAGTACGTATCAAATATTTGTAAAACCTGCTGATATTTTCTTCAATAGTATTATTTTTATTGAACGGTTACCGTGACTTTTACAGAGCGACGAAGATAAAGGAAACTTTGCCAAACTTATAGAGGCAATAAAGAAGAGTAAAAAGGGTAAAACTTTAGGAGTATTTTCCAAGGAAAATTATCCGGGTGCCTTTATGGATGCATGGAGGGCTGCTCTCAAATCGGAGTCTTTCGACACAGTAAGTTGCGGATCGAGCAGAATCTAAGATAAAATTACTCGTCAGGTTAATACAACCGTTAATTCATCTTTTAGGTGGACGTAAGCGCTGCTACAGCATATGTCATGTGTCCTAAAGAAGATTCAGAAATTCTCACAATAAAAAAGGCATGTTTAGTCTCTACGGACGTTTTTACAAAGTACCTCAAGGATCAGATCATGGAAATCATTGACTCTGACAAGGTAGATACAATTTAAATAAGATATCTTAATACAACATTAATAAGAAGAAATTGTTGTATAGTTTATTTGTTAATTATATTTCAGAAAGTGAAGCATTCGAAGCTTGCAGAAGGCGTAGATGCTGCGATCACTAATAAGAAATATGTAACTGGCGTAGATGTCACTCAAGTAGATATGTGTTATCCTGCAATTATCCAAAGCGGTGGTAGCTACTCGTTAAAATTCAGCGTTGTCAGCGATAAGAACACACTACATTTCGGTGTTATTGTTTGTTCCCTTGGAGCTAGATACAAATCGTACTGTTCGAACATTGTGAGGACATTGCTGGTTAATCCTACGAAACTAATTGAGGTAAAGTCTCAATTTGACTAAATTTTTAATCTAATTCTCCTTCGATAGATATCTAAAGACTTATAATTTCATGTTATTCTACGTATTCCAGGATAATTACAATTTTCTTTTACAACTGGAGGAAGAGATTCTCAAGAAATTAGTAGCAGGCGCAAAGATAAGCGATGTTTACGATGCAGGGGTGAAATTTGTGAAGGATGAAAAGCCAACCATGTTGGATCATCTGACTAAAAACTTTGGCTTTGCAATGGGCATTGAATTCAGAGAAAGCTCACTATTAATTGCTCCGAAAACTCATGCGGTAGCGAAAAAGGGTATGGTCTTTAACGTTAACGTTGGTTTGGCCAATCTTGCTAACACCGAAGCATCCGACAAAGAAGGAAAGATTTATGCTCTCTTCATCGGAGACACTGTCATGGTGAACGAGGTATTAAAACACTTCTTCGATAATGATATTCGTTATTTGTTAAACAATTACAATGCGGTACGTTACACATTATAGGATCAACCAGCAACAAATTTAACGCCGTCAAAGAAGAAAGTGAAGAACATTGGAATATACGTGAAAGACGAGGAAGAAGATGAAGAAGAAGGAAGCGAGAAAGAGAACGAGCCAAAACCAGAAATACTAGGACGTGCCAAACGAACTGCAGTAATTGAATCGAAATTAAGAACCGAGCATAGTTCCGAAGAAAAACGGAAACAACATCAGAAGGAACTCGCGCAACAACTGAACGAAGTTGCTAAAGCTCGACTGGCTCAACAATCGGGTGGAAAAGAACAGGAGAAAATACGGAAATCCACAGTGTCTTATAAAAGCTTGAGCCATATGCCGCGCGAACCGGAAGTGAAGGAACTGAAACTTTATGTAGGTAAGTACAAGCTTTCCTTATATATATATATATATATATTCGATGACACGATTCATCCGCATTAATAGTATTTTCACCAAGTTATTAATCTTTATGTTTATTTTTAACAGACAAAAAATATGAGACCGTAATCTTGCCAATTTTTGGAATACCAGTACCCTTTCACATATCGACTATTAAGAATATTTCCCAGTCGGTTGAAGGGGACTACACATACTTGAGGATAAATTTCTTTCATCCTGGCGCGACTATGGGTCGCAACGAGGGTGGATCCTATCCACAGCCGGATGCTACGTTCGTGAAAGAAGTGTTAGTATCATTAATTAATTAATTACTGTCAGTTGATTTAGATCGAACTTTTCTCCCGAGATATTAATTTCACTGTTAATTTATATCATTTTATTATAGAACATATCGAAGTACAAATACCAAAGAACCAGGGGAAATTTCCGCCCCTTCCTCCAATTTGAACACAGCCTTCAGACTGATCAAAGAAGTGCAGAAGAAGTTTAAGAACCGAGAGGCTGAAGAGCGAGAGAAAGAGGATCTCGTTAAACAAGATACGTTAATATTATCCCAGAACAAGGGTAATCCGAAACTGAAAGATTTGTACATTCGGCCGAATATAGTCTCAAAGAGAATGACTGGTACCTTAGAAGCTCATACGAATGGTTTCCGGTATACGTCGGTTCGTGGCGACAAAGTCGATATACTTTATAATAATATTAAAAATGCCTTCTTTCAACCTTGTGACGGTGAAATGATTATCCTCCTTCATTTCCACTTGAAGGTACGTGTATTGACAGTGATACGATCAATTTTGAATTTTTAAAAAAACTCCAGGAAAAATTGAGCCATCTATAACGTTATTATTTTTACATGCAGCACGCTATAATGTTCGGTAAAAAGAAACACGTGGACGTGCAATTTTACACGGAAGTTGGAGAGATTACTACAGACTTGGGAAAACACCAACACATGCATGATCGTGATGATCTCGCTGCTGAGCAATCGGAACGAGAACTTCGACACAAATTGAAAACAGCTTTCAAAAGCTTTTGCGAAAAAGTAATACTCCTTGTTTTTTTCTTCTTCTTTTCAAACGAATGATTCTTACGCGAAATTCTGTGAAAATTATACAGGTTGAGAGCATGACAAAACAAGAAATTGACTTTGATACACCATTCCGAGAATTGGGCTTCCCTGGTGCGCCATACAGAAGTACCGTTCTCTTGCAACCAACGAGCGGCTGCTTGGTCAATCTTACCGAATGGGTATGATATCTTCAGTTACAATTCAAATTCATAATGGAAATCGAAAATTCTTATTCTTTTACATTGTATTTTCTCAGCCTCCGTTCGTAATTACCCTCGAAGACGTCGAGCTTGTTCATTTTGAAAGAGTACAGTTTCACTTGAAGAACTTTGACATGATATTTGTCTTCAAAGATTATCATAGGAAAGTTGCGATGCTCAATGCCATTCCCATGAACATGCTGGATCATGTAAAAGAATGGCTGAAGTAAGTTAACGTTTGCATATTAGTGTTTTTATCATCCAGTTTTCCAGTTGACAACATGCGGATAATTGTTGCTGTTTTTTCCAGTTCATGCGACATTAGGTATACGGAAGGAGTTCAATCTCTAAACTGGACAAAGATTATGAAAACCATCACGGACGATCCGGAAGGTTTCTTCGACAGTGGTGGATGGACCTTCTTAGATCCGGAAAGTGATGCGGAGAACGAAGACGTCGAGGACGAAGAGGAAGAAGAAGATGACGCTTATGAGGTTCGTAAAGAATCAAAATCTTTCGGGAACATCTCTGCTTAATATTTTAGTTACGTTTAGCAACGTCTTTTACATATCTCACACTACTTTTTGCAGCCATCTGACTTTGACAGTGAAGAAGAGTCCGACGATGATTCCGAATATTCCGAGGCCTCTGAAGACATCGACAGTGAAGGTGACGTTTGCGATAATAATCATTGTTATGTATACGGTGTAGAGTGATTGTTGTGGAATATTAATTTCTCCTACTTAATGTGGAATTTAGAAGAAGAATTGGGCAGTTCCGAGGAATCTGGAAAAGACTGGTCGGATCTCGAACGCGAAGCAGCCGAAGAAGATAAGGAACGAGGCGATACTCGTTTCGATGATGGTTACAATACTGCTAAAAAGAACAAAAAAGGAAGTCATAAACAATCACCTTCTCCCTCGAAAGATAGGTAATGAAACTCTTCTTCTTCTTCTTCTTCTTATACTTAATTCTCTACAATGCAATCTTCATTTTCATTGCAATTAAATTTTTAACTGTTCCATTAAATTTCCTTACAGACACAATTCGAAACACAAAAGTTCCTCGAGTTCGAAAAGCAAAAGTTCATCTAGCAGTAAAGATCGAAGATCCTCCGACAAACACAGGTACGTTAATGCTCGTTAAGTAAAATTTCTAATCGATCGAATATTTATAAACGATCGTAAAAATCGTTATTGAGTATTATTCTTTAACGATTAAAGATCGGACCGATCGCGGAGTGGGGGATCACACAAGAAAGTGTCTCCTTCCAAATCGTCCAAACACAGGTGATTACCGTAAATAAGATAAAAGTTTCTTCAAATTTCTATATCCTTAACTTTCGTTTGTTTAGTCCGAAGAAGAGTGACAAGCATGACAAACACGACAAGCACAAGTCATCCCACTCATCGTCGAGCAGCAGTAAAAAGCGATCGCGAGACGATAGTAGCGACAAAGGATCATCGAAGAAATCGAGGTTTGTGTAATCGTGTTTATCTTACCGCTGTCGCGAATCCTATTGTATCTCATTGAGAAGTCGGTAATTAAACACGATACCGTGTCGTAAGAAGTGAATGTTGAAGATGATGATGCACACTGAAGATGAAAAGCACATAAGAAACCACAAAGATCACGTTGATATACGAAAGCTTTCTTACCCGCGAGACACATCAATTAAGTTGTAAGTGTAGTAAATTTTCTTGCATTGAGAAGCGTCAAATCTCTAAGGATTAGTCCTCTTGGTTGTTGTTGTTACTTAAGAGCTTCGTTAAACGCAACATTTTTTTCAATTCTTCCGTAACGTGAATCGATTAGGATAGAAATCTAATCGATACACGGTACATATTTTATAGTATGCGTTTGCGGGAACGGAGTTGAGTATAACGACGAATGAAGACCTTTTTTTGTACACGTTCTTTGTCGTTTGTAGATAAAACTAATGTTTTTACGTTGAATAAAGATGTACCGATATTCATTTATATTTCTGATACTTTCGTAGTTCGTAATACGACACTTTTCATTCCATTGCTCGTCCTGTACACGCATGAATCATGTTGAATAGTATATATATATATATCGTTTGCAGTCATGATCATTCTTATTATTTACCTTTTCATTATTGTATCGTTCGAGTGTGCACTTGATATTCTCGATTTGGCCGCACACGCGTCTCTACTCGAAATACTCATTGTGAATAGTAAAACAGCATTGTTCGTTGCGCTAATTAATCGATGTATCATATCGCGGACATTTGCGCGTTCCATCGTAGGGGCACCGGTATCTCTAGTTAAGTTTTTTCCAACCAATCCAAGAGTACACATATATGTATACATAAGGTAGAAATGAATTGCGCTATCAATGCAAGGCAAATTGTACTAACGAATAAATTCTTGTCTCGTTCGCGATGGGTCAATGAGTGAAAGAAGAAAGCTCGTGTCGATCAAAAAAAGAAAAAAAAAACACAAGAAACCCATTTGACGATTTCCTTCGCCTAGATTTTCGAGATTTGTACCTTGCTAAACGAAATAAATACTTTTTAAGTTATTTATCAGTAACGTGTAGGTAGTAAAACGATCAATTGTGATTTTTATACTACAGAATGTACTGAAGGTTTATAAATGAAGTATACTGTACTTAACGTAAAACAACTGGCAAGTGAATCTTTGGAGGATACGTATGCAGGAGCGTTCTTTATGTACAGTTTTACACTCTGATCATATTGGATCAAGAGAAGTTCATGGTACAGATCTTACTGGTATTCGAATAGTAGTCGAATCAAAGTGAAAGTAAAACGAAAGTGAGAACCTTACAACCTTTCCCGACCTATTCTCTATTTTTTTTTCTAATTGCTTCGCTTAAGGAAGATGCGATGTATCGGTGATGTGGTGGCCGCCATCGAAGGATAGTCCTCTAATAATAACGCGACGTCGAAGAAGTGAAAGTATGTACCAGTTAGTGGCTATAGTGGCTTGGCAACTTTCTCCGCATCCTCTTGCCGCGAGCATTTCTTATACACGCACACTTACGTACACATGCATAATTCAGCAGCAGCTGCCTTCGTTCCTCAGAATTTCACAAACCACAGATGATACAACTTCTTTTTTCCGTGAAAGATCAACGTTTGTTTTTACTACGTAATTATTACCGAATATACTTCATTCGGCGACTCGTGCATACCTAGTGCACACCATTTACGTGAATCGTTTTAGTTTCAGTTCTCACTTCATCTCTTTGAGTTCTATCATTTATACAGTCTGTAGACAAATTGTCATTCTTCACTTTAGCCATGTAAAATCATCACATGATCACATGTAAAATCTAGATTATTTAAATGCAAAAGACGTACATCACTTTATAGATCGTTTGATTTTCATCGGTATTTATTTATGAAAAAGTGAAAAAGATGTGCTCTCGTTCATAAATACTTTTTACAAAACCTTAAACGCTAGCAATGTTTATACAAGGGTAACCAAGAAGCCGATGGTCGGAAGAATCAATAATAGATAAATCCATTCTAGTTGCGTCCTATTTGATCGATCTGAGATTGGAGATTGTTGACAACTTCCGGAGGCACGTGTTCGCCGAGGATTTCGAAAAGATTGATTCTTTGATCGCCAGGAATCGATTCGTATGCCGCCAATTCAATGCCCTCTTGAACTTTTTGTATAGTCGCGTCTTTCGGGATCAGATATGTGTTCTGGGCCTGTCTTATAGCTTCATTGCTGAAGATTTGTCCATCTTTTTGTGGAAAAGCCAAAGCTACTCCCACGAGAAGCACTAGGATGCAGAACACCGAACGTAATTCCATCTGCAAGTATACAATTAATTACAACTTAATTAATTCCCTTGTAGCAAACAGTTTCTTTTAACACTCTGACCACAAATAACTGGTTCAACACCCATATTTCAACACATATTTCAACACGTATTGCAACAGAATCATCAGTTAGTTCTTCTTAATTGTTTTCTCAGAACAGAACAACATATTAGGTAAAAAAAACTTTACGTAACGTATACACTATTATTCTAAAGACCTAATTAATTTTATCTCGGTGTTCTTGGGTAAGTTGATAATCATTAGGATAATGAGGTTGTTATTAATAATAATGAATATTGCTGGATTATTTTCTTCATATAGAAAATTCGATTTTAATTATCTGATTATCATGATTAATCGATTAATCAATTCGCGTGGAGTAATAATAATTGTTTCGAGTAATTGGTATGTATTATAAAGACGACAGTGTTCGTATCCTTCGGAAAAGAACGTTGCGAACCTTCCTCGGTTTCTCTCCCGGATAAGGAGATTGTAAACCGGAGCATTGTGCATCGGAAGAAGTTAATCGAGTTGCGAGAGGGATGCTCGTTCCACTTTTTTCGCTGAGTTTCGTAATCGTTCGGAGAAGGTAGGTAAGTGAGTGCGAGACGAGTCGGGTTCGTATACAAATAGAAAATTAACAGTAGCAATTACCATGAACGTTACATAAGTCTCGATTAACATATAATTCACTCAACTGGCTTGTTTCCTCTCTGAGAGAACGAGAGATTACTATGAGGGATTCTGCGGTTTTTCAGAATAATTTAAATCCGTCTATGATAAATTGCCACTTTCTCCCGCAGCATTCGTCCTATTCATCGAGACTACAGGGAGTCCAGAAACAGGTGGGAATCTTATTCTAGATAAATTGAGAATAACAATTTGAAATGACAAAGATAGAATAAAAATAATAGTAAAATAGAATTTTTATCTTATTTTCAAGCGTAAAGATCTCGTTAAGAAAATATGCAATATTCTTCTTTCACATTTCCGAATTATTGCGATTCGCAAAACCTCTGCTAATTAGGATTTGCACCTGTTTCTGGACACCTTGTGTTTGTACTCAATCACACGATAAAACGCGATAGTCAAAGTAAATACCCGGCAATTTTCTTTTATTACTCGAAACGAAGATGCGATTTTCCTAGAGAGAATTCCACTGCATAAAAAATCTTAATTCACGAACACAATTTACTTTTGGCTCACGTAGACACTTGCAACAAAAACTTTCTCTTGGAAAGCACACTTTGGCATGCAAGACTGTTTTGCTACAGTTCAAAGCGAGCTGTTTAAAAAATGTGTCGCGCTAAGTAGCGCAAAAGGATTTGGTTTAATTAGTAGCACTTCGTAACAGTGAAATCTTTATTATAATCAAGTGTTTTTTTTTCCAATCAAAAGAGAATATTAATCTCTAATACATTATATTCATTTATTTTTTAGTATGAATTATCCAGCAGATCGAATTTAGTCTATGAAAATAACGAATAAAAAAAATTTTAATTCAGAAGACGCTGACTAAAAATATTTTATTATAAAATCGAAGTTGAATTTATTAAGCTTTCTTTTGAGAATATGTTCCGAAGGAAAGAAGTAGATTTATTTTACTGAGGAAGGAAAAAGACGCGATGTATTACTGCGAATGATACTCACGTTTAAATCGTCGTTTCCCAATCTGTCGATGCGGCACGAAACTAAGCGCGCCGCGGGCAGAAGTGCCTTTTATACTGGCGGTCCCGATGCCAGGATGGTGGTTACACCACTCCTCGTCCTCGCGCGACAACCATCCGACGTCCAATTTGTTTCGAACTTGCCGCAAGAAAGGCTGACGATAACCCTTTTACTTTCTGCAGTGGCTTTGCCGCAGAATTATTCGATTTTCCAACTGTGCCTAATTCGCTGCTAACAATTACCATTGTCATTTTTTTAATCCACTAAAACTTTTGATTTCACTAACACTATTCTTTGATCCAATTGCAAATTGTATTGAAATTGTGCTTTAACAAAGAGAACAATATTCAATATTCTATTATTATTATTATTATTAAATTATTTTTTCCCTAGGTTTTATTTATAAAATTGCATCTTATAATTATTTATCAACGAGATAATGTATAAATAGTTTGAAAAAGTGTTCCTCGCATCTCTTTGGAAAATATAGTTGACCGTGTTGCGCCATTTTTTAAGAAAGGGTGCGATTTGTATCGCGCGTTCACCAATATCCGGAATTTTTCTGCAGAGGTGTCTTGCGGAATACGTGAAAGTTTAGCATAATAAAACGTTTCCCAGGACTTAACGAAATGGAATTTAGCTAGATTTGTTTGACAGTCGTTCGATTTGGAAACTGAATTTGAGCCAATAGTGGCTGATAGTATAGTGGTAGGGGAAAGAAGATTGATACTTGGGATTCATCAGTGGGAACCATGAATGCGGACGACGCGACTCTTTTAAAACCATTTCTCTTTGTACTCGCACGAATACTATGACACAACCTGCCGTGAATATTAGTGGCCTCTTGACCAATATATAACGACAGCCCACTGGATTTACCACTCGATCAAGGTTTCACTTTTGCCTCCGCCCCTTCCTTTCGAAGGTGATTATTGACGCGCCGATTGACGCGTCCGCTCATCCAGGGTTGAACCGTTAAAGATATGCCGAATTTATAGTAAGAAGCGCAATTACGAAATGCGATAATCTATTTGGCATATTTTGAGCAAGGAAAAAAGAGAATTATTGAGAAAATGCACGTGTTTTAGTCTAATGGACAGTTTTTAAGAAGTAGAGCACCCTGAGGAAGATCCAAAACTCGATCGTCTTTAAAAATATAGTTTCCTCGGAGAATCGTTGCAAGGACTCTGCCATTCAACACTCGACCTTTGTACGGCGAGATCTGGAAGTATAAAGATTAAATATTAATTGTCAAACTATAGATTGATTTTTAATTGAAACATTTTGTACCTTATTTTTGTAAAGAATCCCATTCGTTTCCACCTGTGAATAAATGTGCGATTTGTTAATAACCATTGCCATTTTTTCTGCAGCTACGATGAAGTTCGTAGTATTCAATTGATTCGTTCTTAGATCTGCGATAATTGATACCTTAAATGTCTTCTCAGGATCCCAAATCACAAAGTCTGCGTCCATACCCACGTTCAAAGCACCTTTATTCTTCAATCGACAGAGTTTCGCAGGATTCGCGCTCAGTAATCGCGATAAGTCGTGTAGTTCAATGTTTCTGGTTTTTGCTTCGGTCCACATCAAAGGCAAACCTGCACATTTCATCCCTCTTTTTATCCTTATCATTTCAAAAAAATAACTATCCATAAATACAGTGTACGTTAAAAAAACGAACCGAATTGCAAGGAAGAAATTCCTCCCCATGCAGCGAGAAAATCTCCGGACGCTTTTAATTCTTTAACGCAAGGTGAATGATCGGAAACTACCATGTCCAACACTCCGTTTTCCAAACCACACCATAATCTATCCTGAAACCACGAGCCTCTCGATAAAGAATCGAGAGAAAATAATTTATATTTGCTATTCTTATTGTTTGCGAAACTTACTTGATTCGCCTTTTCTCTGATGGGCGGGCAACATTTGAACTCAGTGGCACATTTTGGCACCTGTTCGGCTGAAAGAGTTAAATAATGATGGCAGGTTTCTACTGTCAACGGGGCACCTGAGTTTTTAGTTTCGTTAATCAGATCCAATGCATCGCTCGTTGATAAATGCACTATGTGACACCGAACCCTGGGAAAAGTGTATTAATAAAAACTATTATTAGCAAAGTATTAAGTGATTTAAATGTTATACTAATTTTTAAAGATTCTTCTTACTTGAGAAACTGACACCATTGACAAACCATCTCTATCGCCTTCTTTTCCATAACACTCGGTCGCGAACGCAAGAATGTTTCATAAAGCGTAGCGTCCCCTAAAATATATATATAGTACATATTTTTTTCGTAAGAATGCAAATTCGAAAAATAAAGAGAAAACTAGATATGAATATTCACCCTGGATAGGATTCTGCATATCATTTACTTCGCATTCCGCGTGAAACTGAAATCAATTTATTTTCATAATGAATCAAAATCAATGACAAAAATTGCTGGAATTAATTTCAAGTACCGCTAGCACAGAATCGAGTGACTTTAATTCTAACAAAGCTCTTTCCACGTCACTTGCGTTAACGTGAGGAAATTCATCGACGCCACTGGGACACAAGAAACATTTAAATCCAACGACCCCTGCGTCAACCATCCCTCGAAGCTCCATCTAACAATAAAATAAAAATACAACTTTATCCGGAACGAAATAAATGAAATAAATAATTAAATAAGTAAAATAATTGATAAAATAAAATTTCGAATGAAAGGAAAAGGATAAAACCTGATTGCCTGGTATAACACCACCCCAAAATCCAGTATCCACAAAAGTTTGACCACGCGCAGCCCTCGCTTTTATTTTCAGATTTTTTACCGTCGTCGTAGGCGGAATGCTATTCCTAGTTTTTCAGTTTCAATCGTGAGAATCATTAGAAACGTAATCAAATAGTATGTATAATCGTTCTCTTGAGTTGTAAAAGCTTACAAAGGCATGTCGACAATTGTAGTAACACCACCAGCAGCGGCTGCTTGCGTGGCTGTAGAAAAACCTTCCCAGTTTGTTCTACCAGGTTCATTCACGTGAACGTGTGAATCCACAATACCTGCCATTAGCACGTAATCCCCAAAATCCTCCAGTTTAACATCAGGGTAGCTCTAAAAAAAGCTCTATAAAACTCTTCTAACATTTTATCTAACTTCTAAGTCACCAATTCTAATCTTGACCTTACAGTTTTAAGTTGATCGATCTCGGCAGATTCTGCGCCATGAATAATGTCGACAATTTTTCCTGTTTTTACAACGAGAATCGCTGGTTTTACACCATCAGGAAACACTGTCCGATTGGACATAAACGCGAGAGTATTAATTTCAGGCTTATTATTCATTCTGTACCGCTTTAGTAAACGAGCCTTGGCAACTGGTTGCATTAAATGTGATTTGATATGCAACGTTTGCGCGAGTCAAGAATATTCTCTAAAAATAGCACAGCAATTGGCTTTATCGCGCATAGTAATCATGTTACTTAGCTGTAGTTTAAAAAATGCATCGCTTCCACCTCCAGATCACTGATCTTGACTTATTATACGCTCGCAGTGCACAGTCCGAACGCATATTTGCGTCATCCACTAGTATTCTGCGCTTGAGAGTAAAGAATAAGAGTAAATGGATCTCATCGTAAGTTTATTCGTGACAAACATTTGTTAGAGTAGAAAATTGAACGTTAAATTAATTTCGGTATCTACAGAGTGTATGCTGGGAATTTCGCAGATGTTGGATTCTGCATGTCGATCAAGAAGTAAATGACACCAGCAACACCTGAAAACCACCAAATGCAGATTTAAGTAATTTCAAATTATTTATTCAAATTCACGATAAACTTCAGAATTTGATACCTTCGAATAAAGAAAAAGGTCTGTCGGGATTCCGGTTTTGATGTGTTCCATGATCCATGCACCATTCCGCGAATTTACAAGCTCTGTATAAGTACTTCGGATCCTAATAGAGATACATATGTATATATATACCAGAATAATGAGTATAAGTCGAATTTTTATTTTAATAACAATTACTTTCCCTTATCGAATTGTTACCTTTGTGTGCTGGAACAGACACAAGAACGTATACGCATTTCCGGATACTCCGTGACAGATGCTATATCCTTTTCGGAGTAAGCCTCTCGCCCATACAACTTCTCCACATTGAATCGCAAGATCAAGGAATTTTTTTTCGTTGTACACCTGTCGATTTAAAAATATCATAATATATAAGTGACCGAATGCGTAACAAATCACTGAGACATATCTGAATTTATGAAATTATTTTGCACCTCGTATGCCAAGGCAAATAACATTGTCATTCCTGGTGCTCCGTGACACCAATGGACGAGTCTATCGGAGTGGCTACCAATCGACGATGGAAAGTTGCCCGATTGATATTGTAATCGCTCAAGAAAATGTAATGCAGGTTTGACCACCTGGTCCCGTTGTGCATCTGTCAAGTACTGACGTGCCTGGAAAAGTAAAAGTAAAGATTAAAAGAAATAAGAAATAAGGGTATATTGAAATTGGAGAAACACAAACTTGTAGCAATAAGTAGAGTATTCCTGCCAATCCATGCGCAGCCCCAAGATATTCTGAGTCGTGCCAAGCATACATTATGGGTGACTTGAATTCTCTCGATGCAGAATACGCAGTTCCAGATTTGATGATAAGCGCAATCACCTAGAACTGTCTTCATAAATATCTCTATTTCACGCGATCCTATTAATTTGATGCCAGACCAAATTTACTTGTTTAAAAAGCTCATCTTCGATTGGCGGTGGCGAAATGTGGGCATTTACGAAGAGTAAAGAATATAAGTATCCAGCTCTACCGTATAGTAACTCGTCTGGTATATCACCGGATTCATCCAAGACGTAGGTAGAGAAAGTTTTCAATCTGAAAGTTAGAATAATGTAGTAACGCTAAGTCTTACAAAAATTAAATATATGTCACAACGATTACCAACTTTGCTATCATTGTTTGACATTCCTCTTGGTTTCCTCGAGCGTGCGAAACAACTGCGTTCAATGCCAATGGCCCTGCGTGTCCGGTTAAAAACGTGACTTCCCTTTTGCCTCTAAATTTACTCACGCATGTTCTCAATAGCTCCGTTGCTTTCTGTATAGGGTCATTTGGAATATAATGCACATGAAAAAGTGGTTGATGCAAATTCAAAGGGGCTTGTATCTTACCTCGGTATAAGCAGGTTCATTGAAAGTTTTTCCATAATGGTAGAACATGTATCCGATTCCAGCGGTTCCTGTATACACGGAGCAATCATCGTGGTAAGTCCAGTGTTTCTTCTTATCCTCTAATTTTGATAGCAACGTTTTAGTAGCAGATCGAATCTGTTCTTTAAACTCATCCTGTATCTGCATCATTAATTGATATAAATAACGGTACTGTGTCTTATATGGTGAAAGCAAACGCGTGTTTAAAGACTTACTTCGTTCTTAGCTGGATTCATGTATTTCTCTGCAGTTCGAGTAGCATAATCTGAGAACTGATTATCGTAATACCTTGAATTGTCCATTGTCGTAGAATACCACAACTTTATGTATTCAAGACGACAAGAATGTTCCTTGTTCCTTGTAAGTCTTTTCAATATTTTATATTTAAGATTTCCCTGAAATTAACTAGTTATTCTTGCTGTGCTCTTGAAAACCCTACTGTTTCTGCAAAAGTCCACAGTGAGATGCTACATCTATTATAAAGTTATTAATAGTCCTTCAAATCGATATTTCACAGTAATGCAAAACAACTTTTCAATCACGTATCATTTCGATGAAGATTTTCGTTAATAGGATTTTTAGCTCCGCGTCAGTATAAAGCCGGTCGGATGCTACGCAAAAAAATTGGATAGAAAATGTCAATATATACCTTACTGTTAAAAAAGCTTGCAATATATTTGTACATAAAATAGTTGACGAAGCTAAAAAAAAACACTTGGAGATACTTTTTCTTCTTTGAATTTTATTAATGCTTGTTATATCATTTTGGATGGAATCGCACAGTTCGATTACGTTGTTATAATGTGTATTACGATAAGGTAGGCATCTACCATGCAGTGTAACAGGATAGAAAAATGCAGCAATGATTCTGTTCTTGGAAAACAAGCAATAAAGCTTGCTTCAAAAAACAGCATCCAACTATTTAAATTGAATTTGATCAGAGGAAATCTTGTTTTATTTAATTGCATATACAAATATCGATAATTTTTCGGAAATTCAATGCTCGGTGAGAAATTTACATGCAATCAGGATGAAATGGATTCAAATATTGGCCCGATGCACAACCAGTTATTCCTTGAGCTAATTTGATACAATGTCCAATTCTTCTTCTCGTCTACGAATGTAGAAATAAATGAAATTCCTTAGGCTTACAAATTGCATTGCTCAAAGGATTCTTGAAAAAATGAACTTACAACTTGATATTCGATATGACAGGAATTGCTCGATTCACTATCATCCAGATTATTCTGTACCGATTTGATCTAGAATTCGATTAAAATATACTTAGCGTCAATTGGACTTACGGTTTCTTCGATTTCAATAGAATATATAATTTCTATTTACCATCGAGACTGGTAGAGGAAAGTTCTCCGCGAGAATTATTGGATTTTGCACGTCGTTCAGTAAACCTGTTGCTTCAGCCAAAACTTTTCTCGGTAGAGTTTCCATTATTGCAACCATTACGAGTACTAGACTGAAGAAAGCAAACTTTCGCATCCTTTCGACAAATGTACGAACGTAACGCGTCAACAACTTTGCCAAAAAATTCAGCTACTTTTTTGATATTGACTTCGAGGTATTCGGTTTGGTTCGCGATTTACATGCGCGAGGATTTATACTTGGGAAAAAGGTAAGTTTTCTAATGTGGATGTCCTTAGAGGAAAAGGAACGTCGAGACACTGTGTAGATGCTATCCAGTAGAGATCTCTTATATCGAAGAAGAAGCCAACAAATTTCCGATTTAATTGCGAAAGGGTCTCGCTCTTGGAAAAAGGCTGTAATTATTCTTGTAATTGCGACAGGGATGACCATTGAGTTTCAGTAGTCGAATTCACAAGGCTTCCCGCAAAAACTCGTTCTTGCGGCGTCTGTTTTAATCAGTTTTTTATTTAAAACATCGATCCTAACTGATTGAAAACTATTATAACATCGATAAACGTATTATAAACATCAATATTCTTCTTTTCCATGATATGAATTACAGATTGAGATCAAGTGTCCTTATAAACGCAAGGCCACGCAATAATGAAATAATAAATCTGAATGTAGAGAATTATTTAACAGTCTTACGTAAAAAGATGTAACGTACGCAATTAATCATAGCGATAAGCATATTGGGCACAGATTTCATAAGCTGTCCCGAATTTCCCAAAAAAAACGAATAAGATAGAATATATTACAACTCTGAAATCTTAACAATCCAGAATCCACTGTGGACGTGAAACATGAATATATTACTTATTACGTAATATATACGAACGCCCATTCTCAGTCTCACGGCATTAGCTTCATTAAAATATTACCCATTCCCAAAATTGGAGTTAGTAGTCTTACAAAATTAAAGTCTCCCATTTTTATCTGCTTTCTCAGTCCATTGTGTCTCAGTCGCATTTATCTCGCACGGAACGCAACCTAAAATAATTCCTGCCTATCGATTCACGAGTCATCACAAATGATTCTGTTCCGGATTGTCTATGAATTGGATAAATCGCAGCCTCCAGTCCAAGACGACGAATGCTGCGACTAGTAACAGAGGCAGGCGGTAACGTGACTGCCAGCCCAGTTTTATCATGAACATCAGTACACGATGAAATATCCCTCCGCTTCCAAGAAATACTCTGAGTGTCATGTCTTTCTTGATCATGCTATGGGCTTCCTGTATTTCTAGCTTTAAACCTTCGTTAGATCACTCCATTATTCCAGTCTCAAATTTCATCTCTGGAGGCAGAAATATTTAATATCTCTTCTTTCCTGTCCGCTTCGATTCTGTGAATAAAACAATATTGTCGATTAACCTCTGAAAAAAGTTTATTTGAAAGTTAAATTTCATCGGTAGACAAGAAATGTTGTATTTCTATCGCGATCTTTAAATCGACGTTTTTTCTCTAATTCGTACCTTTAGAACTCCGCAGTGACAATTATTCGTCAGTTTAAATATAATTTACGATAGACACAGCCTTGCAACGATAAATTGTAAGCTCTAACATCTGGAACTTGCAGTCTGCGTGGCAGACATACTCTTTCCCTGCTGCGTGAATCTAACGGTACAGAATCGAGAAAAAAATCAAAAGAAGCGCTTTACATTTTTCATTTCTCGATTCTTTAGCGCGTGAATGGATGTTTTCACGCTTGATGCGCGTGATTAATTTGAGCATATGCACATAGTGGATATACAGAGCGATAGAGTTTCAAAACAGAGTTGTCAAGATCGATTCCGCCATCTAGTCTCTCGAGAGGATAAACAGTATTGGCGAATGCTAAAGTAGAGTGCAAAGGTGCAAAGCCAGCGAGAGATAAACTTATCATGTGTAGTTTTATAGTGGGGAGGATTACACTGATAAAACTATTGCACGAGCATTCTTACGCAGTTCCTGACGGATCAAGGCGCAGAGATGAATATCGACTTTGAGGGCAAACGAATTCTCGTCACTGGTGCCGGACAAGGTTCGTCACCCTATTCTTCTTTTCTTTTTGTCTTTTCATTTAATAGTTTGAGAAGTTCAAAAAGATATTTTTTTAAATTAAATTGCGATTCACGTTCTACTGTTTGCCAATTCTCAATTGGACAAGGTCATTGTTGCCTTACGTTTCCATTAAAAAAAAAAGAAAAAAAAACAGTTACCGCGTAAATGCGAAATTGATTCAGCGTTGAATTCATTTTACTAACTTTTTCAAAGAGAAAATTACTCGTAGTAGAACTTTATCAGAATTCTAAACCGAACAAAATAAGTCGAAGCGTTAGAATCGTGTTGCGAATACTGTTATAACGATATATACATAACTTGTGATGATCAGTTCTCGTGGGAAAGTCTGGAAGGCTAATAAACACCGGTTCATTCAACTCATTGCGGCAACTGAACGTTTCATTGAATCAATTGGAATTTTGTACAATAGCATATTTCTTCCGTTCGTTACTTACGACTTAAAAACAAGCAAAAGAAGAAGAAAATTCCATTGATTTTGTTTTAATTTTCTTCTTGTTTTTCTCCACAGGCATTGGAAAAGCTTTAGCCCTTCGTCTCTCGCGATCGAAGGGCCACGTAATCGCATTGTCCAAGACAAAGGAGAATTTGGATGAGCTGCGACGACAAGATCCTCGGATTGAGACGATCTGCGTGAATCTGCGCGACTGGGATGCAACGAGAAAAGCAGTGAAGAACGTCTTACCCATTGATCTTCTCGTGAACAATGCTGGCGTTGCTCGTTTAAAACCATTCTTAGATGCCACACCCGAAGACTTCGATGTGATCTTCGACGTCAATGTCAAGTCGATTATGAACGTTTCCCAAATTGTCGGTCAAAATATGATCGAAAGAAAAGTCGGTGGCAGCATCGTGAATATTTCTTCTCAAGCGAGTCAGGCTGCTCTGAAGGACCATGCTGTCTATTGTGCTTCTAAGGGGGCCGTCGACATGTTGTCGAAGTGAGTCTTGTATGTTATAAAATTTCAATTTTCAAGCCAGTAGCGACAGCCGGCTTTTATTAAAAATAACTTTCGAAACTTCCAATAGAATACAATTGGGATCTAATTAAAAATTGAAGTAAAAGAAAAAAAGAGTCTAGTGATTTCTTTTTACATTTGCAGGGCAATGGCATTGGAGCTAGGGCCGCATAATATTCGTGTGAATACGGTAAATCCCACAGTGATTATGACCGAAATGGGAAAGCTGGGCTGGAGCGATCCTAAAAAAGCTCAGACTATGTTGAGCAAAATCCCTCTGGGTAGATTTGCAGGTAAGTCCTCAGAATGTTGGGTCATTGAAATTAGGTATGTATGTCTTTACCTCGAAAGGCTTTACGAAATGAGTTTATTACTTTGTAGAAGTAGACGAGGTGGTCGATGCAATTGTGTATTTATTGAGTGATCGCAGTTCAATGATCAATGGAGCCGGTCTACCGATCGACGGAGGATTCCTTGCGTCATAAATAAAATATAGATCTTATTTGTTAATCCACTGAGCAATTAGAGACCCTCCAAAATTCACGCATCAGCACGTGTTGCTCGCTGAACGAATGTAACCATTTAATCGAATAAAATCAGCAAGGAAACAAACGTGATCTTTGTTCGAAAGTGAAATACATATACATGTATATTGGCGATTACTCTATATCACCGAACACGACAATGCGAAGAAAAACAAGGACAATATATAATTGTCTTAATTTCAATTTCAAGCATCAAAGGTGAGTCACGAATTTGAATTCAGTTCTCGTATATCGCACATTTCACACTAAATTTCTCGTATCAAAAGGAGAGAACAATGTTTATTTTAATTTTAACTGATAACACGCTTGCAAACTAACATTCGCATAAACTTTACATAATGTCTTGCAGTATACATAAAAAACTGCAGGTTATAGATAGAAGAAGAATAATCGATAAGATTTCGAATGACTTTTCCAATTTGAATTGAGAAAATATTTTACTGCGATAAATTGCTGTATCTTTGTCACATTCGATCATAAAGCATAGCGAGGCTGGACGAATTTTGTACCCCAACCATTATCGTATTTCGTATTTTATTCGATATTGCTCGTGGAGCCTACGTCATAAAACAGGTGAACGAAACGAAGAAGGGACAAAGTGCACGTGTCCCACCCTGCGTTTCGAGTTTGCAATAGTAACGCATAGAAAATGATCTTTTAGGCCTCGATACTTGGAAATCTAGCGCGCGTCGCAACGGATCCGGTGAACAATAATCGCAGCCGTAAATAGTAATAACAATAATAATAATAATAATTCTAGTAATAATGACAATGACGGCGACGAAGATGACAATGACAATGATGATGATGATGATGATGATGATGATGATGAAGATGATGATGATGATGATGATGATGATGATGATGATGATGATGAGAATGAAGATGACAATAATAATAATACAAAGTTCCTAAGTCTTCTTCGGTGCAGTGTATGAAATCCGAATTCGACATGTTTTCCTGGTTCGTCAGGAAGTGAAAGAACGTTACAGTACGTACAAAGTAATGAGAGCAATCGAGAATGAAAAAGTAAATTGTTTTTTAACGCGTTCGCTGCTATCGTAGTCATTCCAACTAAAAACATACGATTAATGTCCTTTCTTTTATAAAAACAAATACCACCGAATGCATTTGAAACAAAAACTAATAGAATTCGTTATAAAGGAATTCCCAAATATTCCCAAAATTAAACTTTTTATAAAAATCAATAATTTGTAAAAAAAAAGAATCCAAAGAGTAAAATTGACTAAGCAGTCAGCGTGTTAAACATTTGTCCTAATTCGTTTTTCCTCCTCGATGCTCTCGTTTCGCGCTGCGAGAATTTCGTCTCATCGCAATTTCTCGTATTCGGCGCATACAAAGGAGGCACACGTAACGCGACACACGCACAGGATTTTCCAACCGATCAGATTCGCACATGCTGGTGTATGCAGAGACAACAAACGTTCACTCATGCAGCAAGTAAGTAATTGATTCACGCGCATGCACTCTTCCTTTCTTTTTCTTTTTATCTCCTTCAGCGGATACGTGTGTGTGTATGTGTACATGTTTATTTATATAGAGTAATCGTGTGTGTAAACGTGTAGTAGATATATTTATATACACACAGACCGTTCGCATCGCTTCGATTTCGTTGAGTTAGTGAAAATACAATATGCAATCGCAAATGCTAAGTGTTGTCCCTCGACGGAGGTTGCGCTCGCGAGAGAGCTTCTTCTCAACCGCTACTTTCCTTCCTCCTTCGGAGGGAGAACTCTCTACTAGGCCGAGCGGAATCAAATACACGCGACTGACACGCGCGCTTTCGAGAATCCAGCGCAAACGAAACGCAAGGTTTCCAATGAAGAAAAAAAAAACTTATTTCGGTGATTCAATCTCTCTATAATCTCTTCACCAATAACAATAATATTAATGTAAAGAAACTCACGAAAATTCGTTTATTTTTTACAAATATTAAGTTCAACAGAAATATGGTATATCACTCAATTATTTTGTCATGAAATAAAAATCAATTGAATAAAAATTCGTAAGCAGAATTCGAGTGAATTAAATATGTTTGAAACCTGAGTATTTTTGGTTCCCTATCAAAAGTTCATTAAAACGGAGAGAACTTTCGAATGGGAATCGTTATTATTGCGCTGGTTCTCCATCGAACAGTGTCCCGTCACGTAGACTTTCCTGCTCAACTCCTTCGTCCTCTTTTTCTTTCTTCTTCATATTTCTTTTAACGCGAAAATTTCGTTTGTACTTCATCTTGTGTGTCGACGGTCTCGAGAGATTCGCCGGGAGTCACCGGTGTTCGTTTAAGTAACATCAGACCCGGCAAAAAAGAATCGGATCACCCTTTGAGATTATCGTGGATGCGACCCTTGCTTCGGAGAAAAGCGAAACGCCCGAAAAAAAAACACAGTGACACTCTTACAAATCTTTCATCTCACAGCTAAATATCAATGTACTTTTGCGAGACTCGCGAAGAATGCGTGAATCCGACGAAGAAAACGCGGGCTGGTGGGAAGTGAGGAGTGGGGGGAAGAGAAAAAGTAGAAGATATCGCCTTGAGAGGAAGAATACGAGCGAGAAGAAAACGACGGATTGTGTGAATCGTAATTGAATAATGAAGAAGACTTGCGAGAATTATCAGTCAAATGGCGGAAAACTTAAGTACAACAAAGGACTTCTGACTTATTCTGGCAGTGTGTGTTTCTCCCAAGTTGAACTATTCAACAGTGGTAAGCCACCTTCCATTAACAGTCGAAATAAATCAATCCCGGACGAAAATTGTAATTCTTCGAATTTTCTTCTCGAAGATCCGTTGAATTTCTACTCATTTCTAGCGGAATTAACAAAAAAAAAGTGACAGAAATAGGCTAAGTTTTCTAAGGCAATTACAATTGGCATAAAGATTCTATTACGTTAATTAGCACCTGAATTTCCTAGCTGGATCACGCAGCTGTCCAGATTGGACAAAACTCATTCGAAACGAATGCGATGTAATCGCGAGAATATCGCAATGACTTTAATACAGACTAATCGTGTAAAAAAATCCGTCGCTTTTATTCTCGATCGGTTGCAGAAATTGGCGCGTTCCGTTTCGAGATCGCTGCGCAATCAATTTCCTCAATTCGGCTATACAATTACAACACAGTAAACGTTAAGTTAGCAGCAGCGGTAATAGCGATAGTAATAGTTGGTAGTAGTAATAGTCATAGTAATAGTTAATGGTAATAGTAATTATAGTAGTAGTAGTAATAGTAATAGTAGTAGTGTAGTAATAGTAGTAGTAGCGGTAATATCCTATGAAAAAAATACATAGAAAAACACGTGTCGGTATAATATATTTTTATATAACTTTTTATCACGTTTTTTTGTTTTTCACTTTTTTATATGCAATGTGTCGACGATATTTATACAAGAGGCTGGGCGGATGGGAGTGGTTTTGATGGGAGAGGGGGGAAGGAAAGAGTCGAGAGGACGAAAATGCAGGGGAGGGAGTAGTCGTTGACGATGTGAGAAAAGGAATGACGAAGGATAACGTGGACGAAGATCCGAAAGGATTACAACATAACACGTATCTCTGGTTTCAGGTTCGAGACCTTTCAATTGCAAGATAGACTTCAGACCTCTTTGCTTAGTGCCTAAAATTCTCATCGTTAACTGTGCGTTCTTCGTACAGATCCTTATTTCTACCTTTGCACGATTCCCTTTTCTCGCGAACCTGTTCCGCACGTGCGATTTATCGAGAGAATTCAAAAACAAATTTCTTGCCTGGAGCCCGGCTGGATATCTCGCGTGAATCTCAATTCATTTGCGCAATGGAATTCATTTAAAATTAGGGGACGATGATTAGAAAATATTGATTTTTGTATGTAGCAAATTCGGAGTTTACTTCGCACGTGGATTCGCAGTTACGAGAAAAAGTCGAGACAGGCTGCAGTGCGATGTACGTGCAAAAGGACGTGCTAGATTTAATAGAGAATATACACACACACACGGTACACAAGCGTGTGATTTCTTCTGCGCGAAGTAGCACGAAACTTAAGGAAACACTGCGATGAATCCGTTACTCGAAACAATGACAATTGTAAAATGATTGTATTAAGTCTCTTTCTGGGAGAGATCGTCTATCCGCGAAAATTCCAGTCGGTTTCTCTCCTCTCCTTCACCCTGTGCTCATCACACTCGCGACACACGAATTTTCACACACATATATGTATATAGGTACACTGAGAAAACAGGGTACACGCATAGAACGTGTCGAAAACATATACGAAACACGTAAAGAGTAAAGTGTCGAGAACAGGAGATTTGGTGTGTAATGTCCGACGAAAAGAACGGGAGGCTCGTTTTAGTCGAGGTCTCACGGAAATTCGGCTCTATACTAAAACTAGCGCGTCTTTAGGAACAGTCACTTGTGAACAGCGAAGAGCGTCCACGCGACACGCACGTCCCACGCGATACACATATGTATACTCCTAGAATCCCTGACATCCCGCGCTTTCGGATCGTCGGAGGATTTTCGCTCTCTCGCTTCATGCGCGTCGTATAAAAAAGAAGGGGACGCGAAAATCGTGTCGTAGGGCGAGGAGAGGTATAGAATGGCGCTCGCAATTCGCCGACAACGAAAAAAAAAACAAACTGTCGCGAGCTTCGTTCGTTCGAAGGATCATAAGTCGGTGACGCTATCTGTTGACACGGACATACCCTCGCGATACCACGGATATACTTGGTGGTAGCGCGTCTCGTCGATCGTAGCGTTTAGTATATCATCGGTTATACCCGAAAGTTTATCTTATCACCTAGCACAACCGAACTCATTTACCTTATATCTACATGGATATTCGTCCATTCTCTAAAAGACCGTTGTACTACACTCTGTATGATTGCTTAACTAGAACGTTAACGCGTGTGCGACGGCGCTCCGCTTTCTTCATTTCCCTTTTTGATTCGCGACTCCTTTAGACCGGCGACTTTGCCAAATCGCCAGACTAAACGAACATCTGCCAAGATGCTTCGGCTTTTCCCTCGAACGTCGAAGCTTTCTTTTCCCCTCTGCCGATTGTCCTACGATCTTGCTCAGCTGCTTCCCGCCCACTACTTCCGCCACTCGAACATCACTGTCATTAATCGACGGAGTTTCGCTATATACAAGATACGATTTATTTGGGCAAGGGGATTATTCTACATTTATACATCTCTGTAATCTCGCGAAGTCATCGACGGAAATACGCAATGCAATAGTCTTGCGAACTGAATTATTATCCTTTTTTCTTGGGGACTGCCATCGAGATTCGATGTCCTGTTATAAGAATTTTCCACCACGCTCAGTGCCAGCTGGTCGAATCGTAAGTATACGTTTCACAAGAGCAAAACGTAATTGCTATCGGTGTATCCGAATTTTACAAAGTACAACGCAAACTCTACGTTCGATTGCTTTCGCCGGTAAAAATCCACGTAACGATCGATCCAAGCGTCAACATCTTCCTCTGTAGTGTAATCGTCCTGCGAACGTAACGACTAATTTACCTATGATCCTGTTCGTCCCGATAGGTCGCATCCAGAATCAACTATGAAGCGTCTCTCGTAGAAAATGAGCTTTCTACAACATTAGCGCGAGCCGCGCGCGCGCCTCCACTGCGCCAGGGTCAAGATCGCACCGATTCTCCTTTTCAGTATGTCCTCTTGGTCCAATGCTCGTAAGACGAACTTTATTCGTCGAGCGTCTCTGCTGAGCGCGTTCGCTTCTTCCGAGCGAGAAGCAGGTATTCGCGATCCTCTCCTGACCTGGGTCGAGCGGGAGGAGTAGCAACGTCCCTAGAAACAGGGATTGGCATATCCAATCGGATCGCAATGCCGCCTAATAAACCCGGATCGGGTGAATGCCGTGGGTGGTGATGATGGTGAGGGGGGGCTCAGCTCGCTATTGCCGATGGTCGTGCTGGTTCACTTGTTGTGTTGGACGCTTGCCCGTCTGCTGGCCACCAGACTGGGTGGTGCCATTGGCGTCGCATTGCCGCTTCCAAAAAAAAGACACACAACAGAAGGACATTAGAGCGCATCATAGCCCTGCTGACGGCGAAAGGGATCGGCGTGCTTTTCTCTTGCTTGGCCGCCGTTCCCTTGCATGGCAGTAGCCTCGTACTAATCTCTTTTTTAGCGGTTTTTCGCACACGGACGATTTCATGGCTCGCGTCGATTGTACGGCGTACGCGCTTCGTCGCTGGCGACCATCGTCTCTGATTTTGTGTAATGTGAGATTGTGATTGTCCCTGATGTGTTAGGCGGATGTCTCCGGGATGTTTTGTGTCCAGTCTCTCGGATACGCTCGACCTATACCCCTAATGGAAAATCGTGTCTGTACTAACAGAATGCGTTATTGCACGAGCTGCCCGCTGCGATGCCCTTTTCCGGAATGAGATATGAATTATTTCGACCATTTTTCGAGGAGTGGGCCTTTGATATCACCGCCCGTTAGTGAGATCACAGCATGTCGGTACACACACTTCCTATTTTCTGGCTTTTGTGCGTAGTAGATTCTCCGGTTACCAGAACACCGTAGACAACCGTTTTTGTCCAATTTTTGTCATTTAGAACTAATGTCATAGCTTTCTGAGAGTTACCTGAAAAATTTCAACGAAAGTACGTATAGCAATTTCTTTCTTCTCGGAGGATATCGTTTTGTTTTTCATTTTCTCTTTTTTGCCTCTTTTTTCTGAGATTTTTCGATCAATAAACATACTGAGATCTACACCAAAACGTAAATCAAGACGATACTGAGAAATCGAAATTCTGACTGTGGTGAAGAATGAGAGAGAAAGAGAAAGGGAGAGAAAGGGGGAGAAAGAGAGAAAGAGAGAGAAAGAAAGAGAGAGAGAGAGGGAGAGAGAGAAATGTAATTTTTTTAACTTTTGTAAATTGACTTCTAACACTTTTAACTTTCATTCGGTCTGTCATTCATTCCTTTCGCCTTTCTCACGTGCGTTCTCGCTTTCTTTTAATAGATGGTCGTCGCCGAAAAAGACACTACCGCGAGCAACAGTGACTCTTTTTTGATCGAAAACACCGCGGCCAAATAACCGAACTCGAATCTCTTTAACCGGGACAAGACCATTACAAGAAAACATGCAAGGAACGTGTTCGGCCGAATAACAAAGAACAGGACAGAGTTATTAGAACACTTTCAGACCATAGGATAAAGTTACATATAAAAATCCTTATTCAATAAATTGCTCCCCCGAATTCACCCTTGAATCTTGAATAAGTGGCAGAAATTAAATTAGAATTGTTCGAGGAAGATTGTACGAACTCTACAACTTTCTAAGTTTTTTAAAATTTTGTTGAGGTTCTAGTGTTGCGCAAAATGCGGCACGGTGTCAGGGTGGCTTCGGGGGTCGGCACTGGATGGCGCGGGTTAAAATAAACGGTGTAGTAACTCACTTTGGCTTGACTACGTCCCCTCCGGCTGAAGTCAGTTGTCTCCGGTGCAACCGCAAGCTAACCCTTCGCTCTTGACCGACGGCACCTGCTGAAAGAGAGCAGCAGAAAAAACAGGATGCATCAATAATGCAAGAGGGAACACTGCCAAAAACATATCTACGCACTATCGCACCGTCAACATTCTCCGTATCCCCGTCATGGGGCCAAGTACTCTACTTACGTACTATATCAATCACACAGCGAGACAGCGAATCAATACGCACAAACTCAGAAGAAACAAACGCTATGATCCTCGTCATTCCTCCAGACATTTCGATTATTGTCACCCTTTTTTTTACATTACTCCATCAAGTGTTTAGAGAGAAATCCTTTTGGTTTATCATACTAATTTTACAGAATGGCATAAATGAATTTTCTTGTCGAGTTTCATCCGAAGGAACAACGAGCACTCTATCAACCGGTCAAAGGTAAAAAAAAAAAACGCATTCAGTCGTGCACGTAGAAACGAAACACAGTTGGAGAGAAAGGAAAAGAGAGAAAGTAAAAGGCAGAAAGAAAAAAAGAGGCACTCCGTCACATAAAAGAAAAATAAAAAAAACACACGTCTCAACCACAGTACTTAACGTTGCGTGTTATTTCCAGTACGCGCGAGCCGCTGCATCCAATTGGAATGGCTTTCAAGACCAAGTATATTTCTAACGATAAGTTCATGCTCGAGCAATTTCGCACCACCGACACAGTTGCTGATTTCGCAAATTGCTTTTAAAAAAGCATCAAATAATTTTCCTCGATTGTACGAATGTTGCGGATGAAAAATTTGCGAGGACGAAACTGTGTGAGTGGCATACGGGATGCGAGAAAGCTCGTTAACTGTAACTAAGGCCTCTGAGTAACCAGACCAAGGATAAGGAACCGCTGCATCCATCTACGGTACTCTCAAATGACGGACGATAGTTTCACACGTTGGCAATTGAA
Organism: Trypoxylon attenuatum; assembly: GCA_963989405.1. NCBI lineage: Eukaryota > Metazoa > Arthropoda > Insecta > Hymenoptera > Crabronidae > Trypoxylon > Trypoxylon attenuatum. The sequence goes on along the minus strand of OZ022489.1, from coordinate 7,178,820 downwards.
ATGGAAAAAACTCGCTACGTAACGGGATATCTAGTTGATTTTTCGTATCGTTATCACTAATCCCGTGGAATTTTCGACGAGTAATTCTTGTAGGAATCGAAAGACGACGCTCTCTCGGCTAATGCGGATGATACAAGTCCGTAAGAAAATCTCGGTATTAGATTAACACTTTCATTGTTGCTTTCGTGCAGAAAGAAAATTCTACGCTTTGATAGAAGCTACTGTTCTTGATTTCGGAAAATTAACTTAGAAACGGGGCGCAAATGTAAAAAATTGCAATGGAAACGTATAAGAAACTAGCAGAGAAATATATTTGATGGATCGAGCAACAATAAAAGAGTCACTGGACTGCGGCGACCGGCGCGATGCGATTAGGTTTTTCCATTCAAGCCAAGTGAGAAAAAGAATTTTGACAAGGATAATCGACAATGTCGTGTGGTGAAATAAATAAAGAGACCAGTCCTTGAATGGAAAAACATTTATTTGCTACTTTCACTTCTTCTTCATCATCATCATCATCATAATCATTATAATCATATTCATCACCATCATCGTCAACATCATCATTATCATCATCAGCAGCTGCATCACCATCATCGCATCATATCATCATCGCCATCGTCACTATTCATTAAAGTAGAATCGATTACAAAGGTGATCCTCGACTACGAAGACTCCTTGGCCGAGAGAGAAAACGGGGAAAAAACAAGGGCAACGTGAGATTGACAATGAGTACCGAGTCTCAAGCGATTCGGAAGAAGTGCCGTTCTCATTCTTATCGGGACGCAAAAGTCACCGAGGAAAGATGTTCTCAAGATTATGTATATAGTTTGCGATTATATAGTGTAGAAAAAGTAGAAAACTATGCGTTATTTTCTCTATCTAAGCTTTGGTAACCTTCCGAAATCCCGAGCAACTTCTTTCCATGTACGTATGTATCTGTGCTATACACTCCTCGGCTTCTTCCTTCACACTTTAGGAACTCTCGAGAGAACAGCCAAGACTGAAATCTATATTTAACCCTTTTTCTAATCTGGTCGGTGAAGATTGATACAATCAATAATTAACACGCTGATTACCGTAACATTAAACTTTTATTAATTATTCTTCATCGTTTTGAGCCTGAGCAAATGCAGAAGAGTTTTAGTGTTAAATTTGTAGACTGACTCGTAACTTAGAAAAATCGGTCCGATAGTCAACGTGTTAAAGTTACTTCTTTTCGTGACGATACAATTGAACAATGATAACGACGTATCGCGCTTATGATCGCAGCGATGAACCGTTTTTCTGTCTGTTTTGAAACAATATTAAGATTCTCTCTCCTGTTTCACTTCCGGTTGCGGGTGGCTTACCGGGCTAGCGTGTTGGTTGCTTCTCGCGGTAAAAGCCATTCGCCACTATCCTTAGAAACTGAATATGTATAAGTGACAAGCATTCGCAGTACGTTGTGCGAAATAAGTACGAACTCAATGGAATCCTGGTATCGTTCACCCAATGCCAGGTTCGAGTAATGTGCTTTGAAAGAATGATGGCATGACAAGCCTATCACACATGCAACGATAAACTAATTGTGATACGATAATTCCGTATAATCGAGTTCCATGGTGAAGTAGAAAGATCGAAGATTCCTCAATCTCTAAGAACAGTGGCTTTCGATCGACACTGGAACTACCAAAGCAGTTAATCGATTTCCCGCACGCGAAATGGAAGAGTATAAAAATACTTGAATTTGTCAAGAAGAAATCGAATTTACGAGGGTGAATCAATTTCGACGAATCGTCGGTAGTTCTAGTGTCGATGCAATTTTCCAAGGAGCTTTATAGTCCTGATTATTGTAAATGCAACGATTACCATCGGGAGATTTACACTCGTCTTTATATAAAAAAAAAGGAAAAAATGAAACTGACGTCTCTCTAATCGCTGCAATTAGCGTGCAACAAATATACACGATAATATTTCGGGCGACGCGAAATAATACGCGTCGGGGTAACTTTGACGAGACACCCTCCCTTTCCACTTTCTCTGCTCGTTCTAACGAGCGAGTGGTTCGGAACCTAAGTAAAAGACACATCGTCACCAGAATCTTTCTTCGTCCCTACGTTAAAGTAGCCTAAAAAAACGAGTTATCGGAGTAAAACCGTAGCCAACGCGTTAATAGTAGTAAACCTAGAGAACAACCATGTTTCAGCGATATTGCGTGGGAACAAATTGGAACTCGTTAACGATTAAGTAAACGAATAGGAGAGACTATCTCATATAGAACTAACTATCGATTAACGAATTACGAACAGTAGTGTGCGTTTCCACCTTGTTTCTTAAAAGAATTGTCTTAACATGCACACACTCCGGCGACGAGAACAGGCCTCGAGCCTCCATTTTTCGTGACTGCGTGTGATTCATACGACCACTGACACCCGTTACAATATTCCACGAATTAACAGTCACGGCAACAGTGCCGCTTGTCCGAATGAATAAAAATCTAATAGTGGCAGAATAATATGATATATTATTTTCTAAAGAATATTTCTAGAGTGTCAATGGTGGACCTGAATAAGTAATGAACCGCGACCGGAAGCTTCAAAACCTGTCTCCAAAGCCGTGCGAATCGCGTTACTCAAGTCTTAGAGAGCTAATCGTCGAATTAAAAAAAAGAAAAAGAATCACTCTGGGCATACACGAGTCTTTCTGGCACTCACATAGTAATTTGATAGGAAGGAAAAGTTTTAAGTCACTATTTTTCTTTGCAGATCATCTTTGAGCCATTTCGCCCATCGTAACAGTATCTCGCATTGAGAAGTCAGCGGGGCTCCGCTGCTTTCTCGAGGCTCGAGGACAATCGAAATGCATACGGGACTGTGAGTTAGGAGTGAACGACGTCGGTGATCTCGTATAACGTGTATTGCCGCATTAAGTGTTACGTATATGGGCTATTTTAGTTAGAAAAGGAGAAAGCGAGAACTCGCAACTTACACATCTACAACTCTAGCTGCGTGTTCGGGGGCCTTATCAAGAAAAAAAAAAAGAAGAGAAACAGAGACAGACAGACAGAGAGATAGAGAGAGAAAGAAGGAAAATAAAAGTCCTCGTTTCTTTCAGATTTCTGCACAGTATAAAAAATCAGTCAGTGTGTCAGTTCATCGTAAAAAATTACTCGAGTACTTTATCAGCGTGTAGAAAATTGTAGACGACGTAATGGCGCGACTACCACTCGAAAAATAGAAGGAACTCGAGACGAGTCTTTCCCATCGAATTCGAAAGCTCGACAAATCCAAATAGCAATATCTTAAACATCAGTCTATAAATAGTTGTCAGTCTAAACGGTAAGAACCTCGAATTGGTTGCGAATGTGGCATACTCGACTGTGTGCGGACGCGCAGGAATTATTATACGTAGTATATTAATCGCGAAAGGATCGATATATCAATCAATGTACTTCTTCAGTTTTGAAGAGCGTAAAAAATAGTGTCGTTTTTTCCCCCCCTCGGACATTCATAAAAATATTTGCGCGGAACTATGGGGCAAGTGTTACACACACGCACGCACGCACGCACGCATGCACGCACACGCAAAGAAGAATATCCACGTCGAAAGGCAAGATTTCCGTAGAAAACTCACGAGGCGGAGGCCTCCTTACAGAATGCGGACGTTTCAGCCACCGACTACTACTACTACTACTACGATTACTACTACTACCTACTACAACAGCAACCAGCTGCATAAGATTATTATCATATCGTCACAAAAGCTGTCATGGTGTCCCCTCCTCTTTCTATAACCGTTTTGCTTATGTACATCAGCATTCGTCTCTTAACGTACGTTAATTACTGTGGTTTGGTATGTGAGAGCGTGAAAAAGGATACCGCGCGTTATCGACTAAAAATAGAGTGACAGATAGCGAAAGAGAGTGAGAGAGAGAGAGAGAGAGAGAGAAAGAAAAAAAAGAAACAAATAAAATACCGATCTTAACAACCACTGACCACTCGATCGTACGGCGACAATAGCGGTACGAGGGCGATACAATGAGCGTAAATATCCAAGATTATCGATTATTATTATTATTGTATAGTTATATGTGGCCGTTATTTATTATGTAGATACGAAGTATCTCGGGTAGATACGTTATCGAGTTAAAGCGCTAGCTAGGTGCAGAGTCACTAGTTGACTTATATCCTAGCTCCAATTCCTCTGTCTTTCATCGAATAAGGCAACTGACGCTCCTTAGCAGCTACCGAGAATTAGGCGCGATTGTCCACAAGGGAGAATTGACATCAAAAAGGTCTTTTGGCAGTGTTTTGAGAAAATATGAACGGAGCGGGACAAGCTCGATTCTACGAAAATATACATGAGACAAGAGTATATTCGGTTTTTCTTACGACTTTCTCATTTTCTCGATATTGCGACATGAGCAAGTCCTGGAAAAGTAATTCGTGAGAAAGCATTGGTAGATCGCTCGGTGTGTGATGTGCACAGGATTTCTGTCGTTCGTCATAGGTAAATAATTCGCGTGAGGGAATCGATCAGATGCAAATGCAGACGAAAATGTCGAGTAGAATGCCTTTTAGAATGGCCAAGTTTCCTTGCGGTTTTCTGTGCGGCAAAGAGTCACTCGAGTTTGTGCCGTGACTGAGAGCGTCAAGTTCTGCTCCTGTGATCCAATCAACGTAACGCTGCCTCCTCTCCGTCTCATTGTCCGACTCGGTCTTCTTTTCGAGCTGAGCAGAGCTGGGCAGTTCGCCGGGATTTGAGCTCTGGATGTTTCGAAGGTAGAGTTTGCCGAGCTGGCTAATGGAATAGCCGATTTCGAGGCTGTCTTTGTTGCCGCTGACAGTATCTTGGGTGGTGACACTCGGCACAGCACCCAACAGTCTTGTTTGTGCTTGGTCCACGTCACTCGCTGGATCCTCTATCGATCGGTCGCACAGACTCTCCTTCTTTGCGTTTGGGTCCATCCGAAATTTTTGCGAACTCTCTTCATCGCTCGACGGAGGACTCGGTGGCTTGCGAACGAACAAGACGTTCGGATCTCGCGCTAAATGAAAAGTACAATCCTCGAGCTGCACCGCGATTTTTTTCGGTTCGCTTGGCACGCTTTCCTTGATGACGTCGCGGTTATAGAAAAAATCAAGATTCGATTCGCCGGGAGCACGATTGCCCGGAAGGTTTGGAGTATGCTCAAAAAAATCGAGGTCCTTTTGGTGCCTCTGTAAAAAGTACTCGCACTTCTCTTGGTCGGTCTGTGGGTACTCGCTGTTAGTCTGACGCTCCTCCTCCCGTTTCAAGAGATCTCGGCACTTCTCGTGCTCCCTGAGGAAAAAATGGAGACTTCTACCAACTCTTTGGAAGAAAGTGGGTCGTTTTCGGGTCTTGTTCACCGAGGAGTCGGTCGACTTCTTCGACTTTTGCGAGGAGTCGAGGCTCCGTTGCTTGCAATGAAAGAATGACTTGAAGCGCTCCTCGGGTAACGAATCTAAACTCTCACAATCAGCCACGGGTAGATCAACACTTCTTTCCAAGGATTCGAGACTTCGATGTGTCTTCTCCTTACTGCGAAAAGAAAAGTTTATTCTCTTGTTCGGCGATGTATCCTGCAGCAGTTCATTGCTGCTCTTCTTAAAGATCTCTCCTTCCTTCTCGAGGAACTCGACGTTTCCCGAGTCGCGTCGCATGTCCGTGGCATTCAATCGGCGGGTACCACTCGAATTACCTTTCTGCTTTTTGTCCTCGTGCTCTCCGGCGGCTCGGTCTTTGTCGAAACCGCCAAAACAATTCATCGATCCCCCACCACCAGCACCAGCACCACCACCACCACCACCAGAAGCTGCAACTTCGTCTGCCCCGTCATCGTTCTTCTTCGCTTCGAGAGCGTATCCCTCGAACATCACCACCTCGCGATCTATGTCTTTCTCAGTTTTATGCCCATGAAAAAAATAACTCTGCTTGTCCAGCTGGCGAGACGGTGCGATAGGGCTTCGCTCGCGAACTCTGTTCATCGGCTGATAGAACTCGCGCGATGCACTGGAATTTAGATCAGCCCGGTTAGGAGCCAGTTCGCGATGGCCAAGGTTAAGACCCGCTATGTCCAGAGACGCTACGTCCGCCGCTGCTCTACCCGGAGACGACTTAAACGTACTGAACTGACACGGATTCGCACGGGGCGTTTCGTTACCGGCGGCGGCGGCGGCTTGTGCATGTCCGACCACGAGCTGCGCTTTTCGCTCGGTTATAGCCTGCTGGTGGCTAAAACAGAATTTTTGGTAGAATTGAATTTTACCTTGAAGTTCGTTCTGCTCCTGATTCTCCTGGTCGCCGCGAGCGTCCAACGTTTCACGCCGAACGGTTCTTGAATTTGTCGGAGCCCTTGCTAGTGGACTCACCGTCGCGGTTGTTGCGTTTGGGAAACGCTGTCGCGAAAAGTGCCTGAGGATAAAAGAGAGGTTTTTCAAGAAATCTATCTCTAATTAATTGATATATTCTAAACGTCATGCTTCACTGGGACAAACAAACTTGACGAAATTTTGTCCACTTATATTGTCCAATTTAGGCCATCGAAAATAGAACGCATGAAAGGATCTCGAGCTATTTATTTGGAATCGCGATCGTTAGTTGCCAATGGAATTCTCGGAAGTGTAAGAGTATAATTGAAGAATGTTGTTGAGTCCATTTTAGTATGGGCCACGCAGCAAGCATGGTCCTCCACGAGATTATGTTTTCGTTCATAATAACACGCAACATTACGAAATTCTGTTAAATCTTAGCTTTATGTTTTTGGTTTGTGTTAAACGTTTGTTTCGATGCAAGTTTAATAAATAAGAGAGTTCCCAGTTTTTAACGTTTATTTGTGCAAACAATCATTCAACGGCATCCTCGGTCTGACTTTCGTGTATCGTCCAGTTATTTTCAAGGAATCTGGCTAATTCGCGAGGTGGAAACAATACTGACCTCGATCGATGCTCCTGATCATTATTGGGACCGGTTGGTATCGCCACGTTCACTCCCGTCGGATGCATGGGTGCTGATTGTCCGGATGTCAGTGGCGGCTCACGCATTTTGCCGAATTTGAGCACGTTCCAGTCGAAAATATAATCGTACGAGAAGCCTTGACCGTGAAACAGGTTTCGGAAAAGCTGCCGTAGGTATGAGTAATCTGGTCTCTCCTCGAACCGTAATCCTCGACAATACCTCAAGTAAGACTCAAATTCCACTAAAATCAAAGTCGTTCACCGATATTGGAAAACTGTTAAGCAGCGTGTGTGTGTATGTGTGTGTGTGTGGTCGCGTTTGCACGCGTGGAAACAGTTGGAGCCTTACTGGGATATCCTTTGCAGAGTTCCTCAACCGGCGTCGACATTTTTTTCTCGGAGATCCGCTCGTACTTTTGTCTCTTTGTCGCTGCTTTCAAGCCCTGCCAAGGCAAACTACCGCGATTGAAGTACATAAGAACGTAACCTAAGGATTCGAGGTCATCTCGTCGTGATTGCTCAATTCCCAAATGTGTGTTTATGCTTGCGTATCTGTTAACGGGAGAAGAAGCAATTGTTTTACGTCATTGGAACGACTGAGATAGCGAACGTGAGAAGAAAGAGAGAGAGAGAGAGAGAGAGAGAGAGAGAGAGAGAGAGAGAGAGAGAGAGAGAGAGAGAGAGAGAGAGAGAGAGAGAGAGAGAGAGAGAGAGAGAGAGAAGAGAAAAAAAGAGAAAAAAAAAGAAAAAAAAAATGGAACAGTGGTATTCGACTTACCTAGCTGTGCCCGTTAAGTTTTTATTTTCTCGATAAGGTATGTGTTTGTGGGTGCGACCGTCGCGATACTTCTTCGCTAATCCAAAATCTATAATGTACACGAGATTTCCCTTTTTTCCAAGTCCCATCAGAAAGTTATCGGGCTTTATGTCGCGGTGGATGAAGTCACGGCTATGAATGTAATCTATTCTACATATCTGAAAGAAAAAAAATTCGAAAGAACAATGTTAGCTCATCACTGTTATCGCCACATAATCTTAATCGCTGACGCGGACGGACCGCAATACGCAGATCGATGGGATAATTAATATAAAATTTAAGAAGCATATTTGTTTGTTAAATCGTCAAATTATTTCTTAATTAAAAGTTATGCAATTTATTCGGAATTACGACCGTGATATCCGCTAAATTCTTCCATGCAAACTCTGCTTGTGGAAATCGCAAAGCTTTATTATCACTGAACACAAGCATCGCTCGATAACAATGACACCAAGACTGTAATTTATTTCACTAAGGACAAAACAGAGTAACAAATACTCCAACATAATCACAAGATGAACTTTGAACGTCGCATCTTTCATATTAGACCTACATCGGTACTCCAGTCACACGTGGACTGCTCAATGTTATTACACTACAAAGCTTGTTTCAGTGACGGTGGGAGAAAAAATCTGAATTACTCGTAATTAGTAAACATGAAGCAAAGATCCCAAAGTTACATAGTTGATCAAACTGAATAAAAAAACACTGGTATCAGCCATGACTCTTTGTTCAAAGACGGTATGGTGTTAACGATAACAAGAAACTTTATACTCACTAATTGATCCGCAAGGAGGAGGACAGTTTTCAATGAAAATCTTCTGGAACAAAAGTTGAACAGATCCTCCAATGATGGTCCGAGCAATTCCATTACCATGACATTGTAGTCACCTTCCGCACCACACCATTTTATCGTAGGTATTCCAACTGGAACGATTAAAATACACCTTGATCATAGCATTCCCTGTGTTTCGGTCCTCGACCTATTCTCGAGAAACACAATCCTTTATGCGATAGAAAATAAAAGAACAAATTCCCAACCAGCTGTCTATCGCCCAGTCAAACCCCAACTTTTCCCAAGATACGTAAACTTGACTCACCGCCTCCTTGCATCATCCTGTAAAACTTGGACTCTATGTGAAGCTGTGGATGTCGCGTTTTTATGCATTCCAGCTTGATGGCAACTTCCTCGGCGGTCGAGATGTTGCTGCCTGTAATTGAGAGGAAAGAGTCGCATGTAGAACATGGTCGCGCGTACACGCGGCATCGGGAATAGTAGCGTCACTCGCATAAAGAAATATGTAAAGTTTGGTGAAAAGCTACGTCTGTCAATGGTTGAGGTTGATGGGGAGCGGTGGAGCTCGAGGGGGCAGGAAGAGGCAGGAAGAGACAGAGGTTGAGGCTGACCGTGGCGCGACGGAAAGGTGCAGCGGGAAGGGAATGTGTACGCGAGTGAGCGAGAGAAAGAGAGAGACGGAGCGAAGGGATGTATGAAGGTCCGAGCGAAAAAGAGACAGTGGTCGAGAGTGGGGAAGAGAGAGGGAGGAAGACTGTGAGACGGAGCGAACGAGATGTAACTGAGAATGTGGTGCGCGGCGAAAGAAAACCTAAGAAAAATAGTCTAAGCAAAAGAACTATCAGGAAGAAGAAAATATACGATTACCTATGTAAATGTCGCCGAAGGAACCGCTGCCGATCTTCCGTCCGAGACGGTACTTATTCCCGACGCGCAGTTCCATCCTCTTTGGTGAACGGTGCTCAGGAATAAAAGTAGCACGGGCGTAAAAGACGGGAGCAGTCCGGGCAGCTGAAGTCAGGAGCGCACACAGAGACGAGTCCCGCGGTAGTCCAAGTAAACCTCTGTCCCCTGTGTCGCGTTAGAAACGCGCTCGAGACTCCATGTTAGGTCGCGCTGCCGATCGCGAACCTGCGGGTTTGCATTTCTTCGTCTCTTCTCCCTCGAACTGAAATAGGTGCTTCTCAGTGCTTCTCGTTCTCCTCGGGGTCTCACGATGGCCGTCGTGCGCTGTGATGGCGCTGATGGTGGCATCCACGACTGTATCCACGGCTGTGTCCACTGAGATCCACGGCTTTGTCGCTGTCGCTGGTGTTGTTAACGGCGCTGCTGCCGCGCCACTCACTTCTCTATCGAGAGAGAGAAAGAGAAAGAGAGGGAGGGAAGAAGAAGAGAGAAGGAGCGAGAAGATCCAGAGACACCGGAAGTCACCCTTTCAGGGGGGACAGCTGATCCTGCGCTCACTTTTCTCACTCGCTCCTGCGCTTTAACTCTGAACCGTGCCACGCGCAATATGTTTCCACGCAATTTCTTCCGTCTCACTTTCGAACAACTACCGATTTTCTCTGACACCTGCGACCAATTCTACTCACTGATCTTACAGCTGATCACGCGAACGGCGCACAGTTATGGCCGCGGAGCCACCGATTCTGATCTAGTAGTTTTTATCATCTCACTCTCATCTCCGATTCTAGCTTCGCCTAGATGAGACGAAGTCAATTATTTTCCACATGCCTGTCCCGTTTTCCGATTTCCGCCGCTTTCTTCTACTACGGGCACTATTGTTGGTCACTTGCAGTTCTCCAGGATCCACCACTTCACCCATGCACACAAGACTTCCCGCAATGACAAAAACATACGGACGCAGGCGCAAGCGTGGTTTCGACACTTTCGACACGCCTGACGAACTAATGCGCCGCAGCTCGTGCTTTTACCGAATCATTCCTTAGCGGTCTTATCGTTTCCGGTCGACTCACCGATTGGTCGAAATTTCCCATTTTGAATCAGTTGCTCTACTTTCAAAAACTTTTACTTTTATCTCCCGCAATCAGCCATATTTCTCTTCGATTCTCATTTGCCCGAACTTAAGAATATGGGAAAGTATCAGGGATAATCGTTTAACAACTCTTTTTTGTGTACAGTATATAATATTTTATCAAGGTACAAAAAAACTAGTAATTTTACAATAGCAGAAGCGCGTTTTTCGTACAATTTGAGTCTCGTTCAACACAATGACTTCGTTATCGTAAAAGTAGTTTACAATTAATAGTCGTAAAATCAAGATGTATAGGATGCTGTGGGGAAGAAAGGAAACGCCGTGATACAGATTCGCGAAATCCTTGATATCGGTGCGCGGTAAAAAGGAATTTCGTATTCAACGTGACAATATTCCATTAAAAACATGGGCTGACTCTTCGTTTCATCCTGCATCCCATTTGGTTGCCAAAAGTCAATAAAATCGCGTGTCGCAGACAAATACTTTCATATCAATCGATTAAAGTCGGTCGAGTAAAAGTTCAATAGGAAAGTACCAAACTGGAGAATGATTAAAAACCTATCTACAAAGGCCTCATATTCACCGCATCAATGCGAACAAGAATCAATACTTTTTCTCTCGCCACTTGTCGCTCGAACTCCATAAAACTGAGATGCGAAACAATGCTTAGTCTATTCCCGCGAAAAAACGCCGCCATTTTGTCAACTAGACCTATCGTCAACGATTCGCATCTATGTCTATCGTTTCGCGACAAATGTTCACTCCAAGATAAGAAATTAGTCCGAATGTCGTCGTTGCAACTTCCAGTGCTAAATGCAGAAGTCAGACTGTCAAGGTGAAGAAGAAGAAGAAGAAGAAAAGGAAACGTCGAGAAAAGAGTGATAGAAAGTTTGTATCCCGACAAAGCAATGCTGTCAACTGTCTAGTTGAGATCAGGCGTAGACGTTCTTCGCGCAATTCGTGTCGTCCCTACGTAGAGTGAAATAGAGCGGAATAAGTTTAAAAAGGAATTTAACCTGCTACTTTGGGATAGATAATAGTAATATGCAGCAACAGTCCCCCACCCGAAAGAAAAGAAATCACCGAGTAATTCGTTCGTCCTATCAATCGCGATGCGCAAAACACGTTGATTCGACGTAGGTTCTTGTTTCACTGCGAATCTTCTCACCGAAGAGGAAGGGAACTTAACGATTAAGCAACAGTAATAAAAAATATACTCTTAACGGTCCTCTTCTCCGCGTCATGGCCATTGGTAATCGTGCCTTATTAAGTTGCTCTCCTCGCTTAGTCTGCATTACAACGTTATCTCTACTTAAGTGGCTATCTCTCTCTCTCTCTCTCTCTCTCTCTCTGCGTCTCGCGCGAAACTCTCAACTCGAATGTATGGATATGGCTGCCGTAGTCATTTGTGATGTTCATCCAGTTTCCTCCTTCCACGCCCTTTCTCGAAATGCCGTACGGTTCTCGCGGGGTATCATTCCCCTCGGAAGTTTCAATTAAATTATAGACAATCCTATGATCTAATTAATTATGAAGTGAAAACAATCATTTGTTAAACTCTTGCAATAAAAATCTGTCGTAACCTAGCTCTAATAACGGTTGCTTTCGTGAAAACTATACGCTTTAATACTAATCAATCGTTAAGTAATAAGTATGTGTATGTGTGTGTATGTGTGAGTCGCGTGTAGTTAGTTGATTTCGGTGTAAAACAATATTTTCCATTTCTCGAATCGCATCGTAGCGAAATGCAATTGTGGTATTGAAAAACTGATTACCTAGGCCTGGATCTATGTATGTATATCGGACTGTGAAAATTTCCGTTCGATAAAACGTCTCGAAACGTTCAGTGTGAAGAATCTTAATTGCAAATGCTATATTATCTGGGCTTCGTCGTATTGGCAGTTAGTCAAATTCAATCAGTTCTTCGTAACGATAGTTTAGTAGTTCAATCGTTGATCGGCTAAACGCTAATACCGCATAGAAATCTAGATTTTTTAAAAAAATCTATGACATATAAAGTCTACCTATCGCCGCTCTGTGTACACGTTTTTAGCTATTAAGTAAGGACAGCTAATCATTCGGAACTCTGCGATGAGAGTAGTATGAAAGTTGGCTGATGGTCAGACGTATCCTAAGAACCGACCTCCTCGGGCCTGGCTAGCGGAGCTTTCGACTTTTCCGTGGTCACCGTAGTGGTCGTCACTTCCAGATTCGCCAAATCCGCTGAACTAATCTGTAAATACAGTCGCAAATCTCATCCCTATATTCTTCTTATCGTCGTGCAATCAATAGACTGCGAATTTTTATCCCAAAATTACACCGTCAAACCGTTTATGCAAAAATAGCTCAAATTTATACTGTCTCTCGACAAATTACAAATGAAATTCAAAAAGGTTTGTTACGTGTTTAACAATTTCCATTAAAATTCGCAGTCTACCTATTAGTAATAACTCCCATGAGTATTGAAAAAGTCCTTCAATATCGCACCGATGATTAGGAAAGTGGTCCGACAATATGTGAAAAATCATTTTTTGTGTAATAAAGGACAAATAAACGATAAATCTATTTTTTTTTAAGATTTATCAATTGAATCACTTTTATAATTATCGGTGGATTTATGTTCGGCCAGATTAGCATTGCTTCCGTGTTACAGACCCCATAAAAGTAATCACCCTTGCTTATGACTAAAGGTCAGTAGCTAGATCACTACGCAAATCGATTGTTAGTAGCACAAAAAACGTAATGCTAAGCGTTAGTAGTACGGGTTTTAGTGATCGAGGTGAGTTCCGACACCAATACACTCTTTTAATATGTTCAGTGCCGTTTGCTGACCTCGACATTTGGGGGTAGAGTGATCGTAGCATGTGTCGTTGTTGTCTCGGTACCGCTGCGTATCTCTCTCTCTACCGTAGTGCCTGCGCAATAATAAATAGCAAAACAAAACAATAGCGAAAAAGGGGAGCACGGACGAGTGTAATGAACTTTGTAACGCAAATTAGAAAGCGGTGAGGGACAAAACACAGGATATTAACAGAATGAACTAGGATCTACTGTAAAATGAAAGATGACTGATTGATCGATAATCGTCTGAAAATTGTATATAAACACCTAAAAAAATCCTTCAAAAAATCCTTTAAAAGATACCTTCAAAAAACGAGAGAAATTCAATTTTTTTATATAAGTATATAAACATAGTAATTATTAGATATCGTTCAATGGGAATAGGATTGCGAGAAGTAATCACTCACTGTTTACTTGCTGTGTTTCGTTTGCCTGGTTCGTCTCGACTTCTCCGTTGGTGGTCGTGTTGTTAGAGGACTGCGAGACGACGGTTGTCGTCCTCACGACCACTGACTGATTCTGAGTGGAGATCTCAGAGGTTCGCGATGTAACCTCCATTTTGAGTCCTGCGAGCCGACTGTGAAGTTCCTCGGAGGACGTGGCATTTCTGAAAAGCGAACTGTTACTGCCACGGGAACATGGCCAGTACACGAGACACAAGTACATCATTAGCAGAGCAACAGAAACATACGTTTGAGTGTGACAATTCACTCCTCTCCATCTCGTCTCTTGGTTCGATCAAAGTCACGGTTAATCGCTGTTAATTCGTAAGCCGAAGAATGTAACGGCGAATGAGAAAAAAGGGATAACAATTTTTATCATAGACCGAGTACTCGTCGAATAAAGAAAACAATAAAGTTATTAGTTTTTCTTTATTCAACGAGTGCTGTTTAGTTCGAGAATTGTGTAATACTTCTTATTGGCTTGTGTAAAATAAATTGCTAAGAAGCTGAGCGTAGAATGATCTATAGGGACTTACAGCAAATGATCTTTTACACTGTCGATCGTGATGTCGCCGATCGAACTTAAATCTTGACGATCATCTTCCCCGTTCACGTCTGTGGTGCTCGCTGCAGGTCTTAGGGAAGGTTCCTTTGGAGATTCTTCACCTTCGGCTAAAAGATACGTATCCGAAAATCGATCGACTAATGGGGCGTGTGTTACGACACAAACTTGCATAGCAATTAATTGGCGGCTGTTGCGCGTTAGCCACTAACTCGGTTAATGATCGTCAAAGGAGATAGCGAAGCACACATATATGCATTTATGTATGTATGTATGTATGTATGTCTGTATGTATATACACAGGTTACGAAAGTGCAAAGCAATTACACATAATTGAGAGGTAGCGCGCTCGTACGTGTCGATTTTTCTAACTTGTCCTAAATTCGAGAGAGTAGAGATTCATATATGAGTAATGACGAGACGTCCGATATACTCACTGGAACCTACTACACCATTTTCTGTAATTATCCTCTGTGCCGCGGTTGGCTGACTGTCTTGCGTCTCGCCTTCGGTTTCTGCTCCGCCTTCGATAACTCCTTGCTGTTGTTCCTCGGTCTCCGTGGTGTTCGCTTCCGCGTACGTCCTAGCGTTCGGTGGAAGATTCAACGCGCAATGTGCTTTCGTCACTTTACTCGCTGACAGCGAAATCCGCTGGAGCTCCGAACTCGAGTGCAGATACAACGCTTCGCCAGCCTTCGTGAAGGTTAACGAAGATATTCCACTGAAATAATTATCACGCCAGTTTTCAGGATTCTGATTTAAAACGCCAATTTCATTTAATTCTACTGCATTATTAAAAACTGATACTCACTTGATATCCTCCCTCTTAATGGCAGCTGCATTGAGTTGTCTCCTTAATTCTGGAATACTAAGCACCAAGCAGTCGCCAAGATTGGTCAGACAGAGTAAACAAGTTTCCTCGTGGGTCCCAGCAGGTTCAATCGGACAGGTGAATTTAGCGAAGCCTGTCTTCCGCACCCGTGAGCCTTCGTGCGCAGTCAATTTATATTTACAATACGGTTTGAGGGATGGAAGATTGAAGATTTTGAATTGTTCCTCGCTGGCGATTACGACTCGGTGCGGCGAAGCCATGTCTGGTCCAGGGCTCACACCTTTCTCAGCTTCGAACGGCTCCGGCAATGGTACACTGGATCCATCGAGAATCGTTATTCCGATTACCGGTGCACGATGCTTCAATTGAATCTCTTTCCCAAGGGTACAGTTTACGTCCTCTTCCGTTCTTCGAACACCCGCTGGGATCGCCAAAGTGAACACGTAAACCGTGCCGTTATTGGTGCCGGCCCAAAGCGTCGGTGTCGTATTTTGCACTGTGATGAGTATAGAAGAAGAAAGGAATAAGTCATTTGACTAAAATATTTTTGGGATATTTTCGAAAATTGTATACTTACTACTAATAATGTAACTCCTGGCAAAGTATAAACATCGGACCATTGACCCTAACGCATCGTCGACCGGCCTCGCCTCCACTTGTCGCTCCACTGGTTTTATGTCCGCCGGCGATAAGTCCGCGCTCGGGGACGAGGCGACGCTCGACCTAAATTGTTCAAAAACAAAGAGTGTTCCAGAATCAGATATTTTCTCTTAAATATCCTAATTACTAAGTATTCTAGTATCGTACAAATACAATTTATACATATAAATTGGAATTGAAGGAAAATTAAACTATCTTCTTCAGAAGTTAAAATGGAAGATGCATTATATGACTTACGTGTCTTTTTTCTTATCCGGTGCAGCGTTTCTAGTTGGGCTGGTTGTGGTGGCGCGTCGCTGTGACCTCCCTTTACGTAATCTTCTGAAAGATTCCCTAAGAGATTTTTTGAAGGACTTTCTGCGCGAAATGGGAGTGTCACCCGATCCAGATAAATCTATAATAAGCAATAGAACATTAATCTCTAGAACTATGATTAATTAAAGATTGAAAATCAATTGAAAAGTACCATTAGGATTAAGAGTGCACTTGACGCTGACGGCCTTCGCTCTCGTGTAATCGAAAACGGCTAATCCATGAGCAGTGCCAGCAGCGAGTAATCCCCATTCACTGTGAATCGCTAATGCGGTTACCGCAGCTGGCGGATACAATTGTAGCAGAGACTGCGGTTGGAAGCCGACAGCGAAAGATATGCTCGCAGTCCTCGGTGGCAAATGATCATGACCTTTCCACACGAATCCATCGCGATCGTTCACGATATTCATCGTAATAGCTTTGATCTCCTTGTTCACCGGTTCGGACGATATGGTAGCGGCGATTATGTGACCCGCGGTGCCAGCAACAACCAGACTGGAGGATAACGGGCATAGTAAGACTTTCTTCACCGCAAGCCGCGGATCGTCCGAGTACGGATCGAAAGTGCCGACTTTCCTAAACGGCGGCCAGTCATCTTCGTCGTCTTCCGGTGGCTGTTCCAGCACGTCCAAATGTTCTCCGGTGAACAAGATCGATGAATTGTACTTGTAGAGCGGTGTTAAGGCAACGTCGGACGCGTTCCAAAATCTTACGGTGCCATCTTCGTGTCCGGTCAATAACAATTCTCGTCCTTTTGGTTTGTCAGGATTCGCTCGCTTCTGGCACAGGAGAATGCCACCGTCAATCGGCCAAGGTTTATCCGAATACAAATGCTCGGTCTGTGCTTTGCCAGCGGCTACGATCGTCTCCCACAGTTCCTCGGGGACGTTCGGGACGTGTTGCGAACAGGTGACCTAATTTAAGTTTTGATATAATGGTAAATAAATGTGTGTTTTTACTTGGGCTTTTCTTCTCTTTTTAGGAAGAATACTCACGGCGCTGGCGTGAAGAGACACCAGATACGGTAATGCCATCATCTTCCATTCGGCATTCGTAAGGTCAATAGCCACAACTTCTTCCTCGGCCAAAACGATTAGTGCTTCAGGACCATCTGCCGGCTGTTCCTTCTCCTCCTCTTGCTTAGCGAAAACCGTAAAGAAATCGATTACTTTCGATGTGAATTCAAAGACAACGTGTTTGTCTTTCTTCATCACTGTGATGGTGTGCCGTTCACCGTAAGTGGCGCGTGGCATGCCTCCGGAGAATAAAATAAGATCGCCGTGCCTGTGGAAGAAATCCCATGATAAAAGGATGATCTTAGCCATCCTTTTAATCTTCTGCATCGCGTTCGAATATCCATTCAAATACGCGTGAAGCGAATCGAAGAGACTTCATTGTAATATTTGAATAGAAATTCGCAGCCGAGATTTTAGGTGGATTCTTTGACTTACTCGGCAGTGGGATAAGCGAGAATCTTAGTAACAGCTTTGCACGGGAACGGCCCGTATAGCGTGGCAGATTCCAACATAGTGTCGCTGCCAGGACTCCAGAATGCGTAAGATCCATCGTTGTGCGAGGAGACAAACCGGGTCTCGGAGACCCAATGGACCGATTCCAGCTGTTGCGTGGAGACGAATGTCTGCGCACGCGAAAACAAACCCATCAGCTGCAAGTACACGTTCGCCAAAACCACCAAAGACACAAACAACAATCAGAACGAGCGATACCGACGCACGATGTGTCGTCCTTAAGCCAGCTGCATACTGTTACTAATAACCCTAGATAACTAACCATTCATGAAATCATACGTAGAATACGGACGATACAAGCATAATTTGCGAAAAAGCATTCTATACATACAATAAAGATTCAACGGCAAATGAGACTTCTAACATTTCACTTATCCAAATATATTCCTCCCTGTTTATCTAGGGTTATATAAATTCGAGCATTTTCTACCTCTTAATTTAAACTACTTGCTTTACTAATTTCTAGATAAATCCATTTACAAATTATTGTAATTAAAACTGCATTTTATTACCATCATGCTTCGAAATGAAGATAAGCAGATACGAGGGTGATAAATTAAGTACTAGGTGGACGAGTTACACATAGCATACTCGAATTTTGGAACGAATACACGCCTGCGTATGCGGTTGGTTTAAGAATTGCCCCAAATAATGAGATAAAAAAGCATGTGTACGTAAACGTCTATCGTAAGCGGTGACGGTACATTATGTAGCAACGCTTTCGCACATGAGCACGTGAGAAAAAAGGGGGCGAGTGAAACAGGACTCACCTGTTGAGCCCCTGGTGTCGCTTTATTCCAGAGTACCATCAAACCTCGGTTGTAACCGATCAGAATATTGTCCGGGTGACCTGGTTGTTCCGCTATGGCTTCCACTGCTCCTGGATTTTTCTTGTAGTCATCTGGCACACTGTTGCGACACAAAACTCACGCTGTACATACTTTCTTCCCATTCAATGTCTATGCAATACGCGCGTATCGCAACAATTTCTACTCCTTACTTTTTCTACCAATAGTTCTGTTAATTCGGTTTCAACTCGAATTGAGAAAAAAACTTTTTACCTTTTAATTTTCTATAACCATTTTTTTCTATTAATTCGGTTTTAATTCTGATTGAAGAAAAATCAGTTTCTGCGTTGTGATATAATATCGATGACTAGTAACAACATTAACGTAAACGATTGTGAACTCGTTATCACTATTATTGTATTTCGAGTGTTCTCCGGACATTAATCAGCGAGTCGCCAACTTATCCGGATAACGGTTAACGCTTAACGATCGAGTCAGTTTATTGTTGTTCGCCAGTTCTATTAATAGCCGTCACACCTTAAAATCCCGGAGAGCTCGAAAACGAGAGCGCTTACTTTTGCATTACGACATCCTGATAGATGATATTGTCCGGCATGACGAACGTCTTCAGATTCAGAAGATATATGTTGCCACCTTCGGTTCCAAGTAGGAGATGTTCCCCGCTCGACTCGAGACACATCGCCGAGATCTTCTTCAGCTTTCCTTCCAGCGACAACGACTTTGTCTCCACCACCGAATTCTCGTTGATCTCCCATAGGTGAAGCGAATTGTCGTCGCACAATGATACGAGGCGACCCTGATATCCCATAAAAAAAGAAAAAAAATGCAATGAAAGAAAAATGAAATTTTTCACAATTTTTTTTAAGTATTTACATTTTACGCTGTTGAAAATATATGCTACATCTATGTCATGTGTGTTTTGTACAATGAAATAAGTAATCGTTTAATAAGGATTCGGAGAATCGTTTTCGCAATGCGTTTGCTTCTCACGAAGCCGACACTTTCGCGTCCCTTTTTTCCCTTCCTGGCTCGCGTAGGTGCTTCGCAATAGGAAAAGTGAAAACCCGAGGAAAATGCAAGGTTAAACAGGCGCGATTCTCGCGCCGGTTTCCACAGACTTTCGAGGCAATTCACTGATCTCTGGAACCTCCCTCTGCTTTGGAAGTGCGCGCTGCATATGGATGCGCGGTTCTCGCGATAAAGAAAGTAAGGTACTTACTTACACATATCTACATCGGTAAACAGCGAATCTACTTTCCTTCCGGCAAAAAAAAAAACTAATATACAAGTTTCGAATGCAAGTTTAATTACGTCAGCGGCCAATGTCTCACGAACGATTAAAAATTGAAAATTTCGACTGGATGAAACGAAATGCGTTAAAATGTGGATAAAATCATCGTGAATGGAATTGTATGTAGCGAAGGAAGGAAAGAACCTGTGTCTTGCGTAAGGTGTGCATTCAACCTAGATCAGAATCGCGGAGCGTTTCTATCTCCCGGTATCTTATCGGCCGAGGGATTTGCTCCGAAAAATTATCGCGATAACAGAAGTCGAGGCTTCCGGCGATGGCGCGAGCCACGTAAATGTGAATCTCGTCGAAAAAAGCAACGCGCCACGCCCGCTCTCGTGGAACACGGAGAATCGAGCTTCGTCCCTGAAACCTTTCAGTACCACGGTGTACATATGTATGTACTACCTGCACTTACCTCGTTAGGCTCCGATGCAAACCACCGGAGTAATTGTACGACAATTTTCGGACTCCGCTCTTCCGGCGCGTCTTTAAATTCCCCCTCACTCGACATTCACTCGATTGAGAAATTCAGGTAGAAATATATCATTCTCGGTGTATCTAATTGTTTCCAACAGTATTTTACTTACTTACGTTAATGCAATTAAATACAGGATTTTAAAAAACTGCTTCTAACTAATTATAATTGTAATAATGACGATAAAAAATTGTAATAGTAATCAGTAGTAATTAATTGTCGAGGAATAAACATTATGTGTCTTGATCCCAACTGTTTATCAGAGGATAATTATCAGCGGGAATTGCCCTTCGATTCAAAATCGGTAAAATAATTGTACTTGAAGAAAAAATACTTAATTTCTTCGATTGCTTTCTTTGAAAAACACGAGGATAATTATCCGCGAAATTACGATTTTCGGAATGATTTCAACTGATCCCAGCCACAAAGTGAATTACGAGCAATATCTCGCTACAGGCGTCTGATTTACGAGACGCTCGTGGCTAATTGTGAATGAGAGTAGGGAAGACTCGTTGCATTTTTAACTGTGAAAACAATGAGGCAAGCCCTCCGGGGCACTTTCCTCGCAATTACGCAACACTTTTCCTTATTGCTCTTCCCTGTTTTTCTCCGTCTCGGTAATTAATTATTCTCCGAGGCCCTTCCACTACCTCAAGTACACACGTTAATGGCTCTTCTTCCCTCGTAGCTTTTTACCTTCCACCAACCCCCCTCCCGCCCTTAACCACTTTTCGCCACTCGTAAACCGCGTCGCGAATAATAATTAGCCACAAGCTTTTTTTTAGAAACACTAATCTACAGACGCAATCATAATCTCGCATTTAACTTCTTTCCTAATCGATTCATTCCACACGTGTCTAACATATGTATATTTTTCAAATCAATTACTACTTCAAATGAATCAATTTAGTACTCTTTTAAAACTCTGAAGTTTAAATATTTATTGATAAACAATTTCAAACTATTTCATAGTATTTCGAAAGCTTTTTTCGAAGGATAAAATTCACCGTTGTACAAAAGTCTCTAGAAAAATTCCGAGATTCGAGGAAATGTGGAGTGAATTCACAGGGAGGAACAGAAACAGAATAAGCTTTTCACTAGTAATCTCATTGAGTGCTGCAGTTTGCGAAGGTACGATTCCGATCGAATCGTTAATCCACAGCAGAGCGAGGATCGTGTTCGCGTATTATTTATTAGCGAAGAGAGAGAGAAAGAGAGAGAGAGAGGAAGAATGCGCGTGTCGCAGCCACTTATGCAACCGTGCCGGGCCTGCATAAGCGGAACACGGTGTCGCGTTTCTCGCGCAACGCGTGCGACTCTTAAAACAAGCGTAGGTTTGCTGCGCCTCCGTTCCTTCTCTGCTATCACAATGTACACTACTTCTGACACGGGATACCACTTATCAGTTCTCGCGTGCTTTCGCACCGCTAGCTTTCGAAAGTGAGCCTCGCGATATGTTGCATTTTTTTAATTTGGCCAAAGGGATTATTTTCTGCCGATTGCCGATTCAGCAGATTTTATATCGAATCCACCGACACTGATGAAAAAGCTAAAAGAAATCTCTAATTTAAAATGATAGGAAAAATTGTATTTTTTTTTAATTATCTTCAATTTTAGTATTCATTTCTTTGAACGAAATATTTGAAGGAAAAAGATTTTTCTTTCAAAGATAAGTGGGTTTATTGAAGTGATTGGATCGATGGAAGAAAGATTTGATAGAATTTGTATTTACCCTGATGATGCTTTGAGTGAGTAATAATCATAATAGATTGTGATTATCGCAAAGGTAGTTGAAACTTTACGAGTAATTTAATACACAATTTAATACATAGTAGAGGGGATTCAGGAGTGTTTGTAGTCAATTTTTCACCGCTGCTTTTTCCTCGAGACCTGTTCCCTTGTGGCGTAGCCGTAATTGATGTTTTTTAAACGCGAGTTCCATTAAGCCTTTACGGTCCGACTGCCTCACGCAATCGAGTGCAAGTCGTGCCCGACCTTTTTCGGAGCAAAACACCGAAGCGGTATAAGAGTATACGTATAACGGAAAGAAAGTAGCCGTAAAACTTATTCTACAC
The DNA here is from genome assembly GCA_963989405.1 of Trypoxylon attenuatum. Lineage (NCBI taxonomy): Eukaryota > Metazoa > Arthropoda > Insecta > Hymenoptera > Crabronidae > Trypoxylon > Trypoxylon attenuatum. The sequence goes on along the minus strand of OZ022489.1, from coordinate 7,156,423 downwards.
ATTATACGCAATTAAAAACATGATACGAATTAAAAAGAAAAATCTCAATAATTATGTAATTTCATACTTAATATCCAGAGATACTATCTGAGTATTTTATATTATTTTCTATTGGTATAAAATCTTCTAAAAAGAGGCTTTGAGAAATCTTGTAAAAAAAATCACCGATATTCAAAGAGTTTCCTTCGGTGTCGAGATGCACCGTGCAAAAGGTGTACTCAGCTGTAATCGTATCTCGCGGATAGGCTGTCGCTGGCGAGTCTGCTCCGGGATTACGTAACGGGCAGGAATCGGGGGATAAAGTGTAAGTGGAATAAATAAAATCGATCTGTCTACTACTACTCACCTCGTTCGGCAAGGCGACGATCTTCGTGACGGCATTCTCTCCACTTTCGCTCGAGTGTTGTCCATAAAACTCAACGCCTGGCCTTCCAAATCTGTCCGATGATGATCTTAGAGTCAAGGGGAAACATACGGAAAATTCTTCGCACTATCAATTTACTCCTACTGATTGGTAAGAGCCAAAAATTGGCATAATTCGTTGACGATCATTTATTGCGATCAGAATTCCCGCGATTATTTCGCTGTGTCAACGAATCGCAATAGGCGATCGAATCAGTGGGGGAAACAAGCAAAAGCCATTTGGCTGTCAAATCATAATTTTAACTACTTAATTCTTTATACTACTTCATTATATTAAATTGAATAATTATTAATAATGCGATGAATCGTTTGAAAAAAATACAAAAGGATCATTTGAGGAATTAAGAGATTAATTGTCGAAAAAGAAATGTTTAGGATTGAAATGATGGCGGATCGAGTGAAATGTGTTGTATCCCCGAGGTCGCATTATAAAATGGCAATAAACCTCCCAGTTATTATGTGATCTTTGGAACACCTGCCAATGGCATGACTGTCTTACAATATTGTTCGAATAAGGCGAGGAGTCAATGGGACCGTCGTCACTGACGTATGTATGTACTTATGTACATATGCACTGTACGCACCTCGAAAGCCAGACACGGTGCACGCGCACTCGACGTCATTGTACGCGCTCGTGTAACGTATCAAGAGTAGAACGAACACACGACGAAATGGGTGTAAGTAAATAATTCCCGGATCTAGAGAATCTTTTCCAGGTACCGTAGACAAAGACAAAGAAATCAAATATGTACGTGCCCTGCTCAGAGTTCCTTTGTCGAATCGATACTCTGGGACAAGAACAAACGGGGTAACGAGGTGACACGGAAGCATGAAACAGTAACATTAATGTGTCTCGAACTCAATTCAATCAACTATCCGATTACAGATCCTCAAGAAAACAATAATTAGTTTTGAATAATTAAATAATCGATTTGAAATTTTCGAATTCTCTTTACAATCGCACATTCCGCGAACTGCAATTTCTGGCGAGTGATCAAAAACAAGATAGCGTGTTGACTGGGATATGCGATATCGGATAATGAAGAGGCATAGAAATTCCTGTTACTCATTGTCAGTGTGCAACCTCATTGTCTTGGTAAAACTGCTCGGATCGATATCCTAATGTCTACCGAAGATACCTATCTCCCTGATAGCATATTCTTTTACGACAAAAGTGACTCCAGTTGCCTTTAACTTCGTGCTTCCTAGAATTCGTATAGAAACTGGGAAAAACCTACACTAACGAAATTCTAGCAATTGAAAACGCAGTGAATTATATCGAATGAATGAATAAGAACGAACTTTGAATCAGGAAAACCTTGTTCCATAAACCTTTATCAATTGAATTAAATCAAAAAGAATTGAGTCATCTATGAATTAATAAAAAGGAATTTTAATCGAGAGTCCACGTAAAAGTTCAAGGTCATCTGCCGGGTAGAAACATTTGGATAATCAGCAAAAATCCCCAGCAGTGTTGAATCGCGAAATCAGCAAAGAGTGCGAGCCAATGCGAGACACGTTGCACCTTTTCCTCTTGAATCACCTTCATTAGCATGTCGTCAAGGCACGCGAAGCAATTCGAAAGATGAAGCTACTAGTAAATTTGCAAAATCCTGAGAATCGTCCATCTAAAATTAGTGTCCAGCGTCAATCACGTCCTCTTTTCCTCATGGACCATTCGCGTGAGCCGAAGGTTTTCGAGGATTAATCGGTAGATGCGAACGTTACCGGATTGCCTCCGAGACCAGATTATAAATAAGAAGGGAAAAAGAGTGGTGGAGCCGGAGAAGCCAAAGCGTCGGGAGAACGAGAGAAAATGAAACGTAGAAAAATGCGAGGGACATATATATACAGCGGGTGCGAGAGAAAAAAGAAACGTCGTATGAGCAAAAGGATACACCTTGATGGCGCCGGATGCCGTGCCAATGATCATCAGCCGCAAACTTGGGTCCCAAGCGAATGCTGTGGGTTTGTTTGGGAAGCCATGCTGCACCGTCTGCAAAAAATAGAAGAGAATTATTAATTAAACTCTTGCCAAATAACTCGTTTAATTATTCATTCGCAAATAGAGTGATTTTTCTTATCGACGACATACGAGTTTCTTAATCCTAATTTGTTTTGGAAATCATTGAAATAATTCCAGTTATAAAGATACTGAATTCAGGAATTTATGGTAATTCCATTTAAACATTTTGATTTTTTTAAGAAACAAGTAACTTATTATCGCTACAATTTACTTAGTTGCATTCGACATGAATCGTGAAAATATTTGAAAGGTAAAAATCTCCTCCTCTCAGTTCCAATGTTAAAAGTACGAAAATATCGAAAGAGAGTAGATATAGCTATAGACATGAATCAATAAGAATCCGGAGGAAGAACTCGAGCGTATTAAAATTGCCAAGAGCAAAGAAAGAGCCGGTTTCCCTCGAGTAATTAATATACAGAGGTCCCGACTTAAGCAATTAGTCTGCCGTCAATCGTAATCAGTGCACTATTTATGCGCGTGTCTGCGCTGGAAATAGTTATCGCGTTATCAGGCGTCGTCATTGCGAAGTATAATTTATGGTTCACGCTAGATCCTCTCTCTCTCCCATGCCATTCTAAACTCGAGTGAATGCCCTCATCGAACCGTGTTCGTCGCTTCGCCGAGTCTCTATCTAATGTGTATTTCGAACCACTCGCTCTCTACGCACTCTCATGAATGGCAGTGTGCCCAATTAGTAAACCATTACCTAATTATTACATCGATACTCTACTTTCACCATGGACAACGCAATCGGACGAATGCCTCTGGAATTCGTCTTCTTGACGCCAAAGCCAAATTCTTTACCGTGAAAGTCATGTCACTGAAACGCTTGCTAATCCGTTCCTCATTTCGCTGGTAATTAACGTTAATCACTTTGTTAAAGGGTCATTTAGCTCCGAGATATGCCAAAGTAAATTCTAAGCAAAATAATTAGTAGAATTTTCCAATTTCATTTTAATCTTCTTAATTATTAGATAGATTCAATTTAATAATATTGTTGGTTGGAAGATAATTATTTTGAAGTATGATTTATTTGCATTCGCGATGAGATAGATTCCAGGAATAAAAAAAGTATAAAATCCTGATATCGAAATCAGCAAAATAATCATTTAAAACTCTAAGTGGCTTTAATCGTTATCTTATTAACCCCTTAACTCTCGTGCCGAGCGTAACTGATACGCTCGCGGCGATGATTTGTTTATTATAGCCGTGGGATTTATATCGCATACACTTCAGGACTCTTATCCCACACGATTAACTTTTTCCAATGTATTATAATACTGCCATTTAAAACCAAAAAATACAGTAATCCAATATTCTCGTCAAATTCAAGTAAACGAAAAAGAAACAAAGTGAAAAAAAGTGAACAAAGATAAGAGAATATTGATTGATTTCAACGAAATTAAATTTGAGGATAAAAAAAATGATCGATGAGGATTAAAATCCAAATGACTAAATGAGAGTAAAAATTGTGAATATGTAATTAAGTTGAAGTGAGATATGGTCGATTGAGTAGATCAAAGAAATTCGTGAAGATCGATCCCTGGGGGAGGGGCGGGATGAGTCATCAAAGTTACGCGGTGAGTCAGATTTCGTGAGTGCCGGTTAATCGTGCGAGAGCGAGCTCTTATCGAATACGTGTACACATACGTATATATTCGTTGATCTCAGTAGGTTAAAATGCTCGTAGTACATACATGTACGTGTACCGTGCATTGTCCACGCAGCACGAAACAACCGCTTTAATTAACCTCTAACGCATTCGTTCGTTCGCTACAAGTGGAGCCAGTACGTATTCACGTACGTTGAGTGACCTCGAGGGTAGACGACTCTTGAGCACTCTTCACGATTCCCTCTTCCTACCTCGAATCTTCCGTTTGCTCCTCATCAACCCGAAGTATGCGGATGTTATGTACGCTGAATATTGTTCGCGGGAAACTTGCTACCGAACGGATCACGTTCAAGTTTGATGCATTGATTGCCAATTAACATTTTTATTATTTTTTTCTAATTTTGGATTCTTTATGGAAGTTTAAGTCTAAAGTTTACTCAAGGAAAGAAATTACTAATAAGTTTGTAAGTGTTATCGAGATGAATGTTTGCAAAACATTTGAAAATAATTGGATCACTTTTTGAGCGATCGGATTGATTATTTTTTGAAGCTGTTGGAATTTCTATATTTTTCAGAATCTCGATTTTGAATTGTTTGGAATAGAATTCTAAGAAATATTGGTTTTGATCAAGGGATTTTCGTGTTGAATGAATAAAGGTGTAGTAGCAACACCTGTTTTAAGCAGGATTCTATCGACTAGCAGCTAGAAACCTCGTCGAGAGCGCTCGCGACTAGCGAGAGGCGATTAAATATCGCAGATGTCTGAAACCGGTGCTGGAGGAGCGTTTCCACCCACGCTGTATGTATCACTTTTCGATCGCTGAGGCAATTTAGCCTCGCCTACGACAGCTTTTCAAACTAAAATCCGTAATATTCGACTCGATAAACAAACTTCACCGTGGGAGAAGAATTAAAAAATAATCGATATACTTGAAAAAACATTTTGTAGAAGAATTATGAGCAATCCTCGGAATGCAACAATTATAAAATCCAATTAGATATATATGATTTATGTAATTAATAATTGCGAGATACTATCATTACACTTCCGCTCTATTATTCCTCTTGTTCAAAGTAATCCCTTAAGTACTACGCGTTACTACATCACTTCTCTTCGTTATCTCGCACTGGAATCGTGCTACTTTGTCCTAGTAGATAAAGCTAAACTACAATCGACGATATAAAAGCGTCGATCACTCTATTATATCGATATCATCAATTCCAAAATACCCAGAGTACCCAAAATAATTGTCTGACAATTTTTCATCCCTCAGAATTCGTAGAATTCGAATAGAAATACGTACAAATTATTGGTAAAAAAAAAAAAAAACCTTCGTCTATCTATTTAATTTCAAGCCGATGAAATAACCGAAAAGAGCGAGAAAGTCGCGTTGCAACTTTGAAAAACTGCTTCCAAAACAGGTATTATACGGGTTGAGCCAAATTAACCAGGTTTTATTCCTCGTAAAAGCATCCGCACGTTGCTGTTACAGGATTCCTCTAGAGTGCTGCGCCCATTTAGAGCAGCCGGTAGAACGTGGCGGAAATTCGAAACACGTGAGACTCGAAGCGCGAGAAGCTTGGACACGTGCAAGTAAATGTCCTAAGTTTTCGAGGGACAGGTGGTAAATTGTTGTCCTGGGCTGTGCCCGTGCGGACCGTAGTCTATTCTTCTTCTACCTGGCCCCAGCGAAGGGCCTTCGAAGGTATTTCGCCGGGTACAATATCGATTTAGCGGTTCAGCCTTGCAGATTAACCCGGGACTCGGAACTTTGAGGGACCTTGAACAACCATATTACCGTTTCTACGAACGACTACTCTTCGCATTTTTCAATTTTACATCCTTCAAAAACTACTTGATACAATTTTCTTATCAATAATAATCAAATTCATATTTACAGAAAGATCCTCAGTATAATTATGATATTAATATTACTTTAAAGTGATTCATTTCGCGTTGTTTAATTTCCTGGGACACTTAAAATCGGGAAATTATTATAAATAAAAAAAGTTAGACACTGAAATTTGAAATATTTCAAAAAGGAGAATTAATCAATTGTGAGAATTGTGAGTGCTGATCGATATTATCCGCGAGGTCTATCGACAGATCAGAATCGAAGGGACCTTGACCCAAGTGTAATTTCCATGAGAAAGGGTGTCAGTACCTTCGGGGCTGTAGCATCGTCAGAATTAACTCGAGGAACGTGTGCAAAAGCACAGCCATAGAGAGAGTAGCCGTTGCTCGACAAAGGTCTTCCTCCAGGTATCTGCATTTTTACCCGAAACTAGTTTCAACCTTATCCTACGGCAGCATTGATCCGTCGAGATTTGCATGCGTAAAACTGGCCGATGGCAGAAGATGCCGAACGAACGAAGCGTGCCGAGGCATTGATCTTTTATTCTCTGCCGCGATCGCATCATAGAAAGTGTCTCGTGTGTCACCTCCGAAGTTTCCATTTCGAAACGTGACTTTTACTTCCGTTCCGTCGTTCCAACTCAATTCCGACGCGACTCGAAAGAAATTGATTGGAAAGAATAATCTAATCGCGTTAAATGGAAATTAAATCAAATCGACCCTATACTTGAACAACAAAGCTGAAGTCTGAAAGAAGGAAGCCACAAAAAGTGTTTAATCCCTTGAAAATTGAACCAAGTGTTTTGTGGTGTCAAAGCAATATTAGTTCGAATAAACAACTTTTAAAACCAAAGAATTTGATATTAAAATATGCGTATTATCCGAACGGTGGAAGTTTCCAAAGAACGGATATCTCAATTGTATCATTAATTTCTATCCTCGCTAGATGTCTAATTTCGACAGTGATCACGCGCCTCTAATCGCACGAGATAAGCACCTTAGCCACGCGTGCTTTCTAACCTCAATCAAATTAATATAATCGCAACAACGAAACAATCAATTCTTTGCATTCTAAAATTTCATTTAAACTCGATAAAAAAGTACTCCTTATAAAATCAGAAGTAATATCTCAATTTTCATATTTCATTTATTTCGAATAAAGTAGTAGTCTGTCGTGTTTCGCTCGGCATAAGGTTCGCTTTACTTTAAACTGTGTCGACTGCAGACCGCTTTAACTGGCTCGAAGCAGAAGCGCAAAGAGGATCGGGTGCGTTTGGTCTAGTCGGCATTATGCAACGGAGAAGGAGGAAGCTACTTGTTTAAAGCATAGGAAAATAGTCTTGAGCGGATTATGCGGAAGAAGCACGCGCTATGATCCACGTGTAAGAACACAGTATATACAACATAAACGCATACACAGAGGATAAACGTGCTTCCATGTAAGCAAGAAAAATAATATGAGAGTCGAAGAAAAGAAACGAGGGTAACGGTCTCGTAGACTCTTTTTATTCTAAATCGTCAGAATGACCGCGGCGCAACAGACTAGAAATGTAACGGTACGTTCTCTTGCGCAATTTCTCACAATCCTTATGTCTTATGTATTATAAGTAACCAGCGAATCTCTACGTTCGCAAAATTAAGCGAAACCTTGGAAATAATTTAGAAAATTTTTAAATTGTTTTGATATATCGTTGAAATTGAATTGAGAGAAATTTTTCAATTTCTCGTGAGCGATTTCCTTTTTATTATTTTTCGAGTTGCCGATACGAGCGATACATCCTGCCGAGAATATTAAAGTAAACGGAAAAAGGGGCAGGGCATCTTATCTGGAAGGCAATGTTTGCATTGGATAACTGATAAAATCGGTTCGGACTCATTGCCTCGGCTTCAGTGTTTGTGCTATCGATCAGATCGATACACGGCAGGACCCACGAAATCGTAGGCTCATGGCTTACTACATAATGCTCTCTTTTTTTCTCGGTTCGAGTACCTAAACCACCTAGTCCATCGATAACGACCCGCCAAGTTTTACGCTCGCGAGACAATAATCGCGATAAAGAGATCTCGAGCTAAAATGAGGTCATCAACTTTGGAACTGTTCTCTGTGTGTATATGTACTGTATGTACTTACAAGGTAATGCTCGCGATATTAACCCATTATTTGCGACGCGAATTAACCGGCCTGCTTCGAAAAGTATTTTACGTACATTATACTACTCATTTTTTATCTGGAATTTAATCGTCAAGAACATTCAATATCTCCTAGTTTTCATTCAAATTTTTTTCCTATTTTGAGAATGTGGATGGATGAAAAATATTGATTTATTTTATGATTATCATTATGTAGCTAAAGTCGACAAGATGTTCTTCTATCATGCGGAAATTGACTTGTTCGCTGGTCTTTTTCCCATTGGTTCGACTAACGGAAGTTCCACTGTGCATAGTTTGCAAGACAATGAAATCTATTGTTGTTCGACACTGTTGTTAAACGAATCATCTTTCACTTCGAACTTTTTTTCCCATTCGATTTTCTGAATAAGACTCCTGTACATCGGATAATTTTAGTCGAACAAGTGTCTTCATAGATTCGTTAGTTCGAGCGAGGCCACGAGTTGGAATGCATTCCACAGGTCCGAGGATTTGCCCGAGTATACCAGTAGAACGAGCAGTATACCAACACATACGACCGGTATCAACGACATTATATCCATATATATGTATGTAACATATAATACATATATATATGTATATACGTATCCTCGTGCATCGAATTAGAGAGATAATTTCATTTGCAATGCTTCAATCCGGTTTCTCGCGGAGTCGGTAAAAATCGCGGCACTCAGTCCGGTGGATCGATTGGTGTCAGTGACGACCTGATTCACGGCCGGGCGTTTTTCGCAATCTATGTCGCCACACGCCGAATTAAATCGCGATAAGGTTTCGCATCGGAGTTCGTCGATGACAGAATCCCACAATCCTGGAGAATCGTCGTCAAAATCTAGCCGTGATTATGTACCGTTGATCAAAAACAAGTATCCACCTCCGATTCTTAATATGTATGCGCAATTATCCACTTTTTCCGTTTCAGCATTTTTACGTGGAATTATTGCGAAACGTTGAGCAACAGGCTCGAAAAAGCTGAGAGATATTTAATAAAAAGGATTTAATAAAAATATTGCAATCCATGGGAATGACTCAAATTACCCACTTTTTTAAGTGAGCTTATTTAAGAATTAATGAGAAACTATAATTAGACCAGGGATAAATTTTTCGTGGTGAGGAAGACGCGTGATGATCTGTTGTGCTTTGCGTCTACGAAGAAGTTTCCAGTCACCGCGCGAAACATCGACCGCGACGTGGTTGTTCCCGGCGATCATCGTTTGGTTGGTACGTGGTTGGAAAAGTCTCAATAATCCTGACTTCGCACACTCCCGATTCTCCTCTCCTAAGCTCTCGCTATCGATTACCTTCAGCTATCGACCTGTTGATTCCTCGTCGTTCGCTTTAAGCCAAATTTTATCGCAATTCTTTTGCTCAATGCATTCTCAAACTTCTTCTCTTCCAAATTTCGCAATTAAAATTAAAATTAGATTTGTTCACTTAAAATTACCTGTCCGACACAGGTGTCGAAGCCGAATCGTATTTCGAGAAAGAAAGATCACCAAGTGGATCGCTCACGCCAGCAGGCTAAGAATAGAGAAGAGCGAGTCGTCGTGTGCGCGAAAGTTGTTCATCCGCAATTTAAAAGTGATCTGCGTAGTTTAGAGTCACGCATTGGCTTTGTTGTCACCCTCGAATGGGCGGAAGTCGACCAAAACTGGATAGATGTATCGTTAATAGACAAAGGTGGAGCAGCGTAAAACAAAGTTTCTCTCGATTGACTATCATCCGAGGAAACCCAAGAATTCTTACGATTAAGAATCTTTATCGAGTGTGTACCTCGCGATATCAGTTTGCGATCTTTCAATCGTCATCCTCTATCCACATTTCGCTCGCCGACACTGTTTCCAGTGGTCGACGAAGCACGGTATACGCGAAACACACACGCACACACATATTCTACAGTGAAAACGCATCGCGTGTCAACAGCGTGCGATACGCGACGATAACTGTCCCCGCTTACCGAAGAATTCCATTTCCAGGATGAAATTGTAGCCGCTAATAAATAACGAGCGCGCGCGTGAGTACTTACGCGTATGTAGAGAAGTGTACATGGTACGTGCAAGGAAGAGGACAATAGAATCGAACGAGGCAGAAGACGGACAGGCACGTCCTGTTAGTAACGCGATACACCCGGCGAAAGCAACCCTCGTTAGAATTCTTATTAAATTTGAGTCGCCAGCCGGGAACCCTTTCCCGCTTGCTGCTGCTGCTGTTCCTCTACCATCGGCAGACGCATCGGAACGCTCTGTGCCGCATAAAACGTATAGTCGCGAGCAGAATTCACGCGCGGCAAATGCAACACTCGCTTTTCTTCCAACTCCTATAATCGACTCGCGCTGCTCCTTTTCGTAAAGCGAGCTGCGGTATTGAATTACCCGGAGGAATAAAATGCATCGAAGGGTCAATCAAGGAGAGACGGACGGTCCTCGGTAACGGAAAATATTCAGTAAGAGTATATCCTTTCTCGCGCACGCATGTACATACAGAGGGTGATGAAAAAAAATATATGCATGCCCTTTGCCGAGAGAGGAACCCTTAGAAAAGCTATAACACTAAATTTCTCGGCACGTCAAGCCGCGACGTTAAGTCAACTTTGGCTTCTACAATTACAACAGGTGCTCGCGAGTTCCTTGCCACCTCTTTTGATCACGGTAAACTTGACCGTAGCAATGGCGAATCGTGCGACCGCACTCGAATTCGGCTCGTAAAAACCTTTGTAGATAGCGTCTGTATGGCAAAATCCATGTAGTTTTTTCGGGGCCCTCGGTATACGCGTTTTGCCGGCTGGTGTGGGCGAAGGAAAGGGAACGACAGAGGGAGAGAGAAAAGGAGGAAGGAAGGGAGAAGGAGAAGAAAAGAATAAGAAGACTGACCTTTCGAAAGGCGAAGAGATCCTTCTGCAGTTTCTGCCGCTCGAGCGTGGGCTGCTGGCCCTTCCCCCTGATAAACTTGAGCATCTTAGCCGGCGGTGCTGGTCCGTGGTGTCCGGTGTGCGATTGGTCCGTTAGCGGAGACAGAGAGGCGGTTGATCGGCTGGAGCGGCGCACCAGGGCACGATGTAACTCGCGTACTACTATGCACGACACGCACACACGGACACTGCGATCGCAGAGGGTTGCTTGCCGCGCGCGCGCACACCCCGCGCTAATTAAAACATTCTTGAATGAACGGTAAAAACGCGCGGCCTAATCTCCGGCGTTTCGTGAGCCGCGCTCAATTTCCACGCGTTCAACGACACACTCTACGGAGCACTAAAGACTAACAGGCAACAGCAGCAGCAGCAACACGTCAGTGGCAATCTTTCACGCCGTATCCTCTGTCCTTCTTCCTCTTATTTTCGCCGTGTGTCGCTCTCGCTCACTCCTGCGAGATCCAGTCTGGCTCCGCACCGATCCGACGTGTCAGCCGCCGCACGCAAGCCACGATTTCTGCTCGGCGAGATTATCAGCCGGCGGTGGATACCCTGAGAACGCTGCGGTATGACGATTCGCGCAGTGGCTCGACTTGCCGCCCCTTCTCACTCACTCCAGCAGCAGCGAGATCGTAAAACCATTGAAATAGACTGCGGCGCCGAGGCGTCAACTCACACTCTACACTCCACGTCTGTCGGTCGCGTCTCTCGTGTACTGTACCTCGACCGCTCGTCACTCTCGTAGTGTGGCGTCGGCTCTCCGCCAATCAGGCAGTTCGGAACTGTTCGTACGATCTCGGCGCAATTCGCTCACGCTCGACTCGACTCACTTCGGAACACTGTCGCGCTACTCCCGGGCGCGCCCCTACGAACAATGACCTCGATTCATGTGTACCAACTACTGCGCACCGAATGCCTTGCCATGACTGCTTTCACTCTGTTTCACTCCTCATTCACCGTTACCAGCGCGCGCCTTGGAAATGACGGGGTCCTTTGACACGAATATTCCACTCTACCCTTTTTTTCCTATCGGACTGCCACGGTATTTCAGGGTCGAATTCTTTGCGTTTTTAACGCGATCCGCTGTGGGTGGGTCGCATGGTGGATGTAAACGAAGTTGGTCACGTTCCAGCGTTATTACCAAACGTTTTTGAATCTTCTATCCTTGGCGTTATTCGACTTTTTTATTTGCAAGAGTTTTTTGGAAAGGATCTCAGGACGTGGCACATTTTTATTTCGGCTTTCTCTTTAATTTTTCTTCGATTTTAAAGGAATGGATGGAATTTCTCTTGCTAAAGGCGTGCTCCGGGTAGAACTCTTTCGTGAATTCATTCTAAGCAGGTACAAGGAAGTCACGTGCTATCGTTCGAGTAATTTCCTGCGGAAGATTTTTCCGTGCTCGATTGTAAAATGAAATTACTTGACACGCCTTTCGTCACCTACTCCTCCTCCTCGAACGACTTAGGACACATATATATTTTATCGCTGATAAGTTTATTAAGTTTCTCGCCCACGCCATAAAACATTTAATAATGGCAGTTTTAAATTAAAACTCATTTACATTGCACTGCAGTGTTTTACTGTTACATTCCTAAATGTAGGAAAAGCTTTTCTTTCATTCGTAGAATTCTTAATAGTCATACCCTGTCATGTCGATAAAAGATTGCACTGTATATAGATGCATCGTACGAAACAATACACCGATTACAGGCGTGTCGTAAGGTCATAAAAATTATCGGTCTATAAAACCAAGTACAAAACAAGTTCCTCGTTAGATATGTGATCATCTTGAATATAAAACTAATTTCTCGAATACTTTCCCTTCTTCCAATTTCAAATCTGATATTAGATAGATTAATGTCTTACGATCTGCCGAATCGATATTCAGCAAATCGAATTGCGACGATACAAGATTGTCCTCGTAAGGTCAAAGAAATACTTAGTGCCTCCCTGAGAAGTGTCCATCAAAAGTCCAGCTTTGATCGCTCCTCAATATTACACATTGATATGGAGATACGAAGCGACGAAGATTCTCAGAATCTTGTTGATATTCTCCGTAGTCTTCAAATCTATATTACTCCTGTTATCCGTCGATTTATGCCACACCGATGGAAATGGGGAAGGTATTATGTGTAAAATAGGAGTGTCTGAAACGTCAAAACTTAGTTGCAGTAACATGATGGAAAATGAAAAAATAAAGAGGATCCAATTATTTACTTCTCTGTAAAAATGGAATGTGGTCATCCTCGATGTGGGAATCAAAGGAATACGGTTGGAAATACTTTTGCGTTGGATGCCCATAGGAGTAAGCTTCAAACTGTCGCAAACTCGCCAATTTGTCTTCCGCGGCGATTAAAACCGAATACCATTTCTCGGTGTTCTTGAAGTAGTTATAAAAAGTTGGATCAGGGGCTCCAAGCAAATCTAACAGAACTAGCATATCCTGAAACACATTTAATAATTAATTCGATCCAATTATTTTAATCATTTCAAAAACTTAATTACAATTACATACTATTTTGTCCAGTTCCGATACGATCTGATTCTCAGCGTAATTTGTCATGTTGCTTTGCCAAGCATTGGCCAAGTGCTTCGCACCATAAATGGAATCCTTGGGACCCCATTCCTCGAAGGCTTCTTCTCCATCGAAGAAGATTAACATTAAACTGACGTCGTTCTGCAACATTGATATTCAACGTACGGTATTATTATACAATGGCAAAGAAAGATTTTTGAGAAAAATACTACTTACGTATTTTATGGTGTTCAGTTGTTCCTGCATGACTTTTGCCAGATTAATCATCTGCGCACAGGGTACTGCACTGTCGGTAGCACCCACAAAATTCCGTTCCCGTGTGTACTTGGAATCATAGTGGCAGGCCAGTGCCAGATACCTTTTAGCGTTTGGATTAAGTCTCGCAATTACGTTCTCGAACTTCAGTTTCCCAAAGACTGGTGTGTGATCTTCGAACGCATCCGTATCCACTGTCCATCCAAGATCCTTCATCGACCTCTTAATATACTTAAATAAAAATAAGTTGAAAACCACTTGTTATTTGTTTCCAAACAATCTAATTCCTCAACAGTCTCGTACAGCATGCTTTTAGCATGTACAGGTAAACTTACGTTTTTGACAGTCGTGTGTTCGGCTGTGCCAACAATACGAACGATGCATATGTTATCCAAAACTTGGTTGACGTGGGCGACATTCGACAGGCCTGAGAGGGTGACAATCTGCTCGACTGTCAGTGGCATTGGCCTGTGACGAAACTGCGCCGAATTGATTATTAAAAAAATCCTGATTACGCGGGTAATCTCGATGAAACGCATGTGCGATAAAGAATAACTTTGAAGAATGACATTGGAAAAACGGGTCATGCGAGAAGCAGGAAAGTGAAAGAAGCAGTTCGTGACATTTACCGCGGTGTGTAATAAACACTTATATGAAATTACATACTTTTTCATTGCGAAAGAGTACTTCCCCCGACTGATCGGCTCCTTTGACGCATGATGCGCTGAGGGTTAAAAATATGTAGAAAGCAACGACGATCATGATCGTTCACTTGCATCGAGCCCTGAGTATAAACTGAATTCCGCGGAAGAATTTCGCCACATGTCATCGCTGGCCAGCCATCTTGAAAACGCTGTAGTTGCGTGCGTCCATCGAAGTCCTCGCATCCCATTGGTTAATTCGTACTGGAATGCATGCTGATTGGTCAGACGGCCTCTACCGGCCGATTAAATTTTTTGACAACCGTCAGTGCAATTCTGTGACGCGGGCCGAGGAAGCAGAATTTTATCGCAGCTTTTTTAATTCGACGAATTGTGATTATCCAGCGGTTTTCGAATGGTCAGTATGTGACCTTAGTGAAGTGTTAGAATCGTAAAATCGGCACGGATATCGGTTTGAGATCAGTGTCGTTAAATTTGCTTTAAATTTACCAGAGATAAATTCAGTGTTTGAAAGTGCGACGTTAGACTGCAATGTGGCCTGTACCTGAAGTGCATTCAAAACGGAGGGGTCTCGATTAGGACTCGTTGCAGAATCAGATTTCTGGTGAGTCACTTTACAACTAGCTCTCTATTCATTTTTGAGGTATTATTATTAGAATGATATATAGGGTGTTGAGAAAAAATAGGTGAGAATCCTACTCAGGATAGGTTCTATACGCTCAGAATGAGACGGAAATCCAGAATGATGGGCTGGCAAAAACGACTTTATCAATGAGATCATGACTCTTCAAAATCAAGTAAAAATCGAGCTAAAATAGGTTAAAAAATAACTCATCTTTTTTCAAGCTTCAGTACTTCATTCAGAAAATATGGTAAAATTAATAATTTTCTTAGTTATTTTCACTCAATTGGTCATGATCTCATTAATAAAGTCGATTTTGTAATATTCTCTCTCCACATGTTCAATATATTTTGTCACTGTAGAATTTACTCCAAATAGGATTCCCACTCGATTCTGACCTCTTTCTATCTCTTTCTGTATTGAAACTTCCCTGAATACGAGTCAAACTATTAAAAGTAATTATATCGTCGAATTCTAAGGAACATAACAACAATATTCACTCCGCGCAACGTCAATAACATACTTGCACAACAACGCTAATAATTGCGTCTACTTTCAAAACACAATCTTTCGAATTCAATTATCTGCAGACATCGAAGGTTAGTTACGATCAAAAATATTGGGATTTGGAAAGCCATAGGGGATTGTATATCCAATTTAATTTATTTACTGCAAGAAACGTATATATAAAATAATTGAAATATCATTTAATTCTTAATACCTTACGTAAAGATACCGCAGTACTGAGTCTTATAAAATCGAGGTTATCAAAAAAAAAAAGAGAACTACGCGTTAGAAAAATCTAGTGAATTGATGACGCGAGTCGCTATCGTGAAACGAGATACTTGCGAATGATAAGATGCACCCACGTTCGTTTTGCACTGGTCCATTAGTCTTCTAGCACTAATGGGAGTCTTGCACCATTCTTGTGAAACTCAAGAAAATTTATCCGCGATCGACGTCTTTCCTCTCTTACTATTTCTCTCGCTCTCTTTCTCTCTCTCTCTCTTTCTCTCACTCTCACTCTCTCATTTAAGTAATAAATAAAGGAAAAAGGACAGTTTTTCCTCGGCTAACAAAGCGAAAAGAGTTCTGTTCCACTCACAGAATGCGTGTATTGTCGTAGCACAGGTATTCCTATGGATATCGTTCTAAATACAAAATCAAAAACACGTTCACCGCGAACGCGAACACCAAACTTTTTCCTCATCTGTCAAATACATATCTTACTCGGTTAATCCCCTCGAACTGCAGGGAACTCCACGAAAATGATTGTGAAACGATTTCCTAAGGTCTGCCTATTGCATAAATAAAAACGTCAGTCGTAGAGGGTGACGTAGCGGCGAACGTGTTTACTCGGAAGAATGCAAGGTCTTCTCTCGGTTCTAAAGAGAGTACATACGCGGATTTTGAGCAATCGTATCTCAATGAAAAGCCAAACGAAGCCTGTTGGACAAGAGAAAGATCGATTTTCTATTAGTGGATCGTGGGCCTCGAAAGGTGTGCACCAACGAGTCCCTAAATTAACGGTTAAAATAAACGATAAATTACAACTAATATTGAGAGCCACGATCCACTTTGCTCTTTCAATTTTTTTTTTTTTTTTAACCTTCCGCACGTTCATCCACTATCTTCGTTTTTCTTCGCTCTTCCTTGTGGAAACAGGCTGAGTTTGGAAGTCGATTCAGGAGAGGCTTCGCGCTAACCACCGTTTTCGCCTCGCGTTTTTATTTAGTCATACGATCCTTTCGTTTGTCGCGAGCACGCGGCTGCTCGTCCTGTGAAACTTCTCTGCCTTTTTAATTGCAAGCGACGAGGCTTCTTCAGTAATTGTATGGACCGTACTGCGATCCGTGGTAGTAAGGTCCGGGATAAGCTGCCGGTGCTGGATAACCGGCATACGCGTATTGCTGCTTCTGAGGGTACACTGCGAACAAAGAAAATTGCATTTAGTCTTCTTAGCAACTTTAACTTGTTAATTAATCCTTTTCTCTATAGGGTGTTCAGAAACAGGAGGAAATCCTATTCAAAGTCAATTCTATGAGTAATAATAAATTGAAAATATTGACGGAGAATATTATAAAATGAATTTGATTTTGAACAGGATTTTCATTTGCTCATTTCTACCCTGTAGAATCATTGATTCTATTTTCTCTTTTCCTCCATTATAGTTATTCTCTTTTATTCCCTTCTCTATTATCATTATCATTTAACCAGATTTATGCTCGTCCATTTCATTCGTAATCAGTTGCCAATAAGTGTTCTTCCTCTTAATTACTCGTAATTACTAACTTTATTATATTCCTCTCGAATATCGTGGCTCTTACAATCAGATTGGATCTCTATTTATCTCGTTAATAAGTAATTGCTGCTAGAATTTCTATTCCCATTTTTAGTTAGAATTAATAACGCTAATAACTGCCTGTCTCCATGGAATCTCGATAAACGTGCACTTTCTCTGTTGAACTTGCAATTTTTGCCTTCCCAAGTGACGTTTTACGCAGTTGTTCGATCATTTCATTATGGTGCAGAGTACGCGATTTTCGAATTTTTTAAACTCCTTTAAAGAATTCAGTTGTAAAAGATACGAAAAAGAAACAGGATGATACGGAGATTGAATTTTCTTGAGACGAATAAATTGCAAAGAGCAATTTTTCGCTACACGCTTCACTGTATTTACCGCAAAATTCGATTCGCGAAGGAAAATGTCGAGCAGGCAGATCGATCGTGAAATAAAATCGGATGAAACGACTAGAAAGTCGATGTCAAGATCAGACCGTTACAAAATTACTCTAATCCACGGTAGAAACAGAGCATGAGAGGAACAAGTAAAAGTTTCCCCAGATGGATGTTTGTCGTTCTTCTTTCTCCACCACGACAGAAAACTATCTTTCATATTCGCTTATTATCTTAGAATCTAACCCAAATTCTAGTCTCGCACTTATTATAATTAGTTTCATCACGATTCACCATTAAAATCAAACTAACACTCTATATACATAACCTTTGCAAACCATTATATTCTGTGTTAAAAAAAAGCGCGGAATAACACACTGCACTGTCTTTTCGTGCCAGTTACTTCATTCGATATTCCTCTCGATTACCATTCTTACAAATCCTGTTAATTTCTCTTCTATCACTCTAATTCATGTTTCCTCTCAATTTGTTCGATGCAGAAAGAATCGGTGATATTTTTGAAAAATCCTCGAGGATTTCCCATTAATTTCTCACAATTATTTCTGCATCTTATAATTCCTCCCATTAACAAATATGTATCCTCTCGAGTTAGTATACGTTTTAAGAAGTATTATTTCTGCATGGAATCCCATGATCGTGATTTTTTAACCCTAGAACTACCTTAATTTTCTCTTCTACGTTCATGGAAAATTTCAAAGAATTTATTAGATAAATGTGGTAGATAAAAAATTTCGGTAGTTCTAGTGTTAAAGTTAGTAGGGCGCGTAGCCTCTGCAGACCCCTTACACCGATTCCTATGTACAAATGATTAATGACAATCAAGACCCGACCAGCAGTGCATCACTATAATTAGAGGGAAATTCTCCAACACGTCGAGGATTCGTACTCTAAGAACAGAAATTTTAAAAATCTAATCTGCAAACTGACAAAACATCTCTCTAAACTGAAGCTAACAACTAAAAAGAATTCTAGGAGATTTTCCAATTTAAATGTACTATTTCATAGGAATTTGAAAAACGAAAAAATCTCTCTGTATCAAACCTAACTGGTAGAAAAAATTGTTTTAAATTAGAGAACATATTGCGTTGAAATTGATATTGAAAAGTCCTCGACAAGAGGAGATAAGAAAAAAAAAATCTGAGAACTAGCGGTGCAAGGGATCTGCATGCGCTGCGCGCGTTCGGTGGCTTGAAGCAAAAGGGTGTTAAATATGTACCAGGCATGAGATACTGCATGTTCATCGCCTCCTCGCGCATTCTCTCGCCCCTCAAGCAAATCGCCGCGGCGCTAAACAAGATCGCACTGACCAACGACCAACCGACGCCGACCCAAGCGACCACGTACGACCAGTCGTACGAGATTAGTGAGTTGTCCTTCAGGACCTAGAGCCGCGTTCCAAAAAAGAGAAGGGAAGGGGAAGTTAGTTTCGTTCGGTTCATGATTTTCGTGTCACCTGGCATGATGTATTGAACATTCTGGGCCTGCTCGCGGGCACGTTCCCTTCGTAGGCAGGATGCCGCGATTAGAAATAGCGTCATCGTGCCGAGACACGTTGCCACTCCGAGCCACGCTAGGTAAAATGACCAGTCGTACCACTGCGCTGTGTTGTCCTTTAATACCTGTGGGCAAATCACGTGGTCAACAATTTTCTCTGGCTCTTCCAACTGTATGATCTTCCTCCGCGTCCTTGATTATCGCCTTCGCTGGATTCTTTAGCTGGTGATGCCTTCTGTCGTCACTTGGAATAATTGTCATTCGCTTCAAAGAATTTTCGAGATTTCAAGATGTGGCATGCCGAAATTTTCTCTCGGTTTTTAAGCGAAAATAATGAATCTCATTTTGATTTGATTTCAAGAATTTTTTATTATTTTGAGTAATGTTCAAATAGTCGAAAATTCGGGTAATATGAAAGTTTGTTATAAACGGATAGAATTTTTGGCATACCTTAATATATACTTTGGAATCTAAGTCCAGAAGTTTTATTGCAATTTGCGAAATTAGTTTTTGTCGTTGAGTTGGAGATACGGTGTAAAATAAATTGAAAATGCGAAGAAAGAATATTACAAAATTCACTTTGTCAACGAGATTATTTAATTTAATTATATTTCCTTAATGGGATAATATGAAACGAATCTGCACTGGACTTGGACTCGAAAGCTTAAAGAGAAATTCCGTGGTTCGACATTCTGCTAGCAGCACTTCCGCTAGATCTTTCGCTGCTCCCTTGTCATGCGCTATACGTAGAAGAATTATGCATAGCTAATAGTACTGGGAAATTGGAAGTTACTCACGTTGCTCCATTGTTGGTAGTACTCTTCCCCGACGATTTTCTCTTTTTCATAATACTCGACACCGTGCCAAAGACCCATGCCGCCAGCGCTCAAGAGACCTAGATCAATAGCCTCATTAATTTCGCGAGTCTTATTATCCAACGACGATTATCCTACCAAACGATTACAATTTCAATTCATTAGATTCAAATCTCATCAAACTATTCAACAGTTTTTCTCTCCTATTCTGCGACATTTAATTGGCACTTAAAGACAAAATCAAATTTTTTTCTTTCGCTTATAGAAACATATTTTTTAATTGAAAAATTAAGGATAATAGAAATAGGAATTTAGGGTGGAAATTAAAGGAAGTTGTCTTGAATTAAGATACTAACAGGCAAAGAGCATCAGAATAGCAGTGGCAGTGATGTTTCCCGGTGATCTTCGCCAGCAGCCGACTACTCCGGTCCAGAAAGCGGAGAAAATCGCTAGGAAGCCCACCATGAAGAGGGCTATCACCGATCGACCCATATCTGCAATTTAAACATAGTCATGTACACCTTGCGTATCTAGCATATTCTACACATACTACTACGTATGAACAGTTTAGAATTCCGAGTTTACGACACTGAATATGGAATCTTTTCTCCTCAAGACCAATTAGAGAATCAATGGCATGGTGTCTCTAGGGGAAAATCGGCAATTTGCTTATGGTTAAAAGTAAAATCTACGAGCTGTTAACCAGCAATTAACTAGTTTCTATTCGGTTATATAAAAGTCGTATTTACGTACGTAGTCGAGCCATTGCGTCGTCGGAGAAACCCCTCGTCTGGTTTTCTTCATCGGGAATGAAGTAATCGATGTTCATACAGTGCGTTTCCACTGGGCTCAAATAAGTTTCGACTGTAACAAAAATTCAAATATACATATTGGTCATGAAGATTTATTTCGGAAAATCCTAAAAAATTACAATATGTTTTTAAATAAGCTTCCCTGAAAAATAATTCGTTCGTTGTTATGATAAATACTGGTTTTGCAAGAATATTTTTCGACTATGCAATAGAAGACAGATAAATCTTAGATCGATGACCAATCAATAATTTCTCTTTCACGGCAAAATCGCGCGGTCGTTTAAGGAAGAAATATCCTCGCTTGTGAAATTCTGTCCAGCACTCGATCCGTGTAACTGGCGTTGCGCTCGCGTTTGGAATTAATTAGGCAGCTCCAGAAATTAGCGGACATTCTAATTTCTGCTGGGAGACATGCCAGATTCCGTAAAATCGTATCTGACAAGTTTGCGAAATTCCGTGGGTGAAGAAATTTCTCGAAGACATTTGCAACATTGAAAAATCAACATTTAGTTATCGTCACTTTTCATCAGTATATTTATGCTCATATTATTAATCAATATTCATAACAAATCATATTAATCACTCAGAGTTATTTCTAGTTACATCAATTGGAATTGAAACATTTGTTTTTTTTTTGGATTCGGGTTAAGCGAAGCATTTGAGTAAAGAAGTATTTCTCACGGTGAAACGATCCAAGTTCGAGTTTTTTCGATTCTATATCTCGTTGAGAGACTCTCGCGTATTTACGAGCGAAGTACGCGGATGAAATACATAGAGCGTTACGTGGAGAAACGCGAAACGCCAAGAGAAAATCGATTCCGCGATATTGGCAAGCATTACGATTTACGACTAAACCGTAGACAAGCGGCAAGTAGCAATAAGCTAAATATCCATTTGAGAGTGTATACCAACCTGCCAGCCGTCAATCAGAGACTCGAGTTTACCAAATGTTAGCTCTATCAAAATTCTACCTTTCTGACCGTAATAACACTGTTCACTTCTATCACAGTAGAACTCTCCTTTTATCAACGCCATTCAAACCAATCAAATTCGAGTTCAATCAATATTATTTCTAACAAATAATTCTTCATTTTAATAAAGTTTAAAAATAATAATCTTTCAATTGAGAAATTCTCAAAATTAAAAAGTCCCATTAAAAATTAGGTGAATTCAATATATATAGGATCTCCAAGTGTTTGTTTAAAATTCCTAGAAATGGAATTCTAGGGTAAATCATCTTGGTAAATATTTGACCTTACGATTTTGAGTTGACACATCGAAAGTAGTATGTTCAAGCTAATAAGCAGTCGCTAGCAAAAAATATCGATATTTTCGCACATAGCGATTCATTCAACACAGCCAGTACTCTATTGACCCTGTATGCGTGTCGCACACGCACGCGTACACGACAGGGAGAAGCACGTGACCCAGAATGCACGGCGCTATCGCCAAGTTGCAAAGTGTATACGTATGTAATACGTAAGTAAGTACGGTACACGCGTGCCAGTGGTACATACACGCAACTGGCGACGCTTTCCGCCAGTTCCTTCGACTGTGTTTCGTGGGGAACGGTACTCTCTGACCATTCCTAATCTATAAAATGCCACTTTCGAAAGGCATTTCACGACGAGCTACGAGAAAAGAAAAAGCTAAGCTACTGCGTTGCTTTCACGGCCTTGTCCGTGAATCTTCCCTAAGTTGGTAAATCGAGTAGCAAACTAACTGTTACCAGAGAACCCTTTTACTGCTTCTTTTTTAGAAAATAATTAAAACCTCTTTCGTTGGATGCAGAGATTTCTCTTATGTAATCTTGCAAAAGTATTTATAATTTGACAGAAAATTACTTTATCCGTGAAATCGTGATCTTTGAATATCGAATAAGAAATAATTTTTATCTTTTTTTTTAAACTTCGCTAGCTCATTAACAAAGTTGATGTTGCAATATTCTAAACATTTCGCAATATATCTAAAGATGGTATTAATTGTTAGTTGAAGTCTTCCTGATACAAGCAGTAACGAAAAAGAGAATGGTAGATGTAGATAGAGTCACTCGACCAAAGTGTTAATTGGGATCAGATTTTGCTAACTGTCCCCATTGCGACTCGTCCACCGCGGTACTACTTTCTTCCCGTTGAATGGAGAGTACGCGTAATAGAGGGCGAAATTCTTGCTTGGGAATCGGCACTCCCAGATTCCTTCGATGCTATTTCCTCCGGCGTCTCTCATAATCCTCCGCTAACTCGATAAAGGTAACGCTGTTCCATCGCAACTTTATCAGATTGCAGCGTTTCGAATTACTATTGTACATCGCAAATGTGCCGCGCAATATGGTTTGTCATAATTTTGTCGAAAATCTAGATAAAATTGAGCTTAATCAGAATGTGAGAATGTCATATATATATGTACTTTTTCAACAATTTCATTTGAAGATATTTGTAGAATGATCGTTTGGATGATTGCTTTAGTAATTATCGGGTTAAGTAAGGTTTACTGAAACTATGAATGCGGAATGAGTAAGGTAATCACGATATTATAGTTGTGTATTGTTTGAGAGAGAGGTTATAGATGAGTGATCGAACAAAATTTGCGGGATGATTGCTGTGCATGGCAATGCAACGAACGTGGAAGGATCGTACCGTTTGAAATATTTGAAATTCAACCAGTGACGCTCATTTCCTCGACCTTCTTCGAATCTAGTTTCACCTAAACGAGGCACCATGTCAGGAGCGTTGACTCTAGTCTAACTGTACTGTTAAATACACGCGTTTCGGCTACGCTGCCGGCGAGGATAATCATGCTGACAATGACAATGACAGTGACACCTCACGACCAACTATCTTGAGTTTACTTCGCGTGGAATCTTTTTAACATAATTACACTTGTTAGAGCCACTCACTCACTTTTTAAGGATAAGTTTACCTTCAAACGAGTCCAAACAACTTCGCGTTAATTTTCTTTTCCATATTTATAATTTAAAAATCGTCTCAACTTCTTTGTGTTTAATCGAATAAACTAATATAAATTACTGAATCTTTAATTTAGTTAAAAAAGAATCTTCAGCAAATTGTATGAGAGTTTAAGTTTAATACTATTAAATTCAGTACCATCAGTAATGCAGGTATCGTTAAAAGATTAAGCAGAAGAATATCAAGAATTTCGGAGCAATTCGATCGGCATCCTCAGGCAGGAATCGCACGCTATAAAATCGAGGTCAGGTGTACATCGGTTGAGATACATAGGTGCATTGCGTGCAAAATTTGAGGGGCCAGTCAGCGACCGGTTTCGGATGGCCTTTATTTTTTTCTGCGTTCGAGACGTCGTGGCAGAATGTCCACGAAGAACAGTCAGCTTCCGAAATTATTCCATTTACCCTTTAATCTCTACCCAATTTGCAACTCTCTCTTTTTCCAACCACCACAGCCCTTCGATTCTTTCACAATGTTTAAATAAAAGTGTATTTCTTATAGCTTTAACTAAAATGGAGACTTGAATATTTGCAATAATTATCGAAATTATAATTTTGTAAAGAAACAATAATATTGAATACTCGTCTATAAAAAATATAATTAATATTCGATAATAAGAAGTGGCACATTCTAAAAGCGTGTCCAAAGAAGGTCTTGCGAAGCTTCGTTGAAGTTGAGTCACGTAGTTAATAGAAGTACATAAATCAGAGGGTGAACGGGGAAGGGGAAAGCTGAAAGATACCGGAAACGTCGCGGCGGAAGTAAGCGGAATACCAAAACCGATAAGGTACTCGCGGTCGAGGAACGGTACAAGACGTTACACCCGGAGTATCGATCATTTCAATTGTTTCCCCTCTTCCAAAGACTCGCTCGTTTTCTTCCATTGTTCGCGTACCTTACTCGGAAAGTCATTTAACTCATTATGCGCTCTCTACGCGCACGCGCCATTCTTCGCGCAAAAGTGGCAAGGAAATTGAACGGTGCCGGTGAGCTAGATTTTCCGGTAAAATGGAAAACAGGAGTTTCACGCGGTACCGCGTAGAAATGCGGTGAGAATCGATGAGGAAAATAGATAACAGTCAAACGTTTATGTACCATGAGAATTCGACACAAGTACCAAAAATGTCTTGTTCGATTGTTGGTCACTGACAGAACTTGACAAAAGCAATTAAACGTGAGAATTGTTTTTTATACAAGTTTCTTATAGTATGATGAACTTAATGTAAACTATAATATTGTAGGATAAAGATTAGATTAAATGTGTGAGAAGGTGGCCAAGATTGTTTTCAGCTGGAATTTATGTGCAGGATGCACAGAATTGATTAGAAGCCTTATATAATCGGAATTATGCGACTTTGTTTAGAATGACAGTCGATTCGATCATCCACGATACGTGGACTGCATAATGCAACTATCGTATATATCTCTTTTGCATCCTGGATTTATTGCTAAATTTGACGCTTGAAAATTGGATGAAAAAGTGAGAAAAGAAATATTTTACAACAATCAACGAGATATACATTGTGATTCTAAAAATTCGAATTGAAATCAACGGATTAAAATTGAATTAAAAATTTGATTTATCATTTGGATGTTCATAACCTGCAGAAACAATTAGTTACCAAGAATCAGTTTCCGTTTGAGTAACAAAAACGAACAATAGAACAGTGGTGCTAGGTCGACAGGATCCGAAACGTAATTATTCATTGGTAAGTATTCGTGCTCGCCCTTTCACGGATATCACTTCCTCCGATATGCAAATGATCCCGAGTTTAATGCCTCGCTGAGTAATTGCCGTTGCAACAGATATCCGCGATATTTCTCATCGAGCGGTCAAGCGCCCGGTAGCTAGTCCGTATGTAATTGGCTGCTCAGAGAAGTCGTTCGAGGTCGTTTAACATTAAGGGTACAGATCGCAAACGGTTTCGCGCACTCACGCACATTGGAAAATCCAAACTTACTGGATAATAATTTTAAATCTATATCTATTGTCAATTAACTTCTGTGCATTAATTTCTCACGAAAATTCTTCTGGAAAACATTCGATCAAAGAAGAAACTAATTTTGCAATTTTTAAATTATAATTCAATCGATTTCTTTATTGGTAGAATTAAGAAGTTTCATAAATTAAAATAAAAGGCAAATCGCAAATGTTATAGTTACAGATAGTGGATTTTGTTAAAGAAAATTGCGAATCTGTCCTTTTTGACCTGTTTAGGTAATTCTAGGGTGAATGCGCTGCGCAGTTTTCGAGATTCACTGATATCTGGTCGAAAGCGCATATTTAACCGGCTCTGCCATGCATCATTACCGTAGAAAGTTGGACGGAAGAAAAGGTGCCGCGACGTTATTCGTATTACATACATACATACTACATATCATGCGTCGCGTGAAACTACGCATAAACACATGCAGAATCTCCCTTTTTCTCTTTTTTCCATCGTCTGCCTTTTGTTTCTGTCCTCCAACCATCCGACCCTTCTAACCATTCAAATCCACTCGTTCTTTTGCTTTTTCTACTCTTAAAACTTATTTCTAGAAAAACTATCATTTTTCCTTTAAATTCAGGAATAAAAACAAAGACAAAATTAATGGAATTTCCTTTGTCGACGATTCGAGAAAACATTGATTCCAAATAATAATCTTTGCTAATAATCTTTCGTTAATGATCTTGTAAAACAACGTTATTAAGTATCAGATTTATAAAGATAAAAAATAGAAGTATTAATAAAATCAGAGTTTAGACTGAAGGTATTAATTTGAGTTTCTCAACCGACGCGTTAAGCAGTCACGATTACCAGCGAACTAATGCACGGGCGAAATTTGTTTTCACTCGGTGCAAGACGATTTTACGAGGACTTACATGCACCGCGGTACTTTCTCTTTCTAACAGGAGTGCAATTAACCATGGGCGGTACGCATCTTAGATTTCGGAATATAGGCTCACTGCTATATTCGGCTCTCTAATTCCATGCACTAATCCTGCCACAAAGTATCCAACATAATCTTTATTATCCCTCAAGATAAAACAAGCTTTTTATCCTTCGGTAATTATCAGCAGGAATCAATATTAAAATCGACCAATTTCTAGGTAAATCTGAATTTTATGTATTCCTAAAGCTACGAAATCCTTGCTCATTTTCCTTTTACTCTTTCGATTGGTGTCTTTAACTAACCGTTAAAATGAAATCGATAAGCAAATAAATACACAAATGAATAAATTGATCAATAAATAGATAAAGATAAGTAGACGAGTAAATATACGATTTATTGCATTTATTAGCAGCAGGTTTATTCTAGATACTAAAAAAAGGTGTTCTGATAAGATTCGAAGGATGAGTAATTAGCGAACGATTAACGTTTTGAAAAATCGAGGGAGATAAAGAATGCGCGCGGTTGAACGAACTCGAGTCAACGAGCGCTTGATAGACGCTTGGAACGAACGGCAAAGGTGCAATAGCAATTGAAACGGTCTAATTATATCGGGTGAGATGCGGCCGACAAGACGAGACGGCGGCGTGATCCGATCTAAAACGAAGAGTTCTTCGACCGGGGAAGACTTGTCAATTGAGTAATTTGCATTAAGAATTCGCGAGCTAACGGTTCCGAGAGAACTCTCAACCAAGCGCTTAATATTCCCGACCATTAAATCCTCTCTGACAAAATTGAGACCACCTTGAATTTCTTCTCGATTAAAAAAAATGTTTCTGGCCGATCGTTTTGCATTTACACAATATTTTTTCAATATTCAAATTGAAACAAGTAAGTAATCAGAAGCTGGAGATAAAAATAGCTTTTCGGGTAGAATATTCTGTGCAACTATATTGGAATAAATCTGATTTGTTGAGTTATATTACTTTTTAACTGTGTTTCGTTGTATGTGACGATAGTAATTTGAAGAGTCTCCCACGCGAAGCTTCTCCTTTCTCCACAAGCTGCGTACGGCCGAAAGTCCGATTATAAACTTTTAACCTATTACGTGGGATCGGATAATCCGCGACATTATGCTCTCGTAACGTAGAAAGTCTCCGAAAGACCGGCTGAAGACTGTCCTGCGAGCTGGGAGAAAGAAAGGAAGACATAGATAGAACCCGTGAGAAATTGATCGTGACTCTCGAGAACCCGATACCCGGGTTCTTCTAAAAAATATGGGAGAACACTTTAAATCACAGAAACCCTTTTTCCATATTTATAATTTCTTGAAGCTTCAGTATCAAATTTGGACTAATTTCCATCAAAATTTGGAACAGTATAATTATTAAAATTGCTTTCGAAATACAATTCTTACCTGTCGGTGGTCGTTCTTTCGGGTAACATATCCTGAAGAGACCCTGAGTCCTCGTGTAGTAATAGTACTTGGTGTTCATTTGCTCGACCAAGTGACTTTGTTCGGCATGCTTCGCTGCGTATTGCTGAAACAGATGCGATTTGCCAAATGAGTCACCTCGTCACACGTGCGTCTCTTGGTACGGACTAACTTAAGTTCACTGTTGCGGTTGGAATTACCATGTGAGGTAATAACACGCGTGAGTAACACTGATAAATTAATTAGCAGTATTTATTAACGAAAGGAACAGTTTCTTTAAAAATCAATTGGTTCAACGGTCGATTGTTTATTACTCCCTCTCTTTGTTTCTTTCTTCGTTTAGGGATCATGATTTAAGAGTTAACTCAGCTACGTGTTTAATTGGAGCGATAACTGGTCTATTACCAAAGCGAGAAATCTCTCGTGCAAAATTAGTAATTGCGAATGATTTCGTCATAGATCGCATCGATGAGTATCGGATGACGTATCATTACAATGAAACACGTTGGATTACGCGGTGAAGAGGTTGCGTTTAGCCATCAGATATCGATCCTCTCGGTGAAAACGAACTAATCGTTGCACTATGTTCGAAATGTGTGACTCGAAAACTTCTCATATAAATTTTACCGACGAGAATTATTTGAGAGATAATTGTAAGATATCGAAATGAATTATAATTGATTAGTTTTATTATTGTGAGTTTTGTGATCCAGTAAATTGGAGCTAGACTGCGAGACAAGATAAAAGAAAGAAGCAACGAGGTGGAAAGATGGCAATCGTAAGATGACTCGCAAAGTCGCCAGTGAAAGAAAGGAAAGAGGGGGTGAGTTTTCGAATACGCGAATGATCTACGATCTTCTTTCCATGGTTGTACTCACCGACGCCGTTAGAAAGTGAGAAAGTAGGAATCGCGAGCTCTCTATAACTTTGCAGGATTGTCTTTAAGGTTCGATCATTGGAATTACGAAATTATGCATGAAAGGTTCGAGAGAATTATTCATGTAGCATGAATATGCATATGTCACAACCATTGAAGGGGCACATTGTTTTCTTCGCCTTTTATCGAATATGATTACTACATTAGATACTAATTATTTTGCCAAGATATTAATTCGTAAAAATTCTTCACGATCAATTAGAAAATAATTCGAATTATTATTAAGAGTAAAGCACCTGATTACTATCATACGATCTGCTACATTTTTCTCCTAATTTCTATAAAATCTCTTGTGTGTAGAAGGTGAAGAATTAGAAACTATACTTTCGATTAATAATCGGAGAGGCACAGTTAACCGGTAAGAGTCGTGACATAAGAATGTAGAAATTTCGAAAGAAAAGAGCCTTTCACCAGGGTCAGTAATCTCAAGATATCGATAATACCATCGATTATTTTTCTTTATACATATCAGCAGATCAATATCGTTAGTCGAGCTTTTCCTTCCGAATTTTTTCTTCTATTCGAGCGCACTGACGTACAGGCTTTCCGCAGAAAGCCACCTGTGCTATCGGTACACACGAGTCTTATAGAGAGCGATTACTCAGCTGTAGCGACTCGAGTTCCGGACTTTCATGGCTCCGAGGATGCACCTCGTATGCCGCCCTCGAAATTAAATGTAATTTTAGATCTCATAGCAGGTTTACCTTAGCGAAGTTGCTCTTCTGCATCGTCGGCCAAGTATGGATACTCTTTACAGCTACCTTTCTGCCCTAGAAACTAGTTTCCGTTTTTTCCCACTTGATCTCTAGGTCCCCTTTCAATCAAACTCTAAATAGAAAATGTCGAAAACAAATATTTTAAAATTGTTTGTTTTCCATTCTATTTTTACCCCATTTTCAAAGATCACGACTCTTCATGAAGAAAAATTGTAATAATTGATGAAACATTTTCGGATCGATAGTAAAATTTTTATCAAGTCGCGGTTTTAAAATATTAGATATAAAAGTATCTCTCGAATGGCAGGATGGTGTAAAATTTTTTGAATTATTTCCAATATAAGTGAATATAACGTTCAAATGTAGATAACTTAGAACCTGTCCTAACTGTTAGTCTAACTGTCTCACTGCTTACATGTCAGTGTCATTAGTCCGAGTCGTCGCGACAGCATCATAAATGAGTAAATAAATTACTTAGAGCCACATATATGTACAAAACGTTTCAGTATGTACATACTTTAAACTCTGTATTTGCCCGAGCTGCCAAATGAGTCCCGCGCGATCATCGATTTGGATCAACGCGAAACTAGTTTCGGATCGCCACTCGCGCAATGTCTCTTACCATATATTCGCATTACCGAGGGATTCCTCGATCATTGAGCAACACAGGTTAATTATTCAGGACTACTGTTCCGAGAAGAATTACCAATGCACTGGAACGAGGGCAAAATGTTACAGAAATCTACCATAAAAAGAGACATCTGTGCGTAAAGATGTGTTTGAACGATATGTATATCGAACGGTATATGTAAATTCTAAAGAAAAAGAAATGGCAATGGATCGTCTATAATGTCTAGATAATGAATCTTTTATGCGGATAAACTGGTTTTGCACACTGTACTTAAACCAATTTAGAGAAATATAAAAATATCTGAATCTTTTTCATAGAGGTTCGAAATGCCGTACGCATAAGTTTAATGTTAATAATAGTTGTTTAAATATATTAGCGATTTTTTGCTCTTTCTGAATATTATGCTAGACATGCATCTATGTAGATATGTATACATACATACATAGTTACTGAGTCTGTGCCAAATAGAGGATTATGTTTAACTGTACCGTAGCCAGAGAAACCGGAGACTATACATGGCAAACGACCGCGGAATAACACCGCAGAAAAGTGATGCTGATGAGCACGCACCGTACATGCAACTCGTCACCTGGCATGCGGCATTGCGATGCAAAATCAATTGCGTAATTTGTGATCATTCTGGAAACTAGAGAATCCTTGTTTGCTCCTCGAGACTCTATTTCTAGCAAGACACTTGTAGAAAGTGCAATATATTGTTTATTAATAGACTAATTAATATATCAATATATCATTGTATTGATACATTAAAAACTTGATATAATTGTTATATTGATATATTGAAATATCGATAGATATTTAAGTCGATAGATTGATATATTCGTATATTAACAGAAAAATTAGAAAATTAATATGTTGATAGTATGATAAATTAAAATTGATATATTGCCAGAGTGAAAGATGGAGAGATCGATATAAACATCGTAAAGTCATTTGAATCAAAGAGTTCAAAGTTCAAAACCTAGTCGATAGTAAGATAATGAGTTTCTAGGACACTTGTGTCGGCCTATATCGTAGAAAGTTACTGTAGGATTTACCGATCAAGTCTTTCGTAGAAAGTGCACTGGGCCAATTGGCAAGTGGGAAATCTCGCAGGATGAATCGCACGACTCGACTCGAAGAAACCCTGGTTCCTTGCTTACCGTGTGTCTTTTCGATGGACGTTTTAATGGTAATTAGCACGCGTGTGTTCTCTCATGGCTAACGCGAGAGATTCGTTTTCCATTGTCAAAGCGTTTTCACTGCTCCTCGAGGATCGAGCTCTGGCCGCGTTTCAATGCGACTACTATTCGAGATGTGCACGGAAAGAAAACACATGGTCACACTCATGTACACTTATGTACATGTGAACAGTGTCGAGCACGACTATCAATTCAAAAAGGTACATATTATTATCTGCCGGGAGAAAGTATTCTCTTACTTTCATTTCTCTTTCAAAACATTTTGCTTATTTATCCTTTATTCGTACGTTACTACTGTTTTTACTATATTTTTATTATAGCATTTTTAGCGTTTTTATTAGAATTTTAAATCTCTATTCTCCAAATAATCTTTTTAAAACTCATTATTCAGATGAAAAATAAAATGATTGGGACAATCGTAGATACATTTGCCAAACTCCTATAGAGAAAATAGGGTTTGAGTGTACAATTGAGGATTAACATAATGCAAAAGAGTTTCGAAACTGGCGATTAGCAGTTGTACGAATGATTTCGTAGGTTATTGTAGGTGAGACTGCAGTAAGCTCATCGCTTAGGAAACCTGAGAAATTTCCCTTCCCACGTTTTTCCTCGATTACAAACTGATTATTTATCGCGAAAAGATTGAATGCGCCCGTGATGCAAGATCTTCGTAACCTTGAGCATGGTGTACGCAACCCAAGACTCATACGCCGCCCTGGGCATTCTTTTCCAGCGACGCACAACAATACATCATACTACTCAAATATAGCTGATGGCATTGAGGCGATTATGCGAGTTCCACTGTAGCGTCACCCGTAATCACACAACATTTTCATCGACCCTGACGTAACGGCATTGTGAGGAAACTTATGTGGCACTCTGGTGGTTCATTGGATTCATGCAAATTGCAAATCGCGATATAAAAGATTTTCAGATAATTCATTTTGTTTCAATTAATTTTCTCCTATTTCTATTTCTACTTTTAAACTTAAAATTCCAATTGGATTCTTGTTACACTTGCTACTACTTGAACACTATATTTAATAATCTGATAAAAATATCGATTTATTGAAGATAGAGGCCGAAAAATAGAATAATGTTTTGTGTCCTTGCAAGAAAGACTGAAATTTCTGGAAGATGTATTATGTACCGAACACATTGACCATGTCGTGAAAGTAGCGATGAAAAAGTGGGAAATGCAAATAGAATTTGCGTGGCCCTCATTTTGGAATACCCGTTAGCAAGCTTTAGTTTGCCAGTAGGTATACTTTCCTGATTCGTGCGACAGCTACCAAATGCGTGTACTAGTTCGATTACTGCGAATTCAAATCCAAGTCTCTCCGCAAAAAAATTATGTTATTCGATAAAAACGATTTCTTTAAATATTAAAATTCGCGTAAGAAAAGAATTTTCAATGATGAGAGCTTTCCTTAAAATCGTCAGTTAATATTATCACTATAATTAAAATTGTTAAAATTATTGGCCCACTTTGTAGAAAATCAAAATAATATAAAATCGAGAGATATATCTACTAAACGTCGAATAATTGTTCGACAATAATCTGTGTGTATAGCAGGTGCAATATGAGGTAATTGAAGTAGTAGAAAAGAAAGAAAAGAGAGTTCGAGGGCCTAGAAGTACTGTCAGTGCCATGCCAGTGCCGCTCGTTTCATTCTGCTTTCACATTGTTTCGCCACTACCGCTCTTCCTCTTTCTCTCTCCGCACGGTTGTCGAGTTTACACTCGAAGCAGCCGCGAGTCACGGGAACATTGTACTATTGCCGAGATCCACCGCGATTTCTTTGACATGGAAAGGAAAACGCGCCTCGACGCTCAATGAGAATCCTTTCGAGAGGGCCACCAGTCAATTTTGCACACTCTCTCTTCTTCATCCTGATGAATCCTTTCTACCATTGTTCAGTCACAAAATACTATCTTTTTCATCTTCAACCATTTATTTCATTCAAATTTTACTCATTTATCGTCCCCATTAAAAATTAGTCTTATTAGAATAAAAATAACGAATTCTCCGATTAATTAAACAAGTAAAGATTCTAATGAAACTTGAAATGATATATTCCATATATATTAATAAATAATGATAAGAAGAAAATATTAGAATCATTTGTTTATCGAAGAAATGAAAATTCTAGTGAACAGAGGATATTCGAAGTAGTTTCGTTTAAGTGGAATAAGTCGAAGATGATCAGCCAGTGAGAAAAAGAAGCGATCATACTTATGTAGAGTAAGAAATTATCAATAAGAGAGTAAGTAGACGGTGAAGAAAACCGTAGAATTGTAAGGGTAGGAAAAAGCAATTGCATGTTCTTTTCTAAGCAATCCGCTGTATCACTAATGATACGAAGCATTCGAAGCCGTTATTGTTGGCGCACTCAACGGAGTAATTGCACTGTTGCACGCTCCTGACATCAATTGCTATTTTCCCGTCTATATTAGGAATTCTGTGTATGTACCACGCAACAGCAGGATGATATCGGGTAGCGCGTTAAACGATAGCTCTCGAACTAGAAGAAACTGTAGTAAGAAAGTTATGTACAAGGGAACAGAGTACTACAGGGAAAAAAACATATGTACTCGGGGATAAACGTTGCGATACAAGTTTCTGGTCTACTGCGTAATAATGATTGAACTAAAGACTCTAATCAATCGGATTCATCATCAACATATGTTCTTGACACCAATCGAAGAACGAGGTTATATTCTAACCTAGAAATTGTTCTAAATAACAAATTTTTCTAAGTGGAAAACAGTCCTAATTAGATTTGTATAGAAGCAAATTTGAATAACTATCGGAGAATTTAGATAACTGTTTGAATATGATTTATTGGAAATTTAGCGGGAAAGGTGACACATTATGTGGTCGAAAGTAAAGTTCTCGAGCCACTGATCAAGAGAGGCAAAATTGGAAAAATGTCCTTACGTGAACCGTTCACCGCAGAACCCGTTTCGGGACCAGATTTCGCGGGGCACGCATGCACGATAACTGCAACTTTCATTTCGATTTTTCGCCAGTCGTTGCTTGCATCGTTTTTCCGCGAGGCACGCTTAAGTTCACCGGACCCTGATTGCGCAACTGACACCGGGCTTGTTTTATAATCGTCGTTGGATCGATCTGTACACGCGTACCTGTAGATTAACACTGGAATTCTCGAACGACTCGAAAAACTTTGAATATTTGCTTTTAAATTCCCCATCAAATTTCCACTAAATTCATTCTTAATAGTGATTACCTTCGATCAAGCTTTTAATTAAAAAATATGATTTAAGTAGAAACTTATTAATTTGAATTCTCGAAAATTGCATGCATTTATTTATCAGAATTTCTTGCTTGGTACTTAAATCGTGGCCTAGAAAATTTCTTCGCAGCACGTATCGCGGAACTGGATATTATATTAAGATTTTTTACTGGATTATCCGAAGTTCTGTCAGGTTGAAGAGGCTCCGTTACTTTAACGCGGCAAAAAGTCCCGCTGTTGGCCGCGTGAAAAACGTGGGATCTCGAATTCCCTGGTTAAATTCAACTGTTCTCTGTTTCATTTACAACATTCTTTATCCATCTTTTTTAATTAGTCCAATAACTATAAAAAAGAAAAACAAATGAAATTGGGCTAAATGGCGAGAATAATAATACGCGAAGCTTCGCAATATAAAACCCACGTGACCCACGGACTTCCATTCTTTTTCAGCGATAACATAGTATAGACACGCGATCTTATCCGCTCCATATACACTTTTCGAAGTAGGTCTTCCTCAGAGAGGAAAAAAAGTGCGCGAGATGCGCTGCCGATTCTTCGGAATGATGCTACGCGATTCTTGAACCTTTAATTCCGAGAGAAAACTTCTGCTAACTTCCTGATTCGAAATCCTTCATTCCAATGATTTTCATCGACGCAGCAACTCGCGACGCGCTTCTACGATATGTATGTATGTATTGTATATTCATTTGTGATTTCTGCCCCAAATTGATCTTCCGGTTACGTCACTCGCCTCGTGAATGGGAAGCTACCACTGCACTTTATGAATGCAGTGTGCAATACCTTGTCCTGCTTAGGTTGCGAAACTCGTGAAAAAGGAGGAAATGATTTCGCGAACGTATAGAACACACCTTGCGATTTTTCCTCTATGCGACTTCTTTTTTTTAATAATTTAAAGTATTAATGTATTAATCAGTTAATGTGCAGTAATTAGAAACAGTGAGTTTCATCAACATTAATAACTTGAAAGAAGAGATCGGAAAGTGACTCGAATTGAAGCGAGGAATTATGTAACCTGAATTTTAGTGGACGATAAATTATTCAGTATATGTGCCACGGTGAATTTTATTCTGTGAACCAGTCGGATTTCATCAGACAATTGGAATGCGTTAAGTGCTGCTGTTTGTGCGTCGGCGATGACTCCAGCCACGGGTCGAGACAGAATCGATTTTTACTCAATGACACATAATACTATAATGGTAAATTCTTCATTGAATGCATTCCTCTGAATTCTTTCAGTTCGTCACACCGCAAAGAGAAATCAATTTTAATTCATTTTAAATATTATATATGCAATTATCAATATATTTTACGTAAAAATCCAAAGTCTAATTATCGGAAATTCTTTAAATAGTCAAATTAATGACCAGTTATATTTAAAAGATGGATCCAAGACCTTTAAGCGAACAATACGGATGTCAAATAAGGGTTTAAAATTCTCATATTTTCCAAAGAAAAAAATAGTGAAAACTGATTTTTCCTGAGAGAAGAAATTAAAGGAATCGTAAACTTCATAAGGGTCCACGGAAGAGACATTCCAAGAATCTACCACGGTATCGAGCCGCGAGGCACCCATCGAATTACCAAGGGTTCTTCTGGTCCCAGTGTAAACTTCCAGTCTACATGGTGCACGCGGTTGGCACCAGTCGGGACGAACAGTGGGTCCCACCGCACCGCGTCGCGGCCGCAGCAGCAATCACCTACTTGGCTCGTTCGCGCACGCGGAGAGATGGTGCAAGCAAGCGAGCAAGCAGCATAACTGTACGGCAAGAGCGCGCGAGCAGCCGCTCAGGATTTTTATTGTGATACATGCTCGCCGCTTGCGATCGCCAAGGTAAACGCGCCGCTGGTAGAAGCAAAGGCGTGCGCACACTAGTGGAAATAACAGAGCTCAGTACGTCATGCTAAATCAGTGTTTTTCAACCTTTTTTCTCTCGCGCCACCCTTCGACCTAGAAATCCGCCTGTCCGAAGCTTATATCCCTACTATCAGCTGGAAAGTAAACTAAAGATTTCCTCCAGAAAATATTATTTTTCTCTATATCAGTTTAGTAATTTAAGCTATAAATCAAAAAAATCTCAAATATTAAAGAAACTTAGTAAGATTTTCTATTTCAAGCCAATAACTTTTAAAACCTCTATTTTACCCTAAACAATTTTTTTGAAAAAAAAGCCTCAAATTTGCAGATTGTCATTGTATTTATTGTAATAGTAAAGTGCTGAGAAGAAGATTAGTTAAAAAATGGTTAATTTAGAATAATTCAATTAAGGATGTTAAAAAAATATTCTCGAGAAGCGAGTTGAAAATCACTGTACTACATGGTAAGCCCCTCGTTCGACTTGGTCTGACTATGCTGGGATATGCTACTCCGCGCCACGCAGCACCGACGTCTGACTGCTCCTTTCTCTCTCCACTGGTGCACATACTTATGTATACCTGCTCGACGCGCGTGGATTAATACTGACGGCTCGCGCACACTTGACTATTTGCTTGGAACGTCGCGCGCTTAGCGCCGCGATAATGAGGGAATCCTGCGGGCGTCGTTGGGCGTTGCTGCCACAAGTAGTGTACGGGAGTCACGATGTTATCGTAATGCCAATATTATGCGACAAGGGTGCTCGACTCGATGAACTCATTCTTCCGGGTTCATCTTTGTCTTGCTTATCTTTCCATGTATTTGTAACCATTTGGTCGATTAATTAGAATGATTAGCTATTTTTAAAATGTTTTGAAATATTACACTCGATATTTATAAATTTCGGGAGAAACATGACAACTAATAATTATTAGTTTTAATGGGAAATAAATAAGTTGAATTCCGATTCCTGCTTCGATTTTTCCTTCAAGGAGGTCCAGCAGCTAAACTTTTAAACGAATCTACTGGATTCTAGAGAAAGTTTGTCGTATATAAGCAGGTTGTAAGCACATTGCGATAGAAAGGGCAAAGAGAGACAGAGAGAGAGAGGGAGAGAGAGATAAGTATGCAGAACCTGGAAAATGTGGGCGTGAAATTGATACGGTCGATAGGTGCCATTAGAATGATAATACACGAACTAATAGGATTATTTCGCGGGGGTCGAGAAGTGAGCTACTGCGTAATGAAGTAATTTTATCCGGGACACTCGGCCATGCTCGACGGACTCCTGTAATTTTATGCTTTCTTTCGAGCAGTTTCGTGTGGGCTTAATAATGATACCTGTAGTTACACGCACGACAGGATTACCCTCTTAGAATTGCTCACGATTTTCGTTCATTGCATTATCATTCGGAACTATTATTTTAAAAATCCAACTCATATTCGTCAGTATTGTTATTCCTCATGCATGCGATAAATAATATAGTAATTAATGAGATTTATCGGCGGGAAAATACGAGTACAACAAGGTCATCGTTTCACCGCAAGGGGATGCAACCGACGATACTATAGTCGCGGAGTTCAATTCCAGTTTGGGCATAGCAGTACCCTGTCGCCAACCGCAGAAAACACTCGGCTCTTCTTCGTCTCGTGAGAACAAAGAGAATTGCGCGCACGAGACGAAGTAACGTTGAATCAACCTTCTGCTTCTCGTGATCCGCGCCAAATAAAGGGCGCGATAGAGTGAGTTGCCGATTGCAAGCGAAAAATGCGGTATCTCAACTGAATCCGCTTGGCCGGCCATAAAAGAGGCTGTGCGAGTACGATTGCATAGGAGAGGTCTGTCTCGAGCAGCAACAGCAGCAACGGCAGCAGCACTAAACGCAAAACTCGTCGAGTCAACGCGCTGAAAATGGGCGCGGCTCGGAATGTCGATCGTTCGAATGTTCCGAAGGCTTTACGGCGAGAGCCTATCAAAGAAGAAGGAGCCACGAAAAAAGAAGTTCTAGGACCGAAGATCAACCAGTGGGTTTCATAATACGAAGGAAGCTATTGCTCCGATCTCTTTCAGATATCTCGAATGACATTCTAATTCTAACTTAATGTTTATTACTCTAACTGACCAATGTATCATAACTGTTCAATCAATTAGCAATAGTCGATCGCTGATTAACTTTTTTACTTCGTTTTTTAATACCGATTAATTCCTGGATATTGCGAAGTGGAATGTTGGTCAGCGAATAGTTAGAATCGCAACGCAGCATCCGATCTTTTGTCACAGCTGGCTGCTGTTGAACAAGATAGAAAGAGATATAAGATCGAAAAGAAGAAGGATCGAATGTCGAGGTGCGATCCGAAGGAGAAATAAGAAGAGGCATCCGCAGTATTGAATAAAATAAGACGTTCCGGTGGCTCGGATTGCCGAGCTAGATATTGAATCGCTGCACGGAATTGTGCAGTCGCTCCGGAAGAACTGTATCATCCTCGGCGAGCAAGGCTTCACGGAATATTTCATGGAAGCATCGTGAGAACAGCTTCCTTAAGACAAACCCTTGAGGTTCGAGAAGAATGAACTTGACCTTCGACCCGAACATTCACCTGTGGCAAGGACGACATACTTTTCCAGACCAACTGTTTCCGGTCTGCTCCTAGTCGCGGAAACGAACCATTTCCTTTAAAAATTCCTCTTAATTTTCCTGACAGTTTTCTTTTCAATAATCTCAACCAAATATTAAGCTTCTCGCAATTCGTACCGCCATTTTGTTCGTCGAACGGTATAATTCTCGGTGGATTAAACTTTTTATTCCGATTGAATACAGCGAAGGTGGCTCAAGAATGTTAATAGTGAGCGAAGAAGGAAAATATTAGCACTGTCTTCGTTGCTACATATTTTCACACGCTGGCCATTCGCATACATTGATCGGTAACGGCGAATCTGGGGAAAGTGGGAATCGTGGACTACTGTTTTTGCAACATTTCGCGACGAACAACGAAGAGGTTCGAGACTAAAGTTAAAAGATAGAGTCAAGTTAGAGTCTGTTAACTGGAACAGAATTTAATGCGAGGCGTTAATAGCTAGGGATAACTTTCCTCCGCTTCTTTTACGACAGTAATTCGCAGTCAATATTGAACTGAGACTTTCTTTCTCTCTGTTCAGAGATTCCGGAAACGTTGATACCCATGAGTCGAAGTTAACATTGAGACTAACACTGTTGGAATTCCCGTATAAAACCAGTTTGACTGGCGTGAAAATATCGTCAGGTGTATTCTCGTTTCCCTTCTCATTAGCTTCGTCGAGGAACTCTGCCAACAATGCGTCTTTCAAGCATTTCCACATTTGCATCGGGATCCTCGCAAGCCCGTGCAACTCGAGGGTCTGACCCTCGCGAGTGTTCACCGCGAGTGGTGTGCCACAGACAAACCAGTTTTTCCCTTACTAAAATGCCACGAACGGTATCTCAAGCAACGTGGCTCGTCGATCGCAACTTGGACGAACCTCTGATACCAAAACCCGATGGGAGAGTGCGTATAGCGAGACTCAAACGCACAAAATTAATTCTCTAAAAGTGAGACTCATTTCTCCGACGAATTCAACGACTGTTATTACAAGAAATTCAATTAAAAAGAGATACCAAAAGAAGAAGAACCTAAGAACTTAGATTAACGGTGACCATCCTATTTAACGCGTTAAACATCCCTGGAACAAGAGTGCGCGCTTCGGAAGAACCTCACGCTTCCCACTGTCGGCGCTCAAGCGTTCAAAGATACGAATCTACTTGTTACACGAGAAAAGAGAGTGGGGAGACTGAGAGAGACAGAGAGAGAATTCCGCAAACATCCCGTAGGATCGCCGTCCTTTCGAAGAGTTCGAGCTTCGGTATCAGCCGCAACAAGTGGAAGCAAAAGTTAGGAGAAGGATTTACCAACCTGGATTTGGGCGCGCTTCACTTCGGTATAGAGCCAATTATCCGTGGAAAAGGCGATCGCGAGGAGCGCGGTCGCGATGATACCGGTTATGGTCGCAAGGGACAGCGTCACTGCGGAGCACGGCATCTTGGTATCCTTCTTCTTCTTCTTCTTCTTCTATTCGCAAGGCTCTTATTTTATCTTCTCTTTCTCGATCTTCCTTTAATTCCTTAGAACAGTTTATTCCGCACTATTTTTTCTTCTCGAATTAATTCCGTTCGTTGCTGGTGCGTCACGGCGTGTAGGAAGAGCGCGCGTCTTGGTAGCTCTCTCGAGCATCCGTGAAGGAGATTGCACTGCGTAGCGAGCGAACCGTTCACTGCTGCTTTTTCTCTTGACTCCAGGTGGACAGAGCGTCCGGATGTCCGCGCGAGTCGTTCGACGGTAAAGGAACGAAGATACAGAGAGAAAGAGAGAAAGAAAGAAGAAGAGATAGAGAGAAAGAGAGAGAAAGAGGAAAAAAGAAGATTGGTAAGGACCGTAGGAAGCACCGAAAAGATGGAGAAGAACCGATCAGTCAAAGTGGCTCGGAGATTGAAGACGACGTCCTTCAGGGTGCCCGATCCTCCGCGATACACGTTACCACCATTCTCTCCTACGGCAACGATACTAACGGCTCGACTCACCTCCGAGGAAAGCTGAGAGTCGACCAAGGAGAGAGAACCGGACCCCAGGTGGGGATGAATGTAGCCTCAGGCAGGTATATTACCTGTATTTTACCTTCAGCGGTGCTCAACGCGTTCTTTTCTGCAGCTGGATCAGGTCGTCTTTCAGGTACCTCTTGCATTCTTATACTGCTCACTACCGCTCGGAGAATCTCAATCGACGAATGATCCCCGACTGATGGGTAAAGCTATTTCTTCATCGTTCACTACTTCACTTCGAAATCAATATTCTCGTAGATCACTCGCCAAGTCCGAAGAAATGTTTATTTCTCGATTTGTCTTGTTCATTTTGCGTCAAGTGAACTCGAGCGAAGATGTTCGATTAAATAGAGTCAATGCGTTAAAATTTTTCGGTTCTAATTCCTCGAGAGTCTCTTCGCAAAGTAGGGTGCTTTCTCTAATACTTGGTATAAAACTCTGTTATGTTACGATGCAATCGAGCGCAACATATATATTCAGATTACCGGTGATATTCGTCGATGTTAATTGCTCCCGAGAGGTTGTAAAAAGTGCGATTATCGCGGAAGGTATGTAGCTGACCGTGACGAAAGAAGATTCGTGGAGATTGTAGATGTATTGTACTTCGTTTCTGGAAGAGAAGGAACTGTCGAGGAAACTGTCCATGGACAGAGACGTAAACATTGGGCGAGACTTAACGGAATTTCACCGAATGAGAACAGTTTCGCTGTGACTGTGTGTACCTGCTTCTATAAAAGCGTTCCTTCCTCGTCCCTTTACCAAACAATCCCACCACCGACAGATAAAGTCAGAGTATCGCTGGAGAAAAGCGACGAATTCTTCGCATACTTTCGAGTTTGCGTATGTCTGCGTTTACTTTCCGCAGACCTGCATCCAAAATTGACATTTCTTCCGCTGGTTTCCACCCGGAAAAACCCTTTTTCGGATAGACGCTGCTGGGTCCGATGAATTTTTGCTACCTGCTGTGAATACATATTTCCATTTCTACCCCTAAGGTCGTTAAGACGACGCGCCACTGTGACAACTGGCACAAGCTTCTCGCAGACAGAATGTTAAGCTAATGTCTTTGCGAAGATCAATGGCTTCTTTCGTTTTTTTAGGATATTCTCTACTCAACATATTCCATCAATTTTTTCCATTTCTGTTACATAAATGCTTCTAATTATTCATTTGAGGTATCAGTAGATTAATCTACTTAGAAAATATTGAAGATAAATCGAAATGTGACACATTTTTTTTCATTAGCTTTTGCCACGTTCATCGTACATTTACGGGAGAGTTACTCTTTCGTAGCGCGGACCCCGTTATTTCCGTTTACTTTTAATTCGCTTTCTGATAGGATCAAACACGCATACCGTGAGTATAAATTCTAATCCTAATGTGAAACCGCGGAATCGTAGAAGACCAGGTTCTTCGAATGTGTGAAGAAGAAACAAACGGATTTGGGATAAGTAAGAAAGGTTCGAATAGTTTAATGAATCAATTGCACCTTCTGGCATACTTTACAAAAATACATTATTGTAAAGTATGTAAAGTACTTAACTATATCACATTTTCGTTTTGCATTAAACCAAATCGATCACATATCTTTGTATTTAATATTCAAGCAATAACAATTATATTTGCGGAATAATGTACAATTTGCATGCTTGAAATATTTAATTAGATAATACGTAGTTAATTACAGACGGATCATACGCAGTTCCTCGGAATGGCGATCCTTCGGCATCCCATGCTTCCTTCAGTATTTTTTCCAGTTTCTGAAGAGTAGAACAACGCATTTGTTTAACTGTTTATTACATATATCGCGATTTTTATTCTTCATTTATTATCTACTCACGATTTCCTCGGTGGTCGGTTTCCCATGAAGCTTCTGTTGCTGATTCCACATTATCTCTTGTATTTTCATTTGCTCAGTAGAATCCATGTCGTATAAGTTTTGACTGCAGTCGATCTTGTTCAAATCAATTGTAGGCTCGCCAATAATTAAAGCTCTCCACCATCTTCCAGTAGCTTTTTCAAGATGGATCTGTAACGATCAAATAATCCAGAAATTTTCTATGAAAAATGTACTTCGCAGAAATCCGATTTTAACTCTACGTACATTGATGTATTGTCCTGGTACTAAACTCCATACACATTGATCTTTGCGCGTCTTAAAACAGAGTTCGCCATCGAAAATTGTGATGTCTTCTGCTGCTGCTGTTTTCGCAGTAACTTTAATACGTTGGGAGTCTATGGCTACCTTTAGGTCTTTAGACGTTTTTATATCGCTTGGCAACTTAATAATTACATCCAAATC
This sequence comes from Trypoxylon attenuatum, assembly GCA_963989405.1. NCBI lineage: Eukaryota > Metazoa > Arthropoda > Insecta > Hymenoptera > Crabronidae > Trypoxylon > Trypoxylon attenuatum. The sequence continues at coordinate 7,112,743 of OZ022489.1, read as the reverse complement.
ATTATGGGTTTGGGACCATGAGTAATTTTCTCTCACTGCCCCATTGTAACTCTCCGATGATCTATCAGTTTCTAACAACTGCTTCCTTTCCGACGTGGCAACGCAACCTGTTTGATCTGTCTCCCGATACTCGGATTCCTCTACTTCTGCTTCCACTTCTACCTCTTCTGCCACTGCTGGAATAGGCACACTCTGTACATTGACAGTGCTATTTATAACTTTTCCTTGATCGCTGTTAGATTCCGATCTGCTTGGCAGTGTCGAAATTCTCTTCCATTTATGCAAACTATTCAGTACAAGCTTCTCTGCTATTCCTGGTGGAAAACCAAGTTTCCGCTCTGGTCCACACTCAACGTAAAAGTCTGTGCTGTGATACAGTTTAAGTTACAGAAAAAGAAGTACTTGGACACTAAAACAGCGAATGCATTCTGGAACTTACCATCTGCAAAGGAATCCAAAAAAGGCATCAAGCAAATTTGTGATATTCTTTTCTTCGCGTAGAATCTCCAGGAAAGCTTTATCGTGTTCAGATTCCATATCGCGATGTGCTTAATCTGAAATATTATAACAATCCAAAAGAATTTAAACTTACAGAGCCCAACAAATCTATACTATACGCGATGAAAATTTCGTGATTTTCCTCTGAATCGTCTCAATTTATATACTATGATTCTCTTTATTAACAACTCTTCTTATTTAATTGGCCATAAATATTAATAGTACAACTTTTATCGATCCTTAGTACAATTGTTTCTTTTGCTGAAGAGGTTAGGTCAAGAATCTGCGTAACATAAACAGATACATGTGTAGGTTAAGTATTCATAATGTCATCGGCGACGTACTCGCAGTGCCCTCTATGAATGACATTTCGCGTAGGATTTGTTTACATGTTTGTTGCTGTTCATCAAAGTTAATGAGTAAAGTTTCAATGAAAGTGCATGAATGAGAATAACTTTTGAATTCCGGGGAAAAAGAACGAGAGATTATTTCAAATAAAAACACATTACGAAACAAAGATCAAGTCATTCTATGCAATATAGTATTATAACATCAAAGTTAAGACTATTGAATCTGATAGTAATATAAATAATAAAGTCACTTAGATTCAGTGTATTTCTTTCATTGAATGTTATATCTATAATATAACGATAAGTGATCAATCGGGAATGGCTACGGTACCAACGTTCACGCCTGATCTTGCGAAAGGTAAATGATAACCTCGCATTGTACCATAAGTGGGTTCTGTTAATTTAATTAGTATTTAAATGTCATCTTAGAAGCGAATAACGAAAGATTCCAATAGCTGTTCTAACAGACGTACTAGCTGCTCTCAATAATCCAGAAAACATGCAGAAGCTGTCCGAAGCCAAGGAAAATTCGGGTAACGAAATGCTGAAAATGATGCAGTTTGTTTTCCCCATTGTGACACAAATTCAGATGGACGTTATCAAGAACTATGGATTCCCAGAAGGAAGAGAAGGTATGGCATTACCTTGAAACTCTGAAATAAGCTTCCTCCGAACTGTACTCTATTTATTTATTTTACTATAAACACACAGGTACTGTTCAATTCGCCCAGTTACTGAGAACGTTAGAGAGGGAAGATCCTGAAGTGGCACAGCTCCATGGACAAGTGCGATCTTACTTCCTCCCACCAGTCGCTATAAGTTCCTCGACCGAAGCATCCCTGTAATAGTCTAGGTCCAAGGCAATGAACTCACAATTCCAAAGTCGTTCCATCTATTTTCAATTGTAAATCATCTTCTATTATGAAATCTTAAGTAACATTTTTTATCTCTTCGATGTAACTTATTTAATATTAAATGGAATTTTTATACAATAAGTTTCTCTTGTCTCTTCACAGGATATGTTACAACCGCACCGCTCCTCTCATGTACATTTACTTTCAATGAAGCGGCCGCTCGTTGAAACGGGCCAGGAATAATTCACATAGGAATGTGAAGTTAAATATTTAATCAGAAAACTTAAAAATTTTTACATTTATTCATATAATAATAATAATAATACGAATAATAATAAGTAATAATAATAACTAATAATAATAATAATAGCAATAATAAGTATATTATATAATCTACTAAAATATATAATATTTATTCATAAATGTCCTTTTAATTTCTCTGCACTTACATGAGTTCTAAGAACTAAAAAAAGAAGGGTTCCACCGTTCGCGTAAAAATGAAGCTTACACATTTTCGGCTGCACGCCTAAACGCGTGTGCATCGCGTCATAGAAATTCATATGCACTAGTGAAAAACGTCGATAAATTATGTATATGTATGCATGTGTGTGTGTGTATATATATATATATATATGTATATATTCACAATAAAATTGCCAAAGAAAAAGAACCGTCGGGTTCGCGCCTTGAAAGCCAAGAACATAGCGTTGTAACACATTTCACAATACATACATCGAATGTAGGCACAACGGTTAACACCGAGTTTCACATTGAAATTAACGAATTAGAGACTACGAAGTAGGTGTAATATAATAATAATAATAATAATAATAATAATAATAATAATATGATCTCCGCGGCGTTACTTGCACTTCAAATTTTCGCGAACATCTGGATAAATACGCGATCATTTCGAATCATATAAGCCAGTTATGCTGAAAATGCACAATGAAACCGAAATCGATAATAATAATAATAATAATAAACGGAGAATAATAATAATACACACATTGGAATCGCTGACTGATCATTCACAGCTTGAGTGTATATGTCGTGCAACTCGTTATTCTCTCGGATCCGCTTTGACTAATCTGGCGCAATGTATGTAGAACAAGTTCCCCCCTCCCCTTCAGCCCCGTTTATCAGCATCAAAACCCTCGACGCTAGACAATAGCACGCGAATCTGTACAGTTTCGATAAGAATAAAATCGCAAAGGAATCGTTTTCGTAAAAGTTGCTATAATCAACTATAAACCTCAGGAATTCTTTCTTAACACTAGAATTATCAAAGTGTTCGAGGAGTGTGTGAACCCCACTAAAAAATCTTCTTACTTCCGAAATTGATCCTTTTATCAATCAATTCGAAAAAATAACACGTAAATCCTCATGAAAAGGACAGGCAGGGTTTTCTCTGTTTGTCTCACTCTCTGTCTGTTTTCAAAGTACGTATCTATGTTTGTTGGTAATTCTAGTGTTAAAAGAATAGTCTAGAGAGGAATTATGTACGAATCTATCGTAGGACGACGCGTTGTTTGATAAATCATAAATATGTATAATAATAAAGTCTGGAACGCGTGTTATTACTCGCGAACCACATATATATATGTATATATATATATATAAGTGTGTTCAGACAACCCGGGGAACGATATGCAGTAACGTATTTACAATTTCATTTTTATATAAATCAAGGTACAATTGTAAATTTTTCCAGTATATAAAGAAAGTTAATGCACTTTAGTTTATCCCCCCCCCCCCCCCCTTCTTCCCGCCCAGTTCCCATTTCCCCCTCCCGAGGATCATGTTGGATTATTAAATCTGACAGTCGAGTAAATTAAGACACCGCAGCGGTTGATAAAATTTCAAACACGAGCGATCATTACTCTCTCCCTCATCATTACATCTGCCTCTACCTTTTTCTCGATCTGGATGTGTGAGGGTTGGTGTTTTATCGATAAGAAATGCGTAATAGGGCTAAAAGACTACATTTGGTTCCCTGCTGCTGTGCACCCAGCTTATAGCGAGTTACTTTCACAGACACTTCTCAACCAAAAGCTGGTGGAACAGACAAAAACGAAATTTGCTGGATATACATGTATGTATAATATAGAGGTGCCGACTGCGAGTGACAATCCTTGGCGGACGTTTGTCGCGAATTATAGTAAGTGATTAGCACACAACGAATCATACACGAATAGGTACAATAAAATTTCTACGAAACTTCTCTTCATCTTCTTCTTCTTCCTTCTTTCCTTGTGTTTATCTTTCGCTTTCATTTCTGGTCGAATCTGACCGAACCGTTCGCAATTGAATAAAAAGCAAGCCACCGGCGCTAAACTGCCGAATCCATGATCGATATATGTAGCTCATACGTATATATACTCGAAGCGTATAACTTAAATTGAACCCTGTTCGATATAGCGTACTCCTGCAAATCACGATTACAGTCTCACAATCTCATTTACCATAGAAAAACGCGTTTATATATAAATATAAAATAAAGAAAATCATCCCGATGCCTTTCTTTCTTTCTTTCTCTCTCTCTCTCTCTCTCTCTCTCTGTCCCCTTTTTTGCTTCTGTTTTATTTTACATTCTACCCCGAATGAAAATATCGCCCAGTGATCTTTATCCCCCTCGAATTGATCAGCGCCTTAAAAAATAGACTATGTGTGAAAAAATGGTGTATAAAATCTAGATCTCGATTGCGAGCGCGCGCGCGCGTGCGCGCACAAAGCGTTCAGAAGTTAAAATCTTGATTAGCGACTTGTACCATCTTTCATTCTTTTTGGATCATGCGATTCAAGGTAATTATCTCTTGACACCGTTTTGCTAGTAGTTAATTAGTAGTTTAGAGTCTTCCCATTGAACGCGAGAATTTCTAGGTGACAATTTTTACCGGATCTCGAACGGAAGGCAAAGAAATCTGCAGAAGAAGCAGAAATGTAGAAAAGGATCCTTCCAAGGAAGATTATCAAAATCAAACGACCATCTGAGTCGCGTACGTCATGTATGGAAAATTCTGAGCGTACTGGAAAACTTGATGTTTCTAAGAATTAGTCATCTTGGTGTCAAATTTGTATTTGGTACAAAATTTTCCAATGTGCTCGAGATTTTTCCTCCAAGCCCTATGTTTCCATATGCGTCGCCGCGTCTTTCTCGAGATCACCTAACGTGGGCGCAAACTTTTTTTTTTCTCCAATTCGCTGGCCGATATTTAATAAAAATGGACTTATGCTTCCGATGCGATCAACGAAACTTATACCGTACAGGGTTACCAGAAAAAACTTGGGATACTTCTTTGACCACAGTGCTCTTGATTTTCCGACTGACATTTTCAACGCTTTTTTATCAGGCTACGAGAGGAACGGATTGGCTGTAGTAGTCGTATTCGCTGTCCAAGGATCCTGTCGAATCTGATTAATCGTAGGACGGGGCGGTGGAGTCGCCGTCGCGAATGGATTTGCTGCATATGGGATAGTAGCTGAAAATTCACCAATGCATCATTATCAATTTACCGTTTACCGTTGCTCTGTCGCAGAGATATACATATTCAAATATAAAATTATACATTGGACTCAAAACCAGAATTATTTCTACGTGTACAACTTCAAAACGTGTCTCAATTGAATGGAGAAACGAAGAAGAGAAGAGGAATGCTAGATCTACCAAAGAAAGACAGTGAAGTTTTTCTACTAAAGTTGACAATTTTTGGAAGAAATCAAAGACGCAGAAACACAATTGTCTTTGGAAGACGTATTTGAGATTGAAAATAAGAGACAGAAGAAAATGAAATCCAGTATGAAGTTCTGAATCAAATTCTAATGAATCGCAAACTATTTTGTACGATTTAATCGCTGAAAGAAACCTGTTAGTCGAAAGGACAGTCTTTCCACTCGGAAGAAAGTTCATCCACGAAATAAAGAGAAGAGGATCAATAAGAGTAAGAAAACAATTTTATCCAATATCATATCTGAAACATGCTTAACATGCAATATCAAATAGCCACTTTCAGGATACTCACGAATTTATTTCCATTGAAACGCTATTTTTGCAGATAGAATATGTTACAAAGAACCGCTCTCGGTATATGTTTACAATGTGTCATAAAGTACAGAATTGTTCATTTAAATTCTCATACGAAGCGAATGTTCGAATTGTTGAATTAGCTTTTGAACCAAGAACTAGCTTCTAGTTTCAAGAGTGTCAGCGCATCGGATCGAAGTTAAAGGTGTTACCTGCAGGTGTTGGTGTTGCAGACTTTATCGTCGAAGTGCTAACGAGATTATCCAGATTCACAAGAGCAGAGTTCTCTCCGAGGAAAGACTGTGGTGTTTTCTTAATCGCACCCGTGCTTGCAGGGAGATTCTCTGCGATTCCGCCCAAGTCAAATGGATCTGGTGATGCTGTACTTCCTGTAATTTTTCAAAAATATATATATATTCATTTTTTTTAATAAAAAAGATATTATTGGATAAAAGGTCAATGTTTAAATACAAACCATTGTCCGTAGTTGGTGGCTTAGCCGCAAGCTTATTTCTGTTGGTAATTACATCGAATTCGTCTAGATCGCTCAGCGGACTTGCCGCAGTGTTGTTCTGGCCGGCAGCAGGAAGATTGTTAAAACTAGGAGTAGTGCCAGTGAAACCATTGGTGGTAGTATTGAAAGTAGCACCCGAAGAAGATGCGGGTAAATTGAAACCTATGTTCTGCGGGGACTGCGCCGTGAAACCAATGTTTTGTGTCATCGTCGAATTGGCGAACGATGGAGAAGGTGAAGTTACGCTGCTATCCCGACCGGTTTGCTTAAAAGAATTATACTCACAATTATCCGGAGAATAAAAAAAAAAGGAAATTCAAGTTGTGTGATTTTTTTAGTTGAAGAAGAAGTAATTACCGGTATCTTAGTTGCATCCGATTCGGAAGTCGAAGGAACCGGTGACCAAGGATCCGCTGAGCGAGGGGGTCCCGTGATCATTGCTGGCGACGGCGGAGGTGCACGCACATCCGGTGGCTGCGCTCTCCATGGATCAATTGCTGCAGCTAAAAGAAGATAAGCATCACTAACTTACTCGGTACTTGAAATGATTATCTCTAAATTGCCAATTTTTATGCAAATCTCAGTTCTCTCAATAATTAGCATAAAACTTGCACTTATAGTATTTTGCATAAAAATTCGCAGTCTAGTTAGGTCAAAGTGACATTTTAAAAGGAGAACTAACTCGGTCTCTGCGGCGGAACCGGAGTCCATGGGTCCACTACTGGAGTGCTAGTACTTGTGCTCGGGACGCTCCATGGGTCGTTTTGTTGCTGTAAAAGAAAATCTCGTTGGTACGCGTTGTTTACTTTCGATATTCTCGTCTCTACATCGAATCGTAACTCTTTTTTCAATATTACGCAAGCGCCTAAGTATACTGCCGCTGTTTGCAACCAGCAGACATACCTGGTATAAATGAAATTGGGAAATATCCAGAGACTGTTGTGCGACATGCAAAAAGTCGACGGTGTATCGTTATCGTGCAATAGTGGCCACTTTTGATAATGAGAATAGCATACCTGAGGTCTGGCTGGTGGAGCAGTCACTGTCACCGCCCATGGATCAGTTTGCACATTTGGCCCTGCCGCTCCCAAATTCACGTCCAACAGATCCAACAAGTGACTCTGTTTCTCTGGTGCCCTAAAATTCGTACGTTCAAAATAATCATTTCCTTTAAATGTGTCTCTTGAGAAAATTTGCTTAATTTGATATTTTTTCGAGGGTGACAACATACTTGAAATCCTGTTGACTCTGACTGAGAGCTAATTGTAGCCTAACATCGTCGCTGCGTCTTCTTTGCTCTTCCTGTTCGGCTTCTTCCCTAGACATCGCAAGAGCCAACTGCAATTGAAGTTCTTCCTCGCCCACCGTTTGCGGCCGTGCTGCTTCTAAAGCAGCTACATCTGCGGACGGAAAAAGCGTTTGATGAAACGCATGTTGCAATTTCACGCAGTGATTTATAATCTACTGTAATCAAACTATATTTGACATTCGCTATAACTTATAGAAAAAAATTGTCATTTGAGATGCATAATAAAATCAGAGATAATTAAATGTTTATATTGTTAAGTGAAATTTTGATAGAATAGAAGTTTGTCAATATACATATTTTTACCGGTTTCGTAGTCTTGGGATCCCTCACTCCTCATTTCACTGCTTGACGGTGGTATAGAGACGAATTCAATGCTTCCCAGTCCGCTAACTGATTGGGCGAATCGTTCCTTTGCTTTCAATGCTCTGGCTCTTTCGTTCTTCAATCTCTCGTCATCTTTCAATAAGGCCACTAACTGCTTCGCTTTCTCTCGGACATTTATTCCTTGATCCTTCGGTCCTTCCATATACTGAAAATCTTAAGCAAAAGGTCACATTAAATCGAATCTACTAGAAAACCGAGACATTTTCTTTCCCCTCAATAAATACAAGACGGTTATTGATTTTTTTTTTATTGGAAAGCTTCTTCGTATTTTCCTTCGTATAAAATATGGTAGAAATAATTACCTTTCAACGTTTGGATGGCAAAAATATTCTCTTTACACTGTTGGGCAACTTTTTCCGATCCAGTTTTAATGAGATACTCTAGAAGAACTAAAGCTTTGTACACGTGCCGCCAATTTTTCCCGTGATCGTTTAGCCGCTTCCACAACATTTGCATGATTTCGGTAAAAGCCACGACGTTGTAGGTCAAGTCTGCGATTTCGGCCATAAGCGTACTACTCGGACCCCAAGGATCGTTGCTGGTGGCTTTTCGCACAGCTTTCTACGCGATGATGGCAAACGTAACAATGAAGTTAAAAGGTCTGACGCGTCTGCGGAGACTGTTACGAAAAAGTCGAGAGAGCTTTCAAGGCAAATACTCTACTTGCTAAAAGGTCCAAAAACTTGTATTCTCTCCTACTAAAGTCACTCGCGATATACAATCCATATCGTTAAACTGCAGATTTTTTACAAATATCAATCGTTCTTTTTTTTTTAGAGAGAACCATAAAGATATGCATATGCCCGTAAACTGAGTATCTCCCTTGGATGCTCCAAAACTTTTTTAATATGCTAATTTGTTTTAATCATATCACATTGCTAAAAATGAGTTACATTATTAGAAATGAATAAAAATGACAGTGAACGTATTAAATAAAACTATGAGAATTTTAATGTTTGTGATAAATAATTAAAAATAGGGTAAATTAAGGTAAAATTATTTTCGATTTATTTGGATTGAAAGTTTGGAAGAAAATAATGAAACTTACTTGTGCATTGCTGTAATTGTGGGCGAGGTTCATAATGTCTCGCCGAATACCCGCCAAATTCACCTGCATAACGTCTTGACCTTGTCGCCTCATCTATAACATTACCACTATATATTTTACTAGCGTGCAGTAGTGATTGATTCGCTATAAAGGAGCCCATACTTATTACAGACTCGGGGTCTCGAGACACACGGCGGTTCGAAACACATAAAACAAAGAGGATGGTGTGTGCAAGTGACACGTGTGACGAATCGATATGATCGGCGGAATTGAGTGTCGAAAGAAATCATAATAATCTACTTGATAATAAATATGGGCAATGTAATCTGCAATCAAAGCCATGCGACTAAATCGGCGTTAGTAAGAAAGCGAAAGCAATAAGTCCATAAGCTAATTTCATTACGAATAATAATAATTAGAATATATCGACATTTCGTAATTCATTTACCAATTAGTTCTTTATTGATCGCTCGACAATTGGAGAAATCGCGAAAAGAATCTGTCGGATTCTAGCGTTTTCAAGAAAATATTGTCACATCTCGAAAATCCGGGAAAAGAAATAAATGTAGTTTAAAAGATTCATATTATTGATGATCTTTTACTCTACTTTTTTTTTAAGTTGTTTTCTTGCATCCTTCGTCCAATTCAGCGTAGTACATGCCGCAGAAAAATCTGAGCGTGTAAAAAACGAAAACATTACGAGTTCGCGAATATCTTTGATAAGTCAGCAAACAGAAGAAGTATATATGTATGTACTTTTATGCTTTTTACGCGTATACCGTAAGAATTTAACTTGCTTACTCTACGGATTCGCAAGATCAAGAAGAAGAGTCTGTCGTTTTGAAATGTGCCTATATTCACAAAGCAATTTGTGCAATTAATACGAGAAGCACTACTGAAAGTTGCATTAAGTCATCTGAACTTGAAGAGGATTATTATACTTGGTCGAAGAAGAAACTAGTAAAAAGTTATTAGACGACTAAAAGCTTCTACAAATCTGTGCGCGTGTGCGTGTGGGTGGGTGTGGTAACTTTTACTAGTTATTCAAAAGAAATTCTCGACAATGAATTTTGAAGATAAACTGTGTATCGTCATCGTTGTTGTTGTTTAATGCGTTATTGAGGCTTGCGAGAGAAAAAATCCCGTGAAGTCATCGCGACGAGTGCTCATTGCACCTCGTACTTTTGTAATTACATGGCGAAAAGAAACGAGTAGATCAATGATCTTTTTATCCTTTTTTTAAAAAAAATTTTTCATTTTTTCATAGGTAAGTTCATTCTCTTATGGAGCTGCTACGGTGATATTAATTATCGTCGATTAGTATTAAAAATGAAGAACACTTGTTAATTTAGTTTATCGGGGGGTCCACAGTTTAGATTTACCTTCTGCATTGCCATCGTTCGCCTATGAGAAATGTGCTGGTGTCCCTGACGAAGCTACTTCTTGTCCAGAATAATAGCAAAACTCCGGAATACAGACTTCCCGAATCAGAACAAAACCCTAAACTATTAGATGACTTGTTAAATGCAAGTTCTTTGTTAGAGCATCGGTCCAGGATGAGTGGATTAATTAATTTCTCTTTTCATATGTACTAAGAATGATCACCCAGGTAAATGAAGAAAGAGAAAGAGAGAATAAAGAGAAAGAGACAGATGGAAAGAGATAGATAGATAGAGAGAGAAAGAGAGAGATATATATGAATTATGTACTTCATTGACATTCAGTTTTGGTGATTCGAGCCATAACAACTAATATTGCACAGAAGACTGCATGGACAGAGATTCTAATTGGATCGAACGATCTACGCAAGCTTATAAAATAGGCACAACTCTCAATCTTCCTCGATGACTTTAACTCATTTTGCCAACCAACACTATTATATCGATCTATTGCAAAAGCCGCGTGATCAAGTACTGGCGCTGCGATAATCACAATCGATTGTATCTTTTCCAAAAATTTCGGCAATCTGTATATGCGTAGGCATATGGTAAAGTTTGAATGTCGAATCGATGCAAGATGGATTTTCGATCAAAATAAACATTACAATTAGCTAGATAGCTTTCGCTACATCGTTTCCTCGGGCATTTGTCGTTTTCGAATTAAAATCTTACATACTCGAAAATACTGATAATTAATTATTATAATGATAGTTGCAGTTTTTGTGCAATATCATCTTACGTTATTCCTTGATCTTTTCTTTTACTCCACTTTCTTTGGAAAGGAACAAATTTATGATCAACAATATCAATAAGAAGCTACCATTACTCATTATGGAGAGAATCTCAAAAAGCGTACATGACGAAAAGGGTTTAGTTACAAAATTGAATGTTAAGTACTCTAATTAACAGAAAAAAAAACAAAGAGAGAAAGAGAGAGAGAGAGATTGATGCTAAGACTACTTAAAAGACATAGTTAAAATGCATGCAATGCGAATTTATCAAGGTGGAGTTACTTACATTGATAAAAATATGGTTCTAATAATTTTGTTCTCAATAAAACTCTTCGCCGTTCTGAAACACAAGAGGGGAAAAAAATATCTTTAGTATCTAGTACACCACGTTATTATATTCTCAACTTATCTTATCAGAGCAGTGCCAGTGTATATACATATAATTGAATTCCTTCCGAGAGAACCTTATCAGACTATACGGATCTATGATTTGGAAGGTCTAGTAGAATGAATACGGTTCTAGTGGACGTTAGAGAATCAAAGTGTCAAACGCATTGTATACGACGCTAGTGTCATGGCCAGTTCAATGTGCTATATGTTTATCTCATTTAAGTCTTATGTGTTCCTTTGAGTAAGGTGATTCAGTCGGTAAACAGTATTATCATAAGTTCTGCTAATCCTATAGTATGGCCAAAGAGAAAACAGAGAGAGAATACCTGATTATTGCAGTAAAACTGAACGTTCAAATACACTGACGCATTTAAAATTTTTTCTAAATCGTTCGTTCTTGCACTGTCTTGTAAAGAACACAGGTTTGTCTCTTTGCACACCAAACTACAACAGGAGTTGGTTGCTACCGTATACCTTGCACAAAAGCGTTAACGCACAGAGAAAACAGGTGCAATATACCTTTTGTCTCACAGCGCAAACACCAGATTATGATTTATGTTAGGTGGTAAGAGGCGCACAGCAACTTTTCTCAAATGCACAAGAAGCGACGCTAACTCAGTTTGACATTGTCACTGTTAAATATGGAACGTATCAAATTGAAGAGAATGGAAGAACGATAAATTATGATGTATGAGCTTTATGGAAACTAGAGTACGATCTTATAAAAGGTACTGCGGTAGTATAGTATTTATGTGTTACAGGGAGACAGCGTAAACAGTTACAAAATTCATCCCTTATAATAAACTCTTGTATGGTTTCAGGAACTACTTAGCGAAGCTGACGTACTATACCGATGAGTGACCATGAAACAATTGGTTTTTCTCTCCTTAATTGCATAATAATAATCGTGCTAATGACATTAATTTCAGATTACGCGCAAACGAAGAGAAATCCGAAACATTTCATTGTTTCTTTTTCACAGTTACCCTGCTTTTCTCTTCCAAAATAATTTTCGTAGTCGCGGACAAAAGACGCCGTATTCGGCCTAAGACGATGACAAATTGTCGCTCGTGATTCCTGCGTACCGATATTCTATCTTGGAACTGTGGCAGAAAAACTACAAAAAAGCGCAGTCCACGTCAACAAATAAACAAGAAGGGGTTATTAGGAAGCCCGAGATATTATTCAAACGCAGACAAAAGTACCCGCCATTTAACGTGACAGCTCAGCAGAATTTCCAGAGTAAACACGAAATGCTTACCAAAGTTGTCCGAATGGAAGATTCATCGTCATCGTCATCGTCATCGTCATCGTCGTCAGGTTTATTCTATTCGACTCTCAAATCTCACCACGCGAATCGAACGAACGTATGCGCACACATAGCAAAGTAACAACGGATACCCAACGAAAGGGAAATTATTCTTCTTCACTGTGATCGTTAAACACTAGAACCATCGATGATAGCCCTTATCTATTTATCCGCCTAGAAAATTCACTCAACTCCAAAAAAATCCCTCAGCTCAATTCCCATTGACTCTGTCAGTTCACGAATATAATCGCAATCTCGAAGAAGTCTTAAGTACAACGATGCATTTCATCCAATTTAACCCAAGTTGCTTTTTCTACTTGGATTGTTTTTACAGAAGGTATACACCACTGAGAACTAGGAGAAAGTCGAACAATAGGAATTATGCGTGGCAGTAAAGTCTCGACAAGAACGGCAAGAAGAATTTTGATTTTGGAATGAGCGAGATAGAAAAGAAAGATCCTGGCATACCTAACGGATACGTGATTGTAAGATATATTCGAGGAATTAAAAAACTGTCAGGCTGGTCTATTTGACGGTTCCGGTACTTCTAGCTGCTTCTAGCGTTAAAGAGCGACGTCGAGCGACAACCACGCTCGTAGCGTACTATCTTCCCGATATATGACTACTATAGAACACACGAGTGCACGGCACATACACACCGACGAGCGCGGACTGACGAGGAGCATAGTACCACCGAGGCCAGACACAGCCAGACAGGAAAATACATGATACGTCAATTTCGAAACTCGACTCGTCCGTTTAGCACGCGGGCGTGACTCCACCGCGAACTACCTTATCTTTTACTAATTCTTCTTTTTCTTCTTCTTCTTTTTTTTTCTTCCGTTCGCCACCTCTTCTTTCCTACTCTTCGTTCTCTTCTTCCGCGGGCAGTCGCACTGCAACGCGGCCAGTAACGCGGATCGGCCGATCACCGACACCGATTAGAATTCGGAGGATTAGAGACTTGGCACCAAAGTGCAGCCGAGCTTGCGATCACCCTCGGTTCTCTTTCTACGAATAATCCTACTGGCGCAGCTCGCACTAACTTGTCGCGCAACTCCCGCTACTCACGCCCCGACAATTCGGCAATCCGCTACTCACCTTGCCTCGATTTTCAAATTTAATGCATTGGTTCGGCCGAAAATTGAGGAAGAAAATAATATAAGACACTTATGACAAGTCCATTCACAGGCACTGACGAGTTAGTTCGTTACTGATCAAGATGGCGCTCACGAAAATACTTCCTGTCCGCCCGTTTCCCTCCCCGCAACCTCTGTCAGTGTCCGTAACGTTCCAACGCTTAGGTCTCTTTCAGTCTCTTTCGCACCAATGCCTCAAGAGAGGACTTTAAATCTTTAAATGTCCACCTTTTCATTCGCATGCACATCATACGTGTAACACGCGACGATTTTGGGACTGATGGATTCTGTGAGATGAATTCTTTTGATTTCTAATTCATCCTGAAACTTATACGTAATTGTACCGGATCTACTTTGGAAGGGCGCTCATCAGTCGTTGATCTATTTTAGAACGCACCTTCCATCAGAATTTCTTTGTAGGCATTTGTAGGCCTCTGTTTAAATTGTTAAAGTTCTTTGCTCTTTGGTTCGGCGGTTGTTATTCCGTTAATGTTCTCCTCGATGGTTTTTAGCTATTATGAATTAATTGAGGAATTATGTTTCTGATGGATCCGGTTATACTAATTTCGAGAGTCGCATTCGAACCTTTAAAGTATAGTTATCTTCATAAAATACGATTCTCAGTTAACAACGGAAACTTATAGGAATTACTGAGTTGTTACGAAGATATTATACGACTTTTAATGAGTTATGCGAGTCGTGAAGAAAATTGCGTTTGACAATATAGGGGGGAATTGGACGAAACATGCGCATGAATCTAGATTCTATGAAACAGTTCCAGTGGTTCTTTAATGTTTGAATTGTGCCTCGGCATCGTTACATTAATATTATACGCAGATATGAATTCGACACGCTTGCAATATTTAAATCTCGAATTACCATAACTAAATATATTCTTACGTATCCCGTCAAGTCTTCTTTGCGAACTATTTTCCTTTATTTTTGTGGGATTCGCGATACGCCATCGTACCGTGTGACCCGTATACGTTCAGTTGTTTAGCTTGACGGCTTGTATTTTGAAAGCAATAGAATCTGTGTTTATTCGCATGTTAGTATTAGGTGAACAGTGAATATCGAAGGGTTTGGAGCCAGATATACAAGATTGGAATAGTTGCCAGCTCGATGTACATATGAATACAGTAGAAGAGGAAAAATAATCGAAGACAGCGTCTTAACCTACCGAACGGTCTGTGTTTTCATATACAATTAATGTTATTCTCGAGTAAATTCTCCTCGAATACGATGAATGTGCGATTACGAGGAATTTACGAAAGATTATTGTGTTTTAGCTGAGTGCAACAAACTCAAAATGAGTGCAAGGTTGCTAAAGGATCCGGCTACAGTCAGTAGTCGGATCTTCGTAGGTCATTTGCAGACCGATGATATGACGAAACGCGAACTCGAGGATTATTTCGCTAAATATGGAACAGTCGTCGGCTCTCTAATTAACCGAGGCTTCGGTTTTGTTCAATTTGAGTATGAGCAATCCGCACAGATGGCTATTCAGAACGAAGACGGTGCCATGTTCAAAGGAAGAAGAATAGGTAGTCAATTGTCCAATGCAATGCGAATCTCAAGGAATAAGACACACTTCTATTGGTATATTTGTTTCTATTTCCCTTGTGTGATAGATGTGAGACCAGCGAAAAAGGATAGTCAATCCAGCATTAGCGGTCCTAACGTGGCAAAACAGTCTAGTGGTCCGAATAATCAGTTCAATCAAGGAAACACTCATTCTAACTCAGGCAATAGCTCTTTTGACAGTCAAAATAAAAACTTTCCTAGTCAGAATTTTGGCGATGACGGTCAGAGTACTGTTCCGCAAATCCGAGGTAGCGAGACTGATCAGCTGAACGATAGCAGTCAAAACCGTGATAATACGAGTGAGCAATTTGGAGCTAATAATCCGAATCGCAGTGCTAGTAGCGATCAATTCAGCGGGCTACTCGAGACTAAAGGGAATAATCAGTTTGGCCAAAATAATCCAAACAGAAATGGGAATGATAATTTTGGGGGTGGCGTAGGAAATCAAGTTAGAGGTGGGAATCAATTTGGTCAGAGTGGAAATCAGAACAGACCGCTTGGTATTCAAAATCGAAATAATCAGCCCCCCAACCAAGGTCAGAATAATAACAATAACGGTGGAATGAGTCTTGGCGGTGGAGGAAGATCGAGAGGAAGCAGAGGCGGAAAAAACCGAAATAAAAATAGAGACACTTCTGCTGGTAGTAACTTTAGGGATCGCAGTCCAATTAATCGAGGTAATCGGTTGGACGATAAAGTTGGAAGAGATTGGGATCACAAACAGGGTGAAAGATTAAGAGGTAACAATTTTGGCAGAGATTCTTTCAACGATACTACCAATCGTTATGACGATTTCAAAAGTTCTGGATCAAGAGATTTAAATATGGGCTTCAAGTAAGTTTTCCCAAAATCTTCTATTTTTCTTCCTTATTTACAATTGGAACTTTTCGATCAAATTTTAATTTTATTTAGTAGTTCGAGCACAACTGCCGATTATCCACCTGTTTCAACTGAGAAGAACGACTGTGAGATCATTGTTGTTAACAAAAGTTTAACGTGAGTTTTTTTAATAATCTGTCTTCTCAATTATTTGAAAGGCAGAACTTAATTACTGTTTTCCTATTTCTATAGAGAATATGCAGAAGCAATCGAGATGCGGTTAAAGAAAATTGGTTTAACCGTGGATTTATTATTTCCCAATGAGGATGTAATGCTGAGTAGAGTCTTAGGGAACATAGCGAGCCGCGGATGCCTATATGCCGTTGTTATTACCCCAATTAATCACGAGCATCATTCTCTCACTCTAAATATTCTCCACGGTTTGCCACAAGGTACAACAAACCAAACGATTACTGATAAATATATTAAGATACATATATATGTATATATATATACATAATATATCTTTTACAGAACACAGAAATATGCCAATAGAGGACGCAATAAATTTAATATCGAGGGATTTCGCGAACTACAAATCCGGTGGACGGTCAGTGCCTATAAACACACCGTTCGCAAACGAACGACATCCGGATGCAATTCAAGTGTTATTGAACATGCTTGCGGATAATTATCAGTTGACGGTCCTCCAGTATGACCGTGTTCTCAAGTATCTTGAGGTGAAACGAGAGGAACAAGTGCAAGTCGAATTGGGAGACGTCAAAGATTTACCGCCAACGTCAACGTTGCCGGTCAACGATCCGAAACAAGTGGAATTGCAATCTAGAATACTCAATATTCTAAATAGCAACAAAACACCTACAACAGTACCCGCGCCTAGTCCAGTTCCAGTTCCAGTGCCGGCTCCAACGGTACCACCTACGCCTGTGCCACCTACCACTTGGACTGCAGGTAAGAATTTCACATATTCAATTATATATTAACGGTTTATAAAAAGAAGAATGCAGATGAAATAATATCGTGGCAGAGACATTGTTATCTATCATATTCCTTGTTTACGATTACCGAGATTCTGCTGCGATTTTACGCGCAAAAAATCACTGATACAAAGATTTCCATTTATTCACGTAATTTTTCGCTGAACGCGAAATATACGAACTTTCCAGGTAACAACGAGTGAATTTCGCTCCCTTTTTTTACGTAATTGCACGTTGGCGCAGTCTGCGCGAATTGTGAATGCGTGAATTCGGAAAGAAATCGATTTTTTTCCAAGATCTTGCGATCTTGTTTTTTATTCGGTCTGGTGCGAAAATATTTCTTCAAGGCGGGGGGGGGAATGACTCTTCCGCACGATTAGTGTAAATTACAATTGAGGAACAAATTCAGGAACGAGTTTCGTACGCTTTGGTTCTCCCTTCAGAGTGGAAAAGAGAAGGTGACACATTGAAGTGTACGAATTTCGGAGTCTCTCTCTTGTTAAGAATATTGTAATAAAAGCAGCGGTGGTTAAAAGTCAAGATCTTCATGAGTGCATCGTATTATGTGCCAGCAGCGTCAACCACTGCATCCACAACGTCATCTACGACAAGTACAACCAGCGGGCTTTCACCATCGCCTCTGCTAAACGATCCAACAGTACAAAAGGCCCTTGACAGTCTCTTGCAAGGGAATTTGCTCAAAAACATCGGTGATCAACAACCATCCACCACTACGGCACCTCTCTTTGCTGCTTTCCCCAATATCGGCCGATTTTAATTCCACCATGAGATTCTTTATCGTTACTCAATAACTCTTTATCTTACGTTATTCCATTGTCGATCCTCACGGACGGTGTCAGAATTGGTAAGACATTGCGCAAAAACCGTGTATTTTATACGTTTCAATTTGCCTGACTCTGATGGGGGTGTGCTAGTTAACGACTATCATTCATACAGATAATCTTCTTTATAGTTTATCGCTGAATTTTCATTGATCAGTGATCATATTCAACGATATCACACATTAAAACACTATAGATCCCCCCTAATTTCTTTCCGAGACTTTCTCACTTTTCATTCTTGGAATGAATTATGGGAAATTCTCACAAAGATACGTAGCAGAGTTAGATTATTGAGCCTTAAATCCATGAGATCGTATCGAGTTAAGTCAATAAAATTAGAAGTATGTAACATATTGAGCCAAGCGAATTTTTCCTGTTGCATATACACATTGTATATGTTTAGTACGCTATTTCCTAAGATTTTACCTTTACATCGTACATACAGTATATACATATATGTATAGATATATATACATATAATTTCTTAACGTTAAAAATTCACGCAGATTTCCCTTTCAAGTTTCCCTTTTCCCTTTTTGTAGAATTTATTAGATCGCAAAATTGTACTGAGAGTTTTGTAGATACGATTCGCGAGTTAGCAGAGATGGATTTGTAAGCTATGTAAACTTTGCTTCTAGAGAAGAGAGAGAAAGAGAGAGAGAGGGAGAGGCAGTAATATTCATTTCTATCGGCGTGAGATTAGGCGCTTGTAATATGCCTCACACAAAGTATTCATTTTTCTACCTTCGTACCGAAGAAATATTTGTATACTGAGTAAATATAACGTTTTCACGGAACAGAGAGAGAGAGAGAAAACAGCGTATGTGCTTTAGTAGATGACGTATACATACACACACACACACACACAGATACGCAGGCCATACGTTTATTATTGCTCGTTCGTTAGTTGAATGCAATAGGATTACACTGATCTGAATCGATTTGTACACCGAAACATAGAAACAGGGATAGATACCATGCCTGCTTATACTTGAATATAATTACTTAGGTACTATGTAGTACATCAATAAAATCGTTTTAGGAATACCCTCTGCTTTTTATTGACACGATCGACATTCGCTGATGGGTTGCTTTGCATTCCTCTCCTTTATGGATCTAGAAAAACAAAGAGAATGGATTATGTTGAGAATAAAATGCGCGAGTAAATAATTTTGATTAATACATACCTTTCTGCACCGTTAGAGAGATAATTGTATGGAATTAAAGCGGATTAAGCTATGCGAGTGAAAGCAGATTTATTGCTTTAGTAAGCGTAGGATATGTTATTTCAAAAATGTGAATATAATAAGCGGCCTTAACGTATGCAAGCTGCAGGTAAGCGATATAATAATAAAGCATTCTTATCGATATGCAAGAAAAAGCGAGACTCAAGAATTATTGAATTTACCCAAATAGTAACTTTTCAGATACTGTTCGGCATGCACAATCTCTTCGCATGGTTGAGTTACTTCTTTGAACAGAATATCGAGGACTGTCTTCACCGCCTCGATGTCATACATGTTTTTCATTAGCCTCTGCTTGTATGGTTTGAGTTTTTCTACGAGTTTCTTGTTCTTCGAAATCGAACCAATGTGATTCTTAAGGATCTCGTTGTACGTTGGCCAGTCGTTGACACATGCTGAGCAACTGCATTCGAAGAAGTAATCCCGCATTATTTCTTCTCTTCTTTCAGATCGCGTCATGTAAGCGTAAGCTGGCCCGTAGTTCGTGAATATCTGGTCTCCAGGGGAAATTGGCTCCAAAGCACGACTGATCATTCTCAGTCCCTCGAAATGACGAAATGTGTTTGGTGCGCAAGAATGATTGTATAAACTGTGCGTTACGTACAATCCAGAGCCGGCTTTCACTCCCGGGTCTGGTTGAACCTTCAAAACGAAAGAAGAATGTTAAAAAAGGCCATTTTTCTAACATCCTACTTTCTTGCTGAACTATGTATTAAGTTATAATATAAACTAGCTCAGCTAACAAGCATTTTTTTCACCGCTAAACAAAATTCCGAATTCCTAGAGTTGCAATTTGTTTACGCTCGGCACCAAACTTATACATATATTGAAATCGAAAAGTAAAAGGAACCAAATAAAAATGGTACATCTACTAAATTGTGTGTTTGTTGTAAATGATCTGTATTTGGAAGAATGGATCGGTCGATTGACTCACCGAGAAACAGTTAGAAGACATAATAACACAGCTGCGGAACATGAGGCTGCCGCAGAATCGAAGTTCAGCTAAATTCTCAATGTTCTTCAATTGATCGACCTCGTATTTTTTGCAGAAGAAATTCGTCTGCGTGGCTAGAAGAATGGCACCGAGAGCGGATAAGCAAGCGAATGCACTTATGCCCATGAGTGGCCTCGTTGTCATATTGGTAGCGAGACTTAAAGCGGATCTCGCGCTCATACTGTCCAATATACCTTCATCGGTGAAACCTGCGGTTCTGTTATCTAAATGTAAAACATTAAGAGAGACCCTCGAGCTTCAAATTCCAGTATGTATCACTTAAGAATTCAATTTAATTTCTCTACATTATTCATTAGAACATCAACAATATTTTTCTTATGGTTTCAGCCTCTGGACAATTACCTGGATTACACTCGGCCACTTCCATGTCCTTACGCAGGTTCTCCATGTTCCTACCTCTTTCCGTGACTACAATCAGAAACCGAATGATTTTGGTGAGCATTCTTATCTTGTTCTTCTCGACATTGAGCAAGTTTGTTAATAGCGCCAGGATTGGACACTCTATGTCGTGTGCGCTCTCCCAAGCTAGTTTTCTGCACTCGTTCGAACAGTATTGGGCGACAGGACACGTCGGGCATGGCGTTAAGTTAAAGGATCTCGACAAGCAATGATGACAATGCGTGTAATACCTGGAACCGTAAAAACTCATGTAGATATTTAACAAGAACCAATGGCAAGAACTTTTATTATCTACTTGTCTGTATAGAGAATGTGAGCGTAAGGATCTTCGATAGTAATCGTATCACCCGGCTTGAATTCCCTTGTAGCAACTAAATGCCGACCATATTTCTCGTCAAAAGCAATCTTCACACCATCACTGGCTGCTGGTGCTTCTTTACCGGGACCATAAGTCAACCTGAGAATTCCTTCATCCGCCAAATATCTAGGTTTCTTCCCTTTCTCGTTCGCGCAAGGTAACTTATTACTCTCTCCATTAACTTCACTTTCTTCCAAGGTCTTTTTTATTTCTTCCCCATTTTGTATCACGTTACTATTGCGGTAACGAATCGTTGTAGGTACATCTTTCTCTTTTTCGTTCACGCATAAAGCTTCTAATTTATCCAGATGAGTGAGATCGGCTTGTTTCGCGTGAAGAGCCTTTTTTATCTCTGCGATCGCTTTTGCACCGCGCTCTTTGAGCTTCTTTCTCTTTTCCTCGGGATAGCCGAGAGTCAGAGCGGCGTCGATGTCGAATAAACATTCACTGTACATTTGTTTTCTGTACAAGGCAGCTGAGCGATTCGCGTGTGCATATGCCATAAGCTCGTCGTTGTCCGCGAATGCTAAACTCTTCGTGTAACACTCTATTGCTTCGTAATCCTCTCCCATGACGAAGTGTTGATTACCTAGAGATTTGCATTTCGTAAACTAAGGAATCTGTCGGTCAATAGAAATTTGAGTAGAGAACTATTTCTAACAGCATTACCTTCTTCGCGATACCTTATCGAATCTTCTTCGTTCTTTAATTCGGGTTCTAAAGGGGGCAATTGCGAGTTTGTCATGTTTTCTAAAATATGACCCACCAGGGCCTCGCATTCTTTTTGTAATCCATACCCTGCATGCGAATTGTTCTTTTCCTTTAACATCAATATCAGCTCTTTCGCGGTCTCCATTCTTTAATCCTATATTTCCTTTATCCTCTAAGAAATGCGTAAACCAGTTTTTATTATGGGCATTATTCACTGTACTGATTAACGCGACGACGTCCAACTAACAATTTGAAGCAATCTTGTTTGATTTAATGAAATCGTCAGTGTATATTGCTCGTTCGTTATTCTAGTTTTCAGCTTATATTTTTATGAAAGCACCGCGTGATTAACGCGAACGTCGTGATACTTATTCGCAAGTTTTTTACACAATGGAGAGAAAGGTACTGCATGGGCTGTAGTTGACTATGTACTGGGAGGAGTAAAGCGACGAGGTAGAACTAAAATTACCTCGGGCAAGATGATAGAGGCAAGTAGAAACTCTTAGTTAATGCCCATGCAATCAGGAATAAAACATTTACGGGCTATTTACGGACTTAGAAAGAAGAAGACATCGCATTAAAAAGGTATAACTTTCTTTCATGCGATCCGAACAGATCTCAAAATTAATGAAATAATTATTTAACGATTCGATTTGAGTTATAGGCCAAATTGACAATAGATATTTGTAAATTCAAAAACAGATATTAATTGATGCTCAGAATATATCTACTCATTTTTTAAGTTTTATAAGAGATCATATGCAATTTTAATGAACTCGATGTATCATTTTTCTATAGCCGGTATAATTCGAACGGATTAAAGGGTCATAAATTATTGATTACGAAACAATGACAAAAGTGTGATATTAAGCGTTGGAAGATAATCGAACACTTATCGATCACTAAAATGTATATTAGAGTTTTCGTTTTCGAACCACGCTATATGAGTAACGTGTAATGAGAACAATTTGGCAGGCGGCCAAATTTAACCGAACTGTCAGTACCGAACTAAATTTGGAATTCGTCGTTAACTAGGCGTATAAATATAATCTTTCGAATTCGAATGTTTACATAATACCATACACTTAATTCTAGATCGATAGGTAAATGATATAATAAGAAATCAGAAACATATTAAATTCTTTATTTTTTTTTACTTTTACGATGATTTTTCGTGTAGTTTATCTCGTAAAAAAAGGATAAAATGTATTGAAGATGATAGCTCTGTGTTACAATTATTACATACTCATTTTAATGATGTTTGCAATCCAAATTGAAAATCATTGTAATTATGATACAGTCATGATCGGTGAGTACACTTAACGATAAGTGTTAACTGTATAAAAATTAATTACGTATCGGTGCAAATAATGTAAACAAAAAACAGACTAGATCAATCTTCATCTGCCTCCAAATTTATGCGGCTACCAAACTTTGCGTACAGCTGTACTTTCAATTCGGTTATTATAACTTTGAGGGCTACGCATCTGCCTTCTAAGTTTGCAATTTCTTCCTTTTTCTTTTTTTTAATATCTTCCAAATATTGCTATAAAAATATGTGAGATGTGTTAGAAAGTAATTTGGTGGAACATTAATCCAATAGATTATGATATTTAATTGGGATATAACCTGTGTTTTTTCTAGATCCTCGTGGATGAAAATTTCACCGATATAATGAGGAATTTTCACATCATCGTCCAAGAGGCTTAACTCATCGCATGCATCTTCCAAATTTTTCAAGTCGTTCTACAAATCAAAATCATTTTCCTGGGTTCTAGGATTATGAGAAACTTAAGTGGATGAGAGTAAATACACTAAATCTGTTCTGTCTAATAAAAAGTAAAATTAGCGCAAATATTTATATATAGTTTTACTAAATGTCTTCATAAATTTATACCAATTTTTTGAAATTGAATTTTCGATAGCGGTAATGTAAAATCGACTCACCTAACCCATGACCAAATAAGGTTACACGATTGACAGTCCAAGAATTCATTAAAAATAAATTTTTACCTGTTTAGTTTTTATCTCTTCCTTCAAGTCTTCCATTTTCGCATTTTGCCGTGCGAATTTGTTGATTTTTTGTTGATCTTCGTAAGTAATGTGAACATCGCAATCCTGCATGATAGCAGAGGTTATGTCGCCGTAAAATGTTGAGAGTCGTTCAAAACGCGCTAGAATTTAATTAAAATAGTAACCACTCACCGGCTGAAAACCACCTTGATTATTTTTACGGCCTGCCATAGCTACACTATTTTCTTATATTCTTTATGTTCCTTATATCCTCTATGTTCACCACACTTTTCAAAACAACACCGACAGATCTACTCGATCACTGGAATTCTGGACAGGATCGAAAAATTGGCGAAATATTGCATTGCAATTAAACTGATCTTAAAGGTAAATTAAGCAATGTCACGATAATGCTGCTTTTTCTAGAATATTATTGTTAATATTTTTCAAGGTTCTTTCGATAGAAAATATGAAACAATTGTGTTTTATGAGTAAAAATGACCTAAAGATATTTCTGCGATTTATGAAATTGTTTGAAATTGCATCCTGGCAAGCGCCATCTATCCTTCATCTGTAAATGATAGTATTTGAGGTTATGTCGAGTTATATATTACCGGTGGATTCACCGGATTTTGCGACCAACAGAACCCTGATAGCCAAAGGAGGGTAAGCCGATTGAGTGGTCCCACGCTACCGGCACGCGCGTGGTAGTTTTATAGCCTATGCTGAAAACATCATGTAAAATGTGTAAAATTCCTGCAATAGTTCAACGATGGTAAACGGATAGTACAGACCGAGGGGCAAGTCCACTAGGTGGTCCCACGTTCTCGCCACGCGCGTGGTAGTTCTATGGCCTATGCTGAAAACATTATCTAAAATTCTAGCAACAGTCAACGAGGGTGAACGGATAGTATACATACGCGAATGTGTAGAGCAATGTAGAGTAGAAATAAAATGACATGTGCTGTGACAACGTGACACTTAAATTAAATTTAATTTAACAAACCCAATTTCCCAGTATCGCGAATATATTGTAGTGTAATGAAATGTTCAGCAAGAAAACCCAAGTACAGAATGCAAAAAGGTGGAACGATGGGAAAAGATGTTAAAAGGTGAGTGGTTAACGTTTGAACCTTAGAAGGAAAGGGTTAAAAGAAACAGGTGTACTATAGCAGTGGTTTATTACTTTTTATCATTATTGTTCTTCATGTGTAACAGTATTTAAAACAAAAATAAGAACAATAGTAAGAAATATAAAAAGTAAAAATATGGATGTATAATAGTCTATGTAAAAATAATAAACTTAACATAAAACCTTACAAACTAAAAATATCAATAATACAACTTAAACCTAAACTAACTATAACAACTAAAAATAACAATAATACAACTTAAACCTAGACTAACTATAACAACTAAAAATAACAGTAATAGAACTTAAACCTAGACTAACTATAACAGCAGAAAATTACAAAGTTTAATTCAACATGTTGTCATCCGAAACCTGTGAAAGAAGAAGAGAAAAAGTTAAATTTAAACATACAATCAGGATACATTTGCATATTATTAAAATGTTTTTAATCACGTTTATTTACATGTTGTGGTGAAATACTAAAATCATATTGATACTAATTTCTTCCATTTCTCTTTCTTTTACATGTTCTTGACTCTTCGACTCCTGACAAGCGGCAGAAGATAAGTATTGCACACAGTTCCATCATATATGATGTGTAGTTAACATTTCATCGCCGTGGTTCTGCAATCATATTAATACTAATTTGTTTTATTATGTGCTTTTTGTTTCATGTTCCTGATTCTACAACTGCCGAGGGAAAGAAGATAGGCAGCTAAGAAGCAGCGGATCGCCACATTTACGGTGAGTATGGAGAACCTAATCCTCCCAAATATTTTCTCAAATTAATTATAATGTATACAGTATACTGATTCTAATCCACATTTTCCAATTTTTTCAGGTTATAGGTTCACCGACAAATGGCGAGGAAAGAGCAACGAGGAACAGGACATCGCTTCACCGAAGAAGACAGGTTTACTTGATATATCGATAATAAAATGTGTAATTTTAAAAAATAAATAATTTTCATTGTAATTTAATGTAGTTCTTATTAATGGGAGGGGTGGGGGGTACAAAATAGTATAGTATAGCACTGTGGCGGAATATCCACCATACACCGTGGCGCCACGCGTGGCGGTACACTGTCGGCGCGCGTGGCGGAACGCTGCCGCCGCGCGTGGCGGTATGCTGCCG